>CM055116.1:457857596-459057596 GCA_029206835.1 Rana muscosa | reverse complement strand
ATATAGTCGCCTAATGTTATCAGCCGTAGAACGGGTGGGTATAAAGCCAGACTGGTCATGATGAACCAACCTGCCAATTACTTGGGATAGCCTCTTAGCCAAGACTCTAGCAAAGAGCTTTACGTCCGCATTTAGTAAAGATATTGGGCGATAGCAGTCCAATAGGAGCTTATCCTTTCCTGGCTTTGGGATCACTGTTATTATTGCCTCTTGCATACTATCTGGTAGGCTGCCTATTTCCTCTGCCTCCGTTATAGCCTGCAACAGGGGTGGCAAAAGGTCCTCCCCATAATGGGAATACACCTCCACCAGTATCCCATCCGGGCCTGGTGATTTATGGTGTGGTGCCCCCTCCAATGCCTCTGCCAGTTCCACCAATGTGATTGGAGAATTCAACATTTCCCTGTCCGCCTCGGATACCTGCGGAAAAGGGCAGGCTTGTAGAAACAGAGCCAAATCAGATGGAGTATAGCTAGTTTTAGAGGAGTATAAGTCCTTATAAAACCGCTGAAAGTTATCCAAAATATCCGAGCTAAGGGTATACTTCTCCCCGGATTCTGCCCTTACCGCCGAGATATTAGCGCATTCCCGCTGCTCTCTAGCTATTAGGGCAAGAAGACGGCCAGTGTTTTCCCCCTCTTCAAAATAGCTCTGCTGCTGAAAATATCTCCTCTTCTCCGCTGCGGACAGCAAAACCGAATTGTACATTGCTTGTGCCTCCATCCATGAGTCATGGTTAGAGATGGGTCGGCTATTAGGGCCTGTTCTCTCACCTTCATTTCTTCCCGTACCCTATTCTCCCATTCCCTGGACGAGTTTTAATTCCCGTGATCTCTCTGATAAGGCCTCCCCTTAAGAATGCCTTAAGTGTATCCCATACTACCGCTGCACTGGCAGATCCCGTATTAAAGTGCAAGAATTCCCGCAATGCCCCCCTCATTCTGTCCGGGGACGGGAACAAGGTTAACCAAAAAGGGTTCACTTTCCACAGTGGGCGGCCCGATGCAACGGTGACATCCAACCGTACCCAGAATGGAGAGTGATCAGATAGTAGACGCGGCTCATAGGCCGAGTCCATCACCAGCTGCATAAGTGCCTCATTCCCTAAACCCAGGTCAATACGGGAGAGTCCGTCATGTGTAGCAGAGTAGCATGAATAACATCTGCCCTCTTCATGCCTCTCTCGCCAAACGTCACGGAGTCCCAGTTCCAGGAGTAGGGAGGCAAAAGCCGTCTTGCCAGTTATCTGTCTCACCGTTCCGGGTATCAAGGACATTCTATCCTGGCCTATATTCAAAGTATTATTAAAATCTCCCAGCGCTAATACCGGAACATCCGGGGATCGGGCCATAAATTGCGCTAAGCACCTAAGAGAAGTCATTGAAAACGGTGGAGGGATATAAATTGAGGCGATAATACATACTAGCCCATTAAGCCTGCAGAGCAAAAAAACAAATTTACCCTCTCTGTCCACCTTCTGTTGTATGCACTCAAAGGAGACTTCGGTGGAGACCATTACACTGACTCCCCTTGAATATGAGGTGTGCATCGAGTGAAACTGTATCGGGTATTTACATTTATATGCGCTTCCTGTAGGCAAATTATTTGAGGTTTCATTTTTTCAAAATATTTAAACATTGCATTTCTTTTATCCTTATCCCCCAAACCCCTCACATTCCATGTCATTAGTACTATGCCCCTGTTCTTCACCTTAACCCTTGCAAGGAACAATAGAGGAACTGTGCATATATATCGCCAAAGAGAAGATAAGAAAAAAATGGGCCAAAGACCCTTTGCCCTTCTGGATGGCATCTGTCCCCCAGAACTTACATAGCAAACAGACATGGGGTATATACCCATATAGATTCCCTAGTTTTACCCGCCAATCAACGGTGGAGCATAAAAAGCATAAAAAACATATATAACATAACTTGTGTTTGTGAGATCTTCTAATAATTAATTGTGATATACCTCCCTCCCCCTCCTTTACCCTACCTCCCCCTTCTCTCTCCCCCCATCCTCCCTCTCTAAACCCCTCACCCCCTTTTACATCTACCCTCCATCCCTTACCCCCCCACCCCCCCTACCCACCCCCTTCCCTCTTAGCCCAGCCTAGGGGCTTTGCCTATGGCCTCCACACTGCACGCATCCCCTCTAACATACATCTCTTTACACCCCTGCTCCAGGGGTCCTACACCCCCCCTCCTCCCCCCTCCAACAACCTTTAGTGCTATTCATGTACTATTCATGTGCTTTAGTCCTTGTGTCTATCGTTTTGATAAATTTATCAGGCCAGCCCCATTTAATCTGGTTAATGTGTGCTTTTCTCTCCCTTTCCTTCCCTTTGTGCTTCAAATAGTGTTTTAATTATTTTCCCCTCTCCCCTTTCCTCCCTCCCCCTCCCTTCTAACCTGGTGTTCTTTTTTTTTTTTTTAATTCGTCCTTATATAAAGAATCATCCAAAAAAAAAAATATTTTCTTTCCCTTCCTTTTCCCTCCTTTTTACCCCCCAAAAGGGGGGGGGGGAAGTGGAGGAGAAAATAAATAAATAAAAAAAAAACCCCAAAAAAAAAAAAACAAAAGCCAAAAAAAAAAAAAAAACCCTCCCTGAAAGCTGGTTGGTCTGGTTAGTCTCTAGTCTCTAGTCTCGTCTCTTGTCCAGCAGTATTCTGTGGGGTTTTCCCATTATATTCCAACCACCTCTCGACACTCATTGGGGAATAAAAAAAAAAATGTATACCATTCCTTGTAGATACCCGCAAGCGAGCAGGGTATAACAATGCATACTCCATCTTATTCTGCTGTAAAATATGTTTGATCGGCATAAAGGCCGCTCGCCGCCTTTAAAGATCTGGGAAGAAGTCCTGATAAAATGAGATTTTTATCCCTCTATGGAGTATTTCCCCCATTTCTCTTGCCTTCCGGAGCAGGGTTACTTTATCTCCATAGTTGAACATTTTTATGAGTAGGGGTCTTGGATAATCGCTTCCCTGACGGGGCTTAAAGGGGACTCGATGGGCACGTTCGATACCAAAAAAAGGGGAGAAAGTTGCAGCCCCAAATGTCTCCTTCAGCCACCCCTCTAAGAAGGCTATAAGGTCAGATCCCTTGCTCCGTTCAGGCATGCCTATTATTCTGACATTGCTCCTACGGTTCCTGTTTTTTAGTTCATCGATTTTAGCGGCCTGAATATCCATTTGTTTCTTCATCCCAGCAATGTCTTTTCTAAGCGGGAGTAACTCATCTTCAACTGTGCTTAGCCTTTCCTCCAAAACTGTAGTTCTTTCTACTGTCTCTTTCAGCTTCCCCCCCATTACCACCAGTTCCTCCTTAATACCTTTCAACTGGACATCCAAGCCGGTTATCGATTCCTTACATGCATTTATAGCATGCAAAAGATCCCTCATTGTGGGCTCTTCCTCCCTTCCCTTAGGATCCCCCTCCATGTTCGCCTCAGTTGTATTGGCAAGATTTGTTACAGCAGCTACAGCAGTTAAAGTATTGGATTTTCCCACCCCTTGCTCTTTTGTACTCACTGTTTTTGTACTCAATACCACTGCCGGGCTCGCCAATACTGGTACCTGGCCACTGCCTTGACTTTTTCTGGCTACCGAAGTTCCTGCTTGAACTGGCTGTTGAGACTTTGCTGGTGAAAGGGTGGTTCGAGCAAATCGCTCAAGCTTTGTTGCTGCTGCTACTGCTGCTGCCGCTGCTTTTGCTTGATTTGCCTGGCTTTTTGCCGCGCATGTAACCTGGACTCCTTCTTGTTGTGGCTGCTCTTGGTTTAACTGCTCCTCCGTCCCCCGTTTCCCGGGCATAGTAGTATATCGCAAAAAAAAAGAAAGAAATTATATTCATATAGATATATATATA
The DNA here is from genome assembly GCA_029206835.1 of Rana muscosa. NCBI lineage: Eukaryota > Metazoa > Chordata > Amphibia > Anura > Ranidae > Rana > Rana muscosa. The sequence goes on along the minus strand of CM055116.1, from coordinate 459,053,723 downwards.
TATATATATATATATATATATATATATAGATATATATAAAAAAAAGCCTTTTAGTCTTCTTAAAAGTGCTATAAATATTTCTGGCTTGCTCTATTGAGATAGCTGTACCTAATTATTCCAACCACAGGACCTTCAAGGATGGGGATCTGAGGGGGGCGCAGCCCTCTAAGAAGATCAAAAAAATTCTTTTTTTTTGCAAAGGCAAATAGTGGAACAGTGATGGAACCGTAATGCAAGTAATGGAGGCAATGGAGGTGGAACACCACTTTTGTGGTCCCAGTCCCTCTCCTTCCCTTTTGGTTGAAGTCTGTATGTCTTTTTCCCCCTCAGGAAAGAAAAAAAAGGGACAGAGGGAAAAAAGAGATGGAGGATACAAATATACAGATGCAAGTATATTGAATGTCTCTCACCCATACATTGGTCTTCCGTCCGGGCCTCAGGCAGGATGGAAAAGGGGAGGCAGGATTTGCTATGTCAGTCTATCTAGAGACTTCCAGAGGCTCCTTCCCAGCCGCAAGTATAGTAGGCAGTGCGGGGGTCTCTCACACCTCCGCCATCTAAATTTCTGCTGCCTCTGTCTGCTGTCTACTGGCAGATGAAATGCCTGGTATCTCTAACCGCTGGATTATTAGCTCACTGAGCTGCACATTTCTGGGGGGGGGGGGATCCCTCCGCCTCTGCCCACTAAGGGAGCGACGCGCTCTCAGGCAAGTTACGGTGCTGCTTCAGGGAGGAAGGGAGGAAGGGGTGAAGCGAGCCCCACTCAGCTGTTCTCTCCTTCGCGGCTACGGTTACAATGCTCTACGGCTCCAGCCCACACACTTCTCTGGTGCAGCTCAGGGTACGGTGCAGGACAGCAGGGTTTACAGGAAAGTGGACATAACTACCGTGTGGTCTCATCCATCCGTCCGTCCGTCTGTGGTCTCCGCCGGCATGAACCTTTGCACGCACGCCGCCCTCCTCGCTCGGCGTTCGGCTTGATTTTCCTAGCTTAGCACGGCAAAGCCCGCAGCACTCATCACAGGATAGCTGGGAGCTGGAAGGGATCAGCTACAACCTCTATTTAGTTTTAAACCCTACCTATATTAGAGATTTGCCCACCCTTCCTGTGCTGTCTGCTGCCGGTCTCCTAACAGGAAGAGAAATGAAACCATCCTTATAGGAAAAGAGACAACATACAAAACCAGTGAGAGGTTCTATCCCTTAAATACACTGCTGGAAAAATTATTTATTGCTAAAAAATAAAATATTAGTCCTGCAATGGAGAATTTTCCTTTCTTCCTGCCTGACAACTGTCACACAGACAGCAATAAAAACCCAACAGAGGCTCTAAAAATGTCTCACTCTATCTAAAAGGGTAAAAAAACAAAAACACGCTTTTGCAAGATTTGGGCTTTAACCACTTACCGCCCGGCCTATAGCAAAATGACGGGCAGGCGGTGGTTGCGTTATACTGACTGGTCGTAGGATAACAGCCGCCGTGCGCCCATGGGGGCACGCATCACAGCGATCAGTGATGCAGTGTGTTAGTCTGACACACCGATACACCGATCTCGGTAAAGAGCCTCCGACAGAGGCTCTTTACCACGTGATCAGCCGTGTCTAAACAGGAAGAGCCGTTGAGTAGAGGAGAGCCAATCAGCTGCTCTCCTGACAGGGGGGTCTGTGCTGATTGTTTATCAGCACAGCCCCCCCTCGGATCCCACCCAGGACCACCAGTATGCCGCCCAGGACCACCAGGATGGCCATCCACACTGGACAACCAGGTATGCCCCCCCTAGACCACCAGGGAAATGCAAATCTGTGCCCAGGCAGCTGCCAATCAATGCCCAGGCAGCTGCCAATCAGTGCCCACTCACAATGCCTACCACTGCCAGTGCCACCAGGGATGCATATCAGTGCAGCGTATCAGTGTCCATCAGTGCCACGTATCAATGCCCATCAGTGCCCAGCGGTGCCGCCTATCAGTGCCCATCAGTGCTTATCAGTGCCGCCTATCAGTGCCACCCATAAGTACCCATCTTTGCAGCCTTTCAGTGCCCATCAGTGTCGCCTATCAGTGCCCATCAGTGCCCACCAGTTCCACCCATGAGTGTCCATCAGTGCCACCTATCAATGCCCATTAGTGCTGCATATCAGTGCCACCCATCAGTACCCCCTACCAGTGCCCATCAGTGCCGCATATCAGTGCCCATCGTCGGTGCCCGTCAGTGCTCGCTCATTGGTGCCACCTCATCGATGCCGCCTTTTCAGTGCCTGTCAGTGCCGCCTTATCAGTGCCCATCAGTGAAGGAGAAAACTTACTTATTTACAACATTTTATAACAGAAACAAAAGCAAAACTTTTTTTTTTCAAAATGTTCGGTCTTTTTTTATTTGTTTAGCAAAAAATAAAAACCGCAGAGGCGATCAAATACCACCAAAAGAAAGCTCTATTTGTGGGAACAAAATTATAAAAATTCTGTTTGGGTACAGTGTAGCATGACCAGGCATTTGTCATTTAAACAGCGACACTGCAGAAAGCTAAAAATTGGCTTGGGCAGGAAGGGGGTGTAAGTGGCTGGTATTGAAGTGGTTAACCATGTAAACTCAAAGCAGGATATGAATGCAGACACTCAGAGGTAGCTTGACAAACTTTTAATTATCTCTAGAGACCAGGGTTGCCAACTTTCAGTAAATTTACAAACAGTTTGTAAAATCCATAATTGTTGCATCTGTCCATGAATGTCAGTTACGGACATGCAGCCTACATGTCTGTAATGGACATTCATGGACAGATGCAAAAAGTACGTATTTTACAAACTGTTTGTATATTTACTGAAAGTTGGCAACCCTGCTAGAGACACAAAACCTTGGGTGCTCTTATTTTTAAATACCAACTACACAATTGTTTCTCTAAAAACGTGTGTGTTACTATAATCTTCTTTTTTTCCTGTACATGTAAGCAGGTGGAGGCTGCAGTATATCTTCCAACCTGAAGGTGGCACCATACTGTTTCTGCTGGCAAGAGGCAATTGAAAATTATTTGTCTCCTGTTGTGGGCTCCAAACAGCCATCTTGGGGAAGATAGCAATCCTGAGATTTGGGAAGCCATCTTAATTGAGAATTGGATAAATAGTGGAATTCTGCAGAATTTTGGGTTCTCACAGTGTTGGAGTAAGATAGTTAAAGAGTCCCCTTTGGTTACTGAGAGAGTATAAGTATTATTTGTGTAGCGGGTGGTTATATTTAGGGGAGGCATCTGAGTGGTACCAGGCTCTGATGCAACAATTGTTAGGATTCCTGGACCAATTTATGCCAGTGGAGGATATCAATGGTGTCTAGTACCCTGTGGCCTATAGATGGCACTGTTGCCATAGGCCGGGGTTGAATCGCCATTGGAGGGCTGCGCCCTTTGTGTCCTCTCGCGGCAGTAGTACAGCGGGGTGGGAAACCTGCTGTGCATGCTGGGAGAGAGTATACATGGGGCAGACATCTTCCGCTCTGGGTCCACTCCCAGGCACCTTGATGGTGGTCTCCGGGTGCCCTAGGCCCGGGGACGGAGTTGCGGTTCCACCCCAGACACCTTTGGTCTGGGGTGAGGTACTCTCTGGAGGCCTGGGGCCCAGTACCTTTGACCTGGGTCCCGCAAGGGATCAAGGGCTCCTAGGGTGACCCCCGATGTGGACACCCGAATCTGGGACGAGGAGGCCAGGGAGGTGACCCTTCCGAAGACCCAGTGCAGCATTTGCTGTTGACGGCGGGGCCTCTGGTAACTGTCCGGATGGATGTCCTCTCTCTGACCGGGGCCATTGCTCTTAGAAGGTAGTCCACGTTCTCATGGTCTGTGGCAGGGACCCATTGTGAATCAGGTCGGTGGCAGAGACCCAACAACCAGGTCTGTGGCAAAGGCCTTATTCATCTGGTCTGTGGCAGAGACCCCTCACGGTCGGTGGCAGCGACTGTGCGCCAAGCCTGTTCACACTATAATGGAACAGGAGAAAACCCAAGTTCAAGTTTGTGCCTGGACCTCCTCCCCACTGTGTTCTGAACTGTTCTATGTCTAACCAGACGCTCTCAAAGGACTATTTATTGCTCTGAAGAATAAATAAGTGTTGGACTTTCAGTGGTGTGGAACTTGACTTTCTGGGAGTTAAAGGGTCCTACCTCCACCTGCGTGGAGGGTGGGAATCATCCTCAAGGAAAGTTTTGGCTCTGGACAGGGACACAGGCCCGAAGGTAAAATGGTTATAGCTCACACCTCTGCACACAAGAGGATACGAGCTGGTGGTGCGCCACACTCTCCTCCCTGGTCCCCTAGACGAGAGCCATTGACCGAGAAGAGAAGGAGGGAGTGAGAGGTGAGGTCGCTACACGTGGGGGCTCTGGGTCCGGGATCTGTGTCTGTGTTGATGGAGCTGAGACCTTCAGAGTTTGAACTTTGCTGCCCAGAGGAGTTCCGAGGAGGTCGGCCATATTGGCCAACGCGCCACGAGGCACACCCTGGCTGCGCAGTTCGTGGGCGTGATGCAACAGAAGCCCGCGAACAGGTGCGGCAGAAGGGAGGAGTCTGGCCATGTGAAGTGATGCACGTGGGGACTTTGGCGCGAGATAGTCAGTGCGTGATGGAGCAGCAAGCGGTCAGCACGTTCACTACTGCCTCGTGGGTTCCTACTTCCACAGCCACGAGGATGACTTTGTTTGCTACTCCGCTGACAGACACAGGGATTCGGCTCAAGCCCCGGGGGCGATTCGCCCTGTACGTATGTAAGGACGTTGAGGCCTCGGTGGGATTTGTCCCGGCTACTCGGGACTGGTGGTCCATCTGAAGCCATTCAGGCGATGCGAGGCCTGTAAAGAATTCATTTTCGAGGTGGAGCAACCCACGGAAAGGCCTCGGGCCTTCCACCTCAACTGTATAACAGGCGCCACCACTCTTGAAGGAGAAGTCAGAGCTTGTACAGCCATCCCTACGTGCACTGACCGGGCTCTGGAGGAAGCCCCAGTTGAGATTGAGACTGTGATTGAGAAATCCGAAGATGCTGCTTCGGTCACCATGGAATCCCTGCTTCCACCGCCAAAGAGGAAAGTCTGTTTGGTCAAGGCTTCCTGCGGCCGTGGGAGAGTCACACCCCAGCGCTTGCCTGGCCTGGATGGATCCGGAAGGAAGAGCCCCGGACATCACAGTTCAAGTAAAGGTCGAGGTAAGCCGAGGGACGGGACCTGGTGTGTGGTTGGAGGTGTCAGGGATCCAGAGGCCCTGGAACCTGTCCAAGGGGGTGACTCCACGTCTACATGGAGTTACTGTCTCGCGGAGGAGTATGACACCTCCGACCTGGAGTCGATCTCCGATGTTGGAGACGACGTTGTAATCGACAAACTTTTTGCTCAGAAAGGCTGGGACAAGATACCCCTATCCTCGTCCCGTGTGAAAAGGGACCCACCCATGTCCACTGGGGATAGTACACGCCGGGTGGAGGCCCCGGCGCCTGAGGGGGGATCTGGTCCCCTGCATGCCTCTCCACCCCCGGAGTCGCCTGCGCCCATTGCTGGGGCGAAGCGAGTGTCACTGCGGGCTCATATGCCCAATCTACAAGTGGTGAAGGTGCCCCGGCACCCGGATGCTATAGTGCTGCCTGGTGAAGGAGACTATGCTACAATGCCACCCCTTTCCCGTTTGCAGAGACTTTTCGGTCAGAAAGTTGCTAATGAATATGGGTGGGAGTACCCATATTTGTCCAAGGAACTTTTGTACGAGGTGGAGGCCTGCAGACAGCGGTGGTATGATGACTTCATCTGGACACATCTCAAGGTGCCCCATGCTGGCAGGTACCTCTCTTGTTCCCCTACAGCCTCAAAAAGGTTCAAAGACTGCAAGGCAGAGTGGATGTTGGGTCGGCACATCCATGCTGACCGGGTGCTTATTTGTCGGAGGGAGGGGGATGATGTGGAATATCACATGGAGACTTTCGACAGGTATTTGAAACCCCTGGTACTGCTGCACCCAAGGTTTTATTTGTAGGAGAATAGACTCCTGTGGTTTTTTTGTTGCTGAACATTCCGGAGTGCCTTTGCTGGAACTCAGGGACTCTTTAATCTACAAAGGGTGGCCTACTTCTGGAAGAATTGGGAGCAGTTTTGTTGTTCTTTTTCTTTCTCCACCGCAAGGATACTGAGACTTTGGGGTGTAGTTGAGACAGGGCCACAGTACAGAGAATAGGATTTCTGGATGGAAGAAAACAAGTGTTCTGACCGTGACACTACCACCAGGTGGCGGTGTTGCGCAACGATTGACACACACTACACATTACTTTTGGAAGGAAGGGGTTTCCTTTAGAGGGGGCCTGTTCATTCCAAGTCACATACTGTGTCAGATAATGTGTTCTTTTCCCCCTCTGCAGGAGAACGTCAATCAAGTCTGCTGAGAATGGGGCAGCTTTTAGTCAGTGATGTGGGAGGGGGAAAATATAATTTTGAAAAGAAATTATGCTGTTATGACTTTGAATGTTTATACTTGTGCATGTTTTGTCTGTTGTTTCTTCCCTTCCCTTTTGGTTCAGGCACAAACAAAACAAAATTTTTAAATTGTCATTTTTTTTCTTTTGGTTAGTTTGTCTCTGGATCGGATTTATGCTGACTATGCTTTAGAGGGGGCATAAATTGGTTTCAGACACAGGGGACCAGTGTCAAATCACTGGGGGGGGATGTGTAGCAGGTGGTTATATTTAGGGGAGGCATCTGAGTGGTGCCAGGCTCAGATGCAACAATTGTTAGGATTCCTGAACCAATTTATGCCAGTGGAGGATATCAATGGTGTCTAGTTCCCTGCGGCCTATAGGTGGCACTGTTGCCATAGGCCGGGGTTGAATCGCCAGTGGAGGGCTGCGCCCTTTGTGTCCTCTCGCGGTTGTAGTACAGCGGGGCGGGGAACCTGCGGTGCATGCTGGGAGAGAGTATAAAGGCATCTTCCGCTCGGGGTCCACTTCCAGGCACCTTCAGCCTGGGAGGTGCGTGATGGTGGTCTCCGGGTGCCCTAGGCTTGAGGACGGAGTTGCGGTTCCGCCCCAGACACCTTTGGTCTGGGGTGAGGTACTCTCTGGAGGCCTGGGGCCTAGTACCTTCGACTGGGTCCCGCAAGGGATCGAGGGGCTCCTAGGGTGTCCCCCGGTGTGGACACCCAAATCTGGGACGAGGAGGCCAGGGAGGTGACCCTTCCAAAGACCCAGTGCAGCATTTGCTGGTGACGACGGGGCCTCTGGTAACTGTCTGGATGGATGTCCTCTCTCTGACCGGGGCCATTGCTCTTAGAAGGTAGTCCACGTTCTCATGGTCTGTGGCAGGGACCCTTCGTGAATCAGGTCAGTGGCAGAGACCCAACAACCAGGTCTGTGGCAGAAGCCTTATTCATCTGGTCTGTGGCAGAGACCCCTCACGATCGGTGGCAGCGACTGTGCGCCAAGCCTGTTCGCACTATAATGGAACAGGAGAAAACCCAAGTTCATGTTTGTGCCTGGACCTCCTCCCCACTGTGTTCTGAACTGTTCTATGTCTAACCAGTCGCTCTCAAAGGACTATTTATTGCTCTGAAGAATAAATAAGTGTTGGACTTTCAGTGGTGTGGAACTTGACTTTCTGGGAGTTAAAGGGTACTACCTCCACCTGCGTGGAGGGTGGGAATCATCCTCAAGGGAAATTTTGGCTCTGGACAGGGACACAGGCCCGAAGGTAAAATGGTTATAGCTCACACGACTGCACACAAGAGGATACGAGCTGGTGGTGCGCCACACTCTCCTCCCTGGTCCCCTAGACAAGAGCCATTGACAGAGAAGAGAAGGAGGGAGTGAGAGGTGAGGTCGCTACATTAGGGAGAGGTACATGTCGAGAAAGAATAGAATAGGTTTCCTCTTACAGGTTGTATCCTCTGTCAGCTTTCCTGAACAGTCTCCCACTGGCAGCTAGATATCTGCAAGAACTTTTGGGGATCATAGAGTGAACAAGCAATATCACAGCCCCTCCTAGGGAAGTGCTCCTCTGGCATTCTGTGGTTTATAAATGTAGCAGGGTCTCCTTTAAGGCCCCGGGACTACGTTACCCATAACCCCGTTTGGCACCCAGGGTGCATTTTCGCCACCCAGAGACTCATGGGTGGGACTATATAAAAGGAGGGCGAGGCTGAGCTCGGCCTCTTTGGACACTGCACTGCTATCAACAGGTCTTCCCGTGCGGATCTGCGGCAGTACAGGGCCTGAAGCCAGGGCCTTGCACAACTTCCAGAGAGCCTTCCACCCCACTGCGAGCCTGGGTGGCATCCGACTTCTCCAAGTTGCTGACATCAGTTGGACCCGGGACCCGGCCGTTGCAGACGCTGTGTGCGGAGACACAGTCAGTGGAAGTCCCGGACTGGGATCGCGTCCGGAGTGGTGAGCGAGAACCTGCTCAATCCCAAAAAAAACACTTTACTCTGATTAGGCCTAGAGACTGCCTTGGCCCACCAAGTTTTATCTGTTGTTCCACTGGGGACAAGTAATAGAACTGGGTCGTGTAGTCTCCGGTGAAGTGTTCTTCTATTACCTATCGTGTGGATTACAAATACTGTTTCTTTCTATATGTGCACCACCGTTCAAGCTGCATGCAAAGAAATTGTTCCCCAAGAGACTAAGTTATATCTGAGTCAGGCCTGACCAGGAGTTAGAACTTTTTGTTGCTGCGCCATAAGGGCGCATAGATAGGGATAGCTGCACTTAGCGCGTAATCGCCAGCATCCTCAGTGTGTACTATATTTACCGTTGCAGGGCTCTGCAGACAATATATGTGTTATGTGTTGTGAAGGACTAGCATCAAATGTAGAGCTTGAAGGACACCGCCACTCGCTGGTTCTTCTTTTTAAGGGCTTTGTTTGCCCATTTTTATTAAAAGAAGTCAAAACAAAATGAAAGGTTTCCCTCGCAGGGGTTTCAGTACTCCTTTTCAACAACAAAATGACATTCAGCCTCCTGGCTTATACATACAGCAGTGCTGCTCAGGCCTTCCACTTCAGGCTCTTGTCTGTCTCCTATAGACTATTCTATCTGCAACACCATCCATTTGGATAGCAGCCCCTTGCTGCTCTGACCCTCAGACCTGGGTCTCTGGCTTCCACTGTGCACACAAGCACTCTCTGACTTCTCCAGTGCACACTTGCACTCTATGGCTTCCACAGTGCACACCTGCACTCGTCGGGAGGGTGGGGCCCAGAATGCTGGTCCTGATTCTACTATCAGGCCCACACACACCTGAACAATCAGTGTGCAGTTGAGTCTCAAAACCCGGATCCAGGACTAGGGATTTCATCCCACCCGGATCTCTAAGAAATCCCCAAGCTCCGGGTCCCAAAGTGGATTTTAGTAAATCATGAGGAAACTGAAAAGCCAGTTTCCTCCCAAACAAGCAAATACCCTGGAGCCCCTCAACCCGCCTGGTTGAGAATCCTGTATTCATACACTGGTGGGGTACCACACTACCACATACCCTCCCCCCTTGTTTCGATCCGGAGGGAGTAACACCAGCACCCATCATTATGGTTGGGACACCTCTGTGCTGGCTGTCAGCCACGTAGGCCCAACCTTTTTTTCCGGGTGCGCTTCCAGGTATGTCCCACCCTGGATCTTAACAAGGTCCTATATTTCCCTATACTCAGCCTTCTCCCTCTTCTTTTGGGGTTCCATAAGCACTGCCTCACCTGAAATTTTAACAGGGCACCCCTGGTCTTTCTACCAACCCTTCTGCCTCCACGCTTCAGGTTCCCAGGTTTCCCAATACCTTTGGACACCACACTGTCATGTACCTTTAACAAACTATTTGGTTCATCATTGACAGACATATTCAAACCAACATTACACCTCTCAACGTTGCACAGATCACCAATGCCTTTTTTTTCAGCATTTGCTAGGGCAGCGTCTGCAGAGGGCACACATAATGGAGGGCCGCCATTACCCACGGGAACCTCACAGGACGTCACCTCCCCTGGGTTCACCCACTCTGCAGGCCGCTGTCCTACCACTTGACCTGTTCTGATGCCATCTGTATTTTTATCCACCTGAACAGACAAGCTCTTGTCTGATCCACATACCATTTTTACCGCACTTCTTATCCGTTTCCCTGTCTCGGGGACCTTATTAGGTTTGTCACCTAAACCAAACATCGGACTGGGGACCCCAGTCTTTTTAACCACCTTCGGTTGAGCCCCGGTCAGGATTTCTGCTGTTTTCTGGTCCACACTTGGCCCTTCCATCTCATGTGATTCTTCCACTGGTACAGCATACACACCCTTCACCGACAACTGACCAGTACTACCTTGGACCATAGCAGCAGAAATGCCTTCCACCTGGCTGTTAGGTGGTGAAACCTCAGACACTTTTTTTTCACCAAAGCCTCTCCCATATACCTCTTGTACAGGAAGTAAGCCATCAGCATACCTAGAGGCGATTTTTAACACTAGTAATACAGTCATAAATAAACCATTTCTGTCTTGTCTTCCTTTGTGCTGTACCACCTGCCACTCAGGGGTCCACCTAATGGTACTCCGCAGTACCAGACTGTCTGACTGTGGTGGAGACACCCCAGTATAGACTGGCTGTACATCCCAAAGTTTAAGCATCTCCTTGAATACTTTTGTTAGAAACCATACCCTTGGCTCCAGACCTGAGGAGGGACCACACATAGGCGAGAGATTAAATTCCGCAGGACTAAAGCCAAGTTCTACCTCACCTGTTGTCCAACACTCCATGGGTAACTGATCTAACAGATGACACTGATCTAGGCACAAACTACTTCTTTCTGATGTACACATTACATTGTTGCAGCATCCACCTATAGCACTTTTTCTCACAGTGTCTCCGGGTACTTTAAGTTGTACCTCTTTCTGAGTGATAGAAAGCATCTCTGCTAGTGCTGCATCTATTCTGGGCCCTTCCTTCTCATGAGATTTAGCTGCCGAGACAGTATCTGCGCCCTCTACTGACCACTGCTCAGCTGCACCTTGGAGCACACCCGCAGAGATGCTTCCAGTCACTACACCAGCCAGAGAGACCTTTGATGACTCCAACAGTTCTGAGCGCCTTCCAGGCCACTCAGTAACTGGGAGCACCCTCTTAGAGAACCTCTGAACTATTTGCCACACTGTTAACAAGCTTCCCAGCACAGCCTGTACCACCTGGCTCCACCTATTGGTACCACGCAGCACCACCTGGTCCGACTGCGGTGGAGACACCCAAGTGTACAGTGAGGGCACTTTTACCAACTCCAGCATTTCTAATAAAGTTTTTGTCAACTCTATGCAACCAATGTCTAAATGCGTGACCTTTTTGGGAACCTTTCCCCTGTCCGAGACATGGAGGGGCTCATCCATTGCAGCTTGTGAGGTTGAGACATTTGAAGAGACCACCATCTCCTTGAAGGTACCCCTCATCCCAGCCTGTTGCTCCCCTGGAGCGCTGTCAGACACATGTCTCCTCTTCACCTCTAACGCTACACCAATGAGCCTCTGCGAGTCAACATTAGTCACATTGTCAACTTTACACTTGCCATTATTTAGTTGCTGGGCCGTGGACAACCCATCTGCCATGCCTGCGCCCAGAACCGTTCCTTCAGACTGGAGGGCATCAGCCTTTGCAGGGGCTGGCGTGCCCTTGAGCACTGGCCATTTTGCGATCCCTCCACTGGGCACAGCAGGTGTTCTGTCCACAACTCTGTCACACATCATTGCTTCGTAATTCCTTGTCACTTGGCCTAGTGCCGCAACTGCTTCCTGGCACCAATCATCCCAGTCTCCTGTGGTTCCATCACTGGTGCTCCACAGCACTGCATCACCTGCTCTAGAAGGCCCAACAGGAACCTGGGATTCACTAGCCAAAACAACACACTTGTCACTTCTATCTACCTCACATTGTGACAATATTTTTTTTTTCACATCACACTGGGAGATTGCATCCTCAACCAAGGCAAGGTGCAATACCTTATTTTGAACACCTTGCTTTGGTGGCGCTACAGACACATACAGCTCTTCACTTTCAGTTTTTGCAGGCTGATCTAACCCCTTGACAACTGGGTTACACTTAGGGTTGTGGGGCTGCGCCCACACACACTCACTATGTAAGACAGTCTTCCCTTGTTTCACCAGAGTAGCACCACATCAATCCTGGAAAACCTCTGGCTCCAACACATGGGGGCCCCATGAGAGTTCCATGGACAATCCTGCGCTTCTGGTTGTCATGGGAGATATCCTACTCCCATCATTGGTAGTAAACACATTTCCAACATTTTCAGACATGACACTAAAGGAAACACATTTTTCAATGTCATGATCACCAATACCATCACATTTGCCAACAGTAACACTTTTGTCAGCATAACCATCAGAATTTTCACTACATGTAGACATAACTGCTACTTTTGTGGATTGTCTATTACCCACCAAAGCCTCTGAGTGACTCCTCACAGCGCCCTCCATTTTTAAAGGGGCACCCTTTCCTACATGGGCAGCTCCAAAGTTGACCTGGGAAACGCTCGGCTCCGTCACTGCGGGCTTCTTGGAAGTCTCCCTGGGCAACCCTGCAGTACTTGTCACTAGGGAACATGGCACAAGCACTGTTTTGGTCACCCCTAACTCTATTTTCCCAGCCACCTGCTGGACTATAGCAGGCACATGCAGAGTCCCCATGTCCTTTCCAGTCTTTAGCCCTGCGGCTAGTTGGGCTTTATTTTGTGCCTCCCCACTGCTCTGGGTAGCACACTGCCGCAAGTCTATGTCCATTGGCACTGCGGATCTCCCCACTGGATCTACTCCCACTTCACTGGGTTCAGTACCATAAACTGGAACAGTCTTACCATTTTCAGTGGCTGGCATCTTAACCTTCACTTGAGTGCGCTGTCTCTCAGCTGTAACCATACCAGTTACTGTCTCTTTGGGGCCATATGGCGACACTGCAGCCTTTCTAGACTCTTCAGCTGTGTTCCAGAACCTTGGGCAAGTAAAGATCCCATGCCCCACTTGACCACATTCCAAGCACGGTACTGGACGACTTTTCCCCAGTGTGTTTCTTTCCTGATGATTCTTTCCAGGCATAACTTCCACTCTCGTTGCCATGGGAGATCGCAGTCTCCCAGCAGAGCTTTGCTGGCTCTCTCCAACATGCTGTATTGGCTCCCCTGGAAGCCACTTGTCACGACCCATGGGAGGCACACCCCTTGGTCCACAGACAGCCCGACTGGCCTCCTCTGTGTTTCTATGGGCAACCACTCTCTGTCCTGGCCTTTGATCAGCCTCTCTTCTGGCATATAACACAGGCTTCTCAGACCTTTGTTTTGCTAGGTAGCTTTGCACTGGAGCCAGGGACAAAAGGCACTTGGAGACTGCATGCCCCCACTCACTGCACCGCAAACAGCGCACTTGGTTCCATGTCTTGTCAGGGTTTCCCACCCTGCATCTGCTGGACCCTGTATCAAGCTGTGTCACTTTCACACTTTTCGCAACAGCTGCTGGTTTAACTGCAGCAGCGTTGCCCGGGGCAACAACACCCCTCTCCCAGGCATGGACATTCGGCAGCTCTCTTTTTGTATGGAAGGTAGGCTTGCCTTCCACTTTAGCTTGGTCCAATCCTGCCAGGTGTCGCTTGCACCAATCCACTGCAGATTCAAACGCTGGTGGACTCTCCACACTAGCAGTCATCTGTGCATTCATTGCACCAGGGTTGCTAGGGACAACAGCAGCCCTCTTTTCCCTTGGAAAACTCTGTTTAGGCCTGTATGGGGTTAGATCAGGCGGTAACAACCCCTCCAGCCACAGAGCTCTTTCTCTTGCTTCAGCAAGGATCGCCTCCTTTTTCTGCTTTGACCGCCCCATCCTTGCGGTGTTGCACACAGCAACCAGTAACACAGTTCACAGCAGAGGGAAGAAAATGTGATTCTCCTTTCACAGGTACACAACCTGCATGCAACACAGTCCATCAAACTTCTGTGCAATGCAGTTTGCCTGGCTGCCACACACAGCTAGCAGCAGTTCACTGCAGAGAAAAAAAAAATTGACTTTTTGTTCACAGGTACACCACCTGCAACAAATTGGAGCACTGTCTCTTTAAGGCTAGTTTACCTTTCGCTTGCAGGTTCTCTTCACCTGCACACACACAGATTATGCAGTCTCATGCACCAAAAACACAGTTCATATAACAGATGAACTTACTTGATTGTAGGGATCTCAGATTGTGCCAAAATCCTCCACCACTTGTGAAGGACTAGCATCAAATGTAGAGCTTGAAGGACACCGCCACTCGCTGGTTCTTCTTTTTAAGGGCTTTGTTTGCCCATTTTTATTAAAAGAAGTCAAAACAAAATGAAAGGTTTCCCTCGCAGGGGTTTCAGTACTCCTTTTCAACAACAAAATGACATTCAGCCTCCTGGCTTATACATACAGCAGTGCTGCTCAGGCCTTCCACTTCAGGCTCTTGTCTGTCTCCTATAGACTATTCTATCTGCAACACCATCCATTTGGATAGCAGCCCCTTGCTGCTCTGACCCTCAGACCTGGGTCTCTGGCTTCCACTGTGCACACAAGCACTCTCTGACTTCTCCAGTGCACACTTGCACTCTATGGCTTCCACAGTGCACACCTGCACTCGTCGGGAGGGTGGGGCCCAGAATGCTGGTCCTGATTCTACTATCAGGCCCACACACACCTGAACAATCAGTGTGCAGTTGAGTCTCAAAACCCGGATCCAGGACTAGGGATTTCATCCCACCCGGATCTCTAAGAAATCCCCAAGCTCCGGGTCCCAAAGTGGATTTTAGTAAATCATGAGGAAACTGAAAAGCCAGTTTCCTCCCAAACAAGCAAATACCCTGGAGCCCCTCAACCTGCCTGGTTGAGAATCCTGTATTCATACACTGGTGGCGTACCACACTACCACAGTGTTAATCTATGCCTTTTACACAGAAGTAAACTAGTTATACTTTAACACTTCGCCCTCGGTGTGTTATCATTGTGCATATATTGCTAGATTGTGATAAGATAACAACCCTTAGACTAACTGTGCCAGAGTGGGTCGAGTAGATTGCCGGGAGTTGGCGGTGCTGTATTCAGGGCCCGAAACAAATCCAGCGGCTCTCTTAACTGGAGGTAGCGCTACACGTGGGGGCTCTCGAGTCTGGGATCCTGATACAGCAGGCAACGCGCCAAAAGTACCGGCATGGACCCGCTGGAAGTGGAACAGTGGTGCACGGTGGCGGGCACCGATTCTGCCGCGGCAGTAGTTATTGAACTCCCGGGGATCTGGCAAGAAGTAGCGGTAAAGCAGCTAGTAATGTCGCTGTCCCCACACCAGAAAGCATGGGTGATGGATGTCAGGTCGAATTCTTCGCTGACCCACGCACTAGTAGAATGGAAGAATGAAATCCCAGAGCATTTCAAAAGTCCAAGCATAAAAGCAGTGGGTGATCAGACCTATAGCTTAATACATGCGCTGCCAGTCAAGGGAGGATGGTTTCAGACACCAAAACCATCACCTCCACAGACATCTCCACCGCAGTCCCCAAAAGCAGGAAAGCAGAAGGCGAAAGAGAGTCCCGGGTCACTACCGGCCACCCTCAGCGCAGAACTATGTGCAGTCCTGGGGGAGATTGTAGCCCAGTGTAAGAAGGATCCTACATACTACCCGATGTCGGGATACAGAAAACTCAGGATGTTTTCTGGAAGGAAACCTGTACCTTTGGGAGAAGAGGGATTTGAGGAGTGGCTAGACGGCGCCACCCAGGCTTTAGAGAAATGGGAGGTCCCAGAACACCAAAAGAAACAAAGAATCACTGAGAGTCTGAAGGGGCCTGCCTTGGAGGCCATACGCAACCTCAAGCTGAGCAAGAAAGACTGTGATGCACAGGATTATCTGGACATTCTGCAGAATGTGTTCAGTGGAACAGAAAAAGTCACTGAGCTCACTTACCAGCTGGAGCACTGCTATCAGAAGACAGGAGAGAAACTGTCAGAGTTCATGAGGCGTCTGGATAATATCCTACATAAAATTATACTGAAGAAGGGGATCGACCCAAGGAAGGTGGATGAGGCCTGTGTTCAGCAGGTGTTGAGGGGAGCACAGCCCCTGGACCCCATCGCATTGGCGTTACGCACTTGACAGGACGGGAAGAGCCTGGAGTACCCCGACTTAATCCAAGTGGTCAGAGAAGAAGAGGCTATGTTGGAAGACAAAAGGAGGAACCAATCAGTCGAGCCAACCAATCCTCCGCCAGTGGTGGTCAGGACGGCCATGACCCTCGAGAGAGACTCAGAGGTGGATACCTTGAAGTCACAGATGTCCCAAGTATTGGGGATGCTGACCTCTATGATTGCCAAGGATCAAGGAGTACCAAAGAGGGAAAGCCCAAAGAAGGAACTGTTTCCAAACATCTCAGTGCCCGCATCCTTGCAAGATTGGGGGGATGTGATTTGTTTCAACTGTGGAGGAGCTGGCCATTTCGCCAAAGTGTGTTCCAGCTCAAAGAAAAAAAAGATGAATAGCCGCAAGCCGGCGGAAACTTCAGAGGGCCCCGGTGAAGGAGTCAACCGGGTGCCCATCATCTCCAGTGAGCTCCAAACTGAATGAGAAGCACAGGAAAAGAGTGGACAAAACCCCTCAGAAGAAGCACAGGGTTCCTCAGTGGGAACGTACACCAAAGAAAGAGAATAATGTCCCTCAGCGGGTAGTTACACTCATTAAAAGGAGGGAGATCAATGCATACCAGGCCCAAGAGAGACTTAAGTCCAAAAAGAAATGGAAGAAAGAGAGTCCAAAAGGGAAACGCAAAGATCCAAAGAAAGAGACCCCTTTGAAGCGGTATCCAGAGAAGCTGGTAGGCCCCTGCCTGATAATACCTGTCCAAGTGGAGGGAGTCTACACCAGAGCCATATTGGATACTGGGGCACAAGTGACCCTGTTGTACCGAGACTTTTATGACAAGCATCTAAGTCACCTACCCATCCAGAAGATTGAAGAGCTGGAAATATGGGGAATTGGGACTGAGAGTTTCCCTTATGATGGTTATCTGCCTATAAAACTAACTTTTGACCCGTCCATAGCCGGGAAGGCCGAAGTGTTCGATACCTTGGCTGTGGTATGCCCCCGACCGCCTGGAGCTAACAAGAGTTCCCTAATAATAGGGACCAACACGAATCTGGTCCGAAGACTCTTGGCCCCTCTGACAAGAAGAAAAGACCCCACAGTCACCGAGATCCACCCAATGCTGAAGACAGCTTATCAGCGACTGATCTTGGAACAGAAGGCCCCAGAAGAGGGGGTAGGGAAGGTCTGGAGGCTGGGAAGAAGAGGAATAGTGCTGCAGCCCGGTGAAGTAGCCTGTTTAAAAGCCTCTGTGAAACTCACTTGGGAGCAGCCTGGGCCCTTTGTCATGTTGGAACCCGACCCAGGGGGAGAACACTCGGGCTTAGAAGTAGTCCCAGAAGTGGTCCCGTTGAGGGCCCTGAAGAAGGCACACTGTAAAGTACCTGTGAGTGTCAGGAATACTACGGATGGCCCCATAGAGATCCCAGCCAGGATGTTGCTGGGTCAGGTGAGCCCTGCTACCCCAGTTCCTTTGTCGGACATGGAGAAGGCAGAGAGAGAAAGGACTGTGTGGGAGAAATTTCCATGGAGAACCCAAACCTGCCCAGGGCTTGGAAAGAGAGAGCCAAGGCCCAGTTGACCAGGTGGAAAAAGATCTTCTCCCAAGATGAGTTTGATGTGGCGTGTGCAAAGAGTGCCACCCATCGAATCCGCCTCCAGGAAGACAAGCCCTTCAGGAAGAGGGTTAGGCGAGTTCCGCTAGCAGACCGCGAAGACTTGAGAGAACAGCTCGCCGAGCTCAAGCGAACTCTTGTGATTCAAGAATCTAGAAGCCCCTATGCCTCCCCGATAGTGGTGGTCAGTAAGAAGAATGGGTCGTTGAGGCTGTGCATAGACTACAGGATCCTCAACAGGAGGACCAAACCCGGCCAGTACACCACTCCGAGGATAGAGGATGCCCTACAGAGCTTGTCTGGAGCCAAGTGGTTCAGCGTCATGGACCTCAAGAGCGGGTACTATCAGATCCCTATGCATCCAGAAGACAAGGAGAAGACAGCTTTCATAACCCCAGTGGGGTTCTTTGAATTCAACCGGATGCCCCAAGGTCTGTCTGGAGCCCCGGCCACCTTCCAACGTCTCATGGAAAAGACTGTAGGAGACATGAACCTCATTGAAGTCCTTGTATACTTGGATGACATCATTGTCTTTGGGAGAACCTTGGAAGAACATGAAGAGAGGCTGGAGAAAGTTTTGAGAAGACTCAGTGAGGAGGGACTCAAGCTCTTACCTGAAAAGTGCCAGTTCTATCAGTCATCAGTTAACTATCTGGGACACATAGTGTCCGAGGATGGGGTAGCCACAGACCCCGAAAAGTTGGAGGCAGTCACCTCCTGGTCAAGGCCCACCACTGTGACAGAACTCAGATCCTTTTTGTGATTCTGTTCTTATTATAGGAGGTTCGTGGAAGGGTTTGCTCGGATAGCAAGGCCTCTGAATGAACTGCTCAAGACGGAGGGGGAAGAGGATGACTCAGGCCCCAGGAAGCCAGGGGAGTCAGTCAAGGCCCAGTGGAACGAGAAGTGTGAAGAGGCCTTCCAGATGTTGAAGAAAAGTCTAACCACTGCCCCTGTCCTGGCCTACGCAGACCCAAAGAAGCCTTATGAACTCCACGTAGATGCCAGTCATGATGGTCTGGGAGGAGTGCTTTATCAGGAGCACAAAGGGCAACTGAGACCTGTTGCATATGTGAGCAGAAGTCTGACTCCCTCTGAAAAGAACTACCCTACTCATAAGTTGGAGTTCCTGGCCCTCAAGTGGGCGGTAGTTGACAAACTCCAAGACTATCTGTATGGGGCAGAGTTCACCGTGAAAACCGACAACAACCCTCTTACCTATCTTTTCACCACAGCAAAGCTGGATGCCACAGGACATAGGTGGCTGGTGGCACTGTCTGCCTTCAATTTCAGCCTGAAATACAGGCCTGGGGGTGGAAATCGAGATGCAGACGCTTTGTCTAGAAGATCTCATGTCCCCATCAGCAGTACAGAAGACTGGACCCAAGTGGCACCCGACGGGGTGCGGGCCCTCTCTCAGGGGGCTGAACTCCAGGCCAGTGGCGGCTCAAGAGCAGAAGAGATAGGGGTCACTGTAGTAGGGGTCCCCAAACAGTACTGTGGGGTAACCTAGTTGGAGGAAGATAACTTGCCAAAACTGTCAAAGAGGGAGTTGAGATGTGACCAATTAGAAGACCCGATGGGGAGATTGGTCTTGGAATAAAAAAAGAAAAAATGGCGCAAAATGAGTTCTGGCAGAGTATAAGATCCAAGATCAGTGAATGTTAATGATGCAAACACCAGCGGCAGCTACCATGAGCAGAAGCAAGCTCTGTAAAACATAATGAAGAAAGGAAGGTGCGCCAAACTAAGTGCAGTAAGTAAGGCTTTTTTAATGGCAAATTAAAAAATGACAGCCAAATGGCTACTCACAAAATTCAGGACAAATACAGGCATGTAGAGGGTTAATGGTGGTCCGCAGTCGTCTCAAGCAGTCCTTAGGGGAGATTTGGGTTCCAGATCAGGAAGTAGCTGAGGATGGCTGAAGGCAGGATTTAAGGTAGGCTGAAGGCAGGTTATGGTGTCAGCAGAGGAGGACAGGGCATCCAGGCTATAGATGATGAAGAAGGCCCTGTATCGCTGTACCGCTGGGACATCCAGGAGACAACCAGGAAGTTGCCGTCAGCGTGCGCTTCAGCGTGGAGCGCAGCGTGCCGTGAGACCGGAAGTGACGTGGAGATCGAACGGACCAATGGGATGACGCGTTTCACAGCATCCGCTGTTTCATCAGATCTGATGAAACAGCGGATGCTGTGAAACGCGTCATCCCATTGGTCCGTTCGATCTCCACGTCACTTCCGGTCTCACGGCACGCTGCGCTCCACGCTGAAGCGCACGCTGACGGCAACTTCCTGGTTGTCTCCTGGATGTCCCAGCGGTACAGCGATACAGGGCCTTCTTCATCATCTATAGCCTGGATGCCCTGTCCTCCTCTGCTGACACCATAACCTGCCTTCAGCCTACCTTAAATCCTGCCTTCAGCCATCCTCAGCTACTTCCTGATCTGGAACCCAAATCTCCCCTAAGGACTGCTTGAGACGACTCCGGACCACCATTAACCCTCTACATGCCTGTATTTGTCCTGAATTTTGTGAGTAGCCATTTGGCTGTCATTTTTTAATTTGCCATTAAAAAAGCCTTACTTACTGCACTTAGTTTGGCGCACCTTCCTTTCTTCAGATTGGTCTTGGAAGCCTTGGAGAGGCAGGACCCAGATAGTCTCTTGCGTCACTCTTCAAAGGAAGCTCGACTGTTGAGGAAGGAGTGGGACAGGTTGCAGGTGCATCAGGGAGTGGTCTACCGAAGGGGCCCCTCTGATGACCTGGAAGACAAATGGCAATTGTTTCTGCCCGAGAAACACAGAGAGACTGTCTTGGTTGCTCTACACGACAACCATGGCCACCTGGGGCCGGAAAGGACCTTCCAACTCATTAGGGACCGTTTCTATTGGCCCTGCATGAGGGCCGAAGTTGAAGAATACTGCCACTCATGTGCATGCTGCATCCAGAGAAAGACTTTACCCCATCAAGCTGCCCTAATGGGCCATATGCAAAGTCAAGGCCCACTAGATTTGGTATGCATTGATTTTCTCTGCCTCGAACCCGACTTGAGTGGGCTAGGAAATGTTCTGGTAGTAACCGACCATTTCACCCGGTATGCCCAGGCCTTCCCAACCAAAGACCAGAAGGCGTCCACCGCAGCCAAAGTACTTATGGAGAAATACTTTGTACACTACGGGCTACCATAATGGCTTCACTCAGATCAGGGAAGAGACTTTGAAAGTCAGCTGATCCGGAAGCTCCTGGATTCCTTGGGGATCAAGAAGACACGAACTACCCCCTACCATCCACAAGGTGATGCTCAGCCGGAGAGGTTCAACCGAACCCTGCTAAACATGCTGGGGACCTTAAGCAGTGAAAAGAAGCAGCATTGGAGAAACCACATAGCAGCAGTTGTGCATGCATACAACAGCACCACAAGTGACGCTACAGGGTACCTATCGACTTATGTTCGGAAGAGAAGCAAGACTACCGGTAGATCTGGCCTTTGGCACCTCCATAGACCATTGTTCTGCCACTTCTCACAAAGGATATGTAGATAGACTCAGACACAATTTAAAATTGGCCTATGAGCAGGCCCAAATAGCCTCAGAACAAAGGCGGGCTTGCAACAAGAAAAACTTTGATCTGAAAGTTCGGATTCAAGATTTACAACCTGGAGACAGAGGGGCTGATTTACTAATAACAGTGCGTTGCGCTGCTTATAACCTTAATTGGTGCGCCGGATAACTCCTTCACTGGGCGCAGGAAGCAGCGGTGCACTGTTATAATAAATAGAAATGTCAGCGGCGCTCTATTGAAAATGAATGGTTCCCTATGGGAGCCCATTGATTTGAATAGAGGTTGCCCGGGAAGTCGGATCCGACTTGCGGGCGACTCGTGTGCCGGCTGACACAGGGACAGCGCGACTTTGCGAGGCGACCTGGACACGACCTGAGCGTGAAGCAGCCGCTCAAGTCGTGTCCTAGAGGCGACTAGCTGGCCGAGAATGTGTCCAGCGCGATGTCATCGCGCTGGTCCTCGGCAGCCTCGCTGTTCCATGTTTGGTATGAATCATGAAGGGGAACTCCAGGCCAAATTTTAATGAAAAAACCGGCATGGGTTCCCCTTCAGGAGCATACCAGGCCCTTAGGTCTGGTCTGGATTCTAAGGTGAACCCCCTTAAGCCGAAAAACAGCGTGGGGGTCCCCCCAAAATCCAAACCAGACCCTTATCCGAGCACGCAACCTGGCAGGCCGCAGGGGAAAAGGGGGGGACGAGAGAGCCGTACCAGGCCGCATGCCCTCAACATGGGGGGTTTGGTGCTTCGGGACAGGGGGCAACCTGCGGCCCCCCCACCCCAAAGCACCCTGCCCCCATGTTGATGGGGACAAGGGCCTCTTCCCGACAACACTAGCCGTTGGTTGTCGGGGTCTGCGGGCGGGGGGCTTATCGGAATCCGGGAGCCCCCTTTAATAATGGGACCCCAGATACCTGCCCCCACCCTATGTGAATGAGTATGGGGTACATCGTACCCCTACCCATTCACCTGGTGGCAAAATAAGTCAATAAAAAAAGACAACACAGGTTTGAAAAGTAATTTATTGGGCAGCTCCGGGGGTCTTCTTCCGACTTCGGGGGTCTTTCTGCCGGGCCCCCGCTATCTTCTGCTAGCTCTTTTGCTAGCGGGGTCCCGGGCTTCCTCGGTGTCCTCGCCATCTTCGGGGGTCTTTCTGCCGGGCCCCCGCTATCTTCTGCAAGCTCTTTTGCTAGTGGGGGTCCCGGGCTTCCTCGCCGTCTTCGGGGGTCTTTCTGCCGGGCCCCCGCTATCTTCTGCTAGCTCTTTTGCTAGCGGGGGTCCCGGGCTTCCTCGCCGTCTTCAGGGGTCTTTCTGCCGGGCCCCCGCTATCTTCTGCTAGCTCTTTTGCTAGCGGGGGTCCCGGGCTTCCTCGCCGTCTTCTTCCGACTTCGGGGGTCTCTTGTTCTGTTCTCCGGTTGTTCTCCCGCTCTCCAATGCCTTCTCCACGATCTCCGGTCCTTTCTGCCGGACGCCCCGCTATCTTCTGCCAGCTCTTTTGCTAGCGGGGGCCGGTCTTCTTCGTCGCCTTCTTCCCTCTTCTCTTTGCCCGATGTTGCCTCGTCGCTGTCCACCGCTGCAATGATCTGTCCGAGCAGCGGTGCCACTTTTATTGGCATGGAGCGTGGTCACCGGGTGATGCCACCGCTGACCCCGCCCCCGTATGATGTCACAGTCCCGGGGAATGATGGGACTGTGACGTGAAACAGTCACAAGAGCTAGCAGAAGATAGCGGGGGCCCAGCAGAAAGACCCCCGAAGACGGCGAGGAAGCCCGGGACCCCCGCTAGCAAAAGAGCTAGCAGAAGATAGCGGGGGCCCGGCAGAAAGACCCCCGAAGTCGGAAGAAGACGGCGAGGAAGCCCGGAACCCCGCTAGCAAAAGAGCTAGCAGAAGATAGCGGGGGCCCGGCAGAAAGACCCCCGAAGTCGGAAGAAGACCCCCGGAGCTGCCCAATAAATTACTTTTCAAACCTGTGTTGTCTTTTTTATTGACTTATTTTGCCACCAGGTGAATGGGTAGGGGTACGATTTTGAGGGCACGCGGCCTGGTACGGTTCAGGAGGGAGGGGGGCCGCTCTCTCGTCCCCCCCTTTCCCCCTGCGGCCTGCCAGGTTGAGTGCTCGGATAAAGGGTCTGTTGTGTATTTTTAGGGGACCCCACGCAAATTTTTTGGGTTTTTGGCGCGGGGTTCCCCTTAAAATACATGCCAGACCTGAAGGGCCTGGTATGGATTCTGGGGGGACCCCCACGCCAGTTTTTTTTTCATTTTTTTGGGGGGTCCCCTTTGAATCCATACTAGACCCAAGGGCCTAGTATGGACCTGGGGGGGGACCCCACGCTGTTTTTTTTTTTTTTTTACATTTCCTTTAACAACCAGCTATAAACAGGTAAAACAAAAAATCGCTGCAAAATTGCGGTACTTGCGTTTTGGATGCGGGTCCATTGAATTCTATTACATCCAAAACACTGTTTTTGGCCTGGCAAAAAAAATCTGCAGTTGCGTTTAAAATCGTTTTTCACAAACCCTCAAAATGCCTTCAGACGCCAAAGATTTCCACGTTTCAGACGCGGTACCAGCGTTTAGCCGCATTTTAGTTTAGAAGCGTTTTTAAAGGTGACCTATTTTTTTACATTGATAAACTCCAAATTTATGGCAAATGAGGAAAAACCAAAATATATATATATAAAAATGAAATTGCTTCCAATGCATTGTGGACAATCCACAACTTGGGGCAGCTGACGTGGCAAGTGGACAATCCACATCTTGTGGCAAGTGATGTGGCAAGTGACACGCTAAATACAACTACACTGCTGCTCTCAGCTGCTGATATCACTCTGGTCTCACAAAATAGCTAAAATCGTAAATAATACTGTTTTTTGTGCTTAGGGCGGCTCCTTACCATATACACGCAAATGTGGTAAAACACGGCATGCAAACGCCACAAAGCGCGCCTTTCTAAACGCCACTTTCAACCTTAGTTCAGAACACTTTGCACCAGCGTTCCGTCTACATGGGGCCTAAAAACGCCTATGCCATTTACAGCTCAAAAACGCCATGGTGGCCATGAGGCCATAGGCTAACATGGAGAGATGTTTTTAAGCTGCAAAAAACGCTCAAACAAGCGGCTTGAAAAACGTCCGTGTGCATGTAGCCTTATATTAACCACTTGCGCACTGCCCAGACCAAGTTTCACATTTCAGCGCTGATGCACTTTTAATGACAATTGCGCGCTCATGCAACACTGTAACCCAATGAAAATGTATTATTTCTTGGCACACAAATAGAGCTTGCTTTTGGTGCTATTTGATCACCTTTGTGTTTTATTTTAATTTTTTTTCTATAAATTAAAAAGACAGAGTTTAAAAAAAAAAAAAATGGATATTTTACCCACTTCAGCACTGGGCCTATTCTGGCACTTCTCTCCTTCATGTAAAAATCATAAATTTATGGCTATAAAATTACTTCTAAACACCAAACATTATATATGTTTTTGGAGCAGACACCCTAGGGAATAAGATGGCGGTCATTGCAAATTTTTATCTCGCTCTGTATTTGCGCAATAAATTTTCAAACGCCTTTTGTTTGCTAAAAATATTACAAAACAGTAAAGTCACGGCCAATTTTTTGGTATAATGTGAAAGATGTTGTTATGCTGAGTAAATAGATACCTAACACGTCACACTTTAAAATCGTGCACACTCATGGCATGACACCAAACTTCAGTAATTAAAAATCTCCCTAGGCGATGCTTTAAAATTTTTTACACGTTACCATGTGAGCATTACAGAGGAGGTCTAGTACTAGAATTGTTGCACTCGTTCTAACGCACGCAGCAATAACTCACATGTGTGGTTTGAACGGCGTTTACATATGTGGGCGGGACTTACGTGTGTGTTCGCTTCTGAGCGTGAGCTACCGGGGACATGGGCGTTTTTTCGTATTTTTGCTTATTTTGTTTTTTTACTTTTTTGTATTTCTTACTCTTTTTTTTTTTGGATCACTTTTATTCCTATTACAAGGAATGTAAACATCCCTTGTAATAGGAATGTGTGTGACAGGTCCTCTTTATGGAGAGATGCGAGGTCAATAAGACCCCGCATCTCTCCTCCAGGCTGGAAAGCATGATATTGGTCCAAAAAAATCACCAATCTCATGCTGACAGCCGAGATCACGGCTTGGTTAACATACAGGAACACGGCGTGATGTCATAACGTCGCGCACGCGCCTCCGACGGTCATAGAGATGACTGATGACCATCTGGTCACCAGTCATCTCCAAATTGTTCTCCGAGCCCCAGATGGCACGGGAGAGCCCGGAGAAGCACCGGATGGCGGCAAGAGGGGGGGGACGTCCCCTCCCCCGCCTATAAGAACAATCAAGCGGCGGAACTGCCACTATGATCATTTTTATTGTGCACAGAATCGCCGGCTGAAAAGAATGATATCTGAATGATGCCTGCAACTGCAGGCATCATTCAGATGTCACCGCCCAAAGCTAAGGATGTCATTTGATGGTGGGCGGTAGGAAACTGGTTAATATTTTTAAAAAAGGTAATTTTTCTTCTTCATTGATGTACACTGATGAGACTGCACTGATGGGCACCGATAAGGTGGCAAGGGTGGGCACTGAGAGGTGGCATTGCTATTTGGCACTGGTGGGCAGTGACAAGTGGCACTGCTAGGTGGCAATGATAGTTGGCAGTGATGGGCACTGATAGGCAGCACTGCTAGGTGCCACTGATTGGCACCAATGGTGGGCATTGATAGGTGGCACTGGCAGGGGCTACTAATTGTCACAGATGATGCAGAATTGCCTCTTCCTCTTCCGGCTCGATGTCCCTTGCACATAAGCCGGTGATTGCCTTTTTTTTATGCTCACGCTGTCAGCACAAGGAGAAAACAAAAACCATTACCCAGCTTTTGTTTACATCACGTGATCAGCTGTCATTTGCTGACAGCTGATCACATGGTAAAGGGCAGGGATTGGGCCCCTTACTCGGATCTGTCATCACCTGAGTCTCAGTGACTCTGTGACCACAGTGCGCGCAAAGGGGAGGACGTTTATTAACGGACTCCCGGCAATTGAGGACCATGCTGTGGCCGTCGATCAGTTATAGCGCTGATCTCAAGTGATTAAAGAGGGTCCAAATGGGCCATTGACATGCATCACAATTCAACTTAGGAATGAGTCTTTGAAAAGTTAAACTAAATAATTTGGCCACTTTATCCTTCCAAATAATTCACTTCCTGTTACATAGCCACACAGGAAGTGAGGGAAAATCCCTAACAATGTCTTTCCTTGGGGACACACAGGTCAGTCTAAATACTTTCTCCATTATGCACATTGCACTCCAGCATATTGCAGGGTACACCCCAAATTATTAGGTATTTTGGACTTTGGGGTTTATTTACTAAAGGCAAATCTACTTTGCACTACAAGTGCACTTGCTGTATATCTGAGGGGGACATGCAAGCCAAAAAAATACACCATCTTTGCTTTTACATGATTGGAACAGCCAATCACCAGTACTTTCCCTCAGATTTTCAGCAGCTACACTTTTGCTGCAGAGTGGATTTGTCTTTACTAAACCCCAAACTATACATTGATTTGGGGTGTACACAACAAAGTGCTAGAGTGCAATTTGCTTAATGGGGACACTAGTTAGATTGGTAGAGTTTTACCTTCACTTCCTGTTTAGCTGTGTGACAGGAAGTGAAGCCAATGTTAAGAAAAGGAGACACAAAGGCCAAACTACAAAAAAAAAATAAAAAAAAAATAATAAAAAAAAAACACACACGCAGGGGTTCTAACACTTACTTAGTTTCCCTCAAAATGCCCACAATTAGAATTGTATGACCTTGAGCTATTTTTAAGTGCAGTGCTCTAAATCAGTGCTTCTCAAGTACCCCCAACAGGCCATGTTTGCAGGTTTTCCTTCATCTTGCACATGTGCTTTAAATCACAGTCAATGGTTTTGATTTTTGGACAGCAATTCTCGATAAGATAAATTCACAAAACATGTCCTGTTGGGGGTACTTGAGGACTGAGGCTGAGAACCACTGCAGTAAAAAAGGAAAATTGAATACTTACCGCTCTGTATTTTTCATTTCCTGGTGACTTTCCATGGCAGCACACAATACAATCCATGCATATGCTAGCATGAAGGCACCAGATTAGACAAATCACACCAGTTTTGTTATGACATGCCAATCAGCTGTCACATTTGTTGCAAAGAAAACACAAAACAAACATCAAAACTTTGCATCAAATTTTATTGGTCAACAAAATAAAAAGGAAGGCAAAATAAAAAACATGGTCAATTTGAAACAGTTACAGACTCAACAACTTGAGAAATTTTTGGCCAAAAAAAAGGCAGCAGACAATTAAATCAAAGTGAACAAACGACACACATTAACAACATCAGAATTATTTCAGGGGAACATTTCCCCCACACAAAAAAAATATACAATCCACAAAAGTTAACCAATCACCTGTTTTGCAAAGACATAACAAATAAAATACATGTGTTACAAACTCGATAAGGACACCAACTTGTACATTTTGCCCCCCCCCCACTTGCCTCTTCTCAGGGCAAGCGAACGAATGCTCCTTGTGAGCTTTATATAACATATGTTTGTGTGCTAATGAGGCAATTGAAAACACATGCACAGTCCATGAAACACCCAAAGGCCTGGTTCACACTGGGGCGACAAACGCTCCGACATTGGGAGCTCATGTCGCATGACGTGTGAAAATCAATGTTTCCCTATGGGAGCCGTCTTAACTGGTCCGACACATGTCGGTCCGACTTTGAAGATGCTCCCTGTACTACTATGGTCCGACTTTGATCCGACTTCAGCCCATTGACTATCATTGAAGTCAGATCAAAGTCGGAACGCAGTCTTGCATGATCCGACTTTGGCATGCGACTTGTGCTCTGCTGCTCTTGAGGGGGAACTCTACGCCAAATTTTAAATAAAAAACCGGCATGGGTTCCCCCTTCAGGAGCATACCAGGCCCTTGGGTCTGGTCTGGATTTGAAGGGGAACCCCTACGCCGAAAAAACGGCGTGGGGGTCCCCCCAAAATCCAAACCAGACCCTTATCCGAGCACGCAACCTGGCAGGCCGCAGGGGAAGAGGGGGGGCGAGAGAGCGGCCCCCCTCCCTCCTAAACCGTACCAGGCCGCATGCCCTCAACATGGGGGGTTTGGTGCTCTGGGGCCCCCCCACCCCAGAGCACCCTGTCCCCATGTTGATGAGGACAGGGCCTCTTCCCGACAACCCTGGCCGTTGGTTGTCGGGGTCTGCGGGCGGGGGCTTATCGGGATCTGGGGCTCCCCCTGTATAAGGGGGCCCCCAGATCCCGGCCCCCCACCCTATGTGAATGAGTATGGGGTACATCGTACCCCTACCCATTCACCTGGTGGGAAAAAAATGTCAAGAAAAAACACAACACAGCTTTTTAAATTAATTTATTGCACAGCTCCGGGGGTCTTCTTCCGACTTCGGGGGTCTCCGCGCTCTCCGGTTCTTTCTTCCGCCGGGCCTCTGCTATCTTCTTCCAGCTCTTTTGCTAGCGGGGCCCGGTCTTCTCCGTCGCCTTCTTCTTCTCCCGCGCTCCGGTTCTTCTCCCGCTCTCCGGTTCTTTCTTCCGCCGGGCCTCCGCTATCTTCTTCCAGCTCTTTTGCTAGCGGAGGCCTGGTCTTCCTGTCGTCTCGTCCGGCTCTCCGTTGTCCTTCTGCCGGCCCCTCCACTAACTTCTTGTAGCTCTTTTGCTTGTGGAGGGGCCGGTCTTCCCGTCGCCGTCGCCGTCTTCTTCTCTCTTCTCCTCCTCGATGTTGACGCGTCGCTTCCTTCCGCTGTAATACTGGCTGTTCGCTCCGCTCCGCATTAATATAGGCTTCTCATGACGTCACAGTCACATGCTCCCATGACGTCACAGTCACATGCTCCGGGGCCAACGGAGCATGTGACTGTGACGTCATGAGAAGCCTATATTAATGCGGAGCAGAGCGAACAGCCAGTATTACAGTGGAAGGAAGCGACGAGTCAACATCGAGGAGGAGAAGAGAGAAGAAGACGCCGACGGCGACGTGAAGACCGGCCCCTCCACTAGCAAAAGAGCTGGAAGAAGTTAGTGGAGGGGCCGGCAGAAGGACAACGGAGAGCCGGACGAGACGACGGGAAGACCGGGCCTCCGCTAGCAAAAGAGCTGGAAGAAGATAGCGGAGGCCCGGCAGAAGAAAGAACCGGAGAGCGGGAGAAGAACCGGAAAGCGGGAGAAGAAGAAGACGACGGAGAAGACCGGGCCCCGCTAGCAAAAGCGCTGGAAAAAGATAGCGGAGGCCCAGCAGAAGAAAGAACCGGAGAGCGCAGAGACCCCCGAAGTCGGAAGAAGACCCCCGGAGCTGTGCAATAAATTAATTTAAAAAGCTGTGTTGTGTTTTTTCTTGAATTTTTTTTCCCACCAGGTGAATGGGTAGGGGTACGATGTAATAAATAGAAAAAAACTTGCGCCACCTAGTGTGTATATAAAAAAGCTGCACCTAAAATTTCAGTGATGGCTGAAAACAATGTGAATAGTGAGAGATAAGGGCGGCCAGTGGTAATAAAACTAATATTGATCAATAATTAAATTGATATAATTACACCTGCCTAAAATATATAGTGCAATAAACAAGTGAATATTTGTAATCACAAACCAATGAAAATCAATAAACCAGTGATTCCCAAAGAAACAAATAATAATGAATAGTGCATCAAAGTCCAAAGAAATACACAAAACGTCCCACAACGATAGTGAACAACGAATATGTTTCCTGCGTGTGTAATAAATCTTCAATCTTCAATAAACATGATATTTATAATCAAATAAACTCTTGTGACTGTTCAAATCCACCTTCACCAAAAGCAGTGACACCCGATAGTGCTGAAGTAATGATGGCAGCTTACCCCAACAATTTGACCCTTTTAACTAAAAAAGAGGTCAAGCAGGCTTTCTGCAAGTGTCAACTTGCCAGATATCAAAGCTATGATGTCCACAGAGCAGGCGGCGGTGGATGATGGGATAAGAACTCCGATATTATGCAAATTAGGAGAAGAGAAGCAAAAAATAGTGTAATACCATTTATTGCACAGAATAGTTTAAAAAGCCAAAAACGCGCTTACTTAGTAAGTGCCCCGACCCGGCACTGAGGCTGTAAAGGCGTGGGTATACGAATGGCGGTCCGTTTGAATTGGTGGTTCCCGCTGTGCAACGCTTCAGTTCTTCAGTTCCCCTCTGGGTCCGCTTACACCCGGTGACCCCGCCCCCTCTGACGCACATGGATTTCACGGGGACTTTCCCCGTGGTTTCAGAGGGGGCGGAGCCACCGGGTGGCAGCGGACCAAGTGGAGAACTGAAGCGTCGCACAGCGGGAACCTCCAATTCAAACGGAGCGGCCGGAGAAGAAAGAAGAAGCCGGAGCAAGATGCCGGACGAGAAGACCGAAGGAAGAAGGAAGATGAAGATGAAGATGAAGAGGAAGAGGAAGAGGAAGATGAAGGAAGAAACCTGAATGGATAAAAGAAGAAGATGGAAGAAGAAGATGGAAGAAGAAGATGAAAGAAAAGAGAAGACATTAATAAAGGAATTTTCAAAAACCGGCTCTTGTCATTTTTTACATTTTGACACTTTCTTTGTGAAATGGTAGGGGTACATTTGTACCCCATTACCATTTCACACAGGGGGGGGCGGGATCTGGGGGTCTTCCAGATTCCGATAAGCCCCCCGCCCGCAGACCCCCACAACCACCGGGCAAGGGTTGTGGGGATGAGGCACTTGTCCCTATCAACATGGGGACATCCTCCCCATGTTGAGGGCATGTGGCCTGGTACGGTTCAGGAGGGAGGGGGGCCGCTCTCTCTCGTCCCCCCCTTTTCCCCTGCGGCTGGCCAGGTTATGTGCTCGGATAAAGGGTCTGGTGTGGATTTTTGTGGGGACTCCACACCATTTTTTTTTCAAATTTGGGGTGGAGTTCCCCTTAAAATCCATGCCAGATCTGAAGGGCCTGGTTTGGATATTTGGGGGGAACCCCACGTCATTTTTTTAAAAAATTTGCAGCGGGGTTCCCCTTAATATCCATTCCAGACCTCAAGGGCCTGGTTATGGAATTTAGGGAACCCCCACGCTTTTTTTTTTTGGGTTAGCAAAGACTTTCAATGACTTTTCTCTATATTGCGGGGAGCCGACAATTCATTATAGCCGCGGGTGCTTTTAAATGCCTTTTTTTTCCCTTTAGAAATGTAATTTTGCTGGCGCACTGGGAAGTTCAGAGCTGCGACGGTTCAACTTATGCAAATTAGTTTACGTGACTTGACATTTTCTAAGATTTTGCTGGCGCAGTGTCCCGGCGCATTTGAACCATTGAAATTCCCGCGCTGAGCTCAAAAAAACCTCCCGCAGCTCGAATCGTACTTGCCGGCGCAGCGGGCTGGTTTTGAAAAAGTTACTTTATCACTCTATTTTGGGCATATTAGTTATTTGGGCAGGTGTCACTACACTTCCGCACATCACCCCATGTCACCCCCATTATATTCTCACTTCCAGCTTCTTTATATTTAGTGTTTAACAAGCCGTGCGCCAGGTCCATAGTGGCGCACTGAGCGCCTCCTCCCGTCCGCCGACAACACTATAGTAAATGGGAAATAGGGCTGCGCTACAGGCGCTAATGTTTTGTAAATACCAAAATAGCCATTACGCATGCAGATGCGCCAATACTCATGGCACAAACGTTTTGTAAATCAGCCCCAGAGTGTTGCTACGGAACTTTGGGGTCCCTGGAAAACACAAGCTTGCAGACAGATGGAGACCTGAACCCTATGTTATTTGCAAAAAACTACCGGGCCTACCTGTTTACAGACTAAAGCCAGAAGGGAAGGTGGGGCCCTTAAAGACTTGGCATCGGAACCATCTACTCCCACTAGCTGAAGCAGTTCGGATTCCCCCTGCGATGGGTTCCCCTGAGCCAACTTCCATCCTGGATACTCCCAGGCCGAACACTCGGTCCCAGACCCCTCAGATTGGGGATACAGAGACCTCAGAGCTAAGTGAAGATGAGAGAGAAGAACTTGATTGGCTTTGGCCTTCCCAGGCCCCAGAAACTTCTGCTATTGATCTTCCACCTGATGAAGACACCATAGACAGTACACTGAATGCAGAAGCTACTGAGTTCATGCCGTCCAGTCCTTTGTCAGATTCTTGGGAAGATGCCTGTGACTTACTCTTAGAGGGGGATCCAAGAGATTCCATGTATCTCCCTGCTCCTGAGTCAAGTGTCCCAGAACCAGTGGAAACTCCCAAGTCGGTTCCAGAAGAGGAACCTGTATTGTCTGAACCAGAAATCCAGAGAGAGCGAAGGATGAGAAGGACCATAAGGCCCCCCCGAATATTGACTTACCCACAGATGGGGAAGAGCTCGGAAGACACTGTGGTCACTGCTAGGAGGAGTGTGGAAGACCCTAATCCCTCCACTGTTCATTTGGTGGGGGGCAACCCCAACTCACCCGCTGGCACAGATAGGCAGGCCACTAATGGTAGTGTGACCTGTGGGCAAGGAAGTCCACCCCCTCGTTTTTGGTGGGAACTTCCTTTGCCGACGTCATACACATCTTTGTCTCATGTTGTGCGTAGTATGTGTTAACAGTTATCTTTGGGGACCAAAGCGTTTAAGTGGGGGGAGTGTGTAGCGGGGTCTCCTTTAACCACTTAACGACCGCTCACTGTATATGTACGTCGGCAGAATGGCACCGACAGGCACAATCACGTACAGTGTACGTGATTGCCTTTGTACAGTTGGGGGGTCCGATCGGACCCCCCTCCTTAACAGTGGGGAGCGATCCGACATGAGGGGGCGGCCATTCGATTCCGGCCACCCCCCCCGCGATCACTCCTGGCGAATGGAAATGCTCCCTCTGCTGTGTAATGTTTACACAGGCAGAGGAAGCAGGAGGAAGTGATGTCATCTCTCATGCGGCGCTCACATATACCGAGCGCCGTACAAGAGAAGACACACAGGTTAGTGCACAAACAGCAAACTGACACCAGGACACATAGGCACACAAATTGCCCCCCCAGGCCCTCCCCAGATCACCCCCCAGCCCCCAGTCACAGTGTCACTGATTGCAGTGACCATTTATTTACTGATCACTGCAATCAGTGACATTTGTGACTGTAAAAGTGTCACTACATTTAGTTTTAGGTCCAGTGTAGCCCCCTAACCCCCCCTAATAAAGGTTTAACCCCCTGATCACCCCCCAGATAACCCTTTCACCCCCTAGCACCGCTGTTGCTAAGCGATCATTTTTCTGATCGCTGTCTTAGCGTCGGTGATTCAGATCGGTAGCCAGTAATTTTTTTTAGGTTCGCCGCAGATTTTTATAGCGTCGGGTACCCCCATAAATTATCTAATAAAGGTTTAACCCCCTTGATCGCCCCCCAGGTAACCCTTTCACCCCCTATCACCACTGTCGCTAAGCGATCATTTTTCTGATCGCTGTCTTAGCGTCAGTGATGCAGATCGGTAGCCAGTTATTTTTTTTAGGTTCGCCACAGGTTTTTATAGCGTCCGGTACCCCCATAAATTATCTAATAAAGGTTTAACCCCCTTAATTACCCCCCAGGTAACCCTTTCACCCCTTATCACGACTGTCGCTAAGCGATCATTTTTCTGATCGCTGTCTTAGTGTCGGTGATGCAGATCGGTAGCCAGTAATTTTTTTGTAAGGTTTTAACCCCCTAATTGCCCCTAGTTAACCCTTTCACCAGTGATCACCATATAAGTGTTACGGGTGACGCTGGTTAGTTAGTTTGCTTTTTATAGTGTCAGGGCACCCGCCGTGTATATAACCCAATAAAGGTTTAACCCCCTGATCGCCCGGCGGGTGATCTCAATTAGGTTTTAGCGTCAGAGAGGGTCTGCGTCACACCCCAGGCAGCGTCAGGTTAGTGCCAGTAACGCTAACACCCACGCGTGAAGCATACACCCCCCTTAGTGGTATAGTATCTGATCAGATCAATATCTGATCTGATCAGATCTATACTAGCGTCCCCAGCAGTTTAGGGTTCCCAAAAACGCAGTGTTAGCGGGATCAGCCCAGATACCTGCTAGCACCTGTGTTTTGCCCCTCCGTCCAGCCTAGGCCACCCAAGTGCAGTATCGATCGATCACTGTCACTTACAAAACACAACACACATAACTGCAGCGTTCGCAGAGACAGGCCTGATCCCTGCGACTCCAGTGCTGTAGGAGGTGATTTCACCACCACAGTTAAAAAAAAAAGAAGCATATATGCCAAAGCATTGGGGGCAGCAGGGGCGGAGGAGCGATTTTGCTCCTAATGCTGCGTACATACGGTCGAAATTCCGACGGAGGCTTGCCCGTGGAAAAGTCCGACCATGTGTGTGCGGCATAACTTTTTTGCGGGAGGATGCCCCCATGCTTCGGCATATATAAATGGTGCATGTATGCCCATCATTAGAAGTGGGTGGATGAAGGGTGGTATTCTAATGGTGGGCATACCCACCGATCAATCTCTTTTTTCGTTCAGCCAACTGGCTGCATGAAAAAAAAAGATTACAATACATGTCCAACAAGGACCAGCAACGTACTGGTATGTTGCTGGACTTTGAATGTTTATACCAGAATGATGCCTGCGGGTTTAGGTATCATCTTGGTATCATTCTTTTCAGCCAGCGGCCGGCTTTCATGTAAAAGCAATCCTAGTGGTTAATTAGCCTCTGGACTGCTTTTACAAGCAGTGGGAGGGAATGTCCCCCCCCGGATATAAAAAGCGCCATTGGGAGATTGGGAAAGCATTTTATCACACCGATCTTGGTGTGGTCAGATGCTTTGAGGGCAGAGGAAAGATCTAGGGTCTAATAGACCCCAGTTTTTTCAAAAAAAGAGTACCTGTCACTACCTATTGCTATCATAGGGGATATTTACATTCCCTGAGATAACAATAAAAATGATAAAAAAAAAAAAATATGGATGGAACAGTTTAAAAATAAAATAAAAAAGCAAAATTAATAATAATAAAAAAAAAGCACCCCTGTCCTGCCCTGCGCTTGCGCAATGGCGAACGCAAGCGTCGGTCTGGCGTCATATGTAAACAGCAATTGCACCATGCATGTGAGGTATCACTGCGAAGGTCAGATCTAGGGCAGTCATTTTAGCAGTAGACCTCCTCTCTAAATCTAACGTGGTAACCTGTAAAGGCTTTTAAAGGCTTTTAAAAATGTATGTAGTTTGTCGCCAATGCGCGTTTGTGCGAAATTTTAAAGCATGTCGTGTTTGGTATCTATGTACTCGGCCTAAGATCATCTTTTTTATTTCATCAAACATTAGGGCAATATAGTGTTTTCTAGTGCATTAAAATTAAAAAAGTGTATTTTTTCCCAAAAAAATGCGTTTGAAAAATCGCTGCGCAAATACTGTGTAGAAAAAAAAAATGCAACACCCACCATTTTAATCTGTAGGGCCTTTGCTTTAAAAATATATATAATGTTTGGCGGTTCAACATAATTTTCTTGCAAAAAAAAAAAAATGTTTTCATGTAAACAAAAAGTGTCAAAAAGGGCTTTGTCTTCAAGTGGTTAGAAGAGTGTATGTAAGCTTCCTAATGTTGTGTATAAAATGCCAGAACAGTTCAAAACCCCCCCCCCAAATGACCCCATTTTGGAAAGTAGACACCCCAAGCTATATACTGAGAGGCATGTCGAGTCCATTTTATTTATTTTTTGCACAAAGTTGTCACTAAATGATATATTGCTCAAACATGCCATGGGCATATGTGGAATTACACCCCAAAATACATTCTGTTGCTTCTCCTGAGTACGGGGATACCACATGTGTGAGACTTTTTGGGAGCCTAGCCGCGTACGGGACCCCAAAAACCAAGCACCGCCTTCAGGCTTTCTAAGGGTGTAAATTTTTGATTTCACTCCTCACTGCCTATCACAGTTTCGGAGGCCATGGAATGCCCAGATGGCACAAACCCCCCCCAAATGACCCCATTTTGGAAAGTAGACACCCCAAGCTATTTGCTGAGAGGTATTGTGAGTATTTTGCAGATCTCACTTTTTGTCACAAAGTTTTGAAAATTAAAAAAAAAAAAATATATATTTTCTTTCTTCATTTTTAAAAACAAATGAGAGCTGTAAAATACTCACCATGCCTCTCAGCAAATAGCTTGGGGTGTCTACTTTCCAAAATGGGGTCATTTGGGGGGGTTTGTACTATTTTGGCATTTTATGGCCTTCGAAACTGTGATAGGTAGTGAGGAGTGAAATCAAAAATTTGTGCCTAGAAATCCTGAAGGCGGTGCTTGGTTTCCGGGGTCCCGTACGCGGCTAGGCTCCCAAAAAGTCCCACACATGTGGTATCCCCGTACTCAGGAGAAGCAACAGAATGTATTTTGGGGTGTAATTCCACATATAACCATGGCATGTGTGAGCAATATATCATTTAGTGACAACTTTTTGTCATTTTTTTTTTTTGTCATTATTCAATCACTTGGGACAACAAAAAAAAAATATTCAATGGGTTTAACAGGCCTCTCAGCAATTTCCTTGGGGTGTCTACTTTCTAAAATGGGGTCATTTGGGGGGGTTTTGTGCTATTTTGGCATTTTATGGCCTTCAAAACTGTGATAGGTAGTGAGGAGTGAAATCAAAAATTTGCGCCCTTAGAAATCCTGAAGGCGGTGCTTGGTTTCCGGGGTCCCGTACGCGGCTAGGCTCCCAAAAAGTCCCACACATGTGGTATCCCCGTACTCAGGAGAAGCAGCAAAAATGTATTTTGGGGTGCAATTCCACATATAACCATGGCATGTGTGAGTAATATATCATTTAGTGACAACTTTTTGTAATTTCTTTTTTTTTTTTTAGTCATTATTCAATCACTTGAGAAAAAAAAATAAAAAATTTAAATGGGCTCAACATGCCTCTCAGCAATTTTCTTGGGATGTCTACTTTCCAAAATGGGGTCATTTGGGGGGGGGGGGGGTTGTACTGCCCTGCCATTTTAGCACCTCAAGAAATGAGATAGGCAGTCATAAATTAAAAGCTGTGTAAATTCCAGAAAATGTACCCTAGTTTGTAGACGCTATAACTTTTGCGCAAACCAATAAATATACGCTTATTGACATTTTTTTTACTAAAGACATGTGGCTGAATACATTTTGGCCTAAATGTATGACTAAAATTGAGTTTATTCGATTTTTCTTATAACAAAAAGTAGAAAATATCATTTTTTTTCAAAATTTTCGGTCTATTTCCATTTATATCGCAAAAAATAAAAATCGCAGAGGCAATCAAATACCATTAAAAGAAAGCTCTATTTGTGGGAAGAAAAGGACGCAAATTTAGTTTGGGTACAACATTGCATGTCCGCACAATTTACAGTTAAAGCAGCGCAGTGCAAAATTCTGAAATCACCTCTGGTCCTCTAGCTACCAAATGGTCCGGGGCTTAAGTGGTTAAGGCCCCGGGACTACGTTACCCATAACCCCGTTTGGCACCCAGGGTACATTTTCGCCACGCAGAGACTCATGGGTGGGACTATATAAAAGGAGGGAGAGGCTGAGCTCGGCCTCTTTGGACACCGCGCTGCTATCACCAGGTTTTCCCGTGCGGATCTGTGGCAGTACAGGGCCTGAAGCCAGGGCCTTGCACAACTTCCAGAGAGCCTTCCACCCCACTGCGAGCCTGGGTGGCATCCGACTTCTCCAAGTTGCTGACATCAGTTAGACTGGGGACCCGGCCGTTGCAGACGCTGTGTGCGGAGACACAGTCCGTGGAAGTCCCGGACTGGGATCGCGTCCGGAGTGGTGAGCGAGCACCTGCTCAAGCCAAAAAAAAAAAACACTTTACTCTGATTAGGCCTAGAGACTGCCTTGGCCCACCAAGTTTTATCTGTTGTTCCACCGGAGACTAGTAATAGAACTGGGTTGTGTAGTCCCTGGTGAAGTGTTCTTCTATTACCTATCGTGTGGATTACAAATACTGTTTCTTTCTATATGTGCACCACCGTTCAAGCTGCATGCGAAGAAATTGTTCCCCAAGAGACTAAGTTATATCTGAGTAAGGCCTGACCAGGAGTTAGAACTTTTTGTTGCTGCGCCATAAGGGTGCATAGATAGGGATAGCTGCACTTGGCGCGTAATCGCCAGCATCCTCAGTGTGTACTAGACATGTGCATTCGTTTTCGTCCGAATGCATTTTCGTCCGAATTTCAGGTATTTTCGTTATCGTTTTAACAAATGAAAACGAAAATGCAGAATCCGAAAACCGAAAGATCCGACATAAACAAATGCTTAATTTTCGTTTTCGTTGCAATAACAGTTCGATATAGATAGGAGATTCGACATGAGGCTGACAATAACAATCTGTGTCCATCAAACCTGTGGTCGAATGTGCCTAACCTTAACTCTATTAGTCCAAGATTATTCTACATAGAGAGAAAAGATTCGACATAGAGAGAAAAGATTCGACATAGAGAGAAAAGATTTGACATTATAGAGAGAAAAGATTCGACATTATAGAGAGAAAAGATTCGACATAGAGAGAAAAGATTTGACATTATAGAGAGAAAAGATTCGACATTATAGAGAGAAAAGATTCGACATAGAGAGAAAAGATCACTGCTGGAATTGGGTGGGGGAAGTAAAATAAAAAAATGATGATGATGAATGTTATTGGCTGATTGTAACCAAAGAGGAGGAGCAGTAAAATAGCTAGAACTAACTTGACAATTCGACATGAACGACGAAGATTCGACGAAGCATCGAAAAACATACAAACGTCGAATCTGTCATTGAAGGCTTATGGTGTCTGTTGAAAGTTCTAAGAAGATTCTACGGAGCAGATAAACTGTACAACGCTGCAATCGTACATTTCCGGTCAAATGCTCGGCCCATAGGCTATAGAAGAATTCTAATGTTGGTTGACTAGTAGGGATGAGCTTCGAGTTCGAGTCGAACTCATGTTCGACTCGAACATTGCCTGTTCGCCCGTTCGCCGAACAGCGAACAAATTGGGGTGTTCGCGGCAAATTAGAAAAATCTATGGGAGAAATCTAAAGTGCTAATTATAAAGGCTTATGTGCAAGTTATTGTCCTACAAAGTGTTTGGGGACCCGGGTCCTGTCCCAGGGGACATGTATCAATGCAAAAAGAAGTTTTAAAAACGGCCGTTTTTTCGGGAGCAGTGATTTTAATAATGCTTAAAATGAAAAAATAAAAGTGAAATATTCCTTTAAATTTCGTACCTGGGGGGTGTGTATGATATGCATGTGAAGTGGCGCATGTTTCCCGTGCTTAGAACTGTCCCTGCACAAAGTGTCATTTTTGAAAGAAAAAAAGTCATTTAAAACTCATTCGCGGCTATTAATGAATTGTCGGCTCCCGGCAATACATACAAAAGTCATTGATAAAAAAAAAAAAAAAAAGCGTGGGGGTTCCCCAGAATTCAATTACCAGGCCCTTCAGGTCTGGAATGGATATTAAGGGGAACCCCGCCGCAAATTTAAAAAAAAATTGACGTGGGGTTCCCCCAAATATCCATTCCAGGCCTTTCAGATCTGGCATGGATTTTAAGGGGAACTCCACCCCAAATTTAAAAAAAAATGGCGTGGAGTCCCCCTAAAAATCCATACCAGACCCCTTATCCGAGCACGCAACCTGGCCGGTCGCAGGGGAAAAGGGGGGGGACGAGAGAGCGGAACCGTACCAGGCCACATGCCCTCAACATGGGGAGGATGTCCCCATGTTGATGGGGACAAGGGCCTCATCCCCACAACCCTTGCCCGGTGGTTGTGGGGGTCTGCGGGCGGGGGGCTTATTGGAATCTGGAAGACCCCTTTAACAAAGGGGACCCCCAGATCCCAGGCCCCCCCCTATGTGAATTGGAAAGGGGTACATTGTACCCCTACCATTTCACGAAGAAAGCGTAAAAAAATGTTTAAAAAAACACACAAACACCTTGAAAAAGTCCTTTATTTAAAAAAAACAAAAAAAAACCATTCCAACGGTGAAATCCAGTGTCCCGCGGCGATCCCGATGTCCAGCGCTGTCCTTCATTGGTTGTGCCTGAGCGAACCTGATGGGGAACTCCCTCTCAGTATTTTAAATGTATAGACCCGCCCCTTCTAAAGTTCCCCATCAGGTCCGCTCAGCGGACCAGATGCGGAACATGAGAAGGGGCGGGTCTATACATGTATTACCAAAGTGAGAGCAGTTCCCCATCAGGTCCGCCCCCTCGGTATGTCGGACCCGCCTACGTCATTGGCTTGAGCGGGGAACTTCCTTCACTGTGTAATTTAAATTTACATAGTGAAGGAAGTTCCCCGCTCAAGCCAATGACGTAGGCGGGTCCGACATACCGAGGGAGCGGACCTGATGGGGAACTTTAGAAGGGGCGGGTCTATACATTTAAAATACTGAGAGGGAGTTCCCCATCAGGTCCGCTCAGGCACAACCAATGACGGACAGAGCTGGACATCGGGATCGCCGCGGGACACTGGATTTCACCGCTGGAATGTTTTTTGTTTTTTTTTAAATAAAGGACTTTTTCAAGGTGTTTGTGTGTTTTTTTAAACATTTTTTTACGCTTTCTTCGTGAAATGGTAGGGGTACAATATACCCCTTACCAATTCACATAGGGGGGGGCCGGGATCTGGGGGTCCCCTTTGTTAAAGGGGTCTTCCAGATTCCGATAAGCCCCCCGCCCGCAGACCCCCACAACCACCGGGCAAGGGTTGTGGGGATGAGGCCCTTGTCCCCATCAACATGGGGACATCCTCCCCATGTTGAGGGCATGTGGCCTGGTACGGTTCAGGAGGGAGGGGGGGGGGCCGCTCTCTCGTCCCCCCCTCTTCCCCTGCGGCCGGCCAGGTTGCGTGCTCGGATAAGGGGTCTAGTATGGATTTTTAGGGGGACTCCACGCCATTTTTGTTTTAATTTGGGGTGGAGTTCCCCTTAAAATCCATGCCAGATCTGAAGGGCCTGGAATGGATATTTGGGGGAACCCCACGTCAATTTTTTTTAAATTTGCGGCGGGGTTCCCCTTAATATCCATTCCAGACCTGAAGGGCCTGGTAATTGAATTCTGGGGAACCCCCACGCTTTTTTTTTTTTTTTTTATCAATGACTTTTGTATGTATTGCCGGGAGCCGACAATTCATTAATAGCCGCGAGTCAGTTTTAAATGACTTTTTTTCTTTCAAAAATGACATTTTATGCAGGGACAGTTCTAAGCACGGGAAACATGCGCCACTTTACATGCATATCATACACACCCCCCAGGTACGAAATTTAAAGGAATATTTCACTTTTATTTTTTCATTTTAAGCATTATTAAAATCACTGCTCCCGAAAAAACGGCCGTTTTTAAAACTTTTTTTTGCATTGATACATGTCCCCTGGGGCAGGACCCGGGTCCCCAAACACTTTTTAGGACAATAACTTGCATATTAGCCTTTATAATTAACACTTTAGATTTCAAACGTTCAAGTCCATTGTATTTAATAGGGTTCTAAAGTTCACACGAACATTTTGTCTGTTCGCAGGTTCTGGTGCGAACCGAACAGGGGGGTGTTCGGCTCATCCCTGTTGACTAGTAATAGTAATTAAAAAATATAATTATTACTAGTCATACAATAGAATTCATCTATAGCTTGTAGGCGGAACATTCGACCGGAAATGTACGATTGCAGCGTCGTACAGTTTCGCTGCTCCGTCGAATCTTCTTTGAACATTCGACAGAGACCATAAGCCTTCAATGACAGATTCGACCTTAATTAATTCAGATTTTCGGACGAATGCAATTTCTAACGAAAAACGAAATAAATAAAAACGGATTTCGGGAGTAACTAAATAAATTTATTTTTCTAACGAAAACGAAATTCCGAAACGAAATATTTCAGTGTGCACATGTCTAGTGTGTACTATATTTACCATTGCAGGGCTCTGCAGACAATATATGTGTTATGTGTTAATCTATGCCTTTTACACAGAAGTAAACTAGTTATACTTTAACACTTCGCCCTCGGTGTGTTATCATTGTGCATATATTGCTAGATTGTGATAAGATAACAACCCTTAGACTAACTGTGCCAGAGTGGGTCGAGTAGATTGCCGGGGGTTGGCGGTGCTGTATTCAGGGCCCGAAACAAATCCAGCGGCTCTCTTAACTGGGGGTAGCGCTACATAAATGTCTGATATATTACTATTGGAGTGTGCCTTGTAGATAAATAGCACCCTCTTATGTGTATGAAGTGTATGACCTACAATTTATGTTGTGTGCTATTGCTATAATATTACTACAGTACTGCAAAGTACCTTGTGGATAAACAGCACCCTCTTCTGCCTGAAGAAGTTTATGTCATGCAACATATGTGGTGCCTGCTGTAAATTATCTTTTCAGTAAGGTGTAAATTTTAGAGCAATGCACATCACAAAAAAACCTGGGGTTGTTGACATCTTCTTGTATAGCTTGTTCGCTGAATTTGGTATAGGTACACATTGGATTCCTTCAGCTGCCATTGCGCACCACCCACCCACAAGCACAGGTGCCTATGCTGACTAGTGCACTCAGCTATTAGCAGTCCTTGCTAGAGAGCTAGATACTAGTCTACCTATGGCCTATGCAACCTTACAAGTAG
The DNA here is from genome assembly GCA_029206835.1 of Rana muscosa. Taxonomy (NCBI): domain Eukaryota; kingdom Metazoa; phylum Chordata; class Amphibia; order Anura; family Ranidae; genus Rana; species Rana muscosa. Next base: position 459,010,731 of record CM055116.1, on the reverse strand, counting down.
TCTTCTGGGTGTCCCAGGGGAAACATGATCCTTAGGTCTATGTTTCCTCAGGACAGGGAATACCCATATAATTCATATGTATGCAGCGGGGTATCCTTTTCACCCACAAGACTACAGTTCCCAGCACGCTTTGCGGCACCCAGGGTGCATTTACCCGCGCAAGGACTGCTGGGGTGGACTTTAAAAGGGGGAGGAGGGGCCTCGCTCTTTCTCTTTGAACGCCGCCCTCCTTGCAAGAGGATCCCTGCACTCACCTGCTGCGCGTGCAAGGCCTGAAGCCTGGGCCTCACACTTTGTTCCAGAGAGCTTTCCATTCCGCCAAGGAGCCTGCGGAGCATCCGAACCACCTGAGGTGCCACCATCTTCTGGAGGACCAAAGACCCGGTGCATCATGGGCACTGTGAAGCCACTCACAGTAGCGGAGGAACCGGACAGGAGTCGGTCCGGTCTGGGTGAGAGAGCGCCAGCTCAGAACCACATCTAAGTAACTTTGTTGCCTATAAACTTTGCCTAGGCCCATCATTGACCACAGTTATACTTTGGAGAGACTGTCTGCTGAACTGAGTTTATCAGTCTCTCCAGCTTTACCAAGTTAAAGAATCATCTGCTACCCCTATTGGATTACAGTTTGTTTCTTTATGTGCACCACAGAGAGTTGCTTGCGAAGCTTCTTCAACAAACTATACCCCAGGGTTATAGTCAGGCCTGACTGGGTAGTATAGGACATTGCTGGGCGCCATTTTTTGCTCACGAGGGAGGATAGCTGCAGCGGGGTTATTATATTGTCATTGTCATTGCATTATTGAATGTTATACTCTTTTAATGCGTGCATCTATATTGCAGGGATCTGCATGAGATATTGTATGTAAATTACATTTTATACTTTTACCAATAGTAAAAAGTTATAGTTAAAGTGGTTGTAAACCCTGTTGAGTTTTTTTTTTTTTTTAACTAACCTGCAAGACAAAGCTATAATGAGCTAGTATGACTAGCATACTAGCTCATTATGTACCACTTACCTTAGATCGGGGCCCCCGAAGTCGTCCGTGTCCCTCCTCTAGCCGCATACATCGCTGCGGCGATAGCCGGAATGTTACTTCCGGGTATCGCCGCTGCAGCCAATCACAGCGCCGCTCCGGCGCTGTGATTGGCTGGAGCGGCGAAGACGTGACTCCGCGCATGCGCGCGTGAGCCGTCGAATTCGGCTATGTCGTCGAATGTTGCGACCTAGCCGAATTTGTGAATGGGGTTAACCCCATGCGCATGCGCGTGACGTCAGCGTTGCCGCTTTTAAATGCAAATATCTCCTTAACCGTGTAGGTTAAGGAGATATTTCATGCACCTACAGGTAAGCCTTAATCTAGGCTTACCTGTAGGTCTTTGTTTATAAAGTGGGTTTACAACCACTTTAAGTAATTTGGTGATCAGTGTCGATTACTGTGCTGGGATACGGAAAGGGGGTTGTACCATATAACAAAATAGAGATATTGCAGTTGTGCCATCTAACCCCCCCCCCCCCCCCCCCCTTGCCTAACTGTGTCACGAGAGGTTAGAGCCGATTGCCAGGGGTTGATAGCGGTGCATTACAAGGCCCAAAACAAACAAGCAGCCCTCTTAAACTGAGGGTATCGCTATATGTATTTGGAGTTATAATCCTGGGACTCCACATATGGAGAGTGGCAATATAAAAATGTGGGCCATCCACATACATAAACCATATGTGACGAAAATCTCATAGTACTAAGATTTATATGTTGCTGTCCAGGTGGCAATATTAAATTCTTTTTAAGCAAAGCTAGCATCCTTCATGTTTTGTGCGAAGTTCATTTAGCATCATAGCACAAGGTTATGTGACTTTAGAAAAGCTATAACATTAGCACACAATTAAATAAATTAGAAAAAAAAATAGACTTTTAAGGTACTAAAAACACATCCAGTACAGACATTACTAATAAAGATGGACATGCACTGGTAGACTTCTTTCCTTCAGCCTGTAGGCTTTGCAAAATCTAACAGATCCCTCTGTGCGCTCTAAACAACACGGATAAATGAATCTCCCACTGCGTCTATTGTATTCCGACTGTGGCGCCCGCTGCAATCAAAATACTCAAACAGCAGCTGTATCTGATTGTATGCAACTGCTGTTGGCCGAACATTTTATAATAGGGGCTTTCAAAAACGTAAATTGCATTTTGCCGAATGGAGCCAGGCCAGCAGGGTAATACACTAAACTAATTACCGCCAGCTTATAAGAAGAAGCCTGACATTTGCTCAGTGCATGGCCACCTTTTAGATTCTGTTACAAAGCCTCATTAAAAACATATGTTTTTTTTTCATAATACATGCCCTTTCATTTTATACTGTATGGTAAGGTGGCCAGATTTTTAAAATGAAATCCGGGGACATATTTTTTTTTTACTAGTAATGTCGGACTCTGCCCGTCGCCGCCGCCGCCCACCTCACAGCCTGTCAAGTCTTACTCTCCGGGCCCCGGCTACTACTGGGTGGGGAGCGGAGGAAGGTCACTCTTCCAGAGAAGGCAAGGAGATAAGCAGGCAGGCGGCTGGCTGGGACTTGAGCCAAGGCAGAAGAACATGCGAACGGAGCTGAATGGGCATGCACCCAAAACTGAAGAAATATTCCCTCCGCTCCGACCAGCACATGATCATCAGAAAGGGGCACAGATAATGGAAAAAATACACCCCCCTAAGCTAGTAGGAGCGGCGGAGCGTTGGGGGGGGGGTTGTAATTCAGAATTTTTATTTTTAATTCTGCACTGTCTGTCTTTGAAATTGCCCCAGCCCCTGTTGAAATACAATCCGGGGACAAAACTGGGGACAGTGTCCTCAATCCGGGGTCTGTCCCCGGAAACCAGGGATGTCTGGTCACCCTACTGTATGGTGTGTCATATTGTAATCTGAAACCTCCTTGTCTAACCCACTATCTTATCCTTACATTACATATTTTCACAAAATCAAATGACATTGCAAACATGTACAGTATATTAGATGCTTTTTACCTTACCTGATAGGAATTAATGATGGAAAGATGCATTTCTTAGACCAAGGATCCACTTCACCAGGAGGTAGCGAGAGGTGACCAATATATGCATTGAGAATAATAGTCGTCAAAATCTATGAAGTCATTGTCATTGCTAATGCATAGAACATCCAAAATGCTTTGGGATGGCTACAGGAGATTACAGAGGGAAGCATAATTCTTAAAAATAGACAGTCCATTTATAGGAGGACGACCAACCAGAGGTGCAACTAGACCCTTCAGGATCCCAATGTAAGAAACCATGAAGGCCCCCCTGATCCACTTGTCCCAGGGCCCTTTCCTTCAGTCCTGGTGCCCTTTCCATCAGTACTGGGGCCCTTCCTACTGATCCAGAGGCCCTTTACTTCCATCATGGGGCCGTTTATTATGGTCCTGCTGCAGAACCCTTTCACATGTTCTGCAGCAAGCCCCCTTTGTGCTCTCTCGGGGCCCCCCACGGTGGCGGAATGCCAGGGCCCTGTGGCAAGTGCCACCTTTGCGACCCTGGTAGTTCCACCACTGGCCCTTCATGTTCCACCTTACAAAGAACATATAAAAGTCTCCCGCTGCACATTTAAGAACACTAAGTACCATGGGAATCTGCACACATCCCTGAGCCTGCAACATCACTTTACATGGTCATTGTAGTGTATTTGCAGGGGCCGGGACACCCAGCATCACACCAAACACTACAGAGAAGGCAACACACAGTATAAGTTCTCTTTTCTCTGCAATCCAAGTTGGAAATTATTCCATCATGTAGATCTATTTATGACTGCATGCTGAAGCTCTGCTAGCTGCATGAAGATTGCACACATCAGAATGCTATAAAGACATCATCATGAAAACACCAGAGACTACTGGCAGGAGAAAATTGGGGGACATTAGAAGATCAGAGAATCAGGGCACATCAAGAAATAGGGGGTCGGTGAATGTGGGTACAGCAGTGGATCTATCAAGGCTTGTACAACCTCTCACCCAAGCATAGTAGCAGCTGCACTGAAACACGACTTTGTGGAAGAGGTTTTGGCAGGTACAGCTGTGGCATGGTTTGCTCCCTCTCATTCTCTCCAGACATCGCAATGCCAAGCTCTCCGGTCCAGAGCATGCTGGTGATGATGATGCTGCACCCCCACTGTGCCCCCCTGGAGAAGAGGAGCGGGGAGGGATGTAACATAGGGAAGAGCATAGTGTGGACAGATCTACACTCCGAGTGGAGAGCTGAGCCAGCTGCTGCCCTAATGCCAGAGAGGAGCTGCTGTCTTGGGCCTTCAACAGTGGTGGAACTCCAGGGCCCAGTGCGACCTTTGCGACCCTGGTAGTTCCACCAGTGCAGCCAACCTATTTGTATATCCTTATATTGTATGCCCAAAAAAGGTAAAGAAACAGCATAAATCTTTTCTTGTGAAATGTCCAAGCGGATTTACAAAGCAAACATCCACCATAAGTCTTAAGCTATTATTTGTATGTGGTTTTCACTTGGGAAGTTACATTTATTCCAAAATTGAATGTTAAAAACAAAGAAAAATTTTAAGTACTTCCAAACAACATTTGTCAAGTCTCTGTAGACATTATCGCATATGCTGACAGGATTTTTCATATAAAGGGTTGTATGAAAATGCATGGCCAGGTTTACTTTCTAGGTTGAAGGGCTGTTGTGTGGGGAATCATGAAATCATAAACCTTTTACATGTAGCAAGGTCCTAGGCCTCCTTCAGTCTAATGAGAACCTCCAGGGCCATATATAGCTGACATCCTTCTGTATGTGGTGGGTTGTGAGGCATAGTGGGTGTAATGCAAGATAGATTCATTGGGCGCCAGACACTTCTTGAATGCAAAGAGATTTTATTTCTCTTAACAGAACTTTGGGAAAGAGGGTTAGGGCCAGGACACCCTTAGTTAGTTGCAATGTTAATTGGCAGACTCAGAGACTTCAACAGGAAGATAGCCATGCAGGGAAAGGCATCCACCAAGACGCCACATCTGCATGTGTAGGAATGCTGTCTCCTATGGCAACAGTCTTTAACAGTTTCTAACACAAAGTGTAACAGTTCCTTTGCTTCCACTACAATCACTTCTTGTAGTTCTTCAGCCCACTAGCTTAGTCTTTCTCACTAGACTAGATGATTCACTGCCATTAAATCCCATGAGCTCCTCCAATTTTCACTGTAGTATCTTCCTCAAGCATCACCTTCACCTCTCTGCTGGGTCTCTAGCTTGGCACTCAAGCTACTTCCCAAGCTTCACCCCACTGGCTCGGTCCCTGGCTTGACACACAAGGCTGCTCTGCAAGCGTCACCTTCGCTGGCTGGGTCCCTGGCTTGATACCTGCTGAAGTTTCCTGATTATTTGCCATCCCCGGTTGTTGAGAATACTGCTCTGGTACTTGCTTCAGCTACTCAGTGTGGTCCCTGGTAATAAGCTGGATGGACCCTTAGTGGCGACAGCTTTCCCTTCTACCTCCGACCACGACAGGTCCTCCAACCGGTAGAACCGTCACTTCTGGTTGGAATGCAAGCCGCAATCCCAACCCTGCGCTGCTCTCTTTCTTCTGTATAGGCCCTCAGACAGCCTAGCAGCCAGATGTGCCCGGGTAGGGATGAGCTCGGTGTTCGAGTCGAACATAGGTTCGACTCGAACATCGGCTGTTTTCGCGCGTTCGGCGAACAACGAACGATTTGGGCCGTTCGCGCCAAATTCGAGTGACGCGAACGGCCCACAATACACTGCGCCATCGCAGTGTAATCCCGGCGCTGTGATTGGCCAAGCATGCACTGTGACCCTGCATGCTTGGCCAATCACAGCGCCTGCAGCAAGGAGAGCAATGATTGGCCACAGGCAGGATGCCTGTGGCCAATTATAGCTGAGGGGGTTTAGTACACACCCCACACTATAAAAGGCCGCCAGCGCGGCGGCCTTGTGTAGTGTGTTCCAGAGCAGGGAAAGTGAAGGATAGGCAGGGACAGTGTCAAATCGTGTCAAATCTATTCTTTGCTAAACCTTGTGTGTAGGGACAGAGAAGGATAGGCAGGGAGAGTGTCAGTGTCATATTCTTTGCTAAACCTTGTGTGTAGGGAGAGAGAAGGATAGGCAGGGAGAGTGTCAGTGTCATATTCTTTGCTAAACCTTGTGTGCAGGGAGAGAGAAGGATAGGCAGGGAGAGTGTCAGTGTCATATACTTTGATAAACCTTGTGTGCAGGGAGAGAGAAGGATAGGCAGGGGACAGTGTCAGTGTCATTGTTGCTAAGCCTCCTGCACATTATACACCTGAAGTTAGCCCGTATTGCTGCTTTTTCCTGGTGTGTTACACCAACAGGATTTTGCGGCACTTACAGCGGGCGGAGTGTACCTCCTGACCATATTACACCTTAACTTAGCCTGTATTGCTGCTTTTTCCTGGTGTGTTACACCAACAGGATTTTGCGGCACTTACAGCGGGCGGAGTGTGCCTCCTGACCATATTACACCTTAACTTAGCCTGTATTGCTGCTTTTTCCTGGTGTGTTACACCAACAGGATTTTGCGGCACTTACAGCAGGCGGAGTGTACCTCCTGACCATATTACACCTTAACTTAGCCCGTATTGCTGCTTTTTCCTGGTGTGTTACACCAACAGGATTTTGCGGCACTTACAGCGGGCGGAGTGTACCTCCTGACTAGAGTTGAGCGGACACCTGGATGTTCGGGTTCGACGGGTTCGGCCGAACTTCGGAAAAAAGTTCGGGTTCGGGACCGAACTTTAACCCGAACCCGGACCCGAACCCCATTGAAGTCAATGGGGACCCGGACTTCTAAGGACTAAAAAGGCTCTAAAAAAGTAATGGAAAGGGCTAGAGGGCTGCAAATGGCAGCAAAATGTTGTTAAGAGCATGGCATGTGCTCTGCAAACAAATGTGGATAGGGAAATAACTTAAAATAACATAAAAAAAATAAAAATAAAAAATAATAATCTTGACCTAGGAGGACGAGGTCCATATGGAGTAGGAGGTTGAGGTTGCGGTGGATGTGGCTATGTAGGTGGAAGCGGCGGTGGAGGAGGACGAGGTAGCCAACACTGATTCAAAAATACAACAATGGCTGGGTAAGGCCGGTGATGTGTCGAATTCTGTCCCCCGTCAAATAGTGTCCACCCTGTACTGCGCTTGCTCAGTATGTAGGACAAGGGGATTTCGAAAATCTCCCAAGACGAACGGCGCCTGCGTGGTGAGTTCAGGTGAAGGCCACACCATCCGTGGTTCAAGCCGAGCCAAGTGAGGCCGTGCCCGAAGCGTGGCGATCAAACCGAGCCCGTGAGGGGCCCTGTTACTATGTGCTACCGTATGTCCACTTGGATGGTGGGGCTTGAACCTGCACTCACAGCGCAGGCGCCGTTCATCTTCGGAGATTTTGTGAATCTCCTTGTCCTCTGTACTGCGCAAGCGCTGCGCCTTCGCAGTATGGGCCGGACACAATCCGATGGCCGGACAGTTTTTGTCACAACACCGGTATACATGTCTATTCTGCACAAGGTACGGACAAGTCCTGTGGGATCCATGCCTGGTTCATTTTAATGAACGTGAGCTTGTCCACATTGGCTCTGGACAGGCGGCTGCGCTTGTCTGTGATAACGCCCCCTGCCGTGCTAAATACACGTTCAGATAATACACTGGCTGCAGGGCAGGCCAGCACCTCCAAGGCATAAAGGGCAAGCTCAGGCCATGTGCCCAATTTGGAGACCCAGAAGTTAAAGGGGGCAGACCCGTCATCCAGTACGTGTAGGCCTGTGGACACATACTGCTCAACCATGTTGGTGAAATGCTGCCTCCTGCTAAGACGTTCCATCTCAGCTGGTGGTGCTGGTTGTTGTGGCGTGCTGACAAAGCTTTTCCACATTTCAGCCATGCTTACCCTGCCTTCTGAGGTGCTGCCGGTGCCCCGGCTGCGTTGGCGACCTCTTCCTCCTCCTCTGCCTTCGCCTTGTGCTTCCACCGTACGCCCCCTGTCAGGTGGGAATGCCACCAGCAGCGCGTCTACCAGCGTGCGCTTGTACTCGCGCATCTTACGATCCTGCTCCAGTGAGGGAATTAAGGACGGTACGTTGTCCTTGTAACGGAGATCCAGCAGGGTGGCCACCCAGTAATCAGCACCAGTTAAAATGTGGGCAACTCGGCGGTCATTGCGGAAACACTGCAGCATGTAATCGCTCATGTGTGCCAGGCTGCCCAGAGGCAAAGAAAAGCTGTCCTCTGTGGGAGGTGTATCGTCTGTGTCCTCTGTATCCCCCCAGCCACGCACCAGTGATGGCCACGAGCTGGTCTGGGTGCCACCCTGCTGTGAAAATGGCTCCTCCTCCTCCTCCTCCTCCACCTCGTCATCCTCCATAACTGTGCCCTTTCTGCCGGACAATTGTGTACCTGGCGTTTGTTGGTGCAGGAACCCACCCTCGTAGCCACTTGTGAAAGACTGCCCTGAAAGCCTTTGAAATGATCCCGCTTCCTCCTCCTCCTCCTCATCCTCCTGTGCCACATCCTCTTCCATCATCGCCCGAAGCCTTTTTTCAAGAAGGCATAGAACTGGGATAGTAACGCTAAGAACGGCATCATTGGCACTGGACATGTTGGTGGAGTACTCAAAACAGCGCAACAAGGCACACAGGTCTCGCATGGAGGCCCAGTTATTGGTGGTGAAGTGGTGCTGTTCCGCAGAGCGACTCACGCGTGATTGCTGCAGCTGAAACTCCACTATCGCCTGCTGCTGCTCGCACAGTCTGGCCAGCATGTGCAAGGTGGAGTTCCACCTTGTGGGCACGTCACATATGAGGCGGTGAGCGGGAAGGCCGAAGTTACGCTGCAGCGCTGACAGGCGAGCAGCAGCAGGGTGAGATCGCCGAAAGTGCGCACACACAGCCCGCACTTTCTGCAGCAGCTCTGGCATATTGGGGTAATTTTTAAGGAACCTCTGGACCACCAAGTTCAGCACATGCGCCAGGCAAGGGATGTGCGTCAAACCGGCTAGGCCCAGAGCTGCTACGAGATTTCGCCCATTATCGCACACCACCAGGCTGGGCTTGAGGCTCACTGACAGCAACCACTCATTGGTCTGTTGTTCCATGTCCCTCCACAACTCCTGCGCGGTGTGGGGTTTTTCCCCCAAACAGGAAAGTTTTAAAACTGCCTGCTGTCGTTTACCCCTGGCTGTGCTGAAGTTGGTGGTGAAGGTGTTACGCTGACCGGATGAGGAGGCGGTAGAGGATGAGGAAGCGGAGTAGGAGGAGTTAGCAACAGGAGGCAAACTGAAGCGCCCTGCAATCCTCGGTGGTGGAAGGACATGCGCCAAACTGCTATCTGCCTCAGGCCCAGCCGCCACTACATTTACCCAGTGTGCTGTTAGGGAGATATAACGTCCCTGACCGTGCTTACTGGTCCACGCATCCGTAGTTAGGTGGACCTTGCCACAGATGGCGTTGCGCAGTGCACACCTGATTTTGTCCCCCACTTGGTTGTGCAGGGAAGGGATGGCTCGCCTGGAAAAATAGTGGCGGCTGGCCACGACGTACTGTGGGACAGCCAATGCCATCAGGCTTTTAAAACTCTGCGTCTCCACCAGACTGAATGACAGCATTTCAAAGGCCAGGAGTTTTGAAATGCTGGCATTCAGGGCCAGGGATCGCGGGTGGCTAGGGGGGTACTTCCTCTTCCGCTCCAATGTTTGGGAGATAGAGAGCTGAACGCTTCCATGGGACATTGTGGAGATGGTTGGTGACCCAGGTGGTAGTGTTGCTGGCAGATCCTCTGTTTGCGGGGTGGCAGGTGCCACTGTCACTACAGAGGTGGATGAAGAGGCCGAGACTGCAGCAGAAGAGGAAGCAGGAGGAGCCAGAGACCTTTCTTGGTTTTTGAGGTGTCTACTCCACTGCAGCTCGTGCTTTGCACTTAGATGCCTGGTCATGCAGGTTGTGCTCAGGTTGAGAACGTTTATGCCTCGCTTCAGCCTCTGATTGCACAGCCTGCAAACCACTCGTGTCTTGTCATCAGCACATTGTGTGAAGAACTGCCACGCTAGGGAACTCCTTGGACCTGGCTTTGGTGTGCTCGGTCCCTTGCTGCGTTGGGCAGTAGCAGACATACTGTCTAGCGGACGGACGCTCCGCTTTTGCACCCTGCTCCCTCTTCTGCTGTGCTGGTGGCTCTGTGCGACCACCGCCTCTTCCGCCAAACTACACTGGTCACCTGCATAACGTTCATTCCATGTGGGGTCGAGGACCTCATCGTCCTCCACATCATCTTCCACCCAGTCTTCACCCCTGCCCTCCTTGTCTGTCTGCACAATTGCCAAAGAAGCAGCAGTTGGCACCTGTGTTTCGTCATCATCCGAGACGTACTGTGATGGTCCTCCCATGTACTCATCATGAAACATAAGTGGTTGGGCATCGGTGCACTCAATCTCTTCCACTTCTGGGGCAGGGCTAGGTGGATGGCCCTGGGAAACCCTGCTAACAGAGTCATCGAAAAGCAGAAGAGACTGCTGCATGATTTGGGGCTCAGACTGCTTGGCTGATTTGCAAGGGGGTGAGGTGAAAGACTGATGGACATGGGTTTCAGGTGCCAACTCTGTTCTTTCATCAGAAGAGTGGGTGGGAGACAATGTGAAGGAACCAGAGGCACTGTCAGCAACCCAATCTACTATCGCCTGTACTTGTCCTGGCCTAAACATTCGTACAGCCTCATTTAGGCGCGACAAAATACCGCCGCAGGCTCGGTCGCCTACTCGCACCTGAGGAAGGTGTTTCACTTGTGCGTGTATCTGGCACAGATCCACCACGTCCTCTCCCTGCAACAGGAGCTCCACCAGCAGCACCACGACCAGGGCCACCACGTCCCTTTGACCTTCCCTCATATTTTCCAAATGTAGGATCTTGCCCTAAATGGGTGTTTTTGGAAGAGCAGAACACACCCACAGTACGTAACCGCTGAATCGCACAGCTACAGAACTGCAGAAAATGCTATTAAAAAAAAATGGTTTTTTTTAGTATAGCACAGTAGGAGAAAACTATATAGAAATTGTTTATTTCACACACCTCCAAATATGTATAACACACTGCAAACTATTTTTTGTGCCCCTAAACGGCGTTTTTTGGAAGAGCAGAACACACCCACAGTACGTAACCGCTGAATCGCACAGCTACAGAACTGCAGAAAATGCTATTCAAAAAAAATGTTGTTTTTTTAGTATAGCACAGTAGGAGAAAACTATATAGAAATTGTTTATTTCACACACCTCCAAATATATATAACACACTGCAAACTATTTTTGTGCCCCTAAATGGAGTTTTTTGGAAGAGCAGAACACACCCACAGTACGTAACCGCTGAATCGCACAGCTACAAAACTGCAGAAAATGCTATTCAAAAAAATTTTTGTTTTTTTAGTATAGCACAGTAGGAGAAAACTATATAGAAATTGTTTATTTCACACACCTCCAAATATGTATAACACACTGTAAACTATTTTTTGTGCCCCTAAACGGCGTTTTTTGGAAGAGCAGAACACACCCACAGTACGTAACCGCTGAATCGCACAGCTACAGAACTGCAGAAAATGCTATTCAAAAAAAATGTTGTTTTTTTAGTATAGCACAGTAGGAGAAAACTATATAGAAATTGTTTATTTCACACACCTCCAAATATGTATAACACACTGCAAACTATTTTTTGTGCCCCTAAACGGCGTTTTTTGGAAGAGCAGAACACACCCACAGTACATAACCGCTGAATCGCACAGCTACAGAACTGCAGAAAATGCTATTCAAAAAAATTGTTGTTTTTTTAGTATAGCACAGTAGGAGAAAACTATATAGAAATTGTTTATTTCACACACCTCCAAATATGTATAACACACTGCAAACTATTTTTGTGCCCCTAAACGGCGTTTTTTGGAAGAGCAGAACACACCCACAGTACGTAACCGCTGAATCGCACAGCTACAGAACTGCGGAAAATGCTATTCAAAAAAAATGTTGTTTTTTTAGTATAGCACAGTAGGAGAAAACTATATAGAAATTGTTTATTTCACACACCTCCAAATATGTATAACTCACTGCAAACTATTTTTTGTGCCCCTAAACGGCGTATTTTGGAAGAGCAGAACACACCCACAGTACGTAATCGCTGAATCGCACAGCTACAGAACTGCAGAAAATGCTATTCAAAAAATTTTTTGTTTTTTTAGTATAGCACAGTAGGAGAAAACTATATAGAAATTGTTTATTTCACACACCTCCACATATGTATAACACACTGCAAACTATTTTCTGTGCCCCTGAATGGCTCTTTTTGCAAGCGTACATTAAAGTGCAAATTTTTTTTATTTTTTTTATTTTTTTGCCCTTAACGGGTCTTTATTTGCACAAGCAAAATAAAATGCTTTTTTTTTTTGCCCTATGGGTCTTTTGGAAAAGAGCACAATAAAGTGCCTTTTTTTTCCCCCTAAAAGTTAGATTTTCTCTGACACTGGGCTCATGGCAGTGTAAAAAGACTGCACTGCAACACAAACAGGTAAACCTATGCAGATCGCTGATTTTAATCTCTGAATCTGGACTCCTATATAATATTCTCTCTCCCTGAAAGCACCAACAGGAACCTGGCTCTACACTACACTATCTCCCTATCTTTTCCCTCAGATTGTAGAATCAGGACTACCTCATCTATTTTTCTATCTCTCCCTAAAAGCAGCAGCAGCAGACTAGATCCTCTCCCTATCTATTCTGAAGCAGAGTGACATGTGTGCTGTGTGCCTCTAGCTTATATAGAAGCTGGGTCACATGTTGCACTGACCAATCACAGCCATGCCATTAGTAGGCATGGCTATGATGGCCTCTAAGGGCACACCAGCTAATCAAAAGGTGATTGGCTGGCCCCTGAAGCATTTCTAAATGCGTAATTAGATTGCCGAACCCGAACCCGGACTTTTGGGCAAAGTCCGGGTTCGGGTTCGGGTTCGGGAAAAAGCTAAAGTTCGGTACGGACCCGAACTTTACAGTTCGGGTTCGCTCAACACTACTCCTGACCATATTACACCTTAACTTAGCCTTTATTGCTGATTTTTCCTGGTGTGTTACACAAACAGGATTTTGCGGCACTTACAGCGGGCGGAGTGTGCCTCCTGACCATATTACACCTTAACTTAGCCTGTATTGCTGCTTTTTCCTGGTGTGTTACACCAACAGGATTTTGCGGCACTTACAGCGGGCAGAGTGTGCCTCCTGACCATATTACACCTTAACTTAGCCTGTATTGCTGCTTTTTCCTGGTGTGTTACACCAACAGGATTTTGCGGCACTTACAGCGGGCGGAGTGTGCCTCCTGACCATATTACACCTTAACTTAGCCTGTATTGCTGCTTTTTCCTGGTGTGTTACACCAACAGGATTTTGCGGCACTTACAGCGGGCGGAGTGTGCCTCCTGACCATATTACACCTTAACTTAGCCTGTATTGCTGCTTTTTCCTGGTGTGTTACACCAACAGGGTTTTGCGGCACTTACAGCGGGTGGAGTGTGCCTCCTGACCATATTACACCTTAACTTAGCCTGTATTGCTGCTTTTTCCTGGTGTGTTACACCAACAGGATTTTGCGGCACTTACAGCGGGCGGAGTGTGCCTCCTGACCATATTACACCTTAACTTAGCCTGTATTGCTGCTTTTTCCTGGTGTGTTACACCAACAGGATTTTGCGGCACTTACAGCGGGCGGAGTGTGCCTCCTGACCATATTACACTTTAACTTAGCCTGTATTGCTGCTTTTTCCTGGTGTGTTACACCAACAGGATTTTGCGGCACTTACAGCGGGCGGAGTGTGCCTCCTGACCATATTACGGAGAGAGAGAATATGTTGTATCAACCACAGAGTGGTAACTGTGGATATCAACAAAGAGTACCTGGCGTGCCACGTCCTAACATTTGAATATAGAAAAAGCTAGATGGAGGGACTTGGACTTTTTAGGCACCATACACGATTTATATAAAAAATAATTTTATTGTATAATAATCTAACATATCAATATTTCTGTATAAAAATTGTTCACAAGTTCTGAAAGAGACGATACAACAATACCGATATAGTACAACACCATAGCTCCAATGCAGATCATATAGGGCCAATATTCATCCATAGGCCAGTTAGATGCATTCCCAAAAGTTGAGGTATGGTTGAAACGGCATAAGTCGTAGGAATAGATGTAATAATTTCACTCTCGCTCGACAAGTTCCGCGTCCAATGACGCTTCTTCAGGAGCGTGTCATGTGAACTAAACAGGAAATATATTTAAACATACAACATATATCATGAGTTTGTAATTTGTCATCATGCATTCAATACTGCTATAATACATTTAGAAACCCTTATAGAAAGGGAAAATATGTTAACACTTTTGTAAAGGAACTCGGAGAAGACCTAAAATGTATACTGACCTAGGAGACAGGAAAAGAGGTATAGAACGAACCCGACGGACACTGTGGAGGCGTGCACCTATTATTCAATTGATAACATTGGATTAGTGAAAACGCTTACTGTTAAGAACATCTGGTTACTAGAAACCAGGATGTCTGATGTTGTATAAGTAATTTGGCTTCATATGAAAAAGACAAATTCCAAATTCTTATCGAGCAGAAATAGAATCCCTTAGAGATGGCAGGAGAGGAGGGGAAAAAAAAAAAAAAAACACAAAGACCGAAAAGGAAGCCCCATAAAGTAATATGTTGGAAGTATGCTGGAAAATAGTTGTAGAAAAACTCTCCAACAGTCTGGGAATCAAACAAATGGATCCCAGAGTGTATATACAGGTAGAATGTATAATGACCACAGCCATATTTTTTAAAAAAAGGAAAGTAACAACAGAGGTAAATAAGACAATGGTTCTAATTGATTGATGTCCATGACCTTAGCTTGTTGCTAAGGGGTATAGCTTACCCGCTAATGCAGTTTAAGATCTAGGGAATTAATCAGCTATATTATAGAGGATTCGCCAGGGGATCAAGTCGAAGTTGCCCATGTGTAGAAAGACAGTGAAGGCAAAAACCGTCAAGTACATCCACTTGTTGCCATTAGCCTCACGATACGTTTTCAATCAGGATACAATGTAACAGTTAATCTAGACAATGGGTCTAGAATGAAAGAAGAACCACAAATGGTAATTACTTCATATGATCCAATAGTTTGACTAATTGAGGGTAACACTCAAAAGAATAGTATTACCTGGCAATAGATTCCCATCTGGTAAATTTGTAGCCAGGACGCCGTCCTGGGCGTCCTTAACAAGAACAGCTGAATTAAATAATATAATAATTGCTATTAGGACATCTAATTAGTCAAAACAGGTAATGTCTATAATTATATTAGATGAACATAACCATGATAGCGTGTTTTATATCGAGCTGACATCTCTGATACGGCGCTGCTGCTGGGAGGCGATCAAATGGGAACAGTATGCCAGGTATGGACACATATTCTCTGAGTCCAATTTAACTAGTTGACCTTCTTGAACCGCATTTAGTAAACTCTATTTGTGGTCTCTACTATCCAGGCTCAGTTCACTGGAAATATACCGTAATACCCCAGGGTTGATGTGAACAAGTGGATGCACCTGTGGGTTATTGTCTCCACTCTGCTACACAGACAGCGTGCTTTGCTGTCTGGTGAATCCTGCATGATTCAGTTGACCATCTATTTACATTCAAAGTTTAGTAGTGGGTAAGTTTTTTACCCCTCTGTATTAAGATAAATGACTGAGGCACTTTAGCACCAGTATTACTTATTTAAACACTATGACTTATATGAATGCTCTGGTTATTATATATTGTGAGGGGGTTAGCTCGGCAGCGGGTGTGTGTGACCCCCGGGATGGGCTCCCCACACAAAAACAGGCCCAGCAAACGGAGGTTGTGGTTTTCAAAATCAAAAAAAGGTGCGGTTTATTTTCTATTTACAGTGACAAAACACAGCAAAGCCAAAAGAAACATAAACAAAATAAATCCTGGTCAACTTGACCTCTGACTAAACATACAGGTTTCCTAACTAACAACTGGGATCAGCCTAGTGCTGTCCTAGTCCCTAAGTCCCTGGTTTTAAATGTCCAAGCAAATAGCCACACAGGCTTTGTCTCACCGCACAGGGGTTCACTCTCCCTAGACAGTCCACACAGGTCTGGGTCCAGGCATGAGCTAACATCTAATGAAGCTGGGAGTTCTTATAGAGGCCTAAATGAGCTGACAAGCTTCAGCTGGTCTCATCAACTCCCTGTCTGCACGACGCCCCACACTCTCCCTAGAGGTATGAGTCATCCATGAGCCCACTAGCCTTAGCTGGGCTTATACAACTCTCCACCTAGTTGTATAAGTCGGCGTAAAGCCTGAATCTGGGCGAAATATATCTACCCCCCTGGATGCAACCAGGTGACTTTACCTTCCTGCTGTCACATACCCCCCCTCTTGTTTTAACCTCGGGGTTGGAACACCAGCAATCAGGCATTCATGTACTCGAGACAAAGCATCCGCATTCCCCATTTGAACGCCAGGGCGATGCTTTACTGTGAAGTTGAATTCCTGGAGGGCCAGGAACCACCTATTCACTCTTCTATTTGTTTCCTTGTTTTGAGCCATCCACTTTAATGGAGCGTGATCCGTAACCATGTCAAAGTGCCTACCTAGCAGGTAGTACCGAAGGGAATCTAGAGCCCACTTCACCGCTAAACACTCCTTTTCAACGGTGGCGTAATTTACCTCATGGGACTTCAACTTCCTGCTGAGGGAAATGACTTGGTGCTCTTCCCCGTTCCAGACCTGGGACAATACTGCTCCTAACCCCACATCTGACGCATCACTTTGTACGACAAATTCTTTAGAGAAGTCGGGTGAGTACAACACTGGCTGGCTACATAAGGCTTGTTTCAAGAATTGGAATGCTGCCTCAGCCTCGGGGGTCCATTTAATCATGACCGACCCTTTCCCCTTCGTTAGGTTGGTTAGGGGCACAGCCTTAGAAGCAAAGTGGGGAATGAATCGCCGATAATACCCAGCGATTCCCAGAAAGGCTCGTACCTGCTTCTTGCTGTTGGGACGTGGCCAACTCTGGATGGCCTCGACTTTGTTGAGTTGGGGTTTTATTACTCCCCTCCCAATGGTGTACCCAAGATATTTGGCCTCCTCCTGCCCAATGGTACACTTCTTGGGGTTAGCCGTAAACCCCGCTTCCCGAACAGAGTCCAGGACTGCTTGCACTTTTGGCAGATGTGAGGCCCAATCTGTGCTATGGACAATTACGTCATCCAGGTAAGCCGCAGCATACTTCCGATGGGGCCTCAGCATCTGGTCCATTTTCCGCTGGAATGTGGCCGGCGCATTCTGTAACCCGAACGGCATTCTTTTATATTGGAACGCCCCGTCTGGGGTTACAAATGCGGTTTTCTCTTTGGCCAATTTGGCCAGGGGGATTTGCCAATACCCTTTTGTGAGGTCAAGAGTCGTCATGTATCGGGCTGTTCCCAGCCGGTCGATCAACTCATCTATACGTGGCATGGGGTAGGTGTCAAATTTTGTAACTTTGTTCAACTGACGAAAATCGTTACAAAATCGCCAGCTCCCATCCGGTTTAGGCACCAACACAATGGGACTAGACCAATCACTTTGGGACTCCTCTATCACCCCTAAGTTCAGCATTTTCTGTACTTCCTCCCGTATTGCCTCCCGTCGGGCCTCTGGGATCCGATAGGGTTTTAACTTCACCCTTTCACCGGGCGGGGTAATGATGTCATGCTCTACCCCAAATGTTTGTCCCGGCAGCTCAGAGAATACCTCCTTGTTGCGAAGCACAAACTCCTTAACCTCCTGTTGTTGGGGTTGTGACAAGGTGGCTGCTATTCCAACCTCAGGAATCACGCAACCAGTTTGAGCTGGTGACCAAGTGTCTGCGACTAGGGACTCTCTATCCCTCCAGGCTTTCAACAGATTAACGTGATAGATCTGTTCGGGCTTTCGCCTTCCTGGTTGTCTGACCTTGTAATTCACTTCGCTCACTTTTTCCATTATCTCGTAGGGGCCTTGCCATTTGGCAAGGAATTTACTTTCAACCGTAGGGACAAGTACCAGTATCCTATCCCCCGGGGAAAAGGTACGGGTCTTGGCTCCACGGTTGTACACTCTCTGCTGTGCTAACTGCGCTTGGGCCAAATGTTCCTTCACGATGGGCATTACCTGTGCAATTCGGTCTTGCATCAGGGCGACATGCTCAATCACACTCCTGTGGGGAGAACTCTCACTTTCCCAAGTTTCCTTGGCAATATCCAACAGCCCTCTTGGGTGTCTCCCATACAGTAACTCAAAGGGGGAGAATCCCGTAGAGGATTGGGGCACCTCCCTAATAGCAAACATCAGATAAGGAAGTAGACAGTCCCAATCCTTTCCATCTCTATCCACCACTTTCTTCAACATTTGTTTTAGGGTTTTGTTGAATCTTTCAACCAGCCCATCGGTTTGGGGGTGATACACAGATGTACGTAATTGCGTCACTTTGAACAATTTACACAGCTCCTTCATAACCCGGGACATAAAGGGTGTACCTTGGTCCGTAAGCAGTTCTTTACAAATACCCACCCGGCTAAACACAAGAGATAGCTCTTTGGCTATGGTTTTGGCCGAGGTATTTCGGAGAGGGATCGCTTCTGGATAACGGGTGGCATAGTCCATTATAACTAATATGTACTGGTGCCCCCTAGCGGACTTGATTATAGGACCTACCAAATCCATGGCGATCCTCTCAAACGGGACCTCAATGATGGGTAGAGGGACCAGCGGGCTACGGAAATGTGGCATCGGGGCCGACCTCTGACACACAGGGCAGGAGGAACAATAATTTTCTATGTCCTTCATCACCCCCGGCCAATAGAATCTCTGTAATACCCTCTCTCGGGTTTTCTCTGTCCCCAGATGACCTCCAAGAATGTGCCCATGGGCCAACTCCAACACCAACTTCCTGTAAGGTTTGGGCACCACAAGCTGCTCAACGGTTTCTTCTGCCCTTTTTGCCACCCGATACAGTAGGTCCTTCTCTACGCTGAAGTATGGGTAAGTGCAGGTATTATCTGGGTTCACTAACTCGCCATCTATTTTCACTACGTTTTCCCGTGCCTTTATTAGGGCGGGGTCTTTCAACTGTTCTGTGGCAAAGTTTTCCCTGTGAACCTCAAGATCAGAAAACTCCACAGACGGTAGGTTTTCGTCTGAGGAGGTGGGCTCCTCTCCAGTTTCTTGAGTCTCCCCTGCCAATACTGATAAGGGAAATTCCGGAGAGTCCTCACCACTCTCAGGAAAGTTCTGGCTATCACATTCCTGGTATATAGGGGCACCAGTGGGGGGCTCAGGATCATCCCACAGTTCCCAGAACTTCGGAAAATCCCTTCCCACAATGGCGTCATACGGTAACTGAGATACTAAGCCCACTGGATGAGAGAGGGTACCTTTGGGGGTCTCGAAACACACTGTAGTCACTGGATACTCTCGGGTGTCCCCATGCACACAAATAACAGCTACCTTGCTATTCCCAGAGACCTCTGTTTTAACTAACTCAGCCTTTATCAGGGTCACAAGGCTACCTGAATCCAGCAATACCACAACATTTCTACCATTAACACACATTTTGCATAAATGTTTCTCAGTTCCTCGAATGGCAGTGCATGCGACTGTCGCACACAGCGACTGACGTCTGCCCGTCAGAAAGTCACACTGCATGGGTTCCTCCACAACCGGGCAATTGGCTGCAATATGTCCCGCTTGCCGGCAGCGGTAGCAAACGATCCTTCTTGCCGCCTATTGAGCCGCTGATTTCCCAGGCTGTTCTCGCCAAACTTGGGGTAGAGCTCCCACCCTCTCACTCTCTCCACCCTTACCCCTTGGAATCCTCTTATCCGCCCCTGGGGATGGTCTGGTCTTAGGGTGGAAAGTCCGAGTGTCTCTGGAAGAGGCCGTCAGGTTCTCTGTAGCCAAGTATTTCTCCACACAATCCACAAGACCATCGGCCGTCTCTGGGTCTCCATGGCTTACCCACTTTTGGATGGCAGTAGGAAGAGCTCTCAAAAACCGATCCATTACAACACGTTCCACAATCTTTGGTGCGGACAAAGTCTCTGGCTGTAGCCACTTTCTGCTCAGGTGAATGAGATCATACATTTGAGACCTGGGGGGTTTTCCAAGCTGGAAAGTCCAGTTATGCACACGCTGAGCCCGGACAGCCTGGGTGACACCCAGCCTTGCCAATATCTCAGCTTTTAGCATCACATAGTCTTTTGCTTGGTCAGGCTCTAGGTCATAGTAAGCCTTCTGCGATTCACCAGTTAACAGAGGAGCCACCAGTCCAGCCCACTGCTCCTCAGGCCACTTTTCTCTTTCAGCAGTCCTTTCAAATGTGGTCAAAAATACCTCTGGATCATCCTCTCCAGTCATTTTTGTCAATAAACGACTCACCCCAAAGGACGCGGTATTAGTGGGACGGCTTTCCTCACTGGTCTGCGGACGTTGCTGCATTACTGCTTCCATTTGTTGTAGTCTCTGCTCTTGCTTCTGTAACAGGTCTATGAAGCGGGCCTCAGATTGCTGCTGGGCTTGTTGCTGAGCTTCCAGACTCTGTTGGTGAGCTTGCTGCTGGGCTGCAAGGCTCTGTTGATGAGCTTGCTGCTGGGCTGCGAAGTTCTGTTGTTGAGCTGCAAGGCTCTGTTGATGAGCTGCAAGGCTCTTTTGCAAACCTGCATTTGTCTGCTGTTGATTGGCATTTGCTAGAGCCAGCTGCTTCAGTATCTCCTCCATGCTGGCTTAAAAAAAACTGCCACTGGTTCTCCACCAACTGTGAGGGGGTTAGCTCGGCAGCGGGTGTGTGTGACCCCCGGGATGGGCTCCCCACACAAAAACAGGCCCAGCAAACGGAGGTTGTGGTTTTCAAAATCAAAAAAAGGTGCGGTTTATTTTCTATTTACAGTGACAAAACACAGCAAAGCCAAAAGAAACATAAACAAAATAAATCCTGGTCAACTTGACCTCTGACTAAACATACAGGTTTCCTAACTAACAACTGGGATCAGCCTAGTGCTGTCCTAGTCCCTAAGTCCCTGGTTTTAAATGTCCAAGCAAATAGCCACACAGGCTTTGTCTCACCGCACAGGGGTTCACTCTCCCTAGACAGTCCACACAGGTCTGGGTCCAGGCATGAGCTAACATCTAATGAAGCTGGGAGTTCTTATAGAGGCCTAAATGAGCTGACAAGCTTCAGCTGGTCTCATCAACTCCCTGTCTGCACGACGCCCCACACTCTCCCTAGAGGTATGAGTCATCCATGAGCCCACTAGCCTTAGCTGGGCTTATACAACTCTCCACCTAGTTGTATAAGTCGGCGTAAAGCCTGAATCTGGGCGAAATATATCTACCCCCCTGGATGCAACCAGGTGACTTTACCTTCCTGCTGTCACAATATACATACATTTTTATATATATATTTTCTATATACATATCTTAGGGTTCACCATTTCTGTATAGAGCCTTGGAGATTCGATCCTTCCC
This sequence comes from Rana muscosa, assembly GCA_029206835.1. NCBI lineage: Eukaryota > Metazoa > Chordata > Amphibia > Anura > Ranidae > Rana > Rana muscosa. The sequence goes on along the minus strand of CM055116.1, from coordinate 458,989,117 downwards.
TCCTTTCTACTGTGATACAATTTATATACTCCCCTGGGGGCCTCTCTCCTGTCGTTTCTAAGGGAATTATCTATGTTTTAAAGTAAGTTGGAGCATATATGTTTTTTATGGTTATGTTCATCTAATATAATTATAGAGATTACCTGTTTTGACTAATTAGATGTCCTAATAGCAATTATTATATTATTTAATTCAGCTGTTCTTGTTAAGGACGCCCAGAACGGCGTCCTGGCTACAAATTTACCAGATGGGAATCTATTGCCAGGTAATACTATTCTTTTGAGTGTTACCCTCAATTAGTCAAACTATTGGATCATATGAAGTAATTACCATTTGTGGTTCTTCTTTCATTCTAGACCCATTGTCTAGATTAACTGTTACATTGTATCCTGATTGAAAACGTATCGTGAGGCTAATGGCAACAAGTGGATGTACTTGACGCTTTTTGCCTTCACTGTCTTTCTACACATGGGCAACTTCGACTTGATCCCCTGGCGAATCCTCTATAATATAGCTGATTAATTCCCTAGATCTTAAACTGCATTAGCGGGTAAGCTATACCCCTTAGCAACAAGCTAAGGTCATGGACATCAATCAATTAGAACCATTGTCTTATTTACCTCTGTTGTTACTTTCCTCTTTTTAAAAAATATGGCTGTGGTCATTATACATTCTACCTGTATATACACTCTGGGATCCATTTGTTTGATTCCCAGACTGTTGGAGAGTTTTTCTACAACTATTTTCCAGCATACTTCCAACATATTACTTTATGGGGCTTCCTTTTCGGTCTTTGTGTGTTTTTTTTTTTTTGTTTTTTTTTCCCCCTCCTCTCCTGCCATCTCTAAGGGATTCTATTTCTGCTCGATAGGAATTTGGAATTTGTCTTTTTCATATGAAGCCAAATTACTTATACAACATCAGACATCCTGGTTTCTAGTAACCAGATGTTCTTAACAGTAAGCGTTTTCACTAATCCAATGTTATCAATTGAATAATAGGTGCACGCCTCCACAGTGTCCGTCGGGTTCGTTCTATACCTCTTTTCCTGTCTCCTAGGTCAGTATACATTTTAGGTCTTCTCCGAGTTCCTTTACAAAAGTGTTAACATATTTTCCCTTTCTATAAGGGTTTCTAAATGTATTATAGCATTATTGAATGCATGATGACAAATTACAAACTCATGATATATGTTGTATGTTTAAATATATTTCCTGTTTAGTTCACATGACACGCTCCTGAAGAAGCGTCATTGGACGCGGAACTTGTCGAGCGAGAGTGAAATTATTACATCTATTCCTACGACTTATGCCGTTTCAACCATACCTCAACTTTTGGGAATGCATCTAACTGGCCTATGGATGAATATTGGCCCTATATGATCTGCATTGGAGCTATGGTGTTGTACTATATCGGTATTGTTGTATCGTCTCTTTCAGAACTTGTGAACAATTTTTATACAGAAATATTGATATGTTAGATTATTATACAATAAAATTATTTTTTATATAAATCGTGTATGGTGCCTAAAAAGTCCAAGTCCCTCCATCTAGCTTTTTCTATATTCCTGACCATATTACACCTTAACTTAGCCTGTATTGCTGCTTTTCCCATTTCCCTGCAGGCCATTAGAATGTCTGGAAGGCAAACAAGGAGAGGCAGACAGTCAGGAGCCAAAAAAAGAGGGCAAGCAGGCTCTGTGTCTAGAGACAACAGTGCTGGTCGTGGACGCGGTGCATCGCCATCAGCACGTGGCCATGGGACACGCTTGTCCTTCTTTTCGGCAGCTGGATGTGTTGAGCCGCATCATGCCGAAGACTTGGTAGAGTGGATGACCAAGCCCTCCTCATCCTCCTCATCCTCTCTCACCCAGGCTCAGGGTACTGGCAAAGCAGCTGCCAAAGCATCCTCTTCCCTGGTATCAATGTCATCATCAGTCACTCCTTCCCTAGACCAACCATGTCCTCCTGAGGAGTCCCCCGAACTGTTTGAGCACAGTGTTGGGGTACATGCTCCAGGAGGATGCCCAGCGTTTCGAAGGGTCTGATGATGATACCCAGCTAGAGGAAGGCAGTAGCGTGATAGCAGAGAGAGGGGATGCTCAAGAAGGACACCAATCTGGCAGTCATGTTCCAGCAGCTGCAGCATACTGCCAGATTGGCTCCAGTGATGAGGAGGGAGGGGATGATGAGGTCACTGACTCCACGTGGGTGCCTAATAGGAGAGAGGAGGAGGAGGAGGAGGATGAGGAGGAGGCACATCTCCAACGAGGCAGGATGCCCTCGGGGGGCCAGCGTAAGGGCAGCACACCAACGGAATCACACCGCAGAGCTCCGCCTATGCAGGGCGCTGCCTCTGCCCGTTATTCAAAAAGTTCTTTGGTGTGGGCCTTTTTTGAGTCGAGTGCATCAGATCGCACAGCTGCTGTTTGCAACATATGTCTCAAGCGTATATCGCGTGGCCAAAACATCACCCGCTTGGGCACCACATGCTTGACCAGACATATGTTGACCTGCCATGCAGCTCATTGGCAAGCCTACCTTAAAGTCCCACACCAAAGAACAAAGCTGACCTCTTCTTGCACCGCATCAGCTGGGATCTCCAACCCCACTATACCTTCAGTCCTCTCTGAAACCTGCTCTGAGAGGAATTAAGGTGTAGAATTAGGTGTGTCACAGCCAAGTACTTGCGGGCACTCTGCTAGCAGTACACCAACGTCCGATTCTAGCAGGCAAATTTCCCTGCCCCAGCTGCTGGACCATCGAAAGAAGTTCACTCCCAGCCATCCACATGCCCAGCGGTTGAATGCTAGCTTGGCTAAATTGCTAGCGCTTCAACTGCTGCCTTTTCAGTTGGTAGACTCGGCCCCCTTCTGTGAGTTTGTGCAATGTGCGGTTCCTCAGTGGCAGGTTCCCAAACGCCACTTTTTCTCACGGAAGGCGATTCCGGCTCTCTACCGGCATGTGGAAGGCAATGTCTTGGCCTCGCTGGACAGGGCGGTCAGCGGTAAGGTGCATATTACCGCTGACTCGTGGTCCAGCAGGCATGGACAGGGACGTTACCTTTCTTTCACGGCCCATTGGGTCACTCTTTTGGCAGCTGGGAAGGATGCAGGACAAGGTGCAGTAGTGTTGGGGGTTGTTCCACCGCCACGCCTCCAAAATGCTACTACTGGTTGTGACACACCTCTGTCCTCCACCCCTCCTCTTCTTCTTCCTCCGTGGCCTCTTCCTGTGCTTTGTCCTCGGAACCAGCGGTGCTCCGTAGGCGTTCAAGGGGCTACGCAAGTACGCAGGCAAAAAGATGCCATGCCGTCCTTGCGCTGGTGTGTTTGGGGGACAGGAGCCACACTGGGGCAGAGGTTCTGTCTGCTCTGCAGGGGCAGGCCGAGAGGTGGTTGATGCCACGCCAGCTTAAGCCAGGAATGGTAGTTTGCGACAATGGCACCAACCTCCTCTCCGCTCTCCGACAGGGACAACTGACCCATGTGCCCTGTGTGGCTCACGTCCTTAACCTGGTGGTGCAGCGGTTCTTGGGCAGGTACCCGGGCTTACAGAATGTCCTGAGGCAGGCCAGGAAAGTCTGTGTGCATTTCCGCAGATCTTATAATGCCAGTGCTCGCCTGGCTGAGCTGCAAAAGGAGTTGAACCTGCCCAAGAACCGCCTTATATGTGACATGCCCACCAGGTGGAACTCAACGTTGGCCATGCTGCAGCGGCTGCACACGCAGCAGAGGGCCATCAATGAGTACCTGTGTGACTACGGCACCAGGACAGGGTCAGGGGAGCTCGGGTTTTTTTCACCACGCCAGTGGGGCATGATCAGGGAGGCATGCACTGTCCTGGCACCATTTTAGGAGGCCACGAGGATGGTGAGCAGTGACAGTGCATGCATCAGTGACACTGTACCTCTTGTCCACCTGTTGGAACATACGCTGTGTGGAATAATGGACAGGGCACTTGAGGCAGAACAGAGGCAGGAAGAGGAGGACTTCCTTGCCTCTCAAGGCCCCCTTTACCCAGACAGTGTTCCTTCTGTCCCACCCATCGCACAGGAAGAAGAGGAGGAGGAGGAGGAGGAGGATTGTGTCAGCATGGAGGTGGAGCCTGGCACTCAGCATCATCAGCAGCAGTCTTTTAGGGATGATTTACAGTCCCAAGAAACCAGTGGACTTGTACGTGGCTGGGAGGAGGTGGCTGCGGATCATGTCGTCCTTAGTGACCCAGAGGACTCCGGACTGAATGCCTCAGCTAACCTACGCTGCATGGCCTCCCTGATCCTGCAAAGTCTGCGGAAGGATCCTCGTATTCTTCGGATCAAGGAGAGGGACCATTACTGGCTGGCCACTCTCCTTGATCCACGGTACAAGGGTAAGGTTGCGGACCTTATCTTACCGTCGCAGAGGGAGCAGAGGATGAGACAACTCCGGGAGGCCTTGCAGAAAGGTCTGTGCAACGCGTTCCCAGAGACTGGGAGGTTACAAACTCCTGGTCCTGGACAACGAATTGCTGAGGCTTCGGTCAGTCAAAGAAGGAGCGGTGGGGAAGGTGGCTGTCTGACCGAAGCGTTCAGACAATTCTTTAGTCCGCAGCCCCAAGGTATGATCGGTTCCAGCAACCATCGCCAGCGTCTGATATACATGGTGCAGGAATACCTAGGGGCAAGGTCAGACTTGGACACCTTCCCCACCGAAAATCCTCTGGCTTACTGGGTCTTGAGGATAGATCACTGGCCAGAGCTTGCACAGTATGCAATTGAGCTACTGGCCTGTCCTGCATCCAGCGTTCTTTCAGAACGCACATTTAGTGCTGCTGGAGGATTTGTCACGGATCACAGGGTGCGCCTGTCCACCGACTCTGTTGATCGACTGACCTTCATAAAGATGAACCAGTCTTGGATCACCACCAGCTACCAAACACCTGAAGCTGATATAACAGACTAATTTATTTTCAAATGTCACATCCCTTCAAGACTGATGCTGATGCTGAGAGACTGTCCTGTTATGTTGACTGACTATCCTCCTCCTCCTCAATGATCCGATTGACGATGATAGCTTGGAAGAACATTTTTGTTTCTGGGTGCCGCCACCAGTGGCTAAGGCCCAATTTTTCAGCCCCTGTTTAACAGGGGTGTGTTATTACAATTTTTTATGCAATGCTTTGCAGCAGGGCTCATTCCTGCACTCCAACTAGAGTATCTGGGAGTGGTTGCAGTGTCGTGGCACCAGCACCAGTGGCTAAGGCCCAATTTTTCAGCCCCTGTTTAACAGGGGCGTGTAATTACAATTTTTGATGCAATACTTTGCAACAGGGCTCATTGCTGTGCTCCAAGTACAGTATCTGTGAGGGGTTGCAGTGTTGTGGCACCAGTGCCTAAGGCTCAATTTTTCTGCCCCTGTTTAATAGGGGCATGTAATTACAATTCTTGATCTAATAATTCACAGCAGGGCCCATTCCTGCGCCCACCAAGACTAACTGTGAGGCCTTACAGTGTTGTGTCAACATCACCACCACCACCACCACCAAAGGCCCAATTTTTCAGCCCCTGTTTAACAGGGGCGTGTAATTACAATTTTTGATGCAATACTTTGCAACAGGGCTCTCTGCTGTGCTCCAAGTACAGTATCTGTGAGGGGTTGCAGTGTTGTGGCACCTGTGCCTAAGGCCCAATTTTTCTGCCACTGTTTAACAGGGGCATGTAATTACAATTCTTGATCTAATAATTCACAGCAGGGCCCATTCCTGCACCCACCAAGACTAACTGTGAGGCCTAAAGCCCCGTACACACGATCGGATAACCTATGGATTTTCGTCCGATGGATTTGTCCATCGGAAATCCGATGAAACTGTTTTTCATCAGTCTTGGCCACACACCATCAGTCAAAAAACCGACCGTTCCAAACGCGGTGACGTAAAACACTCCGATGAGCCGAGAAAACTTAAGTTTAATGCTTCTGAGCATGCGTCGACTTGATTCTGAGCATGCATGGGTTTTTTAACCCATGGACTTGCCCATAGACGATCGGAAATTCCCATCGGTTTTTTATCCATCGGAAAATTTTAAAACAAGTTCTATTTTTTACAACCGATGGAAAAAAGACCAATGGGTACCACACACGATCGGTTGGTCTGATGAAAACCATCCATCGGACGGTTTTCATCAGTCAAACCGATCGTGTGTACGGGGCTTTACAGTGTTGTGTCAACACCACCACCACCACCACCACCAAAGGCCCAATTTTTCAGCCCCTGTTCAACAGGGGCATGCAATTACAATTCTTGATCTAATAATTCACAGCAGGGCCCATTCATGCGCCCACCAAGAGTAACTGTGAGGGCTCACAGTGTTGTGGCAACACCAACATGTAAGGGGCAAATTTCAGCTGAGTATATACGGCAGGCCCCTACTTTCAAACATCCAACTTACAAACGACTCCTCCTTGCAAACGGAAGGATACAACAGGAAGTGAGAGGAAATCTACCCCTAGGAAGGCAAATTCTCTTCTGTAAGAGTTAATATGAGAAAAAAAAGTGTCTCCTCTCCACTGATTCTTTATCACCAATTCTTGTTTCAATAAAAACCCCAAATTTTCAAAAAACATTTGTCATTAGGACGGAAAGTGAGGTGAACTGTTCTGAACAGGTGCACACTGCACAGACAGCAAAACAAATGTTACAGGGGTGATAACCCTTCCCTATGTTTTCCAAAAAGCTTAAAAATAGATTTCTTGGCTGGAGCTACACTTAAACAATGTAGCTGTTCAAAATTACAAACAGATTCTACATAAGAACAAACCTACAGTCCCTGTCTTGTATGCACCGCCTTTATACGGCTGTTCAGAGTATATAGGGCCTTTTTTATTTTGTGTGCGGGGTTCCCCTTAATATCCATACAAGACCCAAAGGGGCTGGTAATGGGCTGGGGTAGGGGGGGGGTGTGTGATGGGGTAGCTATGCCATTTTTCTTAAAGATTTTCATCCATATTACCGGGACCAGACATTACATTAAAGCCGCAAGCAGTTTTAAATGGCTTTTTTTCCTTTAGAAATGTAATTTTGTGCAGGGACAGTTCTAAACACGGGAAACACGTGGCACTTCACAGGCATACTTTAGACACCCCCCAGGTACGATATTTAAAGGAATATTTGACTTTTTTTTTTCACTTTATGCATCATTAAAATGACTGCTCCAGAAAAACGGCCGTTTTTAAAACTTCTTTTTGCATTGATACATGTCCCCTGGTGCAGAACCCGGGTTCCCAAACCCTTTTTAGGACAATAACATGCATAATAGTCGTTATAATTAGCACTTTAGATTTCGAACGTTCGCATCCATTGTATTTAATAGGGTTCTAAAGTTTGTGCGAACTTTCGGTCCGTTCGCGGGTTCTGGTGCGAACCGAACCCGGGGGTGTTCGGCTCATCACTATGCCCGGGATAGGCTCAAGCTCCGGCCTGGCAGCCCGGGCAATACAACATACGTCCACCCAGACAGCCATCCAGGTGGCACAGAACACTAATCACCTGACTCCACCCAAATATATAGGTTCCCCCAGCAGGCAAGGGATTTAGGAAAACCCCTGGCCATTAGCTGGGATACCCTATATACCCATAATCTGACCTTGCATTTTCCTTCTCGTATCTAATGCCACCAGGTACCCGGTCATCTAGCAGCAAAAGAGAGAAGTGCAGCAATTACAGACTTAAGCCGTGTACACACGATCGGTTTTACCGATGAAAACAGTCCGATGGACGGACAAACCGATCATGTATGGGCCCCATCTGTCTTTTTTCCATCGGTGAGAAAAAATAGAGCATGTTTTAAATTTATTCGATGGGCAAAAAAAACGATAGCAAATTCCGATCGTCTGTGTGGAACTCCATCGGAGAAAAAACCCACACATGCTCAGAATCAAGTCGACGCATGCTCAGAAGCATTGAACTTAATTTTTCTCGACTCGTCGGAGTGTTTTACGTCAAGGCGTTTTGGGCGGTCGGATTTTTGACTGATGGTGTGTAGGCAAGACTGATGGAAGTCAGCTTCATCGGATTTCCGATGGAAAAATCCATCGGATTAGAATCCATAGGAAATCCGATCGTGTGTACAGGGCTTTAGAGTGAAATCAATTGATCCCTAACAATAGGCCAAGGTATCTATACCTGTCAGGTAAATTTAGGAGCAACCCTGCCTAAACACCAGGGTGCTACATACAGATATGGTGGATTTTGTGCTTTGTAAATTCCTTTAAATGTTTCTCAAGGAAAGTTTCATGATGTTTCTTCCCCTTTTTTTGTCACAATATAGATAGGAATATAGAAATAGGCTCGCCATGATTTTCCTATAAAAACAAATCTGGTCGTAATTGTCAATCCTTTTAAGAACTCTTGGACAACGAGCATCTGTCTGCCATCATGGACATTAGAAGGGCACATAATTGAGCCAAAACAGCTGGAACAGATAATGCTAATTTCATATCTATGGGTTAAATCAAAGTATACAGGACTTCTATGAAGGCAGCTATCAATTTTCCCTCTTCCTTTTTTGCAAATGTACTCTTTGTGCAATCAAGCCTAGATCACATGCTGAACACCCTGGTATTTCCCCTGCACGATGGAAAGTAGGTTTTGGTTCATCCATGTGAGTTTTGCTGCGGAACTGATAGAACATACAACTAGTTCAGCTTCTTTCGTGGTCATTGACAATCTGGAACTAATGAGCAGTGAAGCCTGATCTCAGAGGACAAAGTAGCCTGCAGCACAGAACAAGAAAGAAAAATAACCACAATGAAAGCATAGTAGACTACAGGTAATAGTATGCAGTACAGAGCCAAAGGGAGCTGTAGAGAAGACAGAATAGTACAGATGACAGCACATGGTCTGCAGCAGAGAGCTAGTGGAGGAGCCACAAAAGAAGGGGCGAGAAAGTACAGATGACAGTGCACAATGTGTCGTACAAAGTCAGGGGGGGTAGATGGACCTGCAGTGAATGAGTGAAAATATCAGCGTATAACCTGTAGCACAGAACCTAGGAAAGACCAAGGCACAATAGAGAAGTGAAACAGTGGAGATGAAAGCACATATTCTGCGGCACAAAACCAGAGGCAATGGGAGCCACAGAGAAGGTGTGGAATTGTGCAGATGACAGGAAACAGTCTGCAACTCATAACCAAAGGAATTAGGAACTACAAACAGGGCTGCTGTTAGAAATCATGGGGCTAGGGTTGCCACCTTTTCTTCAAGTCAAACCCAAACACTTTAGCAGTGCACAGCAATTTTGTTTTGTAGTATAAACTATACGTATATTTTGCTATTAGGTATTAAATAACATTTATAATCATATGATGTTAATAACAAGAGTCCCCCTTTACATCAGAATCCACAGAGTTTCCCTTTTACATCTTAACTCACAGAGTTCCCTTTCAATGTAAGGGGGAATTCTGCAGACTCTGATGTAAGGGAGAACACTGGGGACTATAACATAAGGGATGCTCTGGAACCCTGATTTAAGGGGGAACACTGAGAACTCTGATGCATGGAGAGGACTCTGATTGAAGGGGGAAGACTGCAGCCTGGTGTGAGCTCACTCTCCCCTTGGCAGTCAGCACCTCTCATTCAGATGTATCTGAGGCTTCTGGACTTCAAATTCCCAGCCCCCACTTTCCTTTTCTAAAACACAGCGCCAGGCATTGGAGGAAGAGGTGCAGATCAAGCCCTCTCTCCTCTCCTGTGTGTGTGTGTGTATGGGGGGGGGGGGTTGTTACTGCTGGCTTTGGACAGCAAGAAAGAGAGTGTAACAGACACTCTCAGCTTAGACAACTGCAGCCAGCAACCCTGCTGGGAAGCCATAGTCCAGTCTGAATAATGTGTCTGGATTTCAGGCAGTCTGAAACCCGGACGCATGATTCCAAACCCAAACTGTCCGGGTGAATCACAGACAGGTGACAACCCTACACGGGCCCATACAACCAGTGCAGGGACAAGGTCATCCGGTGCCCAGGGCAAAGATGGCAAACCCCCCGGGTGTAAAGAAAGAGCAACTTATAGTGGCACTGTGATAATGACACTAACTGACACTTTGTGGGAACTGTCTAACTGCCACTGACATCACCAGTGACACTAATACAGTGATCACTGCACTAATGACATTGGCCAAGAAGAGGTTAACATCTGGGGACAACTAAGGGGTAATTATATGCCTAACAGTGTGTAATGTGTGTACTGTGTGCTGATTTTTACCATAGATAGATTTGTTTATTTTCCCTGCTTTGCAGGGAAAAGAAAAAAAAAACGATCAATCCCTCTGTACAAAGTCCTGTGTTGATTGTCAACACAGGGCTCTGGGCTGTGATTTGACACAGTCAGCAGGTCCCAGCCATGAATAAATGGCCGGCATGTGCTGACAGACTGTGTCAAATCACAGAGGAGTAGGCAGGCAGGGGGCATGCTCCAGAAACAATGAAACAGGCAGCGACGTACGGGTCTGTTGCGGTGCTTGTAGTTGCGGGTCAGCAAGTGGTTAATTGCCAATGGTATGTGTAATAGGCAGCATGAAGGGGGTCATGCTTCAGCATGAAAGGGTTAATTAATACTGACATTGGTACCACTAATGCAGCACACGTATCCAGCCAGGTTTTAGCAGCACACTGCCGGCACTTCACTTGCGCCCTCCTTCCTCCAGTAAATTATGCCACCCAGGGCTTCTTCCCCTTCCACCCCCCCCCATATCAACCTTCCTGACAGGGCTTCCTCCCCCCATAAATATCAAATCGCTAAAATGCCATGGTCGCAATGGTATGCTTTGCAGATATGGAAGAAATTATAGCCTCGCTACTGCTGCCACCTAACACCTGTTTTTAAAAAAAAAATAATTACTTTTTTAAATTGCTGAATGCCAATTTTAGATTGCGAGACAGCACTGCAAATGTGAGCCAAGTGTTTGGCTTCAAATTGCAGGTTGACCCCATTGAATTCAATGGGGAGTTTGACAGGAGGTGCTGCCTGTCAAACTCTGCAGCCTGCGTTAAAAATGCTGCAGCTGTGGAGTAAAGCATCGCAGCCATGGCATGTATACAGCCTGACTATATTAGGATTTTGGTGGGCAGCCAGAGATAGCAGTAAATCCACGGCTCAGCTGCCCATGTGAAAGAGCCCTTAAGCCGCATTTACATTTGTCATTTCCTGAATGTGTGACAAAGTGCACAGGTAACGGGCGTTTTGCAGTGCATTTCAGAAATTCACTGCAAATGCACATAGCACTTGTGGTGCCATTAATTGTTAATGGTACCCCAAATGCAATTAGCAGACCCACATTTCGTCACGTGGCAGACTTGCTAAGCTACATGCCTTAAAAGGTTCTAGAGCCTCTATGATGTGTTTGTCACACATATGGCAGCCCATTCAAGTGAATATGCTACCCTACGTGCGAAAAACAAACAAAAAAAAAAACGCGAGCATGAACGTGTGTTTCCACTACGCAAAGTATGAATGAGGCCCTAAGGGTGGGGTGGCATATAGAAATGGCTGGGCAGAGATGTCTGCCAGCTAAAGGGAGAGGTGTATTCACTGGCTCCTAGCTTCAGCACTGCAGTGGTAGCTACATGCAGTTCCAGGCTGCCTCCTGGCATATTCACCCCCTCTTCAAAATCCTGAAGTTTCTGTCGCTTCACTCCAGCAGCATATACAATGAGGAGGTTCTCCCAGGAGAGAAAGTTCACAAGTTGAGAAATCCAAGTGTAATAGGTCAAAGAGATTGCCAAATGAAAAATCCTTAGGAGTCCAAAATATTTATTGTTTAACCACTTCACGCCCGCCATATAGCAGAATGATGGCTGGAAAGTGGTTTCATTATCCTGACTGGGCATCATATGACGTCCAGCAGGATCAGCCACCAGCGTGCGCCCGTGGGGGCACTCAGTGGGGCGATCAGTGGTGTGGTGTGTCAGTCTGATACATCGCATCTCCGATCCTGGTAAAGAGCCTATGACGTAGGCTCTTTACCATGTGATCAGCTGTGTCCAATCACAGCTGATCACATGGTAACCAGTAAGAGACATTTATCGGCTTTTCCTCTACTCGCACTGACAGGCACGAGTAGATGAGAGCCGATTGGCTGCTCTCCTGACGGGGGGGGGGGGGGGGGTCTGCGCTGATAATCAGCGCATTGATTATCAGTGCAGACTAATCGAGGATGATCACTGGAGACCACTAGGGATACTCACTGGAGACCACCAGGTGAGCCCACCAGGGATGCCAATCAGTGCCAATCAGTGCCCATTAGGATGGAACTCTGTGCCCATCAGTGATGCCTGTCAGTGCCTCCTAATAAGTTCTGCCTATAAGTGTCATCTATCAGTGCAGCCCATCAGTGTCACCCAGTAGTGCCAATCAGTATGCCTATAAGTGCCCACCAGTGCCACCTATCAGTGCCACCTATCAGTGCCCATCGGTGTCACCTATGAGTGCCCATCAGTGCCGCTATGAGTGCCCATCAGTGCTGCTTATCAGTGCCTATCAGTGTTGCATATGAGTGCCTCATCATCAGTGCCACCTCATCAGTGCCAATCAGTACTGCCTCATCAGTGCCCATCAGTGCAGCCTCATCAATGCTCATCAGTGAAGGAGAAAACATACTTATTTACAAAGTTTTGTAACAGAAACAAAAAAATATGTTTTTTTTCAAAATTTTCAGTCTTTTTTTATTTGGAGCGCAAAAAATAAAAACCCCAATAATGATCAAATACCACCAAAAGAGAACTCTATTTGTGGGAAAAAATATATAAAAATATCATTTGGGTACAGTGTTGCATGACCACACAATTGTCATTCAAAATGTAATAGCGTTGAAAGCTGAAAATTGGATTGGACAGGAAGGGGGTGAAAGTGCCCAGTATTGAAGTGGTTACATGGTTACAAAAAAGCATGACATATGACAGTCAAAAAAAGTCAAGGGTCACACAATCCCCTTTATCAGGTTGCTGACTGTTGTTTATAACATCCTCTGCCTGATCAGTACTTTGAGTTTATTTAAAGCGGAACTTCTGTCATTTTTTCACCTTTCCATCTATTAAATCTTCTGCCCTTGCTGTGTTAACTTTGGATAGTAAAACATTTTTTTTTCTGCCAGTAAATACCTTATACAGCCCACTTCCTATTTCTTTTCCTGGAAAAAAGCCTAGGCTTATGACATCTCCCTCTCACTCTCTTGAGAGTTTGCCAGGAAGGGAGGGGGTGAGTCATAAGAGGACCAATGAGAGCTGCAGAGCTGGAGGCGTGACTCTGTGTCTCTGTGTAAATCCAGGAAGTGAACAGGCAGCAGCTTCAGCTGCCCACAGTTAAAATGGTTGCAGAAAGTCTCAGTGGAGGGAGATTTCTGCAGCATATTTGGCAAGTACAGAATCAAAGTATACAGTTGTGCACATAAGTTTACATACCCTGGCAGAATTTATGATTTCTTGGCCATTTTTCAGAGAATATGAATGAAAACACAAAAACGTTTTTTTCACTGATGGTTAGTGTTTGGCTGAAGCCATTTTATATCAATCAACTGTGTTTACTCTTTTTAAAGCATAATGACAACAGAAACTACCCAAATTACCCTGATCAAAAGTTTACATACCCCAGTTCTTAATACAGCGTATTGCCCCCTTTAACATCAATGACAGCTTGAAGTCTTTTGTGGTATTTATGGATGAGGCTCTTTATCTTCTCAGATGGTAAAGCTGCCCATTTCTCTTGGCAAAAAGCCTCCAGTTCCTGTAAATTCTTGGGCTGTTTTGCATGAACTGCCTGTTTGAGATCTCCCCAGAGTGGCTCAATGATATTGAGGTCAGGAGACTGAGATGGCCAATCCAGAACCTTCACTTTATTCTGATGTAGCCAATGACAGGTCGACTTGGCCTTGTGTTTTGGATCATTGTCATGTTGGAATGTCCAAGTACGTCCCATGAGTAGCTTCCTGGCTGATGAATGCAAATGTTCCTCCAGTATTTTTTGATAACATACTGCATTCATCTCGCCATCAATTTTGACCAAATTTCCTGTGTCTTTGTAGCTCACACATCCCCAAAACATCAGCGATCCATCTCCGTGTTTCACAGTAGGAATGGTGTACCTTTCATCATAGGCCTTGTTGACTCCTCTCCAAATGTAGTGTTTGTGGTTGTGGCCAAAAAAGCTCAATTTTGGTCTCGTCACTCCAAATTACTTTGTGCCAGAAGGTTTGAGGCTTGTCTCTGTGCTGTTTGGCGTATTGTAAGCGGAATACTTTGTGGCATTTGCGTAGTAATGGCTTTCTTCTGGGGACTCGACTATGCAGCCGATATTTCTTCAAGTGTCTTCTTATTGTGCATCTTGAAACAGCCACACCACATGTTTTCAGTAGGGATGAGCTTCGTGTTCGAGTCGAACATACGTTCGACTCGAACATCGGCTGTTCGATCGTTCGACGAAGATCGAACGATTTGGGCCGTTCGCGCCAAATTCGAGTGACGCGAACGGCCCACAATGCACTACGCCATCGCAGTGTCATCCAGGCGCTGTGATTGGCCAAGCATGCACTGTGACCCCGCATGCTTGGCCAATCACAGCGCCGGCAGCGAGGAGAGCAATGATTGGCCACAGGCAGGATGCCTGTGGCCAATTATTGCTGAGGGTGTTTAGTACACGCCCCACACTATAAAAGGCCGCCAGCACGGCGGCCTAGTGTAGTGTGTTCCGGAGCAGGGATAGAGCAGCATAGGCAGGGACAGTGACTGTTATTTCTTTCTTGCTTAACCTGGATTCCTTTAGTTTAGGGAAAGAGAAGGATAGGTAGGGAGAGTGTCAGTGTGTTTTGTGCTTGTGCTATAGTGTGCTTAAAAAAAACATTTATTCTAGGGACAGAAAACTGTAGGTAGGGACAGTGTCAGTTTCTTTCACTCTGCAAGTCCTTGTTTCCAGGGACCTGGAAGGACAGTGAGTGAATTGTCCTTGTGCTATATTGTGCTTAAAAAAACATTTATTCTAGGGACAGAAAACTGTAGGTAGGGAGAGTGTCAGTTTCTTTCACTCTGCAAGTCCTTGTTTCCAGGGACCTGGAAGGACAGTGAGTGAATTGTCCTTGTGCTATATTGTGCTTAAAAAAAAACATTTTTTCTAGGGACAGAAAACTGTAGGTAGGGAGAGTGTTTTTTTTTTTCACTCTGCAAGTCCTTGTTTCCAGGGACCTGTAAGGACAGTGAGTGAATTGTCCTTGTGCTATATTGTGCTTAAAAAAAACATTTATTCTAGGGACAGAAAACTGTAGGTAGGGAGAGTGTCAGTTTATTTCACTCTGCAAGTCCTTGTTTCCAGGGACCTGTAAGGACAGTGAGTGAATTGTCCTTGTGCTATATTGTGATTAAAAAAAACATTTTTTCTAGGGACAGAAAACTGTAGGTAGGGAGAGTGTTTTTTTTCTTTCACTCTGCAAGTCCTTGTTTCCAGGGACCTGTAAGGACAGTGCGTGAATTGTCCTTGTGCTATATTGTGCTTAAAAAAAACATTTATTCTAGGGACAGAAAACTGTAGGTAGGGAGAGTGTCAGTTTATTTCACTCTGCAAGTCCTTGTTTCCAGGGACCTGTAAGGACAGTGAGTGAATTGTCCTTGTGCTATATTGTGATTAAAAAAAACATTTTTTCTAGGGACAGAAAACTGTAGGTAGGGAGAGTGTTTTTTTTCTTTCACTCTGCAAGTCCTTGTTTCCAGGGACCTGTAAGGACAGTGAGTGAATTGTCCTTGTGCTATATTGTGATTAAAAAAAACATTTTTTCTAGGGACAGAAAACTGTAGGTAGGGAGAGTGTTTTTTTTCTTTCACTCTGCAAGTCCTTGTTTCCAGGGACCTGGAAGGACAGTGAGTGAATTGTCCTTGTGCTATATTGTGCTTAAAAAAAACATTTATTCTAGGGACAGAAAACTGTAGGTAGGGAGAGTGTCAGTTTATTTCACTCTGCAAGTCCTTGTTTCCAGGGACCTGTAAGGACAGTGAGTGAATTGTCCTTGTGCTATATTGTGATTAAAAAAAACATTTTTTCTAGGGACAGAAAACTGTAGGTAGGGAGAGTGTTTTTTTTCTTTCACTCTGCAAGTCCTTGTTTCCAGGGACCTGGAAGGACAGTGAGTGAATTGTCCTTGTGCTATATTGTGCTTAAAAAAAACATTTATTCTAGGGACAGAAAACTGTAGGTAGGGAGAGTGTCAGTTTATTTCACTCTGCAAGTCCTTGTTTCCAGGGACCTGTAAGGACAGTGAGTGAATTGTCCTTGTGCTATATTGTGATTAAAAAAAACATTTTTTCTAGGGACAGAAAACTGTAGGTAGGGAGAGTGTTTTTTTTCTTTCACTCTGCAAGTCCTTGTTTCCAGGGACCTGTAAGGACAGTGAGTGAATTGTCCTTGTGCTATATTGTGCTTAAAAAAAACATTTATTCTAGGGACAGAAAACTGTAGGTAGGGAGAGTGTCAGTTTATTTCACTCTGCAAGTCCTTGTTTCCAGGGACCTGTAAGGACAGTGAGTGAATTGTCCTTGTGCTATATTGTGATTAAAAAAAACATTTTTTCTAGGGACAGAAAACTGTAGGTAGGGAGAGTGTTTTTTTTCTTTCACTCTGCAAGTCCTTGTTTCCAGGGACCTGTAAGGACAGTGAGTGAATTGTCCTTGTGCTATATTGTGATTAAAAAAAACATTTTTTCTAGGGACAGAAAACTGTAGGTAGGGAGAGTGTTTTTTTTCTTTCACTCTGCAAGTCCTTGTTTCCAGGGACCTGGAAGGACAGTGAGTGAATTGTCCTTGTGCTATATTGTGCTTAAAAAAAACATTTATTCTAGGGACAGAAAACTGTAGGTAGGGAGAGTGTCAGTTTATTTCACTCTGCAAGTCCTTGTTTCCAGGGACCTGTAAGGACAGTGAGTGAATTGTCCTTGTGCTATATTGTGATTAAAAAAAACATTTTTTCTAGGGACAGAAAACTGTAGGTAGGGAGAGTGTTTTTTTTCTTTCACTCTGCAAGTCCTTGTTTCCAGGGACCTGGAAGGACAGTGAGTGAATTGTCCTTGTGCTATATTGTGCTTAAAAAAAACATTTATTCTAGGGACAGAAAACTGTAGGTAGGGAGAGTGTCAGTTTATTTCACTCTGCAAGTCCTTGTTTCCAGGGACCTGTAAGGACAGTGAGTGAATTGTCCTTGTGCTATATTGTGATTAAAAAAAACATTTTTTCTAGGGACAGAAAACTGTAGGTAGGGAGAGTGTTTTTTTTCTTTCACTCTGCAAGTCCTTGTTTCCAGGGACCTGTAAGGACAGTGAGTGAATTGTCCTTGTGCTATATTGTGCTTAAAAAAAACATTTATTCTAGGGACAGAAAACTGTAGGTAGGGAGAGTGTCAGTTTATTTCACTCTGCAAGTCCTTGTTTCCAGGGACCTGTAAGGACAGTGAGTGAATTGTCCTTGTGCTATATTGTGATTAAAAAAAACATTTTTTCTAGGGACAGAAAACTGTAGGTAGGGAGAGTGTTTTTTTTCTTTCACTCTGCAAGTCCTTGTTTCCAGGGACCTGTAAGGACAGTGAGTGAATTGTCCTTGTGCTATATTGTGATTAAAAAAAACATTTTTTCTAGGGACAGAAAACTGTAGGTAGGGAGAGTGTTTTTTTCTTTCACTCTGCAAGTCCTTGTTTCCAGGGACCTGGAAGGACAGTGAGTGAATTGTCCTTGTGCTATATTGTGCTTAAAAAAAACATTTATTCTAGGGACAGAAAACTGTAGGTAGGGAGAGTGTTTATTTTCTTTCACTCTGCAAGTCCTTGTTTCCAGGGACCTGTAAGGACAGTGAGTGAATTGTCCTTGTGCTATATTGTGATTAAAAAAAACATTTATTCTAGGGACAGAAAACTGTAGGTAGGGAGAGCGTCAGTTTATTTCACTCTGCAAGTCCTTGTTTCCAGGGACCTGTAAGGACAGTGAGTGAATTGTCCTTGTGCTATATTGTGATTAAAAAAAACATTTTTTCTAGGGACAGAAAACTGTAGGTAGGGAGAGTGTTTTTTTTCTTTCACTCTGCAAGTCCTTGTTTCCAGGGACCTGTAAGGACAGTGAGTGAATTGTCCTTGTGCTATATTGTGATTAAAAAAAACATTTTTTCTAGGGACAGAAAACTGTAGGTAGGGAGAGTGTTTTTTTTCTTTCACTCTGCAAGTCCTTGTTTCCAGGGACCTGTAAGGACAGTGAGTGAATTGTCCTTGTGCTATATTGTGCTTAAAAAAAACATTTATTCTAGGGACAGAAAACTGTAGGTAGGGAGAGTGTCAGTTTCTTTCACTGTGAAAGTCCTTGTTTCAAGGGACAGAGAAGGACACCTGAAGGTAGCCCTTATTGCTTTTTTCCCATCTCCCTGCAGGCCATCTATTAGAATGTCTGGAAGGCAAACAAGGAGAGGCAGACAGTCAGGAGGCAATAAAAGAGGGCAAGCAGGCTCTGTGTCTGGGGGCAACAGTGCTGGTCGTGGACGCGGTGCATTGTCATCAGCACATGGCCATGGGACACGCTTGTCCTTCTTTTCGGCAGCTGGACATGTTGAGCCACATCATGCCGAAGACTTGGTAGAGTGGATGACCAAGCCCTCCTCCTCCTCCTCATCCTCTCTCACCCAGGCTCAGGGTACTGGAAAAGCAGCTGCCAAAGCGTCGTCTTCCCTGGTATCAATGTCAGACAAATCATCAGTCACTCCTTCCCTAGACCCACCATGTCCTCCTCCTGAGGAGTCCCCCGAACTGTTTCAGCACAGTGTTGGGTACATGCTCCAGGAGGATGCCCAGCGTTTCGAAGGGTCTGATGATGAAACCCAGCTAGAGGAAGGCAGTAGCGTGAGAGCAGACAGAGGGGATGCTCAAGAAGGACACCAATCTGGCAGTCATGTTCCAGCAGCTGCAGCATACTGCCAGATTGGCTCCAGTGATGAGGAGGGAGGGGATGATGAGGTCACTGACTCCACGTGGGTGCCTAATAGGAGAGAGGAGGAGGAGGAGGATGAGGAGGAGGCACATCTCCAACGAGGCAGGATGCCCTTTGGTGGCCAGCGTAAGGGCAGTACACCGACGGAATCACACCGCAGAGCTCCGCCTGTGCAGGGCGCTGCCTCTGCCCGTCATTCAAAAAGTTCTTTGGTGTGGGCCTTTTTTGAGGCTAGTGCATCAGATCGCACAGCTGCTGTTTGCAACATATGTCTCAAGCGTATATCGCGTGGCCAAAACATCAGCCGCTTGGGTACCACATGCCTGACCAGACATATGTTGACCTGCCATGCAGCTCGTTGGCAAGCCTACCTCAAAGACCCACACCAAAGAACAAAGCGGACCTCTCCTTGCACCGCATCAGCTGGGATCTCCAACCCCACTATAACTTCAGTCCTCTCTGAAACATGCACTGAGAGGAATGAAGGTGTAGAATTAGGTGTGTCACAGCCAAGTACTTGCGGCCACTCTGCTAGCAGTACACCGACGTCCGATTCTAGCAGGCAAATTTCCCTGCCCCAGCTGCTGGACCGTCGAAAGAAGTTCACTCCCAGCCATCCACATGCCCAGCGGTTGAATGCTAGCTTGGCTAAATTGCTAGCGCTTCAACTGCTGCCTTTTCAGTTGGTAGACTCGGCCCCCTTCCGTGAGTTTGTGCAATGTGCGGTTCCTCAGTGGCAGGTTCCCAAACGCCACTTTTTCTCACGGAAGGCTATTCCGGCTCTCTACCGGCATGTGGAAGGCAATGTCTTGGCCTCGCTGGACAGGGCGGTCAGCGGTAAGGTGCATATTACCGCTGACTCATGGTCCAGCAGGCATGGACAGGGACGTTACCTTTCTTTCACGGCCCATTGGGTCACTCTTTTGGCAGCTGGGAAGGATGCAGGACAAGGTGCAGTAGTGTTGGAGGTTGTCCCACCGCCACGCCTCCAAAATGCTACTACTGGTTGTGACACACCTCTCTCCTCCACCCCCTCCTCTTCTTCTTCCTCCATGGCCTCTTCCTGTGGTTTGTCCTATGAACCAGCGGTGCTCCGTAGCCGTTCACGGGGCTACGCAAGTACGCAGGCAAAAAGATGCCATGCCGTGCTTGCGCTGGTGTGTTTGGGGGACAGAAGCCACACTGGGGCAGAGGTCCTGTCTGCTCTGCAGGGCCAGGCCGAGAGTTGGTTGACGCCACGCCAGCTTAAGCCAGGAATGGTGGTTTGCGACAATGGCACCAACCTCCTCTCCGCCCTCCGACAGGGACAACTGACCCATGTGCCCTGTGTGGCTCACGTCCTTAACCTGGTGGTGCAGCGGTTCTTGGGCAGGTACCCGGGCTTACAGGATGTCCTGAGGCAGGCCAGGAAAGTCTGTGTGCATTTCCGCAGATCTTATAATGCCAGTGCTCGCCTGGCTGAGCTGCAAAAGGAGTTGAACCTGCCCAAGAACCGCCTTATATGTGACATGCCCACCCGGTGGAACTCAACGTTGGCCATGCTGCAGCGGCTGCACACGCAGCAGAGGGCCATCAATGAGTACCTGTGCGACTACGGCACCAGGACAGGGTCAGGGGAGCTTGGTTTTTTTTCTCCACGCCAGTGGGGCATGATCAGGGATGCATGCACTGTCCTGGCACCATTTGAGGAGGCCACGAGGATGGTGAGCAGTGACAGTGCATGCATCAGTGACACTGTACCTCTTGTCCACCTGTTGGAGCACACGCTGCGTGGAATAATGGACAGGGCACTTGAGGCAGAACAGAGGCAGGAAGAGGAGGACTTCCTTGCCTCTCAAGGCCCCCTTTACCCAGACAGTGTTCCTTCTGTCCCACCCATCGCACAGGAAGAGGAGGAGGAGGAGGAGGAGGAGGAGGAGGATTGTGTCAGCATGGAGGTGGAGGCTGGCACTCAGCATCATCAGCAGCAGTCTTTTAGGGATGATTTACAGTCCCAAGAAACCAGTGGACTTGTACGTGGCTGGGAGGAGGTGGCTGCGGATCATGTCGTCCTTAGTGACCCAGAGGACTCCGGAGCGAATGCCTCAGCAAACCTACGCTGCATGGCCTCCCTGATCCTGCAAAGTCTGCGGAAGGATCCTCGTATTCTTCGGATCAAGGAGAGGGACCATTACTGGCTGGCCACTCTCCTTGATCCACGGTACAAGGGTAAGGTTGCGGACCTTATGTTACCGTCGCAGAGGGAGCAGAGGATGAGACAACTCCGGGAGGCCTTGCAGAAAGGTCTGTGCAACGCGTTCCCAGAGACTGGGAGGTTACAAACTCCTGGTCCTGGACAACGAGTTGCTGAGGCTTCGGCCAGTCAAAGAAGGAGCGGTGGGGAAGGTGGCCGTCTGACCGATGCGTTCAGACAATTCTTTAGTCCGCAGCCCCAAAGTATGATCGGTTCCAGCAACCATCGCCAGCGTCTGATAAACATGGTGCAGGAATATCTAGGGGCAAGGTCAGACTTGGACACCTTTCCCACCGAAAATCCTCTGGCTTACTGGGTCTTGAGGATGGATCACTGGCCAGAGCTTGCACAGTATGCAATTGAGCTACTGGCCTGTCCTGCATCCAGCGTTCTTTCGGAACGCACATTCAGTGCTGCTGGAGGATTTGTCACGGATCACAGGGTGCGCCTGTCCACCGACTCGGTTGATCGACTGACTTTCATCAAGATGAACCAGTCTTGGATCACCACCAGCTACCACACACCTGATGCTGATATAACAGACTAATTGATTTTAACATGTCACATCCCTTCAAGACTGATGCTGATGCTGAGTGCCTGTGCTGTTATGTTGACTGGCTATCCTCCTCCTCCGAGTCCTCAATGATACGATTGATGATGATAGCTTGGAAGATCATTTTTGTTTATGGGTGCCGCCACCAGTGGCTAAGACCCCATTTTTCAGCCCCTGTTTTACAGGGGCGTGTAATTACAATTTTTTTAGCAATAATTTGCCATAGGGCTCATTGCTGTGCTCCAAGTACAGTATCTGTGAGGGGTTGGAGTGTTGTGGCACCAGTGCCTAAGGCCCAATTTTTCAGCCCCTGTTTAACAGGGGCGTGTCATTACAATTTTTGAAGCAATACTTTGCAACAGGGCTCATTGCTGTGCTCCAAGTACAGTATCTGTGAGGGGTTGTAGTGTTGTGCCACCAGTGCCTAAGGCCCAATTTTTCAGCCCCTGTTCAACAGGGGCATGCAATTACAATTCTTGATCTAATAATTCACAGCAGGGTCCATTGCTGCACCCACCAAGAGTAACTCTGAGGGCTTACAGTCTTGTGGCAACGCCACCACCACCACCACCACGAAAGGCCCAATTTTTCAGCCCCTGTTCAAAAGGGGCATGTAATTACAATTCTTGATCTAATAATTCACAGCAGGGCCCATTGCTGCACCCACCAAGAGTAACTGTCAGGGCTTACAGTGTTGTGGCACCAGCACCACCATCAAAGCCCCAATTTTTACTACCACTGTTCAACAATTATATGTAATTAAAATTCCTGATATAATAGTTGACAGCAGGGCGTTCCAGCACCAACCAAGAGTAACTGAGTGCTTACAGTGTTGTGCCAACACCAACAACTAAGGGGCCTATTTCTGCAGAGTATATACGGCAGGTCCCTACTTTCAAACATCCAACTTACAAACGACTCCTACTTGCAAACGAAAGAAGACAACAGGAAGTGAGAGGAAATCTACCCCTAGAAAGGAAAATTCTCTCCTGTAAGAATAAATATGGGAGAAAGGGGTCTCATCTGTACTGATGCTTTATCAGCAATCCTTGTTTCAAGAAAAACACCACATTTCAAAAACAGTTGTCATTGGGACGGAAAGTGAGGTGAAATGTTCTGAACAGGGGCACAGACAGCAAAACAAATGTTACAGGGGTGATAACCCTTACCTATGTTTCCCAAAAAGTTTAAAAATAGATTTTTGGGCTGGAGCTACACTTCAACAATGTACCTGTTCAAAATTACAAACACATTCTACATAAGAACAAACCTACAGTCCCTGTCTTGTATGCACCGCCTGTATACGGCTGTTCAGAGTATATAGGGCCTTTTTTATTTTATGTGCGGGGTTCCCCTTAATATCCATACAAGACCCAAAGGGGCTGGTAATGGGCTGGGGTAGGGGGGGGGTCATGGGGTAGCTATGCCATTTTTCTTAAAGAATTTCATCCATATTACCGGGACCAGACATTACATTAAAGCCGCAAGCAGTTTTAAATGGCTTTTTTTTCCTTTAGAAGTGTCATTTTGTGCAGGGACAGTTCTAAACACGGGAAACACGTGGCACTTCACAGGCATACTTTAGACACCCCCCAGGTACGATATTTAAAGGAATATTTGACTTTTTTTTTTTCACTTTATGCATCATTAAAATGACTGCTCCCGAAAAACGACCGTTTTTAAAACTTCTTTTTGCATTGATACATGTCCCCTGGTGCACAACCCGGGTTCCCAAACCCTATTTATGACAATAACATGCATAATAGTTGTTATAATTAGCACTTTAGAATTCGAACGTTTGCATCCATTGTATTTAATAGGGTTCTAATGTTCGTTCGAACTTTCGGTCCGTTCGCGGGTTCTGGTGCGAACCGAACCCGGGGGTGTTCGGCTCATCACTAGTTTTCAGAGAGGCCTGTATTTCACCTGAAGTTATTTGTGGGTTTTTCTTTGCATCCCGAACAATTTTCCTGGCAGTTGTGGCTGAAATTTTAGTTGGTCTACCTGACCGTGGTTTGGTTTCAACAGAACCCCTCGTTGTCCACTTCTTGATTAGAGTTTGAACACTGCTGATTGGCATTCTCAATTTCTTGGATTTCTTTTTATATCCCTTTCCTGTTTTATACAGTTCAACTACTGTATTTATCGGCGTATAACACGCGCAGGCGTATAACACGCACCCTAACTTTAAGAGGGAAGTTTCAGGTAAAAAACTTCCCACAGCCCCCTGCGTATAACACGCAGGCACAGTTTACCCTCTATTTTCAGGGTAAAAAAGTGAGTGTTATACGCCAATAAATACAGTACTTTTTCCCGCAGATCCTTTGACAATTCTTTTGCTTTCCCCATGACTCAGAATCCAGAAACGTCAGTGCAGCACTGGATGAAAGATGCAAGGGTCTGTCAGGAGTCCAGAAACTCATTGACCTTTTATACACACACACTAATTACAAGCAAACAGATCACAGGTGAGGATGGTTACCTTTAATAGCCATTCAAACCCCTTTGTGTCAACTTGTGTGCATGTTATCAGGCCAAAATAACCAGGGTATGTAAACTTTTGATCAGGGTCATTTGGGTAGTTTCTGTTGTGATTATGATTTTAAAAGAGTAAAGAAAGTTGATTAATAATAAATGGCTTCAGCCAAACACTAACCATGAGTGGAAGAAAAGTTTTTGTGTTATCATTCATATTTTCAGAAAAATGGCCAAGAAACCATAAATTCTGCCAGGGTATGTAAACTTATGAGCACAACTGTATGTAGCGGGGTCTTCAAAGTTAGTGGGATACACCTGGGGGTAGAGAGACCCAGGTGTGTAATTATGTCAGGGATTAGACCCCTTTTTGTTATTCGTGGAGGATTGGGTGGTGCAATATTCTCCTTGGCCTGTGGGTGGCGACGTACCTACAGGCTCGAGGTAGAATCACTACCACAGTGCTACCCTTTTTGTCCCTTCCTGGAGATGGTACGGCTGGGGCGGGGAACCCGCCGTGGTGTCGATGGGAGGAGATAAAAGGGGGAGACGCCCTTGCCACGAGGTCTGTCTGTGGGGGAGATCTTCTCTTCACGTACCCAGGCGCCCTCAGCCTGGGTGCGGGCGGTTCAAGGTTCCGGCCTGGGCACCCTAGGCCTGGCCGGAATGAAGCTGGAGTTGGAGTCCATCCCAGGCACCTTCAGCCTGGGGTGAGGTACTTTGTAAAAGGCCTGGGACCGGGTGACTTCGACCGGGTCCCGCGAGGGTGAAGTGATTCCAGGGTGCCCCTTGCGAGGGGACCCGCATCTGAGGTGAGGAGGCTGGGGAGGTCACCCGTCTGAAGACTCCGGAGCAGCGTCAACCCGGTGACGGACGGGCCTCCGGTAACTCCCTTGGAGGGTTATCTTCCCCTGATAGTGGCCGCAGTGCAGCGAAGTTGTTCTAATCAAGACTCCTGCAACCCCTGGTCATAGCACAGGGGGTGTAGGGACTACAATCCGGATAGTGCCTCGGCCTGCTCATCCCACCGTATCCTGCCATATATTGTTTGTTGTGGAGCTACGGAATAAAACTAACAGTTGGACTGTGATCGGTGTATGGACTCTGTTGATGGGAGTAAAGGGAGATTCCAGCATAGCAGGGCTAAGTTCCGCAACCCAATGCACATTTGGCCCGAGGAAGATATTGATACTGGCCTTCACCTCACCCACAGTCATGGGGAGGACATGGGCCATAGCGCACCTCACTCTCGAAAACCAGGTACCCCTAGACAAGAGCTTTCGGACAACCGAGAAACATGTGAAGGGGGTGAGGCCGCTACACGTGGGGGCTCGTCAGTCCGGGATGAAATGTGTGTTGACCCTGAGGTTTGGAACGACTGTGTTTGAACTTTGCTGCCCGGAGGAGGTCCGAGCAGGTCGGCCATGTGATTGGCCAAAGTGCGTCCCTGTGCTCGAAGTCGTGGAAATTTCTCTGAAAAACCGGGAGAGGCCCATGCAGAAAGAGCGGGAAGAGGGAGGAGTCCGGCCGTGTGACGAACTACATGTGGGGTCTTTTGCTGCACTGCGCCACGAGGCACCCCATGACTGCGCAATTCGTGGGAGGGGACTGAAGGAAGCCCGCGAAAACGTGCAAGTCGTGGGAGGAGTCTGGCCATGTGTGGAGATACACGTGGAGACTCCGGCGCGAGGTCAGCGCGTGATGGAGCAGCAAGTGGTCGGAGTAAACTCAGGCTCCCCGTGGATGCCGGTACCTTATCCTTTCAAGATGACTGCATTTGCTGCGCCCATTACAGACACGGGGATAAGGCTCAGGCCCCGAGGACAGTTGGCTCTGTATTCATGCAGAGACACGGAGGCCCTCTGTGTGATCTGTCCCGGATGCTCGGGACTGGTGGTCCAACTAAAGCCATTCGGGCGATGTGAGGCATGCAAGGAGTTCCTTTTTGAGGTTGAACCACACACGGAAAGGCCCCGGGCCCTACGCCTCAACTGCATCACAGGAACCGCCACTCCGGAGGGAGAGATCCAAGCCTCTGCGGAGGTTCCCGTACGCGCTGACCAGGGCGAAGTGACTGCCCAACCAGAGACTGAGAGAGAAAAATCCGAGGACACTGCTTCGGTCACTACAGACTCCCTGCTCCCACCTCCGAAGAGGAAAGTCGGCCTGGTACAGGCATCCTATGGTCGTGGTCGAGTTTCACCCCGCCGCTTGCCTGGCCTAGATGGCGCCGGTAGAGAAGAGAGTCCCGGACATCCCAGTTCTTCAGAAGGTCCAGGTGAGCCAGGGGCTGGGACTGTGGTGTTGGTTGGAGGTGTCGGGGGTCCACAGTCGGTGGAGCCCGCAAGGGAGGGTAGCCTTCCGTCTACTAGAGACTACCTTCCTGCCGAGATGTATGACACCTCCGACCTAGAGTCATTGTCAGACTGTGGGGATGACGGAGAGATAGATGAACTGTTTCACCGGAAGGGCTGGGACAGACGCCCACTACCTGTGCTGAGTAAACCGCAGGATTCCCCCATGTCCATAGAAGACAGTACGCTCCGGGTGAAGGCCCCAGAGTTCCCGAGGAAATCTAGTCCTCCGATCAACTTTCCTCATTCAACTACATCACCCGCTCTGATGGTGGGGATGCAGCGTGCTTCGTTGCGGGCACCAAAGGCAAAGCAACCCGAGATGGTGAAGGTACCTCGGCACCCGGAGGCCATCGTGCAGCCAGGAGAAGGTGAGCGAGATGTGATGCCGCCTCTAGCCAGGTTGCAGAGACTTTTCTCCCAGAGAGTCGCCCGTGAATATGGGTGGGAGTACCCCTACTTGCCTCGGGACTTATTGTATGAAGTCGAGGTCCTGCGACCAAGGTGGTATGACGAGTTTGTATGGGAAAAGCTTAAAGTACCCCATGCCAGGCGATACCTGTCATGTTCGCCGCCTGTGTCTAAAAAGTTCAAGGACTGCAGAGCTAATTGGAGACTTGGGCGCCATATTCATGCCGATAAGGTGCTCATCTGCAGGAAAGAAGGAGAGGATGTCGAGTATTCGGTGGAAGTGTTTGACGGGCACCTGAAGCCCCTGTTTCTGCCGGATCCAAGGTTCTACTTATAGGAGAAGTGAGCTCCTATCTTGTTGCTGTTGAAACTTTCTGGAAGAGACATTCCCAGACGCCTAGAACTGTGCCCTACTTTTGTTTTGATTTGGGCTTTTCTTTTACTCACTGGAGACTTGGGAGCTGTTGTTTTTTTTTCTCCCTTTACTTCATGTGCCAAAGGCAGAGACTTTTGGGGTAGAGTTAGAGTAGGAAAGCAGGAAGAATGAAGATCTCACCAAGTGTCATTACCGCAGCGCTGTCACCAGGTGGCAGTGTTGTGCAACGGTTGTTTGAAATGTTACACATGCATTACTTACTTATTGGAGTGAGTGGGTCTCTCGGCTGACGGACCCACTCATGCCGAGTTAACACAGAGTGTTAGGATGTGTTTTTTTTTGTTTCCCTTCTGCAGGAGATTCGTCGGTCAAGACTACTGAGTATGGGGTGGTTCTTAGACAGTGACGGGAGGGATTGTATATGTGTACATGACAGATGTTTTATACAAAAGTTTTAATGTTTTATAGTTCCCTTTCCCTGGAGCAGGTCTTGGCACACACAGTATCCAAAATTTGAGGGATAGCCTCTGGGGCTCACTTCATGTCACCACTCCTTGGGAGACATGGGTGTGCACCTGACGCTGGGGACCAGCGTCAAATCACAAGGGGGAGTGTGTAGCGGGGTCTTCAAAGTTAGTGGGATACACCTGGGGGTAGAGAGACCCAGGTGTGTAATTATGTCAGGGATTAGACCCCTTTTTGTTATTCGTGGAGGATTGGGTGGTGCAATATTCTCCTTGGCCTGTGGGTGGCGACGTACCTACAGGCTCGAGGTAGAATCACTACCACAGTGCTACCCTTTTTGTCCCTTCCTGGAGATGGTACGGCTGGGGCGGGGAACCCGCCGTGGTGTCGATGGGAGGAGATAAAAGGGGGAGACGCCCTTGCCACGAGGTCTGTCTGTGGGGGAGATCTTCTCTTCACGTACCCAGGCGCCCTCGGCCTGGGTGCGGGCGGTTCAAGGTTCCGGCCTGGGCACCCTAGGCCTGGCCGGAATGAAGCTGGAGTTGGAGTCCATCCCAGGCACCTTCAGCCTGGGGTGAGGTACTTTGTAAAAGGCCTGGGACCGGGTGACTTCGACCGGGTCCCGCGAGGGTGAAGTGATTCCAGGGTGCCCCTTGCGAGGGGACCCGCATCTGAGGTGAGGAGGCTGGGGAGGTCACCCGTCTGAAGACTCCGGAGCAGCGTCAACCCGGTGACGGACGGGCCTCCGGTAACTCCCTTGGAGGGTTATCTTCCCCTGATAGGGGCCGCAGCGCAGCGAAGTTGTTCTAATCAAGACTCCTGCAACCCCTGGTCATAGCACAGGGGGTGTAGGGACTACAATCCGAAAAGTGCCTCGGCCTGCTCATCCCACCGTATCCTGCCATATATTGTTTGTTGTGGAGCTACGGAATAAAACTAACAGTTGGACTGTGATCGGTGTATGGACTCTGTTGATGGGAGTAAAGGGAGATTCCAGCATAGCAGGGCTAAGTTCCGCAACCCAATGCACATTTGGCCCGAGGAAGATATTGATACTGGCCTTCACCTCACCCACAGTCATGGGGAGGACATGGGCCGTAGCGCACCTCACTCTCGAAAACCAGGTACCCCTAGACAAGAGCTTTCGGACAACCGAGAAACATGTGAAGGGGGTGAGGCCGCTACACGTATATACAATAATATGCAAAGTGGTTGGAGGGAAGCTTCAGAATGGCAAATATGTTTTTATTACAAATTATGTGAGCAGACTGCAGTTCCGTTTTAACATTCTGCCATTTCACCCAGTCCTGGTAATGTGGGATTTTTTTGCCCCCGAAACATAATAGTTGTCATTTGCCCTGCTTGCTGTAACCAGTTGAACAATAAAGATTTTGGACTCTTAAGGATAATTCATTTGTCAAACTCTTTGACCTGTTACACTTGGATTTCTCAACTCATGTAAATTTTCTCTACCAGGGGGTGGGCATTCTCTTACACAAAGGAAGGGTATGGCACTGCCAGAATGAGAGGAAGAGTATGACAGTACCAGAATGAGAACAGAGATGAGTTAATGCATTGGTGCATAATCCCTAAAGTTATAAAAATAAATGTGGGTAAGTTCCTGGTCAGAGTTAACATGAAGCAGGAAATACCATTCTCTCTTGATTTGTTTATAGCATTTGTTTTTCCAAGATATTTCTAGATGACATTTCCTAAATTATATATGACTTGATGAAATATTGCATATGGTTGAAAGTTTTTTGAGTTTATTTGCATAGTATATAAAGGTTTTTATTGCAAAAATCTAATAAATTGTAAATAAAAATAAAAAAACTAAAGTTATGAGAAATACAAACAGAAAAGCTCCAAAGCAGAAACAAATGGCACTTGTTAAAGAAAAAAAAAAAAAACGATTTGCTTTTTTTAACCAAATTTCTTAAATGCCAGGTATTTTAATGTTTTATTCATGACAAGAATCAGGAGTCAATGGTACTTTCTTCTTTATGATCTGATCTTTGTATCTGAAGTTAACTTCAGTAGTGTAGCACTTGTTGCGATCATAGGTGTAGCACTCGTCATCTGATTTACTACAGCTGGCCTGAGAGGCTAGAACTGGTATCCCACCAATTTCAAGCTGTACTGGATCACATTTTTGGCAGCTGAAACAAAATTATAGACATTTGTTACGATATAAAATATATGTGAGCTGTGGGATGCAGAGAAAACTCCCACATTTTAGTTCTTGATGTACATTTGTTATAAATTTTGCATAGAATAATATATATTTTCATATTATATGTACATCCATATAAATTAGTCGACCAGCAACGAATAAAATATACTATTGTTTTAATTTCACTTAGGGCCCTGGGGGCAACAACTATTATTGTGCTATACATTCTTTTTGTTCTATTTTAGATACATCATACACGCATCTACCCCTGAAGAAGCAAGCTTCTTCAGGGGTGCCTGAAGGAGAAAGCTTCTTCAGGGGTGGATGCATGTATCATGCATCTAAAATAGTATATATCCCACTTTCAGAATGACTCATTGTGGATTGCTATATAAAGTGTTGTTCTTAAAAACCGCCATTCTTGGGGCTCTTGCACACAGGTGGATAAATTACTGTTGCTTTTTTTTGTTTTATTTTTTTCAATGGGCCAATGCACACAGCCATGTAAAAATCAGCAAACTTGCTCTGTGTTAGGTTCTGAAAAAACAGGAAAATGTGCATCTGAGCTCCAGAGTTTGGACCATATTTACACTGTACGCATGTAAACATTTGTGATAACATTTACATGTGTTCAGCATAGAGCGCGAATGTACTCTACTAGAGATGACTGAATCCTAGCAACAAAGGACACTAGACAGCAGAATCTGCCTAGCATATTTTGCTTGCTAGGCAATAGACAGTTTGAGGCTACCTAGCGTCCTTCTGTTAAGGTTCCCCTTCAAGTCAGCTCTGATGGTCAGTTGGAGGAGCTCTTTCTGCCTGTGTATAGTTAAATTGGCCAATCAAATTATGCATAGGCAAAAAAAGTTCCTTCAATGGACCTTTAAAAGTGGACCTGATGGGAAACTGCAACAGAAGGACGCTATCCAACCTCAAGCCGTCTACCTCCTAGCAAGCAAAAGACCCCATGCTGCCTCTGCCCTCTATGTCCCTTCATGTCCACTCTGATGGCCGGTGGAAGGAAACCACTTCTGTGTGTGTATAATTTGATTGGTCTGGAGCTGCAACACCCCCTGCTGGCTCCACACTCCATATCCTGTCAAGTCCGTTCTGATTGCCAGTGGGAGGAGGCACTTCTGCCTTTGTATAATGTGACTGGCCCAAGGCAAATCAAATTATACATGGGCAAAAACAGATCCTCCCTTGGCTATCAGGGCAGACCACTGGTACCAGTGTAATGTGAGCATGTGATTCCAGGCTGAGGCTCTAATTGGCTTGATTCAGGTTGTCCTTCGGGGCTCAGAGCACTGCGCCCCCAACCCTCCCACTTTTGATTTTAGCCAATCAATATTCGTCATTGCGTCACTCCCTTGTTTCCAGCTTCTCGTTCCATGGAGATGATACTGCCGGGGGGAAGTGATGCGCAAGGTAATGCAGAGGGGGCAGCTATGGATTGTCAAAACCAAAGGATTCTAGGGGACTCTTGCTGCCTGGTGCCTAGCAATAGAAGGACCCTGGGCGGCTTTTGCTGCTTAGCATCCTTTATTGCTAGGATGCAGTGGTCTCAAATAGAGTACATTACATGTAAACATGTAAACATCGCAAAATGTTCCTGCTATCTATCAGGACATTTGCCACATGTTTTGTCTTTTTAAAATGCTGCAAATTCTGAAAAATACCTGTTGATCGTGACAGAAATCCCATGAGCTTCTAACTCTACACTCTGCCTGTGCTGCACTGAAATCTCTAGCCTCTAGCATTGTTATCAGCACTGTTCAGTTACTTCTGGGGACAGCAGAACATCTTCTATGTTATAGAGGTAAAAAGATGGGGTATGTTTCGTAGTCCAAATCAGGAGCGAGCAACCTAGGATGGGAATGCTACTTCTTCACAGATGCAGTACAGTGGGTGAATATTGTGGCCCCATGAGTTGAAACATAAGGAAACATAAGCTTGAAAAAAAAGGAAACAAATGCAGCCACTGGATCTAAGAACTTAGAAGCTGCAATGTATCTAAAGTTTGGTTTAGATACATTTGCACTCTGCCATGAAGGTATAAACTTTGGTAGTAGGCAGTTTATAATGCTTTCACTGTTTTCTTTATGGCAAACATGTAGCTTCATTGTCAGTTACATATATCCATTAAAGTGTAAATATAGGCAAAATTTCAAAATGACATACAGTATATGATGTATGCGGTCATTAGCATTAACATAGCAGTTTTTTTTTTTTTTTTTCAAAGTCCCTCCTGTAACATAGTTTTATTACCTGCTGATCTTGGCAGTAGATTTTTCATTTTTCCACTTAGGGCCCATTCACACCACCAGGATCACATTATGGTGTGTATAATGCTAACCCGCTGTTCGCTCTCCGTGTTCCTGCAATGTGAT
This sequence comes from Rana muscosa, assembly GCA_029206835.1. Lineage (NCBI taxonomy): Eukaryota > Metazoa > Chordata > Amphibia > Anura > Ranidae > Rana > Rana muscosa. Next base: position 458,956,721 of record CM055116.1, on the reverse strand, counting down.
GCCTTGTTACAACACATTGCAGTGTTTACTTTTATAACTTTATTGATGTGTCACAAAATGACACTTCATTTATCTCTACATCAAACCCATTCAGGTACAGGCAGGGTTCTTCTTGCCGATTCCCCATTCTGTTGGTACCAGTGGATATTTAGGATCTCGGCAACACAAAGCGTATTTTTCTTTTAATATTAGGACACTTACCTGTCCAGGGGGGGCCCGCGATGTCGGCAGCCGAAGCCGATCTGTCGCTCGGTTCTCGGCTGCTGCTACCGCCATCCTCGGTAAGGGAATCAGGAAGTGAAGCCTTGCGGCTTCACTTCCTGGTTCCCTACTGCGCATGCGCGTCCTCACTGGTCTCTGCTGTCTTATGGGACCTGTGTGTCTCCCAGAAGACAGCGGGGGAGGACAGAGTAGGCGTTGGAACTGGCGTAGGTAACCTCGATTGCAGAGGCGACCTATGCCCGGAAGTGGGAGCAAATACCTGTATTACACAGGAATCTGCTCCCTCCTCCCCCCTGAAAGGTGCCAAATGTGACACCGGAGGGGGGGGGGATTCCAAAAAGTGGAAGTTCCATTTTTGGGTGGAACTCCACTTTAACATAATGAAAGCTTTTAGTCATATTATCATTTTATTTTTAAATAAATTGTTTATATATGTCACATAATGCGTGCACTGCGCCAAACTAATGGGTGTCTATTAGGTCTGTAAATGTGATGTGAGCATGTGATTCCAGGCTGAGGCTCTAATTGGCTTGATTCAGGTTGTCCTTCGGGGGGCGCAGAGCACTGTGCCCCGAACCCTCCCACTTTTGATTTTAGCAAATCAATATTTGTCATTGCGTCACTCCCTTGTTTCCAGCTTCTTGTCCCATGGAGATGATACTGCCGGGAGGGGGGGAGTGCTGCACAAGGTAATGCAGAAGGGACAGCTATGGATTGTATTGTCTGTGGGATCACTGTGATATTAATTGCCCCCCAGACTGGATCTACTGGATCACCAACCGATCTGATCACCAACCGTCACACAATCATCAATATCCTTATTAGGGATGAGCCGATCACCCCCCAGTTCGGATCGCACCAGAACTTGCGAACAGGCAATAAATTTGTTCGAACATCCGAACACTGTTAAAGTCTATGGGACTTGAACATGAAAAATCTAAAGTGCTAATTTTAAAGGCTTATATGCAAGTTATTGTCATAAAAAGTGTTTGGGAACCCGGGTCCTGCCCTGGGGGACATGTATCAATGCAAAAAAAAGTTTTAAAAACTGCAGTTTTTTCGGGAGCAGTGATTTTAATAGTGCTTAAAGTGAAACAATAGAAGTGAAATATTCCTTTAAATTTTGTACCTAGGGGGTGTGTACAGTATGCCTGTAAAGTAGCGCTTGTTTCCCGTGCTTAGACCTGTCCCTGCACAAAGTGTAATTTCTGAAGGAAAAAAAGTCATTTAAAACCACTCGCGGCTATAATGAATTGTCGGCTCCCGATTGATTAAAAAAAAAAGCCTGGGGGTCCCCCCAAATGCAATTACCAGGCCCTTCAGGTCTGGTATGGATTTTAAGGGGAACTCCATGCCAAATGTAAAAAAAAATGACGTGGAGTTCCCCATAAAAATCCATTCCAGACCCTTTATCCGAGCACGCAACCTGGTAGGCCGGAGGAAAAGAGGGGGGGGATGAAAGAGCGCCCCCCCTCCTGAACCGTACCAGGCCACATGCCCTCAACATGGGGAGGATGCTTTGGGGGTCTGTGACCCCTCAAAGCACCATGTCCCCATGTTGATGGGGACAAGGGCCTCATCCCCACAACCCTTGCCCAGTGGTCGTGGGGGTCTGCGGGTGGGGGGCTTATCGGAATCTGGAAAACCCCTTTAAAAAAGGGGATCCCCAGATCCCATTCCCCCCCCCCTATGTGAATTGGTAAGGGGTACATACATTGTACCCCTACCATTTCACAAAGAAAGTGTAAAAAATTGTAAAAAAACACACAGACACTGTTGAGAAAAGTCCTTTATTAAAAAAAATAAAAAAAAATAAAGTTTCCAGTGGTGGTAATCCACTCTCGGTATGCTGCGATGGGTGATCTCCTCTCCAGGGTCCAGCGATGGATGATCTCTCCTCTCCGGGGTCCAGCAATGGATGATCTCTCCTCTCCAGGTCCAGGCTCCAACGATGATGTCCAGCGCAGCGAGGAACAGCAAGCATCCTGTCTCCACCGGAGACACCCCGGGAATCCCGGCAGCCTGACGGGTCTCTTATGTAGCTGAGGACAGGGCCACCCGTCACGTGACCCCGTCCCCCTCTGACGCAAGGGGAAACCTGGGCTTCCCCAGTGACGTGCGGGTGACCCTGCCCTCCTCTGATGTAACGCAGGAACAGGATGCTTGCTGTTCCTCGCTGCGCTGGGCATCATCGTTGGAGCCTGGACCTGGAGAGGAGAGATCATCCATCGCTGGACCCCGGAGAGGAGAGATCATCCATCGCTGGACCCCGGAGAGGAGAGATCATCCATCGCTGGACCCCGGAGAGGAGAGATCATCCATCGCTGGACCCCAGAGAGGAGAGATCATCCATTGCTGGACCCTGGAGAGGAGATCACCCATCGCAGGATACCGAGAGTGGATTACCACTGCTGGAATCTTTTTTTTTTTTTTAATAAAGGACTTTTCCCAACGGTGTCTGTGTGTTTTTTTTACAATTTTTTACACTTTCTTTGTGAAATGGTAGGGGTACAATGTACCCCTTACCAATTCACATAGGGGAGGGGGCCGGTATATGGGGGTCCCCTTTGTTAAAGGGGTCTTCCAGATTCCGATAAGCCCCCTGCCCGCAGACCCCCACAACCACCGAGCAAGGGTTGTGGGGATGAGGCCCTTGTCCCCATCAACATGGGGACATGGTGCTTTGAGGGGTCACAGACCCCCAAAGCATCCTCCCCATGTTGAGGGCATGTGGCCTGGTACAGTTCAGGAGGGGGGGCGCTCTCTTGTCCCCCTCTCTTTTCCTGCGGCCTACCAGCTTGCGTGCTCGGATAAAGGGTCTGGTATGGATTTTTGGGGGGAACTCCACGCCATTTTTTTTTTATTTGCCGTGGAGTTCCCCTTAAAATCCATACCAGACCTGAAGGGTCTGGTATGGATCTTTGGGGGGAACCCCATGTCATTTTTTTTTAATTTGACGCGGGGTTCCCCTTAATATCCATACCAGATCTGAAGGGCCTGGTAATTGAATTTAGGGGGATCTCCACGCATTTTTAATTTTTTTTTATCAATGACTTTTCTCTGTATTGCAGGGAGCCGACAAGTCATTATAGCCGCGAGTGGTTTTAAATGACTTTTTTTCCTTCAGAAATGACACTTTGTGCAGGGACAGTTCTAAGCACGGGAAACAAGCGCTACTTTACAGGCATACATACTATGCACCAGGGATCCTCAAACTACGGCCCTCCAGCTGTTGTGGAACTACAAATCCCATGAGGCATTGCAAAACTCTGACATTCACAGACATGACTAGGCATGATGGGAATTGTAGGTCCTAAACACCTGGAGGGCCGTAGTTTGAAGACCCCTGCTATACACAATCCCTAGGTACGAAATTTAAAGGAATATTTCACTTTTAGTGTTTCACTTTAAGCATTATTAAAATCATTGCTCCCGAAAAAACTGCAGTTTTTAAAACTTTTTTTTGCATTGATACATGTCCCCTGGGGCAGGTCCCGGGTCCCCAAACACTTTTTATGAGAATAACTTGCATATAAGCCTTTAAAATTAGCACTTTAGATTTCTCCCATAGACTTTTACAGGGTGTTCCGCGGCTTTTAGAATTTGCCGCGAACACCCCAAATTGTTCGCTGTTCGGCGAACGGGTGAACAGGCAATGTTCGAGTCGAACATAAGTTCGACTCGAACTTGAAGCTCATCCCTAATTCTTATATACTGTATGTAACTGAGCAACAAGTCTGCAGGAGAACCTTATACACAGACATGGTCTGTCTCTTTCTGTCTGTGTGTGTGCATTTATTTCTATTCTATGTCTATTCTATGTATGTGTATTTATATTATGTATTATAGTGTGTGTATTTATATAATATATGTATTTGTGTGTGTGTGTGTGCATATGTATTTATTTAGAATATATATATATATATATATATATATATATATATATATATATATATATACAGGTATATATGTCTATATCACTGTATGCATGTGAGTGTGGACCCGGTGGGGTTTGTGTGCGCCCCCCCCCCCATTTTTTTTAGTTAGCACCAGCCGCCACTGTGCCACATGCTGTAGACAGCATAACAGCGTTATGAGGATTTTTCATGGATGTTGTCAATAAAGATTTAACAGCCCTATTTCCACTTCATTATATGTATGTAGATGGGGGAACAGTTTTTATGAACTTTGTGGGAATTTTATGTAGCGCCCTGCTCAAAATGTTTGAGCACTATGTTACCATTTAGAGGGTATCTGAGCCAGTAGTTAGGCTCAGATGTAAATAATTGATGTTAAATTAGCCTCTGTTCCGGCTATGGCTGTGTTGGAAAACTTCCCACTGTTTGCCTGTAGGTGGCGTTACCACCTCAGGCCAGTGTGGAAGATTAACAGGCCAGAGTGTATTGGGTACCTTCCCCCAGGAACAGTTCAGTGGGCGTGGTCTGCCCGCTGAGCATGCTGGGGAAGGGTACTTAAAGTGTAAGTAAACCCATCTATAAAACAGTTTCATTTCCGGCATGTGCCGGAAATGTAACACTACCATTGGTTGTGCTCTCAACCAAACTGTCAAGCCATATAATGGCTGGTGTCTAAACTGATCACATGTGCAGCATCATGGCAGTTGTAGATTAAACAGAGGCAAAGATGGCAGCTTCCTTGGCTGAAAACGATTGGAGGGTTTACTTACACTTTAAGGGGCAGAAGCCATCTTTTGGGGTCCTTCGTCCCCTCTTGGCCCTCCTGGCGTGAGGGGGTATTGTGTGATTCTTGGCCTCTGAACCATGCTGGTCCGAGGCCGCAACTTCAACCAGTAGGCCCAGTTATGCTGACTGGGTCTGCACCTCAAAGGTGAACCTGGGCTGTCCGTCCTGAGAGAGGAAGCCACTCAATGGAGGAAACCAGGGGAGGACCTATCCTGGAAAAGACCAAGCGGAAGGCTGGTGTCTTGAGGAAGGCCTGGTAAATCTATTGGAGGATGCACCGCAACTAAAGTTACCTTACAGTCTGACAGGTCGGCTTAAAGGCTCTTGACTGTTTGGTATTTGACTCTCCTGTGGCAGAGGATCCCGGATTATCCAATTCTGTGCATCGCCAGCCTGTGGCAGAGACTGGTCCTGACTATTGTTCGTGCATCATACCGGCTGCTAGGCCAGGTGAGAGGGGCCTATCCGGGTGAGCAATACCCACTCCAGGGAGAGTGGTGAGTGACTGTGTTTTTGGAGGAGTTCTCCCCAGTGATCTGTACCGTGTGCCTGAACCCACCCTTTCCCCTTCACCCTTCTATATGTTTATGCAAAAAGGAAAATAAAACCTCACTGCTTAAGGTTTTACATCTTGTGTGGACATTGGAGTTTCTACAGACTTTCTTCCCCTAGACAACGAATACTGAGGTAACGTGCAAGGCCCAAAATTAAACCAGCAGCTCCTAAGGGGGTGTACTACATTTATAAATAGTTAAACGTGATACATCTTCAACTTTGGATGCTAATGTTGTATGCACACCATACACATTACTGTTGCATGTGTGATTTGATATGAGGGCACATAATGGCAGGTACTTGTACAGAATGACCACCATGCCTATGTGGGAGCATTTGTGCTGTACTGGATACTTCAACCTCTGTGTATTGCAACATTTTCCATCAGCAGGTATAGATATTGTTACTGAGACATAACCTGCACGTGTTATTGGATGATATAAGGACACCTACTGGCAGCTACTAGTATAGAATGTAGGCAGGGTCAAGTCCCCTTTAATTTTAGTCTCTCCACGTCGGTCGTTTTTAAAGGCGGGAGATGCTTGGACAGAGAAACAGCCTGGAGCCGGTGAAGTAAGAGCAACAGAGGGAGTTGTGTGTTCTCCCCTTTGGAAAAGGGCTGGGAAGTACTGCATGGCTAATGCCGCGTACACACGATTGGAATTTTTGTCGGAAAAACCTTGGATGGTTTTTCCGATGGAATTCCGCTCAAGCTTGGCTTGCATACACACGGTCACACAAAAGTTATCGGAACTTTCGACCGCCAAGAACGCGGTGACGTACAACACTACGACAAGCCGAGAAAATGAAGTTCAATGCTTCCGAGCATGTGTCGAAATGTTTCCGAGCATGCGTAGGAATTTTGCGCGTCGTTATTGCTATAGACGATCGGAATTTCCGATTGAAATTTTTTTGGTTGGAAAATTTGAGAACCAGCGCTCAAATTTTTCTTCTCGGAAATTCCGACAGGTAAAGTTCGATGGAGGCTACACATGGTCGGAATTTCCGACGAAAAGCTGACATCAAACTTTTCTTGTCGGAAATTCCGACCGTGTGTACGCGGCATAAGACTTAAGATACTGAAAAGGACTATCTAAACAGTGCTATGTGGGTACCTTGATGCTCCCTCCTTCATTAAAATGACAACGTGGGAGTGTATGAGCAATTATGCCATAATTTGGGAGTCTGTATTTAACACTGGCATGGAGTGTTTTACAAAAGGTTTGACCAAATAAAGAAGTTATTTTTGCAAACAAAAGCCTCTGGATTGTGTGGTAAGAGGAAAAGGACTCCTCCATCTAGAGGTCCTGGGTGGTTGGTTGGACTTCTGAAACTTCTATCTTGAACATGGAAAACTTAGGCCTGTGTAACTGTACTCCAGGTGTTAAGGGGTTAATGTGGACAGTGACCAGGAGGATGTGATGGGAATGTCTTGGACCTGCATCTGTGCATGTGACCAGTCAGTGGCTTTGAATGGAGAGTACTCTTGATGTCCTGAAGAATCTGGATGTAGGTGGGGCCCAGCTGCATGTGTCGCCCATGTGGAAATAAGCTTGGGTACCCCACCTTTCAAGTACGGCTGTCATGCTCTACCTGAGAGCATTTGTGTTTTGCGCTGGACGCATCAACCTTTGTATATGGCAACATATTTCAGCAGCATCACGGAAATATAATAAGGATTAAGGTACTGTATTACAGTGGCGGTGCGTCCATAGAGGGCGCAGGAGCGCCGCCCCTTCTCTCCCCTGGACCGCCACTGAAAAACAATACATACATTTATGCATTGCATGAATGTATGTATTGTCGCCGCTGCCGCTGCCGCCCACTATTCAGATGGCCGGCCCCCTGGCGAGCGCCGGCCATCTGAATAACGGCAGCTGGTTGGCTGTGGAAGTGTCTATCAGAGCCAGCGGCTCTGATAGGCTTTCCGATTACAGCCTGAGGGCTGTAATCGGCTTACAAATAGTTAACCAGGGGACGCACGGGGGATGCGTTCCTTGGTTAACACTGACACGCATCTCAGCCAATCAGGTTTACCGATTCTGGTTACCGGTAACCTGATTGGCTGAAGCGACGTCGAGGGCGGGACTACATCGAGGGATCATGGAGGATCCGAGGATGGCTGACCGAGAAAGGTAAGTGCCAGGCGGGGGGGGGGACAATCTGGCGGCATTTTAGGGGCAAACTGGTGGCAATTGATGGGCACAATGGCTGCGTTTGGCATGGCACAGTGGCGACAATTGATGGGCACAGTGGTGACAATGGCATGGCACAGTGGCTGCGTTTTGGCATGGCACAGTGGCGACAATTGATGGCACAGTGGCTGCGTTTGGCATGGCACAGTGGCGACAATTGATGGGCACATTGGCGACAATGGCATGGCACAGTGGCTGCGTTTGGCATGGCACAGTGGCGACAATTGATGGCACAGTGGCTGCGTTTGGCATGGCACAGTGGTGACAATTGATGGGCACAGTGGCGACAATTGATGGCACAGTGGCTGCGTTTGATGGCATGGCACAGTGGCGGCCACATTTATCATATGGAGATATTGATCATATACAGTATGAGGTTGATTTACTAAAGACAAGTGCATTTGCTCTAGATCTGAGGAGAAGCTCTGAAATGCAGACATGTGCGGTTCGTTTCGTTCCAAATTTAAATTCGGACGAATTTTCGTTTTTCGGAAATTCGGATGTATCAGAATTTCCGAATTACAATAGTACCGAGTTTAAACGAATCCAAAAAAATAAATAAAAATTCAGACGAAATATGAATTCAAATCGTTTTCGAATACTTTTCGAATTCGAATATCTTCCAAATTCGAATTTGAAAAGTTTTCGAATTCTAATAGTTTTCAATTTCAAAAAGTTTTCAAATTCGAATAGTTTTCCAATTTCCAAAGAGAATAAAATAGAATAGAAAATAAAGGAATAGAATAGAAAAAAATAGACTAGAAAAGAATATAACAGAAAATAAAAGAATAGAATATAATAGAATAAAACAGAACAAAATAGAATAGAAAATAAAAGAACAGAATAGACTAGAATATAATAGCAACAAATAGAATAGAATAGAATAACATAGAAAGAATATAACCATCTTCAGAAATTCAAATTTCAAATAGAATACATTTGAATTTGAATAAATAAGGAAATAATAGAATAGAAAAAAAAGAATAGAATAGAATAGACTATAATAGAATAGAAAAGAATAGAATTAAAAAAAAACCAATAGAATAGAATAGAATAGAAAGAATATAACCATTTCCCAAAATTCAAATAGAATCAATTCAAATTTTAATAGAATAGAAAAGAATAGATTAGAATAAAATAGAAAATAACAGAATAGTATAGAAAAAAACAGAATTAGAAAAGAATAGGAGACTGGGGGCGTGGCCGGGAGATGGCGGACTGAGAGACACGAGTTGAAGTTAGCTCCGGGACCTCCGTAACACTCTAACCAAACTAAGGGAGATAGAAGCACTGTGTCGCGGCATGAGCGGTGGCCGCAAATACGGTACCAGAGCCGCTACGAGGAGGGGGTTTCCGAGTATCTCTCAGGGAGATATCCAGCAGTACCTAGTACGGGCTCCGGCCGTACGGGGGGGGGGCAGGGCTCAGTGAGAACGGTACGGTACGGAGAAGCTCGGCAGGTGACGTTGGAGCTAGGCTGAGTGTACGTCGGAACTCATCCGGGTTAGAGGGCAAGCAGGAAGTGAGGACGCCAAGTCGGACTGGAACGTTGAGGAACACGGTCGGTGTAAGAGAGGCTGTAAGAGAGGCTGCCGCAACTGTGGTAACACCCGATACACCTGGCATGGAGGTAGGAGAAATTAAAACTATACTAGCGACATTAGCAACATTGCCTACAAGGCAGGACTTGGCTGCACTACCGACCCGCCAGGATATAGAGGCACTAATCCTGCGGGTCGAGGAGACACACCGACAAGATCTTCTGCTAGTAAGAGCAGATATAAAAGCGTTGTCAGAGAGGGTGGTGGTGGGTGAGGACTCCATTTCTGCCCTGGAACAACGTATGGGGTGTATAGAAAAAACCCAGGGGGAACAAGCAGATACAATAATAAACCTACAACTACAAACAGAAGCACACAAAGACAGAAGCCGTCAAAATAACCTGCGACTCAGGGGTCTCCCAGAAACAACAGAAACGGAAGACTTAAATACTAAAGTGCTGGGAGTATTTCAGGCTATATTAAACTTACCGTTGACCGTGATTGAGTTGGATAGAGTACACAGAGCATTAGGCCCTAGACCCCCTAATCTGGATAGACCCAGGGATGTTATCTGCCGCCTGAGTAGACATAACTAAAGGGAGCAGATACTCAGGGCAGCATGGGATAAAGGGGACACTCTAGTGGATGGAGCCCATATAAAAGTTTTACCCGATATCTCTAGAGCCACACTTCAGCGCAGAGCGTGTCTACGGCCTATTTTGGACCGGGCCAGAGAGCAGGGATGCACGTATAGATGGGGGTACCCATTAACAGTAACATTCCGTAGGGCATCCACCACATTCACCCTCTTGACACCAGCAGATCTCCCAGAACTTTTCCTTTATCTAGAAATTACACCCTTTCAGATACCAAACTGGCTTCTACCCTTTACATACACTGGGAACCGTAGGGGGTTTCTAGATATCCAGGGTCAAAGAAGAGGATCCCAAAGAAATGGACAACAGCAAAGAAGTCAGACCCCCCAAGGAGTAAAGGGGGACTTGAATCGGGAATCAGGACCTGATATTGAATAGTTATCGAATAGTTACTCCCTTAACCTACCCCCCTTCCCCTTATACCTAGATACACCTGGAACATTAAGAGAATGAATATATCGGACCACCCCCCCTTTTTTTTTTGTTGTTTGCGGTTTCCCCCTTTTTCTTTTTTTCCTGCTGACTGAGACTAGGAACTGCGAATTTCAAAGTCCGGGGGTATAGAAAAGGGAATGACTAATAGGATACATGATATCACCCCCTTCCCTTCTCCCCCCCCTTTTTTTTTTGGGGGGAGAGGAGATTTAGGACATTGGACAAGGGGCCGTATTTTGATGTGTTTGGAGGTTAATAAGGTTAAGATAATGATAAGTGTGATAAATACAGTGAGATAAATTGAATGAGATAGAGAGATTTATGTGCAGAGGAATACAGGGTATTTTGACACAGGGTATTTTGACACTTTTTTTTTTTTTTCTGGGGAGCTACTTTGCTCCCCCTCCGAAATTCACTAGTAGATGGAACATTAGAGGGAATACTAGAAGGAATATTAGAGGGTATATTTAACCCCCGACACAAGAGGTGGGGTTATTTCTTTTTTTTTTTTTAGGGTTTTTTCTTTTGTCTCACATTTTCTTTTCACCCCCCTTTTTTCTTTTTTTTTTTTTTAGCGCTTAGACGCTACAGAAATAAGACACATAAAAGACACATAAAAACATGAGTAAGTTAAAGAATATAATACGAAACACGAATTTATAAAAGACATATATAAAAAACACTGGGTGGGGGGTCCCCCCCCTTCTTCTTTTTCTTTATTTTTTTTTATTTTTTTCCTCTGCTCCCCCTTTTTTTTTCCACTAGTAATATCAGTAACACCAATAACACGCAAATAGTTAGACCCCAAGATAGAAAAGGTTAAATATATAGAAACAAATAGAGGGAAAGAGGAAGGGGGAAGGGGAGGAAGAGAAGGGAGGGAAGAGAAAGAAAAAAGAAAAAACATAGTAAATATAATAAAATGAGTTAATAGGGATAATGATACCTAGGAGGAATTAGACATTAGGGGTGTTCCGAGAACCTTCCATACCACCCTGCGATCTCATTGGTGATGGAATAGGAATAGAAATGTTAGAGATAGTTCAGGAGGGGGACGAGGGACGGAGAGAGGGGGAGAGGAAGAGGGAGCATAGAATGGAGAGGGGTAGAGACAGGAGAAGGGAAGGGAAGAGGAGGAGTAGAACAAGTAGAATTACATAGAGATAAGATATGATATGAGGGTGAGATATCATATAATATATGCTATATGCTTTCTCCCCTTTGCCTTTTTTTTTTTTTTGTGATTTTCTCTTCTTTTTCTCCAAGGATTTGTCTTCGGGGAAGAGGGGAAGGGGTGGGAAGAGGGATATAAGAGTAGTAGATTAAAAGAGGGGACTAAGAAAGAAGGGGGAAGTTCCACAGACAAGAACCAAGAACCAAATAGTGGGCTAAAGAAGACAAGTCTTGGGTCTATATTAATTCAATAGACAATGAGTTACACATTAATTTAATAGATAATGAGTTACATATTGGGTTGTGTACTATGTGTATTGGGTTGTGAATTGGGTTGGGTATTATGTGTATTATGTCTATACTCCCTCTTTAAGAAGAAAAGGGAGGAGGGATATATATGATATAGAATATAATGTATAGAGAGGTATATAGAATACAATGTATATTAAGGTATATCAATGTATAATGGAATAGTATATGTGTAAAGAGATGTAGATAACCTCAGGCTATGAGATATCTAACGAATTAGACAGGAAGCTATAAATATCCGCGGGCTGGGGTCTGCCCTACAAGCCCCTACCCCCGAAACCCGGTGCTATATAAATTTAACTGCTCCCCAATGTATTCTTCTTCCCCTCTGAGAGGGAAAGGAGAAGGGGGAGGGAGAGAGAGGGAGAGAGAGGGAAGTGTTTTTTTTTTTTTTTTTAATTATTCCTTTTTTTTGTCTCTCTCTTCCCCCTTTTTTTTTTTCCCGGTCCTCCTAATAAGGTTATCAGTTTCTAAATAATCTAAGGAGTGGGGAGGTCTCTGGAGCTTGCATTTTTTGCTTCTTTTTCTTTATTTTTTATCTATTGTCATCTCAGTCGGCCAATCCAGGCACACGCACCTAATTAGGCAGACACTCAGATACCGATAGTCGGTGAGCGTTCTTTTTTTTAGCATATAGCTAAGCATAGTAGATAGGAGGGGGGTTTCCTTTTTTTTTTTTTTCTGTTTTTTGTAAAGATGGACGGTGTTCGAGTGATGTCACTTAATGTGAGGGGCCTAAATATTCCTGAGAAGAGACAAATGCTTTTTAATGATATGAAAAGATATAATGCTGATATCGCCTTTATTCAGGAAACACATTTTAAAAATGACAAGCTCCCCTATCTAAGAAATAGATTCTACCCTATCGCTTATCACTCTACTAACCCGATAAGTAAATCAAAAGGGGTGTCGGTATTACTTTCTAGTAAAATACCTTGGAAACACCAGAGCTCTATTATAGACCAGGCAGGGCGCTATATTTTTCTTAAGGGGTTGATTTGGGATAAACAGGTGACATTAGCTACAATATACACCCCCAATGAACTACAAGCTACTTTTATGAGAGACACACTGGAGAAACTGCAGGAATTTAGAGAGGGACAATTGATTCTCGGTGGAGACTTTAATGTTCCGCTAATTCCCTCGGTAGATACTTCAACTGGTAAATCATCTATTCCGCCGAGCCAACTAAAAAGAATAGCAAAGATGCTTCATAAAGCACAATTAATAGATGCCTGGCGCCTGCAACATTCAGGGGAACGTGACTATTCGTTTTACTCCCACATGCATCGGGTATATACTCGGATAGACTATTTCCTTGTTCCCCACACACAGTTGCATGCGGTGAGCGAGACATTGATTGGAGATAGGACATGGTCGGACCATGCGCCGATATTCCTAACTTACAAACTCAATGACACTTCCATGCCTCGACACCGTTTCTGGCGTCGCAATGAGAGCCTTTTACAAGTACCGGAGGTATTGACTGAGGTAAATGAAACATTGAAACTATACTTCCAGGAGAATGATCAATTAGACTGTGACCCGGGCATTTTATGGGAACCCCATAAACCGGTTATTAGGGGAATCTTGATTAAGCACGGGGCACGAATTAAACGTAAACGAAACAAACAACTTCTTGGTTGGCTACAGAAATTGTCAGAGACTGAAGGTAGGCACAAACATATCCCTACGCAATCCTCAGAGGCCGAATTGATGTCAATTAGGACACAGATTACAGACTTGCTCTGGTATAAGGCCAAGGCGGCTTTGCAGTTCTGCCGCAGAGTGAGCTATGAGTCGGGAGATAAGTGTGGGAAAATGCTAGCGAAAGCGGTCAGAGATCATAAACTCTCTACATATGTTCCCCATATTAATAGGAGAAATGGTCAAAAGGCAGTCCTACCGGCACAAGTTACTCAAGCGTTTAAGGATTTTTATTCCTGCTTATATAATTTGTCGGGAGTAACGAAGAACCGAGCAGATTTAGAGGATTATATTACATCTTCTCAGATGCCATCTTTATCACAGGAGATACAAATAGATTTAGACTCCCCCATTACCTTAATGGAAGTTGAGCAAGCAGTTAGACATATGAAACTAGGGAAGGCACCAGGCCCAGATGGTTTGACATTACAATATTACAGGACATTGTTACCAATACTGGGCACTCGAATGCTTACATTGTATAATACGGTAGGCGCAGGGGGAATGTTTGCTAAAGAGACCCTGGGAGCCCACATCTCGATGATCCATAAGGAAGGAAAAGGAAAGGCAGCTTTCGGCCAATATCGCTTTTGAATGTGGACCTTAAGCTGTATACCACGGTCCTGGCTACTCGACTGGCGTACCATCTTCAGCAACTCATCCATCTAGACCAAGTGGGTTTTATACCATCTAGAGAGGCACGAGATAGTACTACTAAGGTATTAAATCTACTTCATGTCGCACGCTCAACAAATACCCCATGTGTATTTTTAAATACAGACGCCGAAAAGGCTTTTGATCGTGTTGAATGGTCATTTATGTTCGCTGTGCTCAGACACATTGGTCTAGGGGAGGTGATGCTTAATCGAATAGCTGGAATATATTCTAACCCGACAGCTCGGGTGAAGGTGAATGGGGTCCTATCAGACCCCTTTCCAATACAAAACGGTACAAGACAGGGATGTCCGCTGTCCCCTCTTCTGTTTGCCCTCTCCCTAGAACCTTTTTTAGCCACAATCAGAATGAATCCGGATATACAAGGGATAAGGATAGGCCGGATACAATGTAAGATCTCAGCATATGCTGACGATCTATTATTCTCCTTGACCAACCCGGTAGTCTCTTTGCCAAATCTTCTGAAGGAGTTTGAGAGATACGGAGCATTGTCTAATTTTAAAATTAATCTCTCGAAGTCAGAAGCAATGGGAGTGGCACTGACATCACAGGCTTTACCAAACATGTGCACAAATTTCCATTTTAAATGGACATCATCTGCATTGAGTTATTTGGGGACTAATATTCCATCGGACCTTTCTCATCTATACGAGAGTAATTTTCCTCCCTTACTTGTTCAAACTAGATTGCAGTTAGAGACATGGAATAAGGGATTACATTCATGGTTTGGGAGGTGTAACTTGTTAAAGATGAATGTTCTGCCTAAATTTTTATATCTTTTCCAAGCCCTCCCGGTTAGGATACCCCTTGCATATTTTAAACAAGTCCAAGCTCTCTTCACACGTTTTGTTTGGGCCCATAAAAAACCTTGAATCTCCCATATTCAACTTACGAGACCAAAACAACACGGAGGTCTTGCACTACCAGATGTTAAGAGATACTATCAGGCGGTTCATTTGGGCAGGGTGATCGATTGGTGGTGACATTATGAGTCCAAACTATGGATACAAATAGAACAATATCAGACAGAGATTCCCTTACGGACCGCGTTGTGGTGTGGAAGTTCTCTACCCACTGAATTAAAATCACATCCATTGATAGGCAATACACTGCGACAGAGCGCCCATGTTATCCTAAAACACTCCTCAACAGCTACGACATCGCCTTTGACCCCGATATTGGGTAACCCTAGTTTCCCCCCGGGACTCTCAAATACACAATTTAGGCAACTAAGGACTTCTGGCCTTATGACAGCTTCCCAATTCGTAATGGATGATAGATGGCCCAATATTTCGAAATTGATGGATACAGCAGGCCCCTATAGACTGGAGTTCTGGAATGCTGCACAGTTGCAGCACTTTTTCCTGACCATCCCGAATCCCCGGAGCTACACTAGACCCCTGAATAAGTTAGAGGAATATTGTTCTAGCACAGAACCATTATCACAGACTTTATCCAAAATGTATGCTCTTTTAAACACGCCAGAACAACAAACCGATCTGCCTTGTATTGCGAAGTGGGAAACTGAACTAGACCGCACATTCTCCTTGACCCAAAAACAGAATATGATTAGCCTCTCCCTTAAGTCCACGATATGTACAAAAATACAGGAAACCAACTATAAAGTTCTGACAAGGTGGTATTTGACACCTGTATAAGGACAAGCGCGCAACCACTGACATTGATTAAATAAAAAATGATGAATATATTACTAATAACACACTATGTGAAAAAAACCACAAGAGAATATATACTGAATCTCAATAGTGAAAAAAAACACAAGAGAATATATACTGAATCTCAATAGTGAAAAAAAACACAAGAGAATATATACTGAATCTCAATAGTGAAAGTGAAATTGTTCTCCAAAGGCAAATATTAATTTAAAAATTAAAATTATAAAGGTGAGATTGAAAAAAATGTCCACAACACATTTAAATTCCAAAGGTGAAATCCACTTGCTTCGTATGGATAAGGGATATCCAAAGGGAGCCTTACTCTATAGATGTTCAGTGATAACAGATAATCTTAAAGCCGCTTACCAGATGGACGGGACCTCAGATCATAGAGGTCACAAAGGCGTGTGCATCAGCCTGCCGGCAGCGATGGTATTCACCTGTTCACCTGGTAATTAGCCTCCGTTCCCAGTTGATGCCATTTTTGGGGAAACGCGTCGGGTGGAGCCAAGATTCCTAACGTCATCACGTATTGGATATTGATGTATTGATGCAGTCTATGTTTGCTCTCTGACTAGCATACGGAAACATTAGAAACCTTTTTTACCCTTGTTACGTTGCTGTTTCCTTGCCTATTTTGCCTATTTTACTATTTGTGGATTGGATGTGGACTTTTTGATTTTGGCTTTTTTGCTGTGTGTTTTTACAATAAATCCTTTTGAATTTTTGGAAAATACTGCACCATGAAGTCCTTTTTTTAATCCTTCTTTGCTGAGTTGAACAAGCTCTTAGGAGTACACTTGGAAGCTGGAGCGTTTCTATTCCCGCCTACCTTTTTCGTTTTGGATACTGTGTGTCAAGATATCTGATTACCTGGTGGAGTGAGGACAGGCCACCTGGGATAAAGGAACAGGTGAATACCATCGCTGCCGGCAGGCTGATGCACACGCCTTTGTGACCTCTATGATCTGAGGTCCCGTCCATCTGGTAAGCGGCTTTAAGATTATCTGTTATCACTGAACATCTATAGAGTAAGGCTCCCTTTGGATATCCCTTATCCATACGAAGCAAGTGGATTTCACCTTTGGAATTTAAATGTGTTGTGGACATTTTTTTCAATCTCACCTTTATAATTTTAATTTTTAAATTAATATTTGCCTTTGGAGAACAATTTCACTTTCACTATTGAGATTCAGTATATATTCTCTTGTGTTTTTTTCACTATTGAGATTCAGTATATATTCTCTTGTGTTTTTTTTCACTATTGAGATTCAGTATATATTCTCTTGTGTTTTTTTTCACATAGTGTGTTATTAGTAATATATTCATCATTTTTTATTTAATCAATGTCAGTGGTTGCGCGCTTGTCCTTTTACACATGTCTTTTGAGTTTTAGTATTTTTAACTTTTTACTTGCAGCAGCACCACATTTTTTGGATCATTTATTTATTCACCATTTTTTAAAATATACTTTCGGTTTAGCGCAGGTTTTTCCAAACTATAGGTATTTGACACCTGCTCGCCTGCATGTGATGTGTCCAGAAATATCAGAACATCGCTGGCGTTGTGGCGAGGACAGAGGTACGATGCTACACATATTCTGGTTTTGCCCTAAATTGATTGACTTCTGGACGATGGTGCGCAATATATCGCAACGATTCACTGATTTCTCGATCCCAAATGACCCAGCGTTTTTTTTACTTCATGTGTCGACTTTAGACCCCCGGGTATATAAAAAATCTTTACTGAGGCATCTAATCAATGCTGCTAAAGCTTGCATCCCCATGATGTGGAAAACCCAGAACCCACCGTCAGTGGCGATGTGGTTACAAAAGGTGGAAAACATAAATAAAATGGAGGATCTAATAATGACTGCACAGGATAGACATGGGATTTATAAAGTGACATGGGATAGCTGGAATACGTTTGTACATTCAGATGAGGGGAAAAATCTCTTAGAGATCTAAAATACCTAGTATATAGATGGGGGCCAGGAGAACTACTAGACTCCGGAACAGATGGGAGTATTCGACTCAACACCATCCTTCTGTATTTTGTTAATATGTACTTCCTTCAGAATTCCCCCCCCCCCTTTTTTTTTTTGTTAGGAGAATAATAGGAGATAATAGGAACTCCAAGATATATATGGTTCAATAATGTAATGTACTGACATTTCTGTGTTATATGATCAGGAGGCTGTGTCCTCCACTGGTATGAGCTATTTATGTATTTTGGTGGGCTGAGTCCAGATCTTTTTTTTTTTTTGATTTTTGATTTTATTTGGAAAAACAAATAAAAAAGCTATATTTTGAAAAAAAAAAAAAAAGAGAAAAGAATAGAAAGAATATAACCATCTTCCGAAATACAAATTTTTAAATAGAATGCAGTAAAATAAAAAGCCTTCTGTGTGTAACAGCCTCCCCAGCCCCCCTCTAATACTTACCTGAGCCCTAACTCTGTTCAGCGATGTCCACGAGTCCCTCGGCCATACAGGACTCTCCCCCCTGATTGGCTGAGACACAGCAGCGGTGCCATTGGCTCCTGCGGCTGTCAATCAAAGTCAGTTAGCTAATCAGGAGAGAGAGGGGATGGGGCCGAATAGTGTTGTAAACACCTTGTTTTTTTTGTTTGTTTTTTAAATAACAAACATATCATACTTACCTCCACTGTGCAGTTTATTTTGCACAGAGTGGCCCCCGATCCTCATCTTCTGGGGTCCTCCAATGGCGCTCGCTGGTCCTCCCCACATCAGTAAACCCCCTGAGAGAAGCGCTCTCCCTGGGGGTTACCTTGCGGGCGCGCTCCCGAGTCCAGCATTTGCATCCATAGACACAGAATGCCGGACTCGGCCCCCCGGCGCCCGCGTCCTTGGATTTGATTGACAGCAGCAGGAACTGCTATCAATCTATCCAATCAAGAGCCGAGAACCCCGGCCAGAGAGATAGAGTGCTTCTCCTGCGGGGGAGAGAACGGGCTCAGGTGAGTAAAACAAGGGGGGGGAACAGAAATTTTTTCACCTTAATGCACAGGATTTCAGGTGAAAAAACACGAGGGTTTAAGCTTTGACCAAAAAAAATAAAAATTTCAAAATAAAAAATATTTAATGTATAGATATAGAGAAGCAGTTTGGTGATTTATTATTTGGAAAAGTTGATTTTTTGTTGATTCCAACACACACGTCTTTATAGACACAGTAATTGGGTAACATTCACCCCCTGTGATAATGATAGCAGTCCACGTGTTCTTCTGGAGTTTTGAGAGGTGTCCCCTCCAAAAGAGATGGATTCCTCCAAAAGCATTGGTGACTGATGCTAACGGAGGGCCCATCGCCATCCCAATAGTCTCACTATTAGGAAACAACAGGCTGAATGACAAAAAGATATACATGTAAAGCATACAGTATATATATAAATATGCCTTTTGTGTTCCCCACATTGTCATATTTTGATCATGCACCTGTATACAACCTTGTATGTCCTATCATGGACCTATCTCTACTCATCTCCTATAAAATAAAATTAACAATAGATATATTTTTTAAAGAACAACTGAAACTTACATGTCCCACAAATTATAATTAAATTGTGTTCTGAGTGGTGAATAAGGGTCTGAAATGTTCTCTCTGCTACTTACTGGAACCCTGTGAAAAGGAAAAAATAATATGAGATGTTTTATAAAACATATATTTTAATAATAGTCATCTCACCCCTACCATCTATTTTTCACTTTTTCTTTGTAGTGCTTCAATAAAACAAAACATTATCATAGCTGCTTTGACCAGTTACTGTATGCCACATTTTATTAGTTCTAACTATTTGTCACAGCATTTCTTAAAGCGGAGGTCCGCCAAA
Organism: Rana muscosa; assembly: GCA_029206835.1. Lineage (NCBI taxonomy): Eukaryota > Metazoa > Chordata > Amphibia > Anura > Ranidae > Rana > Rana muscosa. Next base: position 458,937,023 of record CM055116.1, on the reverse strand, counting down.
TTTTAATTTTATTTAAAAGTCAGCAGCTACAAATACTGCAGTTGCTGACTTTTAAAATAAGGCCACTTACCTGTCCAGGGCGCCCGCGATGTTGGCACCCGAGGCCGACCCATCCCTCGGTCCTCGGATGCTGCCGCCGCCATCTTCGGTAAGGGAATCAGGAAGTGAGGTCTTGTGGCTTCACTTCCTGGTTCCCTACTGCGCATGTGCGAGTCGCGCAATCCGAATGGTCCATGCTGTCTTCTGGGACCCGTGTGTCTCCCAGAAGACAGCGAGGGGGACAGTAAGTGGCGTAGATACCCACAGATTCTGCGGCTATCTATGCCCGGAAGTGGGTGCAAATACCTGTATTATACAGGTATATGCACCCCCCTTCCCCCTGAAAGGTGCCAAATGTGACACCAGAGGGGGGGAGGAATCCGGACAGCAGAAGTTTCACTTTTGTGTGCACCTCCGCTTTAACTGCATCCTTTCAGATCCTGAAGGAAACCTGAATTGAAAGAAAGATGTTGGATGGCATAAACGGCATCTAAAAATGCCTGTTTCCTGCCTATCATTCTAATCTAATGGCCTACATACTTTCTGAAACACTGAATTGGAACAAACATGTAACAGGAGATAGAAGATTTAAAGCGGAGTTCCACCCATTTAAAAGTCAGCAGCTACAAAAAGTGTAGCTGATGACTTTTAATAAACAGACACTCACCTGTCCCACAGTCCAGCGATGCGGGTGCACAAAGCCTCGCTCCTCTCCCCCTCCTCTCCGCGGCGCCGGCATTGTAACTGTGGGCGCCCAGCTGTAGCTTCACAGCCGGGCACGCACCGCGCATGCGCGAGCCGCGCTGCGCATTGTGAATGGCCGGGCAATCTTCTGGGACCTGTAACGTGCCCCAGAAGATTGCAGGGAGGGAGGGGGGAGAGGTGAACTTCCTTCCGGCACCGCGGCGCCAGGGGAGGAAGTGGGAGCTGGGTGCCTGTCAAAACTAGATACCTGCTCCCCCAACAAATTTTTTTTACAAATGTGGCATGTCAGGGGGTCACCAGTACTTAAAGGAGAAATTCCATTTTTGGGTGGAACTCCGCTTTAAAGTGTTACCACATCCATAACAGTAAAATCAGCCTGTATATGCAGTAAAGCATGCTTGTTATACTCACTGTGGAACCTAAGGGGTTCATCCTCTGCATTGTGTAAAAAGGCTGTTTGATCCTGTCTTCTCTGACCATCTTCCACTGTCTCCACAAAATAACCTGATATTTACAGAGCCAGGGGAAAGACTGCACATGCTCAGTTTGGTGTGTATTGCTAGAGAGTTATTTTTTCTTGGGAGAGTGCATGTGATCAGCACAGAGCCAATCAGCACTGTCCAGACATAGGGTCAGGGGTCCTGCATTCTCATTGGACAATCAGGGGAGAATGAAAACTCCTCCTACAAGCTTTTACCAGACACTCATAGAAGTCACAAGACTGCTGATGAGAAAAGGTATTTAGCAGTTTATATTTACTAAAACAATTGCATTTATATGTCCTGTGTGCTGTGGGAGACCAGATATAGTGAATGCAGGGTCCTGGGTTTAGTAACACTTTAAGGAGTCTAATGCCGCGTACACACGACCGTTTTTTATGATGAGAAAAATGCCATTTTTTTATTTGGTCATTAAAAACAATCGTGTCTGGGCTCCAGAGCATTTTTCAGGATGTGAAAAATGGGCATTAAAATTTGGAACATGCTCTAATTTTTCTCGTCGTTTTTCACATCATAGTTTTTCTCGTCATGAAAAACGGCCGTGTGTAGGCTTTAACGACGTGAAAAAAAATGCGCATGCTCAGAATCAAGTATGAGACGGGAGCGCTCGTTCTGGTAAAACTAGCGTTCGTAATGGAGATAGCACATTCGTCATGCTGTAACGGACTGAAAAGCACGAGGCTGAAAAGCGCGAATCGTCTCTCAACAAACTTTACTAACACGAGGATCAGCAAAAGCAGCCCAAAGGGTGGCGCCATCCGAATGGAACTTCCCCTTTATAGTGCGAAAGTGGTCTAATAGTTTCTTGAAACCATCAATGCTCCCTGCTGAGACCACCGCCTGTGGAAGGGAATTCCACATCTTTGCAGCTCTTACAGTAAAGAACCCTCTACGTAGTTTAAGGTTAAACCGCTTTTCTTCTAATTTTAATGAGTGGCCACGTGTCTTGTTAAACTCGGTTCCACGAAAAAGTTTTATCCCTATTGTGGAGTCACCAGTATGGTATTTATAAATTGAAATCATAGCCCCTCTCAAGCGTCTCCTCTTCAGAGAGAATAAGTTCAGTGCTGGCAACCTTTCCTCATAACTAATATCCTCCAGACCCTTTATTAGCTTTGTTGCCCTTCTCTGTACTCATTGTAGCCATTTCCAGTACATCCTTCCTGAGGACTGGTGCACAGAACTGGACAGCATATTCTAGGTGCAGCCGGACCAGAGTCTTGTAGAGCCGGAGAATTATCGTTTTATCTCTGCAGTTAATCCCCTTTTTAATGCATGCCAATATTCTGTTTGCTTTGTTAGCAGCAGCTTGGCATTGCATGCCATTGCTGAGCCTATCATCTACTAGGACCCCCAGGTCCTTTTCCATCCTAGATTCCTCCAGAGGTTCTCCCCCCCAGTGTATAGATTGTGTTCATATTTTTGCCACCCAAATGCATTATTTTAAATTTTTCTACATTAAACCTCATTTGCCATGTAGTTGCCCACCCCATTAATTTGTTCAGATCTTTTTGCAAGGTTTTCACATCCTGCAGAGAAGTTATTGCCCTGCTTAGCTTAGTATCATCCGCAAATAGAGAGATTTAACTTTTTACCCTGTCACCCAGGTCGTTTATGAACAAATTAAATAGGATTTGTCCCAGCACAGAACACTGGGGGACCCCAATACCCACCCCTGACCATTCCGAGTACTCCCCATTTATCACCACCCTCTGAACTCGCCCTTGTAGCCAGTTTTCAATCCATGTACTCACCCTATGGTCCATGCCAACGGACCTTATTTTGTACAGTAAACGTTTATGGGGAACTGTGTCAAATGCTTTTGCAAAATCGAGATACACAATGTCTACGGCCTTCCTTTATCTAGATGGCAACTCACCTCCTCATAGAAGGTTAATAGATTGGTTTGGCAAGAACGATTCTTCATGAATCCATGCTGATTACTGCTAATGATACCTTTCTCAGTACTAAAATCTTGTATGTAGTCCCTTATCATCCCTTCCAAGAGCTTTCATACTATTGATGTTAAAGCGGCTGTATACCCCAAAAAAAAAAAAAAAACCTGTAAGGCAAAGGCATAATGAGCTAGTATGACTAGCATACTAGCGCATTATCAATTACATACCTTAGATCGAAGAACCCGCACCGACCCTCGTTCCTGTCCTCCGCCATGATACCCGGAGTGACTTCCGGGTATCGCCGCTCCGGCGCTGTGACTGGCTGGAGCGGCGATGATGTCAATCCCGCACATGCGCGCGGAACCGGCACGATCCCCCGCATGCGCGAATTTCCGCCACTTTCCGGCTGGCTCCAATTCAAGACCCGGCACGCTCAGTGCGCCTGCGCCGGTGTCTACGGTGCCTGACTTTCTGCAAATATCTCCTTAACCATGTAGGTTAAGGAGATATTGCAAGCACCCACAGGTAATGTAGGCTTACCTGTGGGTGCAGGTAGTATATGAGGGTATACAACCGCTTTAAGCTAACTGGTCTGTAATTCCCAGTGATGTATTTTTGGTCCTTTTTAAATATTGGTGCTACATTGGCTTTTCTCCAATCAGCTGGTACCATTCCAGTCAGTAGACAGTCAGTTAAAATTAGGAACAATGGTCTGGCAATTACTTGACTGAGTTCCCTAAGTACCCTCGGGTGTAAGCCATCTGGTCCCAGTGATTTATTAATGTTAAGCTTCCCAAGGCTAATTTTTATTTTCAGATTGAAATTAAGAGGCCACCAGAGAGACAATATGGATTTGTTATGTGGATTGTGCAGGGGTGACAGCAGAGATGGAATTCAGACTGCTATCTTTCTGCAAGTCAGAGGTATTTCTAGAAAAAAAAGGTAAAGCCGAAGTTTATAGTCACTGTCAGGTAATTTTTTGGGTGGGTGGAAGATCTCCCTTTATTTCCTGTCATAGAGAAGCAACCGAAAATCCCATCTTAGAGATTTTTCATAAGAACAGGTGTTCCCGTTGGAGGATTTTCCCTCAACTTTTGCTCTGGTGACAACTCAAAAATTTGGGATTTCTCATCACCTTTCTTCTCTGTGATAAGGGTCACCAGGACAAATAGAGAGGTGAATCTCCCCAGTGGGAACACAGCCAGCAATAAAACCTGACACCACTCTATGGCCCCTTTCACACTGGGGCGGTTTGCAGGCGCTATTGTGCTAAAAATAGCGCCTGCAAACCGAGCCTAAACAGCGGATGCTGTCTCTCCAATGTGAAAGCCCGAGGGCTTTCATACTGGAGCGGTGCGCTAACAGGATGTGAAAAAAAGTCCTGCTAGCCGCATCTTTGGAGCAGTGAGAGGAGCGGTGTGTTTACCGCTCCTCCACCGCTCCTTCCCATTGAAATGAATGGGACACCGCGGTAATACCGCCCGCAAACCGCGGCTCTAGCCGCGGTTTGCGGGTGGTATTAACCCTTTTTCCGCCGCTAGCAGGGATTAAAACCGCACCCTAAAAATAGCGGCGCTATACCGCCACCGCACCCACCGCCCCAGTGTGAAACCAGCCTAAGACCCCTTTCACACTGGGGCCGCCAAAGCGTTAGCAGTAAAGTGCCGCTCGTTTTAGCAGCGCTTTACTGCAGTTTAAGCGTCGCTTTTCGGCCGCTAGCAGGGGGCTTTTAACCCCCGCTAGCGTCCGAAGAAGGGGTTAAAAGCACCCGTGTGGCGGCGCTTCTGAATCGCTTTTCATTTCAATGGGCATGGCGTTTTTGGAGTGCTGTATAGATCGCTCCCAAACCGCCCCAAAGATGCTGCTTGCAGGACTTTTCCTAACGTCCCGCAAGTGCACCGCCCCAGTGTGAAAGCCCTTAACTTTCACATTCGGGCGGCATGGGAGGCAGTTTTCAGGCGTTTTACAGGCACTATTTCTAGCACTAAAACGCCTGAAAACTGCCTCAGTGTGAAAGGGGTCTTAGGGTAGGGTGACCAGACATCCCCGGTTTCCAGGGACAGTCCCCGGATTGAGGACACTGTCCCCGGACCAAGTCTGTCCCCAGTTTTGTCCCCGGATTGGATTTGAACAGGGGCTGGGGCAATTTCAAAAACAGTCAGTGCAGAATAAAAAAAAAAAATCAGAATTACACCTCTGCTCCGCTGCTCCTACTAGCTTAGGGGGTTGTATTATTTTCCATTATCTGTGTCCTTTTCTGATGATCATGTGCTGGTCAGAGTGGAGGGACCATTTCTTCAGTTTTGGGCGCATACCCATTCAGCTCCGCTCGCATGTTCTTCTGCCTTGGCTCAAGTCCCGGCCAGCCGCCTGCCTGCTTATCTCCTTGCCTTCCCTGGCGGAGTGATCTTCCTCCGCTCCCCACCCAGTAGTAGCCGGGGCCTAGAGAGTAAGACTTGACCGGCTGTGAGGTGGGCGGCGATGGGCAGAGAGTCGCTGATTGCCGCCATTACTAGTAAAAAAAAAATATGTCCCTGGATTTTATTTTAAAAATCTGGTCACCTCATCTTAGGGACGTTCAGCCCCATACAGCACGAAGAACCATTTGCTTATCTTTTTGTAGTAGTACTGAGCTGTGTGCAGGCAGCCTATATAAGTGAATGGTTATGCATTGGCTGTATGGGCGCACTCCAATGCGTCCTGTGTGCCCGAGGTCATGTACCCATCCCTGCATACCTGCCAAACTTAGTAAGTCACTTGTTTGCACTGCAGTGAGCACTAGTACAAAAAGATAAAAGAACAGCTCTTCACACTGTAGTTGCTGATTGCCTGAATATGGGGCGGCATAGGCCGATTCAATAGAAACCGGCCTACATTAGGCACGTGTGTAAGGTAGCTGATCCGCCAGACCAACTAGCTTATGTCGAAGGGTCATGGCCAAAAAAGGTCTGCCCATCTGAAAGCGCTGACTGGTGTGTTCTGCTGGGGGGGGGGGGCATCATCCCCCTGTCAGAACACAATAGCACGGCAGGGGAGATCGCTGTACTAACATTGGATAGTTAGTACAGCGGCTCCTCCCATGCTCTTCCGTTTTTTTTTCTTCCGTTCAACCTGCTGGGTTGAAAGGGAAAAAAAAACTACTAGTGCGTACCAGGCTTTAATGAGTGTTCTGCACTAGAGGGACTGCTGCTCAGGAAGTCATGTAACGGAGGAATAGTGATCTGCATGTCAGAATTCTGCTTAGTGAGTCATATTAATGAATGCTAAGCTGCAAAGTGACTATGTTTACAAGATATATACTGAACTGGGGACTGAGTTGTGCAGTTAAGCTTTTGGACCAGAAATATGTGTGTGGGTGTGCCTCAGGCCTGGAAAAGTGTGACACAATATGGCGTTATAGCTCAAAAACAACAGGTAGGTGACTGGCAGGAACTGCTATGCAAAGTGGAACCCTTACATGAGTTTATACTTGTAAACATTGTTACTCGCATTTTCAGGCACACACATATATGTGTATTTTCCCAAACATCAAATTTCCGAGTTTGGGAAATTACACCCATACGTGTGTGCATGTAAATGCAAGTACCAGATTACATCATACAGCATATTCTGTCTACAGTCCTATGGAAAGAATTATGCACCAGCTGGGTGCTGAAAAAACAGACATATTTTATGCTATATGCCCATACGTCTGTATGTTGATTTGTGTGCATGAGTCCATAAAATATCAGTTTTAATGTTTTATAAATAATTAAAATGATTTTGACAAAAAAACATCACATGCTCAATCTGAAATGAAACACAATATACTTACGTTATTTTAATATTTCTTTCTAAAATCTCTTCTCCTGGCATTTCTTTTGATGGGACAAATCTTGAGGAAATCTCAACACATTTGCATTTGTTTTTTGCCAAAATGAATTCTTGCTCCATATAATTCTGCCCTGCAAACGCATGTTATTGACTTCAGGAAAATAATTCAGCTTATATGTGATAGTAAAGGATATCAAAATAAAAAGCAAAGAAAAGCTGCAGTAATCATAGGACTATAGAATTTAATTTGCATCTATTTCTGAATCTAGATGCAATTTTACTTTTTATGTTCAGAGTACAATTCAATTATTATACACAGTAAAACCTTGGATTGAGAGTAACTTGGTTTGAGAGCGTTTTGCAAGACAAGCAACATTTTTTTATTAATTTCGACTTGATAAACAAGCAATGTCTTGATATACAAGTAGCGTCACGTCACAACTGTGTATAAAACAGAACAGAGGTGCCTCTAAAGCCCCGTACACACGTTCGGACTTTTGCCCAACAAACTTCGTTTTTAAGCAAGTTGGACCAACAATCCGACCGTGTGTACGCTCCATCGGACAAACTTTTTTTCGTTTGGTTTTGTTTTCATCGGACAAAAGTTGGGTCTGCAAACGGACAAACTTTTGCCCAACAAAAGTCCAATAGAGCAAAGTCCGACCGTGTGTACAGAAAACCATCGGACTTTTGTCCGATGAACAAAACAACTAATGTTAAAATCAACCAACAATAGCAAAAGTTGACCAAAGGGTGGCGGTAAAGAGCAGAAAAGAGCAGAAAAACCATGTGATGTTGCAAAAAGTTTTGGGAAAGTTTGCAGAAAAGTCCTGTGGTCTGTATACTATGGGTGTGCCCGGCCAACTCCGTTCGGACAAAAATCCACGGAAAAGTCCGAAGGAAGTCCGACCGTGTGTACGAGGCTTAAGTGTAGCAAAATGGTTACATTTAATGAAGGTACAACATTTAGCAACTCACATGGTTGATGATTAAAACAGACACATCTAAGTATGCAGGCTATCGACTTCATCTCTTTCTTGCTGTGCTCCACAAGTGCTTCAAGCCTCGCTTTCAGATCGCTCTACTGCAGGGTAGTCTTCCCGGTTGTAGACTGACAACGGTGAGAGCCTGCGATGTGGAGGACGGTCTATGTGGACAGCTTTACCCCGGATGCCTGCATACTTAGATGTGCCTCTTTTAATCATCAACCATGTGATTTGCTAAATGTTGCACCTTCATTAAATGTAACCATATTGCTACACTTAGAGGCGGCTCTCTTCTCTTTTATACTCTGTAGTTCCTGCTGGATTTTGCTTCTAATCCCCTTGTGGGGGCTTCCATTTGTGGATGGACATTATATGGTTACACAACCTATCACATTGCTATAATCTTTTTGTATGGACTATAAACTGAAGGATTTATGAATAAATGGTTGTGAAACAAATCATCTGAGATTCCATTATTTCTTATGGGGAAATTCGCTTTGATATAAGAGTGCTTTGGATTACAAGCATACTTCCAGAGCGAATTATGCTTGCAAACTAAGGTTTTACTGTACATAGTAAAGGTATTACAATGTAGTGTTCCAAACGTTATTTAATTTAATTATTTGATTTATGAAATAGACATTATTTGAACTTGTTACTGAAGGCTACTTCAGGAAATATGTTTTATTTTTGCTGTTTGAGTGAGCAATTTCATGTAGGCTCTGAATATATCTGTGTGTTTATATTGCATTGCAGGTACACTGGGTAAGAAAAAGTCTAGCTCGCTTTATATCTCATGTGGTTTCCTTCAAAATGTGTATTGCATGAAGTTCAATGGTAAAGTATACCTAAAATACACCTGCAGCCTACTGCACCATCACCGCACAGATATAAACAGTGCTTTATTTTTCTGTGTAACATTCCCAATCTGCCTGGTGGGGATCTTATCTTCTGGCACAAGCCCCTCTAGGGCAGTTTACTCACTGAATGCCCGTGCAACGCTGTACCAGGTCACTGGGCAAATCGATTAACATCTACCTGCCAATAATCAATCCAAAGCAAACAAGAAATGCAGAGAGATACCCCTTATACCTAGCACTGCAAGTTTAACATTTCTTTTTTATTGTCTTAGAATACACCTTGACTAAATCTTACATAGAGGCACTTCAATGAGATTTGGAATCCTCAGATTTCCGAGGAGACTGAGGGAAGACTGCTTGACAACACCAACGTCTAGAAGAATGGGCTGAAAGCCAGAATCTATTGGTAAGTCATTTTTGCTATATATTGATACTTTTTATATATACATTTTTAGTTACCAGTTTTATATGGGGTTGGGGGCTAACAAATATGCCTTGTACACACGATCGGATTTCCGATGGAATAAAATCCGATGGACATGTTTCATCGGAAATTCCAATCGTGTGTGGGCCCCATCTGACTTTTTTCCATCGGAGTAAAAAAATAGAACATGTTTTACATTTTTCCGATGGGATATTCCGATCGTCTGTGTGGAATTCCATCGGAGAAAAATCCACGCATGCTCAGAATAAAGTCGATGCATCCTCGGAAGCATTGAATTTCATTTTTCTCGACTCGTCAGAGTGTTTTACGTCACCGCATTTTGGACGGTCGGAATTTAGTCTGACAGTGTGTATGCAAGACTGATGGAAGTCGGCTTCATCGGAATTCCGACGGAAAATTCCATCGTGTGTACAAGGCAATAGGGGCTATTTACGTTTCGTAAAAATAAATTTAATAAATAATTACAATTATTAAAAAATCTCAGTTTAAACAATATGAATGGAATCCATTATAAAATAATATGTAAATATTTTTTCTAAATTGATTTGAAAGTCCACTGGCTGTTATTCCGATTTTAGTGGAGAAAGACCTTTCAAACTGCTCATGTGAATGTACGCCTTTGCATTTTAATTTATTGGTGGTGGCAGGATGGCAAGCCGAGAGCACCTCTGGTAGTAGGTGCATGCAGATGGGCAGACAAATCGTGGCATCATTAATGTTAATAAATGCTTTATCACATTTACATGCTACAAGTGTTTACTACAGTAAGTTGCATTATCACTACACCTGACTTCACCCAACTTATAGATACGTTTTAAATTCTAAATATTGCTTTTCAATCACAATTAAGTGTGTTGTTAGAATTGTACTAATATGGCTCCAATTCACATAACAATTGCCAGAGTTCAGATATTTACAGGCACAGATATGTCAGATATAAAAGAAAAAAGAAATGTTGCTGTAAGCATAGTGTTTTGTTAAGTAGAATGGTAACAATGTAATTGAAGTGTAGGCATTTTAAAGTATTTTAGGTATTTTAAATGCATAACATTTTTGTAAATTTAGTAATTAATTCCTTTTGGACCTCTAGAAGTTGAGCAAGAGCAATGGCCTGGTGGTCGTAGCTAAATAGAGATGAGCTTGTACATCGAATGTATGTTTAACTTAAACTCTACAACTCCTACTTTTTTGAACTCCAATGCAGCTGCAGGGACGGGGAATGTGGCCCCGCAGCTCACTGAAATACAAAAAAAGTAGGAGTTTAGAGGATCCCCAAGCTCACCTTTATTACTAAATACTGAGTATGAACACATCAATTTCACCTTTTGGGTGAGAGAAGCACATAAGTAAGAGCTATATAAAACACTTTTCATAGATGCAGTAAGTTTTAAGCAAAGGAGAAGTGAAGCTCGCTACATTTATACACATTATAAGCATATATTGACAGAATTAATTTCACATTTGAATTGCAGATAGGTCTTTAAAAGGGCTGTAAAGGTTCATTTTTTATTTTCTAAATAGGTTCCTTTCAGCTAGTGCATTGTTGGTTCACTTACCTTTTCCTTAGATTTTCCTTCTAGATGTTTTTTTTCTTTGTCTGAATTTCTCACTTCCTGTTTCTCCTCAGTAAACTTCACACCATCATCCGAGCGGTGTTTAGTCAGCCAGAACAGCTTACTGAACAGCTTACTGAGGAGGAACAGGAAGTGAGAAATTCAGACAAAGAAAACAAAGAAAAAAAACATTTAGAAGGGAAATCTAAGGAAAAGGTAAGTGAACCAACAATGCACTAGCTTAAAGGAATCCATTTAGAAAATAAAAAACGAACCTTTACAACCCCTTTAATGGGCATATGGATTAAATCCCCTTATTTTAACTTATGTATATGCTAGTTAAATTAGATGTCAGGTAAGCCAATAAGAAATACATATTAAAATATATATATTTTTAATACCAGGTAACTTCCCATTAATTTATCATTTATATAGCACGGTTGTACTGACCAACGTGGGCTAAGATGAAGTGTGCACCATCTTTTTTTTGCTCACACACTAATAATATATGACAAAATTATTTGAAGGGGATATATTTTAGTAACTTTTATATAGACTAATGCCCCATACACACGATCGTTTTTCTTGCCATTTTTTTTTCTTGCCGTTTTTCACGTCGTTTTTTTTCATGTTTCCTCTCAAGCCTGTCTTGCGTACACACGATCATTTAAAAAAACGATCAAGTAAAGCGCAGTGACGTACAACACGTACGACGGCACTATAAAGGGGAAGTTCTGTTCGAATGGCGCCACCCTTCATGTTAGTAAAGTTTGTTGAGCGACGATTCGCTCTTTTCAGTCTCGTGCTTTTCAGTCCGTGACTGCGTGACGAATGTGCTATCTCCATTACGAACGCTAGTTTTACCAGAACGAGCGCTCCTGTCTCATACTTGATCCTGAGCATGCGCGTTTTTTTTCACGTCGTTAAAGCATACACACTATCGTTTTTCACGTCGTTAAAAAAAACGACATGAAAAACGACGTGAAAAAAGAGAGCATGTTCGAAATTTTTAATGGCCGTTTTTCACGTCGTTAAAAATGCTCTGGAGCCTACACACGATCATTTTTAATGGCCATTTTTTTTAATGCCATTTTTAACGGCATGAAAAACGATCGTGTGTATGGGGCATTACACTTGTGTAAATGAAGTTAGTCTGCAAGAAACTGAAAATAAATGTTGCTATATGTTATGAAACTGAAGCATTGAATAGTACAAGTAAAAATAATATAAGTTGGGGTTTACGCAATGGCCTACTCTTGCCTATTCCCTGTTCACATACCTGTCACATATACAGCAAATAGCAACAGCAGGGCTGCTGATAATACGCTACACTTGTCCATTCTTCAGCTTCTTCTTATGAAGATATCCAGGTGTGAGTTGACTCTTTATAAGAGGGGGTGGGGGTCATTTCTGAAAATATATGCTACCAAAAATAACATCTTAGGTGGTTTCAGTACTGAAAACAGATGTTATTCTCTATCCTTATGCAGAGCGTATTTCTACAAACTGCAGGATTTAATGTTAAAGAGACAGTAACATTTTTAGACTAGAAAAATTATATTTTTTTATTTATTTTCTAGGTTGTAGAACCAGGCTGTGATGGTGGCTATAAAAGGCTTTTGGTCCCCTTGGTCAACAGTGCATCCAAAACCACAGATTTCCAAAAACAGGAAATCAGTTCAGTTGACATATGGGAAAACCTACATTTATGTAACCCTCCCACTATTATAAAATTAATTAGAAATAATCTGCATATTTTGGTGTAGCGCTACCCCCAGTTAAGAGAGCCGCTGGTTTGATTTCGGGCCCTGTATACAGCACCGCCAACCCCCGGCAATCTTACTCGACCCACTCTGGCACAGTTAGTCTAGGGTTAAACTTATATCACATGCAATTTAGTATTTCAAGGAGTAACCTTTTTTTACAAGCAGAGAACACACTGAGGCGAGAGATCAAATATAACAGTTTTACTTTTATCAAAAGTCATAGGCAGAACAGCACACATTCAACTTGCTTGCAGAGCCCTGCAGCAATAGGTGTAGCACACAACAATGGCCCAGCGCGGTAACCCACCGCGCGCAGCTATTATGGTGTACGCGCCCTGTGGCGCACTAAACAATATCACTCTCTCTCCTCCCTAGTCAGGCCTGACATAGAAGAAATCCCAGTCTTTTCACCCTAGGATTTCTTCGCATGCAAACTTTCGGTGGTGCACTTGATGAAATAGTATCTGTAATCCACAAGTAGGCAGTCCCAAGGAACACTATACTGGAGACCCTTTAACTCTGTCCTGCTACTGGTCTCCTAATGGAACAACAAACTAACGATAGGTGGGCCAAGGCAGTCTATAGGCCTACACGGTACAGTCTATTGGCTTGAGCAAGTGCTCGCTCACCACTCCGGACGCGATCCCAGTCCGGGACTTCCACCTGCTGTGTCTCCGCACACAGCGTCTGCAACGATCGGGTCCCCGATCCAACTGATGTCCTCACTCGACCAGTCTGGTGCCACCCAGGCTCTGCAGTGGGGTGGAAGGCTCTTTGGAAGTTGCGCAAGGCCCCAGGCTTCAGGCCTTGCACTGCAGCAGATCCGCACAGGAAAAAACTGTTGCTTGCAGCGCAGTGTCCAAAGAGGCCGAGCTCCGCCTCGCCTCCTTCTTAAATAGCCCCTCCCATGAGTCTCTGCGGTGGCCCATTTGCACTCTGGGTGCCGAACGGGGTTCTGGGTAACGTAGTCCCGGGGCCTTAAAGGAGACCCCGCTACACAGGGATTTGAGATATCATGCACATAACTTATGTTTAAGTAGGTTCTACTATGCTTCTTAGTGGTTCAATCAATGGCTTTTTGGCTCATTTTGACCCACTTCCCCATTACCTGTCTCGTCATAGCTTCCTGCTAGTCTCCAAACCCACCTCTATAGAAGCAATGATTTATAGGAACTGATGTTGACTGACAAGTCTGAAGTAGCTGTATCCTGTTTGTATTAAATTGCTTTAAAATTTCTAGGGTTGTATCTGTGAAAAAAAACTGCTGTTCTTGTGCAGGTGACCCAAGAGCATAAATGGATGAGTTCCCTCTCTAACTAATATGAGGAATTAAGCCCTTAATATTTTGGGGATTTAATACAGAAGTGAGACTTACAGATACTTTCTGTTTTAGGAATGCTTTACTGTACATTTCCTGATAACTTAGTGGTAAAAAATATACCGTATATACTCGAGTATAAGCCGAGTTTTTCTGCACATTTTTTTTGTGCTGAAAAGGCCCCCTCGGCTTTTACTCGAGTCACCTTTTTGCGCCTGATCTCCTGGACTTTGGGGACCCGGTACCGGTACCGGTAAACTTGGCACACATATAGCCCCACTCTTCCTCTACAAGTGTGCAAAGCTTGTTGTCCAGGAGACCTATGGCCCGGGAGCACCAATTTTTCAAAGCCGGGCACCCCTTCCATAGACTCCCATGTTAAACGGTCATTTCTCTGGTAACTTTGGGGACCCGGTACCGGCCGGCCGTAGGTCCCCTGGACCCGAAACTTGGTAAACATGTAGCCCCAGTTCTCTTCTACAAGTTTTCTGTCTGGGGGACCTACGACCGGGGTGCACCAAGTTTTCAAAGCCAGGCACCCCTTCCATATACTCCAATGTTAATCGTAAGTCTAGTCATGGACACAGTGAGGCATCGGCACAGTGAGGCACAGTGAGGCATTGGCACAGTGAGGCATTGGCACAGTGAGGCATGGGCACAGTGAGGTATGGGCATAGTGAGGCACAGTGAGACATGGACACAGTGAGGCATACAGATGGACACCCTAGGCTTATACTCAAGTCAATACGTTTTCCCAGTTTTTTGTGGTAAAATTAGGTGCCTCGGCTTATATTCGGGTTGGCTTATACTCGAGTATATACGGCATGTGCTTTTTGACCTGACAAAGCTGCATTGAAATGTTCATGAGTGCCAAAAGTTAGTGTCATATGGTGCTTGCTTTTTTGCTAACTTGCTACAAAAAACAACAAGCAAAATAATTTCTTTAGAGAGCCCAGAGTACTACTGATTTAAAGGGCAAATTCACCCTTTGTAACATGTTACACCCCAGACCTCTAGAAGGAGCAGATAGCTTCGAACATGTAGCCTAGCAATCCCACAGCCTTCTCCGCTCCTCCCGGTGATGTCACATCTGTCCTGTGTTCAATGCTGATCAGAGTGGATTTCCTGGTGACACAGGGTGTCCATGCCCTAATTCCTCCAGCGTTTTTGGACCCCTGCAGGATCGAGCAAGTGACAGCATCCCCACGCCATACAAGCACATACTATCTTGGATTGTGTGAGTGTTTTTAATCCTGTAATAGATTCTATCTGTTTTATGCTGCACTAAGGTGGCGCTTCTCTTTTTTCTTCTATACCTCTGCAGAGTTGGGTCATCTCTAAAGATAGCAGCCTCCAGTGTCCCAGCCTTACAGCTCTTATATACTTTGCCTTTTTATGAACTATTTTATTAACTATTTCATGGACTTTATTGCAGGCATGAACTGCTCCCTTTAATATATTCCACAGAGCTAGTTCCCCTAAACTTGCCCAGTCCTACTGCTACCCCTGTTTTTATCTGGAACTTAACAAGTCCATCACATTTTCCCTTGGTGTAGTGCATAGATAAAGATCTTTTAAGTGTTTTTCACTATATTTATATATATATTCTCTCAGTATTTGTGTTTATCCCTTTCTGACATTGGCCATGCGCCAGATTGTTTACCTGTCATATGCATATACCATACCTGTGGGATCGATCCCTCTAGAAGCTGAAAATCACTTAAGTAGAGACTGCTACTCCAGTGATCTCCACTATTCTGGGTCGTGTGCTGAACATCTGCCTTACTGCATTGTCAGCACAAGTGGTCGATTAATAAACACGGCACCATTTACATTTTCTAATTTAATGCAAAACATTCTCTGATTGGACGAGGTGGAGAGCATAACATCACCACCCCACCTCTCCTCCTCATCCAATCAGAGAATGCTATATTTCTGAAAAGGCTCATTGTACACAACATGGGCAGCAATATCATTTGGACAATTAGAAGAAAATGGACTCACCATACATTAGCCATTGCTTAACTGTGTTCTTTATATTTTTCTTGTATCTTGTACTTTCATTCTCACCCTTCCATTAGTACAGGGATATGCAATTAGCGGACCTCCAGCTGTTGCAGAACTACAAATCCCATGAGGCATAGCAAGACTCTGACAGCCGCAAGCATGAAACCCAGAGGCAGAGGCATGATGGGACTTGTAGTTTTGCAACAGCTGGAGGTCCGCTAATTGCATATCCCTGCATTAGTAACTTCATTTTTCCCTTCAAAACGATTTAGAATTATGTTCTGTTAGACCTTTAACACAATTAGGGAATCTTGTATACCTTGTATGAATTACTGGATTTTCATGATTTCCTATACTTTGCACACATACTTTGTCTTGATTAACAAAATTTTGATTAAAATTGAGATTATACTATCAATGCAAAATAAAGTTTTGGAAAAATCATGTTCAGCTTTGTTTTTGGATTCATTTCTTAGTAAATGAAACCCGTGATGAGAGAAGTATGTTGGTTGTTTTTGGGGCTTCTGAAAGTGATAGGGGCTTTTGAAAGTGATAGTTATCTGCCAATCACTGGCTTCAGTTCTTCCACAGTCACTGAGCTGGAACAAGTGTGCTTATCAGTAGTCAGGTTGAAAACAGGACACCTAATTTGCATAGTTGTTCCAGGTCAGTGACTCAAAAAAAAAATGCAGTCATTGGATCTATATGGCAGCTCATTCTCACAATGAGAGGTCAGCAACTTTCCATATTTCCTCTGTGCAAGGTTTTGTTTAATTATTTTTTTTTCCCCCCGCAATCCATTTATTTATAACTTTAATCATGCCTTCAAGTGTATTAAATTACAGCTCATGTTGTTATGTCATTTTATTTATACCTGGATCTGATACAAAGAGTTTTCCCCCATACCAGATTACTTCAGTATGGCTTAAAGAGACTCTGTCAAAACAGATTATAAAGGCAGTACCCTTCACGTGAAGAAACGCTGGACTCAACTCCCTGGTAGCATGTCTCCTAATGTCCCTCTGTTTCAGTCCTGTAACTTCCTTCAGTGTTTTTGGCCTTCAAAACTTCCATGAGTGATGGGTACCAGTGTGCACACTGTGTGGAACACGATCTGTAAATGGGGAAGAGTCTGATCAGTCACAGGATTTTTCCTTGTTATTATTAATTATTGATACAACTTTTCTCAATGTAGGAGAGGTCAGGAGGGGGTATGTCCTCATCAGATCACCTTTAGTGCAGCTAAGCCCAGGGACCCTTGCAGCACCACAAGTTCAGCAGGAAGAGGACAGGGTAGCCCTACAGTGAAGACTGTAACAGCCCTGTAATGTAACTAAAGCTGCAGAGAAAAAATTGTTTTAGGTTCAATTCAGCTTTTATTAATTTTTTTAAATTGTTAAATAAAAGTTGTCTTTTGGAGTCTTTATTTTGCTGAATATTAAAAAAAAAAAAAAAAAAAAAGTCCAGCAGGAACTTATGCAACACAGATTGCTGTGTTATATCCACGTACAACAAATGTATGCAAAAGTCACCTTTTCTGGGCTTAGATACTCATCTGTCGATGATAAAATGAACCTGCCAAACCCCATAGGTGCTGAAAAATGCATTATCAATTTTGGGAGATCTAAACATCTTTAGTGCTTTAGGTTTGTAGCCCTTTAAAATGCATTTGCATATAATATGATGATGTACTGTATATTTTTCAAAGTTTAGAGGATGAAAGACTTATCTACGTTAGTGCTGTACATAGGCAACTAGAGACAACTGCAGGATCATTTTTGGGAAGAGATCACTGGATGCCCCCCCCCCCCACCTCAGCACAACAATGAGGTGTGCAAAATCATTTTTTTTTTTTTATATCGACTGTGGTGTCATGGTACAAGCATTCTTAAGGCTGCCAGTAAGTTGTGGGTATAGTTTATAATTACATCAGGGTTCTTACAATATACCTTTGACTGATACTGCATCCTATTTTAGGAAGCCTTTTCAGAAAACAGAACAGACCTTCAATTTGATAATATAATCAGTAATAAAGGTAAGATTTTCATAGGTTTAGTGCTTACTGGGACTTTTTAAAGTTTCAGCAGCATGCATTTAATTAAAAAAAAATTAATATTTTTTTATTGGTTTTTTTAGGGACATTTTTAAAATTGCTCTACTCTGTTTTATAAGCAACCACAATCAACCATCTAAAAACAAGGCTATGAATTGTGAAATCTAGTTTCTGTCAGACTATTTGCATACTGGGCTTCTGGAAGCTTGCTAAATGATGATGTTTAGATTCTGTCTGAAACATCTTTACTGTGGTTTAGGATTAAGACTTTTGTAGTTTTAGTGACTACTGCTAATTAATTATTTGTCTTTTACTCATAAATCTGTATTTGGTTTAAGTCAAAATTACACATCAAGACATACAACATGAAAATTGAATTTTTACTTGTAGGGTATGCCTGTTTAACCACTTAAGCCCCGGACCATTTTGGCTGGTTAAAGAGCCAGGCCCCTTTTTGCGATTCGGCACTGCGTCGCTTTAACTGACGATTGCGCCGTCGTGCGACGTGGCTCCCAAACAAAATTGATGTCCTTTTTTTTCCCCACAAATAGAGCTTTCTTTTAGTGGTATTTTATCACCTCTGTGGTTTTTATTTTTTGCACTATAGACAAAAATAGAGCGACAATTTTGAAAAAAATGCAATATTTTTTACCTTTTGCTATAATAAATATCCCCAAAAAATATATATAAAAAAAAAAGTTTTTTCCTCAGTTTAGGCCGATACGTATTCTTCTACATATTTTTGGTAAAAAAAAATCGCAATCTGCGTTTATTGATTGGTTTGCGCAAAAGTTATAGCGTTTACAAAATAGGGGATAGTTTTATGGCATTTTTTAATTTTTTTTTTTTTTTACTAGTAATGGCGACGATCAGTGATTTTTTTTCATGACTGCGACATTATGGCGGACATATCAGACACTTTTGACACATTTTTGGGACCATTGTCATTTTCTCAACGATCAGTGCTATAAAAATGCACTGGTTACTGTGAAAATGACACTGGCAGTGAAGGGGTTAACCACTAGGTGGCGCTGTAGGGATTAAGTGTTCCCTGCATAGTGTTTCTAACTGAGGGGGGGTTGAGCTCTGTGTCACATGACACTGTTCTTCGCTCCGAGTACACGGAGCCGAGATCGGTGTCATTGTCCCTAGTCAGAGCGGGGAGATGCTTGTTTACACAAGCATCTCCCCGCTCTATACCTCTGTGAGACGATTGCGGGTATCCCCGCGGCGATCGAGTCCGCAGGACCCGCGGTCCGACTCACGGGGAAGGTGGCAGGGTTGCGAGCGCGCGCGACCACATGGCAGGCATTTAAAGGGCCACGTACAGGTACGTGAATATGCCTGTCTGTGCCATTCTGCCGGCGTAAATATACAGTGGGCGGTCGTTAAGCGGTTAAACTCCTTATTGTAAAACATACTACATCAAGAACCAGAAGCAATTTATGTATTGCTTTTCAGTGAAAATAATTTAACTAAGTTTTCTGCATTAAAAAACCCAGCACCCGAACTGCTCAAATAGGACTGTTTTGTACACAGTGGAGTTGATTTACTAATGGTATATACCTTTATAAAATGTAGCTAAATTATCTGTTTACTTTAACCACTTAAGCCCCGGACCATTTGGTAGCTAAAGGACCAAAGGTGATTTCACAATTTTGCACTGCGCTGCTTTAACTGTAAATTGTGCGGACATGCAATGTTGTATCGAAACGAAATTTGCGTCCTTTTCTTCCCACAAATAGAGCTTTCTTTTAATGGTATTTGATTGCCTCTGCGATTTTTATTTTTTGCGATATAAACGGAAAAAGACCGAAAATTTTGAAAAAAAATGATATTTTCTACTTTTTGTTATAAGAAAAATCGAATAAACCCAATTTTAGTCATACATTTAGGCCAAAATGTATTCAGCCTTTAGTAAAAAAAATGTCAATAAGCGTATATTTATTGGTCTGCGCAAAAGTTATAGCGTCTACAAACTAGGGTACATTTTCTGAAATTTACACAGCTTTAAATTTATGACTGCCTATCTCATTTCTTGAGGTGCTAAAATGGCAGGGCAGTACAAAACCCCCCCAAATGACCCCATTTTGGAAAGTAGACACCCCAAGGAAATTGCTGAGAGGCATGTTGAGCCCATTGAATATTTTTTTTTTTGTCCCAAGTGATTGAATAATGACAAAAAAAAACAAATTACAAAAAGTTGTCACTAAATGATATATTGCTCACACATGCCATGGTTATATGTGGAATTGCACCCCAAAATACATTCTGCTGCTTCTCCTGAGTACGGGGATACCACATGTGTGGGACTTTTTAGGAGCCTAGCCACGTACGGGACCCCGGAAACCAAGCACCGCCTTCAGCATTTCTAAGGGCGCAAATTTTTGATTTCACTCCTCACTACCTATCACAGTTTTGAAGGCCATAAAATGCCAAAATAGCACAAAACCCCCCCAAATGACCCCATTTTAGAAAGTAGACACCCCAAGAAATTGCTGAGAGGCCTGTTGAGCCCATTGAATATTTTTTTTTGTCCCAAGTGATTGAATAATGACAAAAAAAAAATAAATTACAAAAAGTTGTCACTAAATGATATATTGCTCACACATGCCATGGTTATATGTGGAATTGCACCCCAAAATACATTTTGCTGCTTCTCCTGAGTACAGGGATACCACATGTATGGGACTTTTTAGGAGCCTAGCCGCGTACGGGACCCCGAAAACCAAGCACCGCCTTCAGGATTTCTAGGCACAAATTTTTGATTTGACTCCTCACTACCTATCACAGTTTCGAAGGTCATAAAATGCCAAAATAGCACAAAACCCCCCCAAATGACCCCGTTTTGGAAAGTAGACACCCCAAGCTGTTTGCTGAGAGGCATGGTGAGTATTTTACAGCTCTCATTTGTTTTTGAAAATGAAGAAAGAAAATTTTTTTTTTTCAATTTTCAAAACTTTGTGACAAAAAGCGAGATCTGCAAAATACTCACAATACCTCTCAGCAAATAGCTTGGGGTGTCTACTTTCCAAAATGGGGTCATTTGGGGGGGTTTTGTGCCATCTGGGCATTCCATGGCCTCCGAAACTGTGATAGGCAGTGAGAAGTGAAATCAAAAATTTACACCCTTAGAAAGCCTGAAGGCGGTGCTTGGTTTTTGGGGTCCCATACGCGGCTAGGCTCCCAAAAAGTCTCACACATGTGGTATCCCCGTACTCAGGAGAAGCAGCAGAATGTATTTTGGGGTGTAATTCCACATATGCCCATGGCATGTTTGAGCAATATATCATTTAGTGACAACTTTGTGCAAAAAAAAAAAAAAAAATTGTCTTTTTTCCGCAACTTGTGTCAACATATAAAATATTCCATGGACTCGACATGCCTCTCAGTATATAGCTTGGGGTGTCTACTTTCCAAAATGGGGTCATTTGGGGGATTTTTGAACTGTTCTGGCATTTTATACACAACATTAGGAAGCTTACATCCACTCTTCTAACCACTTGAAGACAAAGCCCTTTTTGACACTTTTTGTTTACATGAAAACATATTTTTTTTTGCAAGAAAATTATGTTGAACCCCCAAACATTATATATATTTTTAAAGCAAAGGCCCTACAGAATAAAATGGTGGGTGTTGCATTTTTTTTTCTACACAGTATTTGCGCAGCGATTTTTCAAACGCATTTTTTGGGGAAAAAATACACTTTTTTTTTATTTTAATGCACTAAAACACACTATATTGCCCAAATGTTCGATGAAATTAAAAAGATGATCTTAGGCCGAGTACATAGATACCAAACACGACATGCTTTAAAATTTCGCACAAACGCGCATTGGCGACAAACTACATACATTTTTAAAAGCCTTTAAAAGCCTTTACAGGTTACCCCATTAGATTTACAGAGGAGGTCTACTGCTAAAATTACTGCCCTCGATCTGACCTTCGCGGTGATACCTCACATGCATGGTGCAATTGCTGTTTACATATGACGCCAGACCGACGCTTGCGTTCGCCATTGGGCAAGAGCAGGGCAGGACAGGGGTGCTTTTTTTTTATTTATTTTTTTTTTATTATTAATTTTGCTTTTTTATTTAATTTGTTCCTTCCATATTTTTATTTTTTTTTATCATTTTTATTGTTATCTCAGGGAATGTAAATATCCCCTATGATAGCAATAGGTAGTGACAGGTACTCTTTTTTTGAAAAAACTGGGGTCTAGACCCTAGATCTTTCCTCTGCCCTCAAAGCATCTGACCACACCAAGATCGGTGTGATAAAATGCTTTCCCAATTTCCCAATGGCGCTTTTTATATCCGGGGGGGGACATTCCCTCCCACTGCTTGTAAAAGCAGTCCAGAGGCTAATTAGCCACTAGGATTGCTTTTACATGAAAGCCGGCCGCAGGCTGAAAAGAATGATACCAAGATGATACTTAAACTCGCAGGCATCAATCTGGTATAACCATTCAAAGTCCAGCAACATACCAGTACGTTGCTGGTCCTTGTTGGACATGTATTGTAATCTTTTTTTTTCATGCAGCCAGTTGGCTTAATGAAAAAAGAGATTGATCGGGTGGGTATGCCCACCATTAGAATACCGCCCTTCATCCACCCACTTCTAATGATGGGCATACATGCACCATTTATATATGCCGAAGCATGGGGGCATCCTCCCGCAAAAAAGTTATGCCGCACACACATGGTCTGACTTTTCCACGGGCAAGCCTCCGTCGGAATTTCGACCGTATGTATGCGGCATTAGGAGCAAAATCGCTCCTCCGCCCCTGCTGCCCCAATGCTTCGGCATATTTGCTTTTTTTTTTTAACTGTGGTGGTGAAATCACCTCCTACAGCACTGGAGTCGCAGGGATCAGGCCTGTCTCTGTGAACGCTGCAGTTATGTGTGATGTGTTTTGCAAGTGACAGTGATCGATCGCTACTGCACTTGGGTGGCCTGGGCTGGACGGAGGGGCAAAACGCAGGTGCTAGCAGGTATCTGGGCTGATCCCACTAACACTGCGTTTTTGGGAACCCTAAACTGCTGGGGACGCTAGTATAGATCTGATCAGATCAGATATTGATCTGTTCAGATACTATACCACTAAGGAGGGTGTATGCTTCACGCGTGGGTGTTAGCGTTACTGGCACTAACCTGACACTGCCTGGGGTGTGACGCAGACCCTCTCTGATGCTAAAACCTAATTAATATCACCCGCCGGGCGATCAGGGGGTTAAACCTTTATTGGGTTATATACGGCAGGTGCCCTGACACTATAAAAAGCAAACTAACTAACCAGCGTCACCCGTAACACTTATATGATGATCACTGGTGAAAGGGTTAACTAGGGGCAATTAGGGGGTTAAAACCTTTATTAGATAATATATGGGGGTACCTGACGCTATAAAAACCTGCGGCGAACCTAAAAAAAATTACTGGCTACCGATCTGCATCACCGACGCTAAGACAGCGATCAGAAAAATGATCGCTTAGCGACAGTGGTGATAGGGGGTGAAAGGGTTACCTGGGGGGCGATCAAGGGGGTTAAACCTTTATTAGATAATTTATGGGGGTACCTGATGCTATAAAAACCTGCGGCGAACCTAAAAAAAATTACTGGCTACCGATCTGCATCACCGACGCTAAGACAGCGATCAGAAAAATGATCGCTTAGCGACAGTGGTGATAGGGGGTGAAAGGGTTACCTGGGGGGCGATCAAGGGGGTTAAACCTTTATTCGATAATTTATGGGGGTACCTGACGCTATAAAAACCTGCGGCGAACCTAAAAAAAAAATACTGGCTACCGATCTGCATCACCGACGCTAAGACAGCGATCAGAAAAATGATCGCTTAGCGACAGTGGTGATAGGGGGTGAAAGGGTTACCTGGGGGGCGATCAAGGGGGTTAAACCTTTATTAGATAATTTATGGGGGTACCTGACGCTATAAAAACCTGCGGCGAACCTAAAAAAAATTACTGGCTACCGATCTGCATCACCGATGCTAAGACAGCGATCAGAAAAATGATCGCTTAGCGACGGCGGTGCTAGGGGGTGAAAGGGTTATCTGGGGGGTGATCAAGGGGTTAAACCTTTATTAGGGGGGGTTAGGGGGCTACACTGGACCTAAATCTAAACTGTAGTGACACTTTTACAGTCACAAATGTCACTGATTGCAGTGATCAGTAAATAAATGGTCACTGCAATCAGTGACACTGTGACTGGGGGCTGGGGGGTGATCTGGGGGGCCTGGGGGGGCGATTTATGTGCCTATGTGTGCTGGTGTTAGTGTAGTGTTTGTGCACTAACCTTGATGTCTTCTCTTGTACGGCGCTCGGTATATGTGAGCGCCGCACAAGAGATGACATCACTTCCTCCTGCTTCCTCTGCCTGTGTTTACATTACACAGGCAGAGGGGGCATTCTCATTCGCCGGGAGCGATCGCGGGGGGGTGGCCGGAATCGAATGGCTGCCCCCCCATCTCAGATCGCTCCCAGACAAATTCCGACTGCTCACTGTACAGAAGGGGGGTCCGATTGGACCCCCCAACTGTACAAAGGTGATCACGTACACTGTACGTGATTGTGCCTGTCGGTGCCATTGTGCCGACGTATATGTAGAGTGAGCGGTCGTTAAGTGGGTAAATGCCCAGTCATATGCAAGGAAAATCTGTCTCTTGCCACCCAGGTAACACTGGATACTAATATTTATAGGTAGTGAGATTGATATTTATAGGTAAAGTTGATCGAGGGAATATCAGATTGCCTCTTGGGGATCAGGAAGGATTTTTTCCCCTGCTGGAGCAAATTGGATCATGCTTTTTTTTTGCCTTCCTCTGGATCAACTGTGAATATAGGATTGTGTGTATATAGGATTGTATACATTTTTTTTCTTCTATTGGTTGAACTGGATGGACTTGTGTCTTTTTTTCAACCAGACTAACTGTGTAACTAATGCATTTGTCCCGCAGAGGAGAGGGTGGGATTTAATACCTACATGCTGGACATGTGAGCACAAGGGAGGCCGAGGTTTCTGCACGAGACAAAACGATTGACCGCACTTCAAGGATAAGGAACATTGCTTTATTGGTATAAAAACATCCAACATGAAAAACCATTGAGGTTACAGCATCATGACAGCACAGAGGGGAGCATGGTTGACGTGTTTCACAAATTTCTTCGCTTAGTCATAACCCCAAGGTTTCTGCACACTTGCAGCACAGCAACCAAGCTCCTGTAGACAGCTCTCAGTCTCTAATAATTATTGGGAGCCGACAGGACCAGCTCTCTATCATGAAGCCACTGTAACAGCCAATCACAGTGGTCATGTGATCAGTCAGTCTTTCCTATGACACCAGGGCTGGGTGGGAAGGGGTTAAAAAGGGATTTTTGTTTGTATATGATTGAGTAATAAAAGTGAATGCAGTGTAACAGTATTCACTAATACTGAGATTCAGAAATGACTGTGTCTTTGTCTACAGCTTCAGTGTAGACATCTGCTATTAGATACATGAGGCTGTACAAGCATACAGGTACCCATAGACAGTAGATGCCCATGGTTGATACTTGTGATTTTCTGTTCAGACATAGTTGGACTATCTGTAGCAGCCTAATTACACAGTTGCATGGAAAATTTCAGACAGTGATTTTCTGTTTAAAGGATGAGTTCACCTTCTATAACATGTTACATGTTACACCCATATCCAGGGTGTAACGTGTAACATGCAACATGTTACAGAAGCAGTAGCCCCAGCACCACCCACACCCCAACCCCCATTCTGACAGCAGAACAGGGATCTTCTTCCCGGAACCACAGTCACATTTTAGAAAAAAACTCAGACTGCTTTATTCATTCACAGAGTTCTGTGAATGGGGGAACTACAACTACCATCATCCATTGTGGCTGATGGCTTGTAGTTCTCAATGAACTACCAGAGCACTGATGAGCACTTTAGGTAGTTCATTTATGCTTTCTGTCATACAGTAACTGCCTGCCCCCACGAGGTATGGGCACGACACTGACAGTCTGCAGGAGCCTGAGATTGCACCTGATCGCAGATGCAATTCTCTGCAGGCTCCTAATACAAAAAGAAACAAATATAATCACATTTTGTTACCTGCCAAAAAAGATATGCATTTATTTTTTTTATTTTTTTTACAAAGGTATCCTTTAAAGTGGAAATTCAGCCTTATTAAATACATTATAACAATAGAAATGTTTAGTACAGGCAGTCCCCATGTTACAAACAAAATGGGGTCTGTAGGTTTGTTCTTATGTTGAATCTGTTTGTAAATTGGAACAGGTACATTTTTTAAGTCTAGCTCTAGCCCAACAAACTATTTTTAAGCTTTTTAGATAGCATAGGGAAGGGTTAAAACCCCTGTAACATTTATGTTGCGGTCTGTGCCCCTGTTCAGAAGATTTCAACTCGCTTTCTGTCCCAATGATAATTGGATTTTGACAATTTTGGGTTGTTGTGGAAACATGGACTGGTGATAAAGCATAAGTGGAGACACATTTTTCCCATATTAACTCTTATGCCACGTACACACGACCGTTTTTCATGACGAGAAAAATTCCAATTTTTTAATTTGGTCATTAAAAACGATCATGTGTAGGCTCCAGAGCATTTTTCGCGAAGTGAAAAATGGGCATTAAAAATTTGTAACATGCTCTATTTTTCACGCTGTTTTTCACGTCATCGGCCGTGTGTAGGCTTTAACGACGTGAAAAAAACGCGCATGCTCAGAAGCAAGTTATGAGACGGGAGCGCTCGTTCTGGTAAAACTAGCGTTCAGAATGGAGATAGCACATTCGTCACGCTGTAATGGACTGAAGAGCACGAGGCTGAAAAGCGCGAATGGTCTCTCACCAAACTTTACTAACACGAGGATCAGCAAAAGCAGCCCAAAGGGTGGCGCCATCCGAATGGAACTTCCCCTTTATAGTGCCGTCGTACGTTTCGTACATCACCGCGCTTTGTTCGAGCATTTTTTTTTCACGATCGTGTGTAGGCAAGGCAGGCTTGAGAAGAATCACGTCGAGAAAAACTTCATTTTTTCAATGACATTAAAAACAGTCGTGTGTAAGCGGCATAACAGAAGAGAATTTCCCTTCCTGAGGGTAGATTCCCTCTCACTTCCTGTTGTCTCCGTCCGTTTGTAAGTAGGAATCGTTTGTAAGTCCGATGTTTGTAACTAGGGGACTGCCTGTAATGGTCATCTGCAATAATCCTCTCTCATGGTGGTTTTTCATGAAGGGCAAATAGACTCTACTCACTTCCTGGAACTCTGCCTAGACCTCTGGGTCTGCCTCCTGAAACACGTGACAGGAACTTCCCAGGATCCAGCTGTGAGGCCATGGTGACATCACCACCAGTGCCTCACTCAACCAGAAAGTAATTCTAAGTAAAGGCAAAAAATCACTTTATTAACTAATGAATGTAAAAAGATTTCATATTAGTAAAAGCCAACAGACAATTATTTTAGGTGAAAAAATTGATTTGCATTCGGACTGTTGTAGCAGGGTAGGGTTACCATTTACAGCAGTTTATCTGTGAATTCTGAGAATTCTTGGATGAACTCTATCTATCTAGTAAAGCTCTGTTTGCCTGCACCAGAACCTCATTGCAGAAGAGTACTAACAAACAGATGTTTTAACCAAATTAACAGACAGTGAGACATCTGCCCTTCCTCTCTTGCATTACTAGGCACTTGAATCTGCTGCATCCTTCTTCCTGACTCAGGCAGCGAACAAAAGTGGTAAACAAACAGTCATGGTATATTTTCTATTAAAAAAAAAGCTATAGAAGCTTGGATGCACTGCCATTTTCCAACATGTCTGAAGGCCTCTGCATGCTTACTGCACCCTTGTTAACTGCTACATGTGGGGATCACTGTCTGGTATTATATTTAATATATAAATAGTGAGCGCTATGTACACTGTTACACAGCTGTTAGCAAAAAAAAATATATGCCAAAACCTCTAAAGTAAGCATAAAATATATGCAATGCTGTATATGTGCAAAAAATTTGCAAAAAATAAATAGTCTACAGATAAAAATATAAACAGTCCTTCTGTGTCCTGTGTTAAACAGGGAGAATTGCGAAGGGTAGGGACCTATAGCGCGAACGTCAGGAAATGTGAGTTAATCAGTCTTCCATTTTATTTGTTTTAGTTGTTTTTATGCGTCTGGATTTTTTATGCGTTTGTATTTTATCCTGAAGTTTTAATCTGTATGTCCAAGTACTGCAATAAATATTACACTATGAAATACCTTTTTTGTTTATTGCTCACGGTACTTATCTTCCTTATCTAATAGTTTTTTGAAGCTATCGATGCTCCCCGCTGTGACCACAACCGCTCTTACAGTAAAGAACCCTTTACGTAGTTTAAAGTTAAATCTCTTTTCTTCTCATTTTAACCACTTCAGCCCCGGAAGAATTCGCTGCTCAATGACCAGAACATTTTTTGCGATTCGCCACTGCGTGGCTTTAACTGACAATTACGCGGTCGTGCGATGTTGTACCCAAACAAATTTGACGTCCTTTTTTTCACACAAATAGAGCTTTCTTGTGGTGGAATTTGATCACCTCTGCGGTTTTTAGTTTTTGCGCTATAAACAAAAAAAGAGAGACAATTTTGAAAAAAACACAATATTTTGTACTTTTTGCTGTAATAAATAGCCCTATTTTTTTTTTTTAAAAAAAGCTAATTTTTTTCCTCAGTTTAGGCATATATGTATTCTTCGACATTTTTTTGGTAATAAAAATCGCAAAAAGCGTATATTGATTGGTTTGCGCAAAAGTTATAGCGTCTACAAAATAGGGAATAGATTTATGGCATTTTTATTTATTTTTCATACTAGTAATGGCGGCGATCTGTGATTTTTATCGGGACTGCGACATTATGGCAGACATATCAGACACTTTTGACACATTTTTGGGACCACTGGCATTTATACAGTGATTAGTGCTATAAAAATGCACTGATTACTGTGTAAATGTCACTGGCAAGTAAGGGGTTAACACTAGGGGGCGATCAAGGGATTAACTGTGTTCTCTAGGTGTGTTCTAACTGTGAGGGGAGGGGACTCACTATAGGAGATGACAGATCATGGTTCCCAGCTTGTAGGAACTCATGATCTGCATCTCCTCACAGAACAGGGATGTGTGTGCGGCTGTGCGTATTGAGTACACCCCTCACATTTTTGTAAATATTTTATTATACCTTTTCATGTGACAACACTGAAGAAATGATATTTTGCTACAATGTAAAGTAGTGAGTGTACAGCATGTATAACAGTGTAAATTTGCTGTCCCCTCAAAATAACTCAACACACAGCCATTAATGTCTAAACTGCTGGCAACAAAAGGGAGTACGCCCCTAAGTGAAGTCCAAATTGGGCCCAATTAGCCATTTTCCCTCCCAGGTGTCATGTGACTCGCAAGGTCTCAGGTGTGAATGGGGAGCAGGTGGGTTAAATCTGGTGTTATCACTCTCACTCTCTCATACTGGTCACTGGAATTTCAACATGGCACCTAATGGCAAAGAACTCTCTGAGGATCTGAAAAAAGAATAGTTGCTCTATATAAAGATAGCCTAGGTTATAAGAAGATTTCCAAGACCCTTAAAATGAGATGCAGCATAGTGGCCAAGACCATACAGGATAGGTTCCACTTAGAACAGGCCTGCCATGGTTGACCAAAGAAGTTAAGTGCACGCACTCAGCGTCATATCCAAAGGTGAAGGGGTGGGGGGTCAGCCTGTCAGTGCTCAGACCATACGCCGCACACTGCATCGAATTGGTCTGCATGGCTGTCCCAGAAGGAAGCCTCCTCTAAAGATGATGCACAAGAGAGCCTGCAAACAGTTTGCTGAAGACAAGCAGACTAAGGACATGGATTACTGGAACCATGTCCTGTGGTCTGATGAGACCACGATAAACGTATTTTGTTCAGATGGTGTCAAGTGTGTGTGGCGGCAACCAGGAGAGTACAAAGACAAGTGTATCTTGCCTACAGTCAAGCATTGTGGTGGGAGTGTCATGGTCTGGGGCTGCATGAGTGCTGCTGGAACTGGGGAGCTACAGTTCATTGAGGGAACCATGAATGCCAACATGTACTGTGACATACTGAAGCAGAGCATGATCCCCTCCCTTCAAAGACAGGGCCGCAGGGCAGTATTCCAACATAACGACCCCTAACTCCCCTCCAAGACGATCACAGCCTTGCTAAAGAAGCTGAGGGTAAAGGTGATGAACTGGCCAAGCATGTCTCCAGACCTGAACCCTATTGAGCGCCTGTGGGGCATCCTCAAATGGAAGGTGGAGGAGCGCAAGGTTTCTAACATCCACCAGCTCAGTGATGTCGTCATGGAGGAATGGAAGAGGACTCTAGTGGCAACCTGTGAAGCTCTGGTGAACTCCATGCCCAAGAGGGTTAAGGCAGTGCTGGAAAATAATGGCGGCCACACAAAATATTGACACTTTGGGCCCAATTTGGACATTTTCACTTAGGGGTGTACTCATTTTTGTTGCCAGCGGTTTACACATTAATGGCTGTGTGTTGAGTTATTTTGAGGGGACAGCAAATGTACACTTTTATACAAGCTGTACACTCACTAGTTTACATTGTAGCAAAGTGTCATTTCTTCAGTGTTGTCACATGAAAAGATATAATAAAATATTTACAAAAATGTGAGGGGTGTACTCACTTTTGTGAGATACTGTATATGCAAATCCTATTGTTTACATGCATAGGATTTACACACTGACCTGAATTCAGAGGGCCTGCATTTGGGGCAGTCTGTAAGTCCCGGTACGCACACAAACAGTGGCAATTGCATACATATTGGTATGGCTGCATCATTGATTTGTACAGTCTGGCTGTACTTAGCTGTAGTCACCTGTCACTGCCAGGCAGAGAAAGATGCTCGAATAGACGTATGATTGTGTGCTTGAGACCTAAAAGTCTGTCGTTTATGAAAAGTGTTCAGTGATTTTATTGCACCCAAACAGTACTGCAAGTTCACATTAACCCCAGCTGTGTGCTGATATTACATATATCATTTCTTCACCTCCCTTTTCCTATTATCTTTCCTCTCTGAAGATCTAATAAGCTTTTTAGCCATAAAAGTAAACATTTACGTCAAAATGAATTGATCTAGCTGATCAAGACTGTTGAAATATATGTTCCAGGTGACGACTTATTTTTTTCAAATTGTGAACTGTAGATTTTAGTTATGGTTCAGCTTATCAGATATGAGAATAGGATGCGAAAGTAAACGTTAGTGTGAAATACTAATCCGTGAACTATAGCTACTAAAAATGTTTTGATTACTGGTTTCAAATTTTGCCAGTGCTCGTAGCACTCACCTGCTGTGACCTGTAATGAGTACCTACCTATACACATTATCATTGTGAACTGCAGCCATAAAGAGTCTGCAAGGTAGGCTAACTTTACCACGTGAAATTTTTATTAGTTACATTTAAAAAAAAGATATGTGCCTTCTTTGTTTTCTCTTCACATGTTTTGTCTAGAAATCGAAATACAGGTAATATGATGTTAGGTTACTTTATTGTGCCTTTTTTGCTTTTACTTTAGAGATCGGGTGTTAGACACATTTGTCTTGATTAGTGTTTGCCTTCTTGCTTAAAATGTATGTCAAAATGGTGCTACGCGCTGACGCCATCGCGCCCCACGTGATCCCAGAAGTTCGGATGTATGCTCGTTCCTTTCCAGGCAATTGCATTTAGCCATGCACATCTTGTTTTTACTTCTTGTAAGTAGCCAATTGGCTGTTTTTTAAATAAATTGTATCCTTGCGGTATTACGCTATTGGAGCTTTTGTTTTATATGATCACCTCCCACTCCTGGATAGTTGGGACGTCACGCTGTGAGGGGAGATTTACTATCCCATTATCCTGGAGGATTGGTTGTCATCATTATAACCTACAGAGGTATTCTGCCTGCCTGCACACAACAAAAAAACAAAATTGCCCATGGGACTTTAAAGGGGGACACCTCAAAACATGCCAAGTAAAATTTGTAATACAGAAAAAAGAAAATATATTAGATATCAACACACTGGTAAATTTTACATTTATGTATTAAACTTTTCCGTGAGACCTGGCTATGTCATGGAAATGACTGTCAGTAGTCTGAGATAGCTGTGCTAGGTCTCGACGAGTTTCGCGAGAGGAGTCTCGCTTCTACAGGAGAAGCACAGATAGGTGCAATTGATGAAAAATTCCTGGCCTACTGGCGTTGTAAAGATAACAAGCTATAGAGAGATCAAGAAATTGATGTACTTGGGAGGGTATACCACTCTCACTTTTTAAAAAGAGAAACGCTTCAAAACAAAACGTCCATAAAAGTAGATGGATAAATGCGTGAAATGCCAACCATGCCACCAAACTTCCCCCGGGAGCTGTGTGAAGGTGGGGAGATGGAAACCAGTGAGAAGCAACAGGAACCGGAACCTGGGCAAAAGCTGTCAATCCCACCAATGGAACTACCCATACCCTGAGGGGAAGAAAGACCTATCACCTGGTGGCCGGTACCTTGGCAAATTAGGCCAGGATTTTTTCATCAATTGCATCTATCTGTGCTTCTTCCAAAGAAGCGAGACACCTCAAGCGAAACGCGTCGAGTCCTAGCACAGCTATCCCAGACTACTGACAGTAATTTCCATGACATATCCAGGTCTCACGGAAAGGTTTATTACATAATGTAAAATTTACCAATATATTGATGTCTAATATATTTTATTTTTTCCGTATTACATGTTGTTTTTAAATGTTTGGTAATAAATCATTTACAAATTTTACTTGGCATGTTTTGTGAACAAGGCCATTGTGGCTGAAACGTGTCTACCTCTGCTGTATTTTTATCCTCATGGAGATATAATAAATTTGGACTGATTTAAAGAGCATGTATGGAGTTGGGGATTGTCCTTTATCCATTCATCACTTTGGCAGCTAAGCAACTGCACATTCTGCATCGGACAGCTCAGAAAGAGTTTAATTAATCTGGGGTAGTAGCACCTTTCATTGTTTATTGGAATGTTTTGAGGTGTACTCTTTAACCACTTAACCCCCGGAACATTTCGCTGGTCAAAGACCAGGCCACTTTTTGCGATTCGGCACTGCGTCGCTTTAACTGACAATTGCGCGGTCGTGCGACGTGGCTCCCAAACAAAATTGATTTCCTTTTTTTCCCACAAATAGAGCTTTCTTTTGGTAGTATTTGATCACCTCTGCGGTTTTAATTTTTTGCGCTATAAACAAAAATAGAGCAACAATTTTGAAAAAATTCAATATTTTTTACTTTTTGCTATAATAAATATCCTCAAAAAATATATAAAAAAACATTTTTTTCCCTCAGTTTAGGCCGATACGTATTCTTCTACATATTTTTGGTAATAAAAATCACAATAAGCGTTTATTGATCGGTTTACGTCTAAAAAATATTATAAAATATATTTAAAAATATTATAGCGTCTACAAAATAGGGGATAGTTTTATGGCAT
Source organism: Rana muscosa (assembly GCA_029206835.1). Classification (NCBI taxonomy): domain Eukaryota; kingdom Metazoa; phylum Chordata; class Amphibia; order Anura; family Ranidae; genus Rana; species Rana muscosa. The sequence goes on along the minus strand of CM055116.1, from coordinate 458,903,548 downwards.
TTTTATTAATAATAATTTTTTTACTAGTAATGGAGGCCATCAGCGATTTTTATTGTGACTGCGACATTATGGCGGACACATCGGACACTTTTGACACATTTTTGGGACCATTGTCATTTTTACAGCGATCAGTGCTAGAAAAATGCACTAATTACTGTGAAAATGACTCTGGCAGTGAAGGTGTTAACCACTAGGTGGCGCTGTAGGGGTTAAGTCAGTACTAGGGAGTGATTCTTACTGTTAGGGGGCGTGGCTACACGTGACACATCACTGATGACTGTTCCCGATCACGGGGAATAGCCATCAGTGACATGTCACTAAGCAGAATAGGGGAATGCCTTGTTTACAAAGGCATCCCCCTGTTCTGCCTTTGCCGACCGCAATCGCGGGCCAGCCGGGAACTTCGAGTTCCCTGGACCCGCAAACACGCTCACGAGGCACGGGGCGGGCGCACGCGTGTGCCCCCGGCGGCGCGCGCGAGGCCCGATGGGCGGCAAATTTAAAGGGACGTACAGATATGCCCATTTGCCTGCCCATGCCATTCTGTCGACATACATCTGCGTGCGGCGGTCGGCAAGTGGTTAAAAGTCTCAAGGGCAATTTTGTTTTTTGTTGTGTGCATACTATTGGGGACTGAGTATCACCTCCATCCATCTCATACCAGCTCTATTTTTCTTTGTAGTATTCTGCCTGCCTGCGTTGACCATCCTAGAGATAGGTGGTCCTGACGATTCGGTAAGGGTCCCAGACTACCGTGTGTGGTGTATCACAGAAAAGTTTCATCAAATCACTTGGTGGTGGAGTATTTATATCTGCTATTTTTGGACAAAGTACTCAGTCACAGTTTTTTTGCTTTTGCATTTAAAGTGATTTATGTGTTATTTTTCACTCTGGTTGGTATAAACACCTTTATGATTTTTTACTTTATAGTGTGTCAAAACACTACCAGTATATTATTCAATATATTTCAGATTTCATTTGCTTTTGACTAGCGCAATTTTATATTATTTATGTGTAGCGGGCACTCGTCCCACACTCCCAATCCCCTCTTTTAAAGTTCTCGCTCGCAATGTCTCTGGTCTAGGGGTATGATGGGAAAGGGAGTGCGGCCGCTACGCCAGGCTTCCACCACAGATGTATAAGTGGTATTGGCCAGAGTTATTTCTTTACCCTCGGGCCTGTATTGTGCATCGAATCCAACCGTCTGCCAGGGAACTGAGTCTCACACCGTTGCAAGTCCAACACTCCTTTATTCAGAGACTTACTTGCTTACAAACAGAACAGGAGGTGTGAAAGTGTAGATACATAGGCCCAGACACAAGTTCTTTCCTCCACTCTCCTCCAAAGAGTGGGCTATGGTCTCCGCACGAGGGAAATTCACCTTCCGGACGGTCTCCGTCAAGAGGCTCACCTGTCACCGGCAGTATGCTGCACCGGGTCTTCAGATAAGGAGCTCTCCCCGGTCCATTACGTCCACCTCGGATTAAGGCGTCCACCTCCGGAGCACCCTAGGATCCTTCCCTCGCGGAACTCAGTGTTGGGCACTGAGTCCCGGACCTCCGTCCAAGTACCTCATCTCAGGCTAAAGGTGCCTGAGATGGAACGCGACCTCCGGTGGTCCTCCAGGCCTAGTGCCCAGAGGACGACAAACACGAACTCCGTCCGCAGGCTAAAGGTGCCAGGGACAACGAACCCTGTGACAAAATGGCCGGCCCCCTTTATACCCCCCTCCGGCGTGCGTAGCGGGTTCCCCGCCCCACCACACGGCTGCCGAAGAAGGACAAAAAGGGATTCGACCCAGCAATGATTCGCCCGTCGGCCCAAAGTGACAGCACCACCCGGTGGACCGCCGGAGATACACCACTGGTGTCACCGCAAAAATTGTGCCAAGAAGGCATCTATGGACATTCTACCGTAGTCATGCTTCCCATGCACCTGCTGCAGCGTGCATTAGCAGAGATCTGTGATCGCTGAGTCATTCGGACACAGATGATCACAGATCAGGGTAAAGAGCCAATCACATCAGCTCTTTACCATGTGACCAGCTGTGTCCAATCACATCTGATCACAGTGTAAACAGTATTTGCCAGTTATTAGCAGTCCTCCCCTTATGCTGATGTGAGGAGAGGAGAGACGATAATCAGCAAATTCACACATGGGACATCTACACTGATAATCAGGGCACTGATCATCAGTGTCCTGATGATCAGTGCAGCCCCAACAGTGCCCACAAGTGCTGCCAATTAGTGCCCATCAGTGCTGCCTGTCAGTGCTCATCAGTGCTGTTTGTCAGTGCCCATGAGCATGGGCGTCCACTTCATAGGGCAAGGGGGGTCAATTGCCCCCCCTGGAAGTCAGAGTGAAGACACACTTGCCCCCTGTGTTGCAATAGCCCCCGTGGCCGCCTATGTGGCAGCCGTGGACTGGGGGCTGGGGCTGCTTTCAGTCTTTTCTGACTATCCGTCCCTCCCTCCTCACCCCCGGCCCGAGCATCAGATTGGCTCTGCCGCTCGGGCCTCTGCTTAATCACCGTGACCCGGCTGCTTTGTGATTGGCTGCTGCCTCAGCCTGCCTCTGCCTGTGTAAATGTGCCTATGCCGATCCGGCCAGCGTGGCGCCGGCTCCTCCCACAGGTGCGTGGCGTGCAGTGGCCGAGACAAGAGACTGAATACTCTGCCAGTGCCTGCCCTGGGCCTCTCGCTGAAGAACTACAGGTAACAGCAGTGCCTGTGCCAGGACACCACTGTGTACATCTTTTTGTATTGCAATGTATTGCAATACATTTGTTGTGGGCGGGCAAATTTTGATCTTGATGAAAACAACCTATACAGTATAGGCTGTTTTCATAAAGATCAAAATATGGCCACAACAGATGTATTGCAATACATTGCAATATAGAATGATGTACATTCTCTAGGCTATATTTATATGGACATGGAGTAAAGCTGAATTATCTCAAGAGCTATTTCACACTGCCAGATGGCCGCGTTATTGGTAAAGAGCACGCTAGTTTTAGTGGCGCTTTACCATCGTTTTAGTGGCGCTATTCGGACGCTAGTGGGGCACTTTTAACCCCAGCTAGCGGTCGAAGACAGGGTTAAATGCAACTGTGTATCGCCGCAGCCGAATCGCTTTGCAGGCGCTTCGGCATCGGTGCCCATTTATTTCAATGGGCAGGGGCGGTGGAGGAGTGGCGTATACAGCGCTGCTCCACTGCTCCAAAGATGCATGGATGACCTTAAAATGATGCCCCCCCCCTGAAAAAAGTTCAGTGGATGCCCATGCCCATGAGTACTGTCTGTCAGTGCCTATCAGTGCTGCCTATCAGTGCCCATCAGTGCCGCATATCAATGCCCATCAGTGCTGCCTATCAGTGCCTTATCATTGTTATCAGTGCTGTCTCACCAGTGCCGCCTCATTAGTGCAGCCTATTAGTGCCCATAAGTACAGCCTCATCAGCGCACATCAATGAAGGAGAACTTCTTTCGATTTTTTTTTTAACAAAAACGAAGAAAAGCTTTTTTTTTTTCAAATTTTTTGGTCTTTTTTCATTTGGTTAGCAAAAAATTAAAAACACAGCAGTGATAAAATACCACCAAAATAAGGCTCTATCTGTCGCAAAAAAAGTATAACAATTTTGTTTGGGTACAGTTGCATGACCAAGCAATTATCATTTAAATAGTAAATGGTAAGAGAATACTGCGCTAATGCAAAAAATGAAGGACTGCTACTTAAAGCCTAGCTGCGACACAAGCAAAAACATGTGAAACCATGCAAAACAAAATATAAATAAATATATGAATAAGGCCCCTATAAAGGTAGCCAAAGACACACAATATAATAAGTGACTGAACAACTAGTGATGATGAATGCCCAAGCTGAATAGCAATAACATAAATAACACCAGTGAAGAATAACAACCATGAAACTATACAGTAATAATTATGTGAAAAGAATAAAAGTCTAGAACTCATAAGTGTGCCACGGCTGGCAAAATAAGAGGATAAATATAAATTGATATTCACTAGAACCTTATAAATATGAAAACACTGAGTGATTATACAGTGAATAAAAAGAAAATATGAAGTCAATTTCTAATGAAAGAAAAATTCCAATTCCAAAAGTGCTGAGTGGAGATGGAGGGGGAGTAGAGGAAAATATTAAAGAGAGAAGTGATAAGGATAAGTCCACCAATGCCGTAGGTGAGATGTCTCCCCATGATGAACGTAAGGATAAGATGGGTACCTTACCAGATTAGGTGGACCTCCACTATAGCGAGGTCAATAGCGCCTGCAGATACAACCCTCTGTGGGGTCTTGAGATGTTCCTTAGGGTGTTACAATACCGATGTTCAGAGACCTCCTCTGCTATTGATACCGCTGCTTCATCCGTAGGAAGGTGGAATCATCCGGCCTTTGCAGGAACCAAACGTTCGTCCAGTGCTAATGGAGCACAGGTGAAATCAAAAAAGGAAGGGACTCGAATAGTATATTACCTCAGATATGAATATTTATTCCAAATAATCCAAAAACGAATATTTTACAAAGATAAAAATAAGTTTAAAAAGCCGGCATAAAAATCCTAGGCATTCGCCCGTGCTTCTGGGGTCACGTGGGGATAGTGACGTCAGTGCGTAGCACCGCCCTGACTAGTTTCGTTTTGAAATAACGTTTTCAAAGGGCACGGGCGACGCACTGAATCGTCACTGTATATATACTCTAGTGAGGCACATCCAAGCCTCTCTTTCATTTTGGCGGCCATGATGATGAGATCGTATTCAGCCCTCATTTTCGTTTACTTCAAAGGGAGAGGGGGCAGGCAAGGACCCACCATCCAGCACTGTCAATACCTCCCCCCCAACGAAAGAGAGGGTTGGAATAGAAGCCCCATTCTCCCATAATGACAGAAAACATATAAGTAATGCATAATATAAAAAAATCATACTGAATATCTAGAATGTTACATATAAATATATAAAAAGCATCTTAAATTAAAACACATAAGCGCTCGGACACATCAGATGCCTCTCCAATAAAGGGATAGCACCAGACGCGCCGGGCACTCTAGATCGCATGATAAACAACTCAGATATATGGAAAAATCCAAAAAAACAAGAGACGTTTCCCATAGAATAAAATCATAGACTGGATGGTACAAAACGTCAAGACCTACAATTGGGTGACCTAGATAGAAGATGTATCTAAATGGCAGAAGGGAAGGGGGGAATTTGGATATCATCCCAAAGATTCCAAATGGAAATAATTGTAATTAAAGGAACAGAAAAAAAGGGGGGGGGGGTTAATGCTCATGCGTTGTCAATAAATGCATTTATTTCTATATCGACATTTAATCCAAAGGGTCTAAGACACTTGACCCTGTATATCCAACTCATTTTGAGTTTAGATATAGCTCTCCTTTTAGGTCCCCCTCTCCAATGGCTTTTAAGTTTATCGATAGCTAGAAACGATGTTCCTCTAAGGCAGGGGTCTTAAACTGGCGGCCCTTCAGCTGTTGCAAAACTACAAATCCCATGAGGCATTGCAAGGCTGACAGGCACAAGCATGACTCCTACAGGCAGAGGCATGATGGGACTTGTAGTTTTGCAACAGCTGGAGGGCCACCAGTTTGAGACCCCTGCTCTAAGGTCTCTATTATGAACCTCCCAGTAATTTCTGGACACAGAGTGTCCCTTAAAACCCCTTCTAATATTGCCGATATGTTCGTTAAGCCTCACTTGGAAAGCACGTACAGTCCGTCCAATGTATTGTAACCCGTATGGACAGATTAGGAGGTACACCACATGGGTGGTAGAACATGTAATGAAGGACTTGATATCAAAGTTTTGTGAAGTGCTATTAGAGACAAAGCTAGTAGTCTTACGTTTCTTGATATGATTAATGCTACAAACAGCACATCTCTTGCATTTATGATACCCTACCCAGTTTTGAAAAAACATAGGTTTGTTGGTAGGGGGATCACAAGCACTCGATGCCAAGGAGTCTCTCAAGGAGGGAACACCCCTAAATACTACCTGTGGTTTCTCAGGGAGAATAGGTCCCAATACTACATCATCCTTGATGATATGCCAGTGTTTACGGACCAGCTTCTTCACCAAAAAATTTTGATTAAAAAAACCCGTGACAAAAGGCCAAGCAAAGGCATCCTTTCCATAATTTTTCACCTTTTTCTCAGCCAAAAGCTGACTTCTATCCAGCTGTTCCACCTCTAGAGATTTTTGTTCTAAATCTTCAGCTGAGTACCCTTTCTCCAAGAACCTACTGATCAAGATTCCAGCCTGTTCTTTATAATCTGACCGACAGGATGACAGAGGCTATTATGGCCCCCCTAGAGGGTCTTATGATGAAGAACCCTATAGGGATTACCAGATATCCACTTATAATAGATTCCAACCACTCCATGATGGTCACTACCCATATGGAGATTGGGATCATTATCAGGATAACCATGTCCCAGTAAGGGGAAATTGGAATGACAGACCACCTAGACAGTACCCACTCCCCCCCCACCCCCACCACCCCCTAGAGGAGATAGTCCTCGTGAATACTCTTACTATGGATGAGCTTCGAGTTCGAGTCAAACTCATGTTCGACTCGAACATTGCCTGTTCCCATGTTCGCCGAACAGCGAACAATTTGGTGTGTTCGCGGCAAATTCGAAAAGCCGCGGAACACCCTGTAAAAATCGAAAGTGCTAATTTTAAAGGCTTATATGCAAGTTATTGTCATAAAAAGTGTTTGGGGACCCGGGTCCTGCCCCAGGGGACATGTATCAATGCAAAAAAAAGTTTTAAAAACTGCAGTTTTAATGCACCTAGAATCTCTAAATGCTGGACACAAAACCTTTCCCTTAATGGTCAGCAGATTTGTGAGGTAAGGGCTCAATTGCACTTGTGATTAAGGGGGAATTAAAAAACACGGTTAAGTGTTTTTAATGCCCCCCCAACTGCCCCCCCCTTAAGCTGCAAAGTCAGCAAATGGGTGTGTTCACATGCCATGGTCGCGATGCTTTGCTTCACACCCACAGCATAAATTATCGCTTCTGACACTATTCTTTTTTTTTTTACCAAACTTATCAGAGTATCTTGCTGACTATAGAAGTTAACCACTTCCATACTGGGCACTTATACACCTTCCTGCCCAGACCAATTTTCAGCTTTCTGCGCTGTTTCACTTTGAATGACAATTGCGCGGTCATGCTACACTGTACCCAAACTAAATTTTTATCATTTTGTTCCCACAAATAGAGCTTTCTTTTGGTGGTATTTGATCACCTCTGCGATTTTTATTTTCTGCTAAAAAATAAAAAAAAGACCGCAAATTTTGAAAAAAATTAAGTTTTTTTTTGTTTCAGCTACAAAACTTTGTAAATAAGTTAGTTTTCTCCTTCACTGATGGCCACTGATGGGGCTGCACTGACGGGCACGGATAAGGCGGCACGGATGGGCACCGATGAGGTGGCACGGATGGGCAACGATCGGAGGCACGGATGGGCAACGATCGGCGGCACGGATGGGCAACGATCGGCGGCACGGGTGGGCACAGATAGGCGGCACAGGTGGGCACAGATAGGCAGCACGGGTGGGCACAGATAGGCGGCACGGGTGGGCACAGATAGGCGGCAAAAAATAGAGCTCAACTTTTTGGGTGTAAGCCATCTGGTCCAGGTGCTTTATTCACCTGTATTTTGTTAACATCAGAAAAACAACATAAACTAGTAAATCTTAAACTATAAAGGTACTGTTCCATGGTTTCCATTTGCAGTATTAATGATAGATCCTAATACATTAGGATTCACAACCTTTGACCCCACGGGAACATTTTTGCAGCCCAGTGGACATAGTGGTATAACCAAATAATCAGTCTATTACTTACCAGCTCATACCCTGAATACGCCACAAGCAATGCTAGTGTAGTACTACCGCCACTGGAGCCACTTGGTAATTTGGGTTTTCTATTCTGTACCTTGACCCCAAGAATTACCTTTCTGACACACCTGGTTGAATGAAAGTTACTGCAAGCACTTATTAGAACACAAGTATAGATACCTCTATCTTGGCTTTAAATTAGCACCAGGAAGTAGACACAAGATTGTTTAGTGGCAAATGAACTTAATGTATTTGTACAGGTTACAATAAATGGTGGTTTGAGCATACATGAACACACAGAAGGTAGGTTTAGACAGATGCAATCCTCTAGACAGTATGATCACTATGCCAAAGTAACTTAGGTTAGAATTCTGTACCACTAGACTGGGATTAACTCATGAATCAGCAAAGTCAGCAGTAAACAGTGCATATAAGCATTAACTGCAATGTAACTATTAATACTATAACTAGTCCAGAGTGCTCTCTAGGAGAATGGCTAAGATATGGTGCTGTATCCCCTGGGAGGTATCTCTTAGCATAGGCAGTAGGTTAAGGTCTTTGTGTAGCGACTGTAAAGGGGCAGTCTTTAGTCCTAACTCTTCAGCCAGCTAGCACTGGGGTCCATTTGTACCATTGGTGCACATGAGAATAGTTCCAGTCAAGTCTGCAGACAGCAATAAGGCTACTAGAATGGCTGTATGGTCAATCCCTAAAGGGCTCAGTCTCTCTAGCAGTAGATAAATCCCCACAGCAGTAGTTCCCAGTGATATAGCAGCTCACCATCCGATCACCCACTGCAATTAGTCCACTCTCTGCTCTGCACCCAGGTGACTCTGGCTGTCGGCACCCCCAAACCCAGCTCTCCAGTTCCTGCTCAGGCTGACAATATGCAGCAGTAGACAGCAATGTACACTCTCTGGTCTCACTCACATCAAGAGAAAATGCAACTCTTTCCCCTGATACTGACCAGCTCAGGCTGGGGAAATGCAGTTCAAAAGCTCTTGATTACAGTAGAGTCTCTTTTCCCTGGACTACAGTTCCCACAGTATAACTAGCAATAGAATATTGTTTGATATATATGTATATCCCCAACTAACTTAAATACACGGCCAAGCTGTACATGTGGTCCAAAACTGTAAACCAGATGCCCTCTTTTTTGTCAACCTTGCTATAGGTGAGTCACTATTACTGCCTTAAAGCGGAGGTTCCGCCAAAATCGTTTTTTTTAAAGCCAGCAGCTACAAATACTGCAGCTGCTGACTTTTAAAAAATGGACACTTACCTGTCCAGCGCGCCCGCGATGTCAGCAGACGAGGTCAAGCAGTCGCTTGGTCCTCGGATGCTGCCACCGCCATTCTCGGTGGGGGAATCAGGAGCCTTGCGGCTTCACTGCCCAGTACCCTACTGCGCATGTGCGAGTAGCGCGGTGCGCCATCACTGGTCCCCGCTCTCTTCTGGGAACAGTGTGTTTCCCAGAAGACAGTGGGGGGTGACGCGAAGGGGCGTGACTCCCGCGGGAGACAATACCCGGAAGTGGTGCAAATACCTGTCTTAGACGGGTATCTGCACCCCCCACCCCCTGAAAGGTGCCAAATGTGACACCGGAGGGGGGGAGGGTTCTGAAAAGCAGAAGTTCCATTTTTGGGTGGAACTCCGCTTTAAAGCCCACAAGGTGTTGACCAAACAACCCATCACCACATTAGAATGAGATTGAACAAAGAGCAAGTAGACTTTGCCACACTTCCTGTTCTCAGTCATCAGCTAAATGTAATGTAAATGTAAATGTAAATGCTTTATATTGCTTCTAACAGAATTTATTATCTTAATGGATACACAGAGTTGCTACTCACATGGGTTTTATTTACTAAAGCTGGAGAGTGCAAAATCAGTCTCACTTCTGCAGAGAAACCAATCAGCTTCTAACCTCAGCTTGTTGAATTAATCTTTGGCAATAAAACCTGGAAGCTAATTGGTTTCTATGCAGAAGTAAGACCGATTTTGCTCTCTCCAGCTTTAGTAAATAAACCCCATAGTCTCTATATTGTGATCAGAGGAGCCATGAAAACACAATAAGGTCAGCACAAGGAATGTCAGTGATACTTGTTTAATGTTTTTTGGTTGATGTGATCCAGACACAATGCTTTTCAATCTGCAAAATATTCCAATAATTGTTACTGAGATCCCCTGTGCTGACAAGTGTTTTCTCTCTCTTTAGAAAACATGTATAGTGCCTCCAACCCTCTCTTCACCTGTCTTTGGCTCCTCGCAGGAAGAGAGGGCACACACAGCTATATGCCCGTACCTCCTGTGTGAAGAGGTTGAGCGGTGTTGTGATGGGTCTCCACAGCCAGGTTCTCCAGAGAATGGCTCTTATCTCTATGCTCAATAAAGACAAGTCTCTATTTCCCCCAATAACTCCAAGGTCCACACCAGCCGTAACTCCAACGTAGAGTTTATTTCTCTTAAAGCACAGTCTCTGATAGGAAAGGTTGGAGAGAGAACAGGACAGCATAAGGTGTGGGAGAGGTCCAGGCACAAACGTAATACACTTCACTGCTTGGCTTCTCAAGCAGACTTAGCCCATTTGGATAGTCTCCCTAGATAGGGACTAGCAGCCAGAATGGTACTCTAACTAAACGCACTATCACTACACAGACTGGTGATCTTGGTCTCTGCCACAGACCTGGTGAACTTGGTTTTCAAAGCTTGGCCTCTTTGTAAGGAGAAGACATCCCTCCAGAGAGTGACCGGGCCCCTTCCTTCACTGTGACTTCTCACCAGTCCCTCGGAACGGTCTTTCCCCGGCCTCCTCGTCTCAGATGTGGGTCCCCTCGCAAGGCGGTACCCTGAGATTCCTCGATCCTTAGTGGGCCCCAGCCAAAGGCGCTGGGGCCAAGGCCTTTAGTTGCAGCCCCAGGGCTAAAGGTGCCTGGGACTGATTCACCGACCACCGCCCCTGGGCCAAAGGTGCCCAGGGCAGACAGGAACACACACTCCCCGGGAGTAGGACCCCCGACAACGAACCCAAAACAGGCAGCGTCTGCCCCTTTTATATCCTCTCCCAGAATACACAGCAGGCCGACCACACCCACTGCATTGTTGCCGAGAGGGGACACACAAAGCACAGCACTGTATCAGCGGTTCAACCCTGGCCCACCATGTCAACGCCACCCGCAGGCCACAGGCAACAGTACACTGATACTCTCCCTGCAGACAAAATGGTTGATAATGTCCTAACAATTTAGGTGTTTGAGCATAACTACCACTCAAACACTACCCCTAAATTTAGGACCCCGCTACACATGTAATGCTCTCTAAATCTGGTGTCATAGCTACACAATGTTTTTAAAACAGTGACAAGACAATTGACCCAGAATCACTATTTCTTTTCAAAGCAAACCTGCGTGTGACCATGCAAAGCAAAGTCACAAGTTTGCAATAATGCTGCCCACCATCCCAGTAACACACTGACCTTTCCTTTGCTTCCTTGCTGGTCCATTCAGCTACTGGGAATAAGGTAAAGAAGAGTTGATCTAGTTAAGGCTTACATAGGGTTGATTTTCTTATTTCCTATTTAACAGCACTGGGCTAATTGCTAAACAGCAGCACTGTCACATGAGAGGAAGGGGTGTAAGTCACATACTGCTCCATAACGGGAAGTATAGGGTATTTTAGTCCAGAGTGGCAGTGCATTTACTCCTTCCATTGCCCCCAACCCACCGCCCGGACAGGTGCATGGCCAAGGAATTTTTTACTGGGGTGGGCAGAGCGTGATGGGGAACTCGGAGATCTGCTTTACTCTTGATTGACAGTGAAAGGCTGTAGGCAGATACTATTCTCTCCAATAGCCACTTTCGAATCCGCCCACTGCTGTGTGCTGTCAATCAAAAGTAAAGGGGACCTGATGGGGAACTCGTCTCTCTAGTTCCCCATTGTGCTCCACCCATACATTGATAAGTCATCACACAACATCACCAGTATCTCCATTTGCATTTAGCTTTTGCCCAGTGAATTGACAGCTAAATGGGTCAGGGATACAGCACTGTACAGGAAGCTGTCACATACAGCAGTGGTTCTCAACCCTGTACTCAAGTACCCCCAACAGACCATGTTTTGGGAATTTTTCTTAGATAAAATAGCTGTCCAAAATACCAAGCCATTGACTCCGATGTAAGCACCTGTGCAAGATAAATGAAAACCTGCAAACATGGCCTGTTGGGGGTACTTGAGGACAGGGTCGAGAACCACTGACATACAGTACATGATAGCTTCCCAGGACAGACCTGCCTCACTCTGAGTACTGATGTATCTATCTATGGCAGCTCAGAGCTGGTCTTATATACTGCTAGTTTCCTAATCTAAGATTTGGTTTAACGCTTTAGGAATTTGTAGCTGTCAATGCAACAGGTGCAGCCTCCCAGCCCTTTATGGGGTTTAGGAGGCGGGGTTTATGATCATGTGACAGCCAATCACGGCAGTCACATGTTCGGAGCTTTCTGTTAGTCGCAGGCAACTGTGCCGGGAGCGTGCAGGGCGCACGCTCTTGGCACAGCTGTTTTTGCACTAATGCACACAAATATGCGCCTGCTTGGCGCCAAGGCCCACCCACCAAGAGGCCGCATATTTGCATGCAGCCAGCACCAAGAGGTTAAGTGGTGGTAGTAAGAACAGGCTGAATTTGACACACGTGTTGGTAATGTTACCAACACCTGTGTAAATGCTTACCTGAATTAGGCGCAGGTAGTTCCTAAGTAAAACTACCACCATAAAACTGTTTTGAATACCCCTGTATGGGTCCTACTGCACACTTGCATGCAGTGGGAATGAGAGGACCAGGTAGCCAGGGGTAAACATCATGACTGGATGTGGTTGGACAGGGTGGCAGCACTGAGTATGGAGCGTTAGTGGGTGGATTCCCCTGGGGAGAAGGCAAAAAGAGTAAGAAAACTTTTAGAAAGTGTTCTAAAGAAATGGATATACCCTTTTAGTCAAAAACTTGTGACTTTGTCTTATGACAATATATGGTAGTATACTTTGTATTGTTCACACCAAAAGTCATTATAATTGACGATCATTTTAAAGTCAACCGTCTAGAACAGCCATTCTCAACCAGGGTTCCGTGGAACCCTGGGGTTCCTCCAGAGGTTGCTAGGGGTTCCTTGAGCTGTGGCTGATGAACCACCTATTTGACCTAAATTAAAGTGGTTGTAAACCCATATAATTTTTTTTTTCTTTTAAGCCAACCTGCAAGACAAAGCTATAATGAGCTAGTATGACTAGCATACTAGCTCATTATGTACCACTTACCTTAGATCGGGGCCCCCGAAGCCGTCCGTGTCCCTCTCTCCAGCCGCAGCCATCGTTGCGGCGATAGCCGGAATTTTACTTCCGTGTATCGCCGCTCCAGCCAATCACAGCGCCGCTCCGGCGCTGTGATTGGCAGGAGTGGCGAAGACGTGACTCCGCGCATGCGCGCGGGAGCCGTCAAATTTGGCTAAGCCCAAGCGTTGCTGGGACTTACCCGAATTTGTGAATGGGATTAACCCCATGAATGCGCCGTTATCTACGGCGCGCATGCGCCGTAGACAGCGGCGCCTGTGATTTTAGTAAATATCTCCTAAACCGTGTAGGTTTAGGAGATATTTCTTGCACCTACAGGTAAGCCTTAATCTTGGCTTACCTGTAGGTGCAAGTTGCAAAAGTGGGTTTACAACCACTTTAAGGACTATTTGATGATGCCTACAGACAGGCTCGGACTGGGACAAAAAATAGGCCCGTGCATTTTAGACTGAGCAGCCCGGGGGGGGGCGCGGCGGCGGCGCTTCGCGGTGACGGTTAATGATGGGATGTGGGGTTCCAGCACCTTGTACCTCTGGACCCCTTTACATTACACAGCACCCTGGACTCCTTTACATTACATAGCACCGCACCTCTGGACCTTTTTACATTACACAGCACCCTGCACCTCTGGGCCCCTTTACATTACACAGCACCCTGCACCTCTGGACCCCTTTACATTACACAGCACCCTGCACCTCTGGACCCCTTTACATTACATAGCACTACCCCTCTGGACCCCTTTACATGACACAGCCCCCCACAGTTTGTTACACAGACACCCCCTAACAGTTCTGGACCCCCTGCATGTTACACAGACCTCCCTACAGTGCAGACCCCCTCCCTACAGTGCAGACCCCCTCCCTACAGTACAGACCCCCTCCCTACAGTCCAGACCCCCTCCCTACAGTGCAGACCCCCTCCCTACAGTACAGACCCCCTCTACAATACAGACCCCCTACATTACAGCCCCCCTCTACAATACAGACCCCCCTACATTACAGCCCCCCTCTACAATACAGACCCCCCTACATTACAGACCCCCCTACAGTACAGACCCCCTCCCTACGGTACAGACCCCCCTACAATACAGACCCCCCTACAATACAGAACCCCCTACAATACAGAACCCCCCTACATTACAGACTCCCCTACAATACAGAACCCCCCCTACATTTCAGACCACCCCTACAATACAGAAACCCCTTCAGACCTATAATGTACCTCAGATCAGCACGGAACTGCATGTTGGGTCCCCTCCCCCTGTGTGGACATAAAGGAGGAGGGGAGGCGGCTTCACTCTGCTCGGCTGTGTGAGACAGCCAAGCCGAGACTGATCAGATCATCAGTGCCGCGGCCACCTTGCCAGAGAGAAGGGGATTGTTGCGGGTCTCGGCCCCCTGATGTGCCAACGGGTGTCACTGTCACTCGAGTGCGGCTCCGACTCGCAGCTGAGAGTGCACTGGGGCAGTGGCGTAACTAGGGTTGGTGTCACCTGGTTCGGCAAGACATGGTGTCACCCCCCTCCTGTCTATCCTGTCCAGCGCCCTGCAGGCAACGCACGGTCACGAGGCGCACCCCCAAATGACCCCTGTAAATTAAAGTATAGGGTGGTATTGGGCCGGCTGGGGCGATATAGGGCAGGTTGTGGTAATATAGGGCAGGTTGCGGTGATATAGGGCAGGCTGGGGTGGCATAGGGCAAGTTGGGGTGGTATAGAGCAGGTTTGGGTGGTATAGGGCAGGTTTGGGTGGTATAGGGCAGTTTGCGGTGGTATATGGCAGGCTGGGTGGTATATGGCAGGCTGGGTGGCATAGGGCAGGTTGGGGTGGCATAGGGCAAGTTGGGGTGGTATAGAGCAGTTTGCGGTGGCATAGAGCAGGTTGGGGTGGTATAGAGCAGTTTGCGGTGGCATAGGGCAGGTTGCGGTGGCATAGGGCAGGCTGGGGTGGTATAGGGCAGTTTGCGGTGGTATAGGGCAGGTTGCGGTGGCATAGGGCAGGTTGGGGTGGTATGGAGCAGTTTGCGGTGGCATAGGGCAGGTTGGGGTGGTATAGAGCAGTTTGCGGTGGCATGGGGCAGGTTGCGGTGGCATAGGGCAGGTTGCAGTGGCATAGGGCAGGCTGGGGTGGCATAGGGCAGGTTGCGGTGGCATAGGGTAGGGTGGGGTGGCAAAAGGCAGGGTGCAGTGGGACGCATAGGGCAGGGTGCGGTGGCATAGGGCAGCAGGCTGGGGTGGTATGGTGCCAGGTTAGGAATCTATGTAGTGACATGTGCAGCAGTGCAGTAACTTACAGCATGCCTGGAGATGAAGACACTCTGTCTGCTGTGTCCTTGTTTCTTTCTCCTTCAGCTGTGGGATCAGCCAGAGCAGTGGCGGCTGGTGCTCAAAATTTTTGGGGGGGTGCAAACAAACTGAAAAAAAAAAAACATCAATTGCCGCCACTGTGCCCATTAAACGCAGCCACTGTGCCCAAACGCCACCAGTTTGCCCCCTCAAATGCAGCCAGTTTCCCCCCAAATGCAGCCAGTTTGTCGCCAAATGCAGCCAGTTTCCCCCCAAATACAGCCAGTTTGTCCCCATATACAGCCAGTTTCCCCCCATATACAGCCAGTTTCCCCCCATATACAGCCAGTTTGTCCCCAAGTACAGCCAGTTTCCCCCCATATACAGCCAGTTTGTCCCCAAGTACAGCCAGTTTGTCCCCATATACAGCCAGTTTGTCCCCATATACAGCCAGTTTGTCCCCATATGCAGCCAGTTTGTCCCCATATGCAGCCAGTTTGTCCCCAAATGCAGCCAGTTTGTCCCCAAATACAGCCAGTTTGTCCCAAAATACAGCCAGTTTGTCCCCAAATGCAGCCAGTTTGTCCCCATATACAGCCAGTTTGTCCCCAAATGCAGCCAGTTTGTCCCCATATACAGCATGTTTTTCCCCAAATGCAGCCAGTTTTCCCCCAAATGCAGCCAGTTTGTCCCCATATACAGCCAGTTTGTCCCCAAATGCAGCCAGTTTGTCCCCAAATGCAGCCAGTTTGTCCCCATATACAGCCAGTTTGTCCCCAAATGCAGCCAGTTTGTCCCCAAATGCAGCCAGTTTCCCCCCAAATACAGCCAGTTTGTCCCCAAATGCAGACAGTTTGTCCCCCCCAGCCCTGCACTTACCTTCCTCGGGTCAGCGCCATCCTTCTTCCGTCCTCGATGTCTTCTCCCGCCCTCGATGTCGCTTCAGCCAATCAGGTTACCGGTAACCAGACCCGGTAAACCTGATTGGCTGAAAAGTCCTGTCAGTGTTAACCAGGGAAGGCACCCACTGTGCGCTCTGTGGTTAGCTATTTGGAAGCCGATTACAGCCCTCAGGCTGTAATCGGGAAGCCTATCAGAGCCGCTGGCTTTGATAGACACTTCCAAACACCAACCAGCCGCTGTTATTCAGATGGCCGGCGCTCAACAGGGGGCCGGCCATCTGAATAGTGGGCGGCAGCGGCAGCGACAATTCATAGGTTCATGCAATGCATGAACCTATGTATTGTTGTGAGTGACGGGCGCAGGAGCGAGAGGGGGCGGCGCTCCTGCGCCCACTATGGACGCACCGCCACTGAGCCAGAGTGAACGAGTCTGTGGGAGGAGTGGAGGGGGCAGCCACACCCCCAGCACCGCCCACCAACTCCGGCTGCCTCCGGAGACATTGGAGATGATGGGGAAAAGGTGACATGCAGTCCGGTATGCCCTATGGCCAGTCCGGGCCTGCTTACAGAGTTCAAGGTTCAGTACCACTTGGCAAAGCCAGCAGCATGACACCAAATATCTCTTTAGCTGTCTTTAAGGGTGGCATTCTGAACACCACTTTAAGGGGGACATTCTTCCTATTGACCACCAATATAAGGAGCATTGTTCCAATGAGCCCTGATGATTTGGTTTTAGTAAGGGTTCCTCGAGACATTAAAAAAAATTTTGGGGTTCCTCTAGGGTTAAAAGGTTGAGAAAGCCTGGTCTAGAATCTAAAATAACTGTGCCAAAAAAGGATCAAGAATAGAACAAGTAATAGAACAGTCTGTGTTTTATTATAAATATCCAATAAAAATATATTGAAACACATTTTGCCAGAAATTTAAGTATATTTTACTTTTAACATACATATATATATTTTTTTTTACTCAAGCGTTGTTTATTGAAAAATATAGTTAGCACACAACAATGAAGAATATCTTCAACAATATAGCTTACTTTTAACATATTTGAAATGTTTACATATTTTCTGAATGTCTGACCGATTTAAAAAAAATAGGGTTAATGCTAATACATTGTGGTTTATATACTGTATATGATTAAATCGGTATTAAACACAAAACCAAAATGTATTATATTGCAGCTTACCGATCATTAGATGTGGTGACTGCATCAGTTTTCTTTGGCTTTTTCCCCTCTATTTTCACCTGGTCATCTGGCCAGTAACACACATCCTATATTAGTGACTAGTGAGACACACCACACCTCTGGAGGAATGAGAAGAGGAGGCACAGCAGGCAGCAACATTGTCAGTCTGGGTGGAAGGTAGTGTTATGTATTGGCATATTTAGAAGCACTAACAAAGTGAAGCCAAAGTCCAGCTCACACTTTATCATCAGTTACAGCTGTTTTTTTTTTTTACTTTTGAGATAAAGGTTTTACATAAATAAATAAAAGCAGATCATTTTAATCACCCCTGCCAGTGTTAAGTGGTTTGTCCCATCTATGTAAACTGATACATTCTGCTGGAGAGCTGGTGCTTTGACTTTCTGGCTGAATCACCAGATAAAAATAGAAGAAAGAAAGCCTAAAAAAGGAAACGAATGCAGCCATCACATCTAAAGCCTCGTACACACGACCGAGTTTCTCATCAAAAAACGACAAGAAACTTCCTGGCAGAGCTTTCTTGCCAAGTAAATCGGTCGTGTGTACGCGGCTAGGCTATCAGGTTTCTCGTCAAGAAAACCGACAAGAATTTAGACAAGAAAAATAGAGAACCTGCTCTCTATTTTCTCGTCGAGATTCTCGTCAGCATGTTTCTCGATGAGAAAAGTGTGTGTGTACACTTACCTGTCCTCCGGGAAGCCCGCGCATGCTCGAAATGACTTTGACGCATGCGCGGTAGCTTCCTAGGCATAGGTAGGGTGTAGCAAGATGGCGGCGACGGCATCGAATGTGACGAGCGCACGCTCGTTGTAGTCGATTACGTCACCGCGTTCGCTCCATTCAAAGAACTGCGGGTTCTTTGAAAGGAGCGTGTGTACACTCGGCCGGGACAAGTTTCTTGTCCAAAAATCTCGTCAAGAAAAACGACGAGTTTTTTCCTGACGAGATTCTCGACCGTGTGTACGAGGCTTGTGAATTGGTAAACTGCAATGTAATCAATATTTGCTTTTGGGTTTAATGCTGCTTTCACAATAAATATATGCATCTATTTATCATCATTATTTTGCTGTAACAAAAAGTTTTTTTGGGACTGATTTGACAACGAACATGCATTCATTTTATCCAAGTGTGGGTAACACACACAACCAACTTTACATTCAATACCATATAATGTCTATTTATGGCTCAGTATCAATAGTTACATTCAGTTAATACATATAGTATACAGTGCAGGTGATCAATCAAAAGCTCACTATGAACTTTTTACAATATATTGATACTTTATTGCAAAAGTAAACACATTCATGCAACTATTTCCAGTGTCTTCTTTGATCATTGTGTCTTTTTTGCTCTGATAGGAAATAAAAGCATGTTACTATTTTACAGTAATATATTGATATTGTATATAATGATCAGCTTTTTATATGTTAACCACACATTATTTTAACTAACAGATAACTGTATACAAGAATCAATCTTTCCTTATTTCCTTCCTGCACTATCTGTAAGGCTGGGTTCACACATGCTGCAGCCGCATCAGGGGGCCCGGTGCGTCCCTGTTAACCAATTCAGGTGCGAATCAGGTCAGAATCTTTGCCTGAATTCACACCTGAATCTGAAATGAGGACGCACAGGACCCTTTCCAAATGCGGGCCGCGGCCATCTCCGGAGCTGTATGAACCGGCTCCATTGAGAGTCGGGCACACTCTCTAGTCATGTGAATTGGATGTGGAGAAACCCGCATCCATTTTGCATATACAGGTCCTTCTCAAAAAATTTGCATATTGTGATAAAGTTCATTATTTTCTGTAATGTACTGATAAACATTAGACTTTCATATATTTTAGATTCATTACACACAACTGAAGTAGTTCAAGCCTTTTCTTGTTTTAATATTGATGATTTTGGCATACAGCTCATGAAAACCCAAAAATCCTATCTCAAAAAATTAGCATATTTCATCCGACCAATAAAAGAAAAGTGTTTTTAATACAAAAAAAGTCAACCTTCAAATAATTATGTTCAGTTATGCACTCAATACTTGGTCGGGAATCCTTTTGCAGAAATGACTGCTTCAATGCGGCGTGGCATGGAGGCAACCAGCCTGTGGCACTGCTGAGGTGTTATGGAGGCCCAGGATGCTTCGATAGCGGCCTTAAGCTCATCCAGAGTGTTGGGTCTTGCGTCTCTCAACTTTCTCTTCCCAATATCCCACAGATTCTCTATGGGGTTCAGGTCAGGAGAGTTGGCAGGCCAATTGAGCACAGTAATACCATGGTCAGTAAACCATTTACCAGTGGTTTTGGCACTGTGAGCAGGTGCCAGGTCGTGCTGAAAAATGAAATCTTTATCTCCATAAAGCTTTTCAGCAGATGGAAGCATGAAGTGCTCCAAAATCTCCTGATAGCTAGCTGCATTGACCCTGCCCTTGATAAAACACAGTGGACCAACACCAGCAGCTGACATGGCACCCCAGACCATCACTGACTGTGGGTACTTGACACTGGACTTCAGGCATTTTGGCATTTCCCTCTCCCCAGACTCCGGCACCTTGATTTCCGAATGACATGCAAAATTTGCTTTCATCCGAAAAAAGAACTTTGGACCACTGAGCAACAGTCCAGTGCTGCTTCTCTGTAGCCCAGGTCAGGCGCTTCTGCCGCTGTTTCTGGTTCAAAAGTGGCTTGACCTGGGGAATGCGGCACCTGTAGCCCATTTCCTGCACACGCCTGTTCACGGTGGCTCTGGATGTTTCTATTCCAGACTCAGTCCACTGCTTCCGCAGGTCCTCCAAGGTCTGGAATCGGTCCTTCTCCACAATCTTCTTCAGGGTCCGGTCACCTCTTCTCGTTGTGCAGCGTTTTCTGCCACACTTTTTCCTTCCCACAGACTTCCCACTGAGGTGCCTTGATACAGCACTCTGGGAACAGCCTATTCGTTCAGAAATTTCTTTCTGTGTCTTACCCTCTTGCTTGAGGGTGTCAATGATGGCCTTCTGGACAGCAGTCAGGTCGGCAGTCTTACCCATGATTGCGGTTTTGAGTAATGAACCAGGCTGGGAGTTTTTAAAAGCCTCAGGAATCTTTTGCAGGTGTTTAGAGTTAATTAGTTGATTCAGATGATTAGGTTAATAGCTCGTTTAGAGAACCTTTTCATGATATGCTAATTTTTTGAGATAAGAATTTTGGGTTGTCATGAGCTGTATGCCAAAATCATCAATATTAAAACAAGAAAAGGCTTGAACTACTTCAGTTGTGTGTAATGAATCTAAAATATATGAAAGTCTAATGTTTATCAGTACATTACAGAAAATAATGAACTTTATCACAATATGCTAATTTTTTGAGAAGGACCTGTATGTGTACCCAGCCTAATAAAACATCTGTGATTTAATCAGGTTTGTACAAAAGGGTTGCCTATGAAGTGTAGTAAATTGCAACAAAAAATCTTAGCACAATATTGGAGAACAAGTAATTTAGCTGGGTTGAAAATGTTCAGATGACAGTCCATAGTTCTTCAGGATTGGAGAGATCCTTAAATTAAAGAAGGCCTGGCCTTGCACGTGGGGTAATGCCCAAAGGCATGCTCACCAATGCCCGAGGACCTGGCAGGAGCTGCAGTCATGTGAAAATTTAAACATCCAACATGCCACATGTGTGCCGTACCCAAGATATGGAGTTTCCTCCTTTAAGGAGAAGTCCAGCCAAAGCTTGTTTGGCTGGGCTTCTCCTATGAATCAAAGGGGTGCAGTTTGTTTTGCACTCCTGTGACCCATTTTCAGCGGAGAGCAGGCTGAAGTACACTCTCTGCTGACGTCACATTAGTCAGTCCAGGCACCGCGTCATCACGACAATAAAATCGCAACGTTTCGGAGTCACGCAGGACCCCTTCGTCAGGCGTGTGCAATCACATGCCTGACGAAGGGGTCCTGCGTGACTCCGAAACTTTGCACTCTCCTTGTGTTGTGATCATGCAATAAATCATCCATTTGGATGCTATTTATGTCGTTCCATGGTGTGCTGGCAAATATCTACATTGTGATTTGAACCAGTTTCCAGCTGGTTGTTGTTGCAGCACCCTAATTTCAGAGCTCATCCAGGAACGTGTGCGATGGGAATATGAAGTATCACGACAATATAGTCTGGATCAGCCAGGTGCCTGGACTGACATCCGACACAGCCTCTCAGTGAGCTGCTGAGAGCCTGAGCCTGCCACCCCCACCCCCTCTACAGCCCAGCATTCCAATGAGCGAGGAGGGAGCAGCTCTCTGCTCACGGAGCTCTGAAAACTGAGTAATCGGCAGGGTTTGATCGCTCGGTCCTCAGTGCAGAGGCGCCAGGGAACAGATGCACCACTAAGGTAAGTATGATTCCTAAAAAAAAACAAAAACCTTTACTTCTCTTTTAAGCTTCTCCATCCCATGTCTTACACACATGCACTGATGTATGTGTTGCATTTATATGAACAGGCTGAGCCTCTGCCCACTAATCAGCATACCTCTGTTACCTCACTCCCAGTAACAGAATGGGGTCCCACCGAGCACATAGTGTGGACCTCATACGTTCTGTCACTTAACTCTTCTCTTTCCATACCAAGTGACCAGGCCATAGATCTCTGTAATGTTAGTCCGTTCTCGGTGACCGACAGAGATTGAAAGCTAGGGAGGGAGTCAGGGCACTGACCACCCCCGCTACTGGAGAACCTGTCACCTATCCAGGTACCACGCCAAAGACTGGTTGTTGTTTCTCCTTACAGTTGAACTTCTGCTGTAGTGTTATAACTGAAGCTGATAGCTATACTTTCCAATGTAAATATGTAAATGACACACATACTTGTTGGAAATCAATGACTTAAAACATATATTGCACTTGGCTTTTAAGTAGATAATTAACCTACCTTTTGAGAATTTTGCTGATAAGTCTTTTCACCCACTTGGCTTCTGGAGTTAAGCAAACAATGGACCCACGCTTTAACGTGACACTGCAAATGAGGATATACAATGGTGATTTGGGATATTATTTGATTTCTGTAATCCCCTGCACACAGTGTGGTGATGCTCATCAATTGTTCTTTCAGCAAGCTGGGGGCAGGTTGATATTTCAATCTGAGTTCCTTAATTTACAGTAAGCTGCAAGATGTCCCTGGTTAGAGAATTGCAATTTAATCCTTATCTGGGCCAGTTAAGGTCAACAGCCATTGGTGTGGCAAAAAACCAAGGATCACTGTATAATTTCAGTAGGGTACCTAGGGTTAGGTGGTCCACCCAAGATGCAGTCAACTGAGGTGTGCTCTAGGACTGCACCCTCCATCTGCTTAGCATGTTACTGCTAGGAAGGGGTTCCTGCAAATCTGTGGGTCACACTGCCTGTGACCCTGAAACTTCACTGGCATAGCGGTAAAGACAGAACTTAGATCTGAGCAGCACAGGGCTAGAGCCAAGATGAAGCTTTAATAGGCCTCTCATCTTTGATGCAACATATCACATAGCTGGGGAAAGCCTGGATGGTGTTCCCCACCCTCTGGTCTGGGCACTGCTCTGTCTGAAGCCTGGTGAGTGGTTATATGGGGAATAGAGGTGCTGGGAAAAGGATGAGGAATGTTTGGCTGTATATGAGTTGTAATTGTCTGTTTGTTGTGCACATATTGTATTGTAATGCTTGACCATTTGCTGGATGCTTATTTCCCCTTTTTTTTCTGGGGGGGGGGGGGGGTGGGACCCGACAGAGAAAAAAAAAAAGAGAGGAAGAGGTAGAATTACAAGGGACACTGAATGTGTGGAGTGATAGGTGGGATGAGAACCAATGAAGAGTACAGTTGTGGAGACCAAGGAAGGAGAAGGGGTGGTCTACTGTATCAAAGGCAGCAGAGAAGTCCAAGAGTAGGAGTACAGAGTAGCGACTGTTGGTTTTAGCTGTTAGTGAATCATTTGTGAGTTTTAGGAGAGTAGTTTCTGTGGAGTGTTGAGGGCGAAATCCAGACTGAAAGGGATCAAGAAGGTTATTCTCAGTGAGGTGGTAGCTCAGTTGGTTGCAGACCAGGCATTCAAGGAGTTTGGAGGTAAAGAGGAGCAAAGAGATAGGTTGTAGGTTATTAAAGTGTTACTAAACCCAGGACCCTGCATTCACTATATCTGGTCTCCCACAGTACACAGAATATAAAAAAAGAAATTATTTTAATAAATATAATCTGCTAAATACCTTTTCTCACCAGCAGTATATAGCAGTCTTGTGACTTCTATCAGTTCCTGCTTGAAGCTTGGAGGAGGAGTTTACATACTGCACTGAGCTGTCCGATCAGGATCAAGGAACCCTTACCATCTGTCTGAACAGTGCTAATTGGCTCTGTGCTGATCACATGCACTCTCCCAAGAAAAAAAAACGCTCTAGCAATACAGACCAAACTGAGCATGTGCAGGCTGACTCCAATAGCTCTGTCTTATCCGGACCTGTTCTGGAGTCAGTGGAGGAAGAGGAGGATCTGTGCACGCATGGTCAAACAACCTTTTTACACAATGCAGAGGATTAACCCCTTAGGTTTCACAGTGAGTATAACAAGCATGCTTTACTGCATATACAGGCTGAATTTACTGTTGTGGGTTTAGTAACACTTTAAAGTGGTTTTAAACCCCCAAATTTAAACAAATAAAAAATAAAAACCTGAAAGACAAAGGCATAATGAGCTAGTATGTCTAGCATACTAGCTCATTATGAATTACTTACCTTAGATCGAAGCCCCCAAAGCCGTTTTCGCCTCCCCCTCTGGCCGCAGACATCTCCCCTGGAGGTTACTTCCGGGTATCGCTGCTCCGGCACTGTGATTGGCCGGAGCGGTGAAGACATCACTCCGCGCATGCGCGGGGAGCTATCAAAGCCGACATTACCCATTGAGAAAACCGGAATTCTCAGTGCGCCTGCGCCGTTGTCTACGGCGCACATGCGCCGTAGACAACTGTGTATTCTTTGTGGCAAATATCTCCTAAACCGTGTAGGCTTAGGAGATATTGCAAACACCTACAGGTAAGCCTTAATCTAGGCTTACCTGTAGGTAAAACAAGTCAGAGAGGGTTTACAACCACTTTAAGATTGGTGGGATCCATCAAGGGTTTTTTAGGTATGGGGAGACCAGTGCATGTTATGATAGTTGGTGAAGATGCCAAAAGAGAGGGAGAGATTAAAGATGGGAGTTAGAGTGTGCAGGATAGAACCATAGGATGACTTTAGTATTTGCTAGGGAGCAGGGTTCAGGTAGTTAGGTAGGCATTGGATTTTTTTTTAGAAACCTTGTCTATAGTGGCGGGGTTAAACAAGAGAAGTATTGAGTGTACCTGTGGGCATGGAGTGTTAAGTGAGAGAGATATCTGTACAGTGGAGAGCTCATCAGGAGCTGTATAAAATGTTATTTTTAAAGTGATTGATGATCTCTTGGACAGTGAGTGAGTTAGTGGGGAAAGGCAGTGGAGAATGAAGTGGAGAGTTAAAGGTAGAAAAGAGTTGATGGGGACTGGATGAGAGGGTGTTACATAGTAAATTGTGTTTACTATGCTTCAGTTTGTGAATGAACAGGAAGCTGCTCAGCACAGAGCACTTCCCATTCACTTACTGTCCAGTGCAGCTGGGGCTGTAGAGAAAGGGACTGGGGAATCTTTGTCTCCAGTCCCTTTCTCTTTATCAAAAGTGAAACATCAGGGGTTTGTTTAGACCCCTGATATTTCACCAAAGCCCCCCCCAATGGGGCTTCTAAAAAATAGTAAAAAAATAAAATAAACAATATTGTAAAAACTAATAAAACAATATTTTTTTAAAAATAATAAAAAATAAAATTATAAAAATTAAAAACTACTGACATTGTCCACTGCTCTACTGACACCATCATCTTCCCTACTAACAAAGTCCACTGCCCTACTGTCACCAACCTTTGCCCTAGTGACACTTTCACTGCTCTACTCACTGACACCATCCACTGCCCTACTGACACTATCCATATGTGTGTGAGCTTTGGGGTGTACACCCTAATGCAATCGGCTGCGTACACCTATGTTGAGGGCATGTTGCCTAATATGTTTCATGATCATGGTATGTATGATGATCTGGTATGTTTTTTAGGGGTTCCTATAGCATTATTTACAATAATGTAAATAAAGGAAGCTTACAGGAAAATGTGAGTTAACAGAATTTTAACCTATTTTATTTTTCATTTTTGCTATACTACTTTGTTTACATAGTAGAGATGCACAACTTTACAGGAAGGTTTAGGGGACCCCCAGCAGGATTCTTAAAGGAATAGTGCATTTTTAAACTCTCCTTTCAGCCCCACATCCAATCACCTTCCAAAGCTTGCCGTCTCAACCTCCGCAACATCTCCAAGATATGCCCCTTCCCAACCAATGACACCACAAAGCTCCTAGTTCACTCCCTGGTCATCTCTCGCCTCGACTACTGCAACTCCCTCCTCATTGGCTTACCTCTACATAGGCTATCCCCCCTTCAGTCCACCATGAATGCTTCTGCCAGACTCATCCACCTTACAAACAGTTCAGTGTCTGCTACTCCTCTCTGTCAATACCTCCACTGGCTGCCACTCATTCAACTAATTAGATTTAAAATACTAATAGCAACTTACAAAGCAATCCACAACTTGGCCCCCAGCTACATCACTAACCTAGTCTCAAAATACCACCAAATTGTTCTCTTCGTTCCTCCCAAGACCTCCTGTTCTCTAGCTCCCTTCTCCCATACTTGCCTCCAGGACTTCTCCAGAGCTTCCCACAACCTCTGGAACTCTCTACCCCAATCTGTCTGACTATCTCCAACTCTTCCCACTTTTAGTCAATCCCTGAAAACCCTTCTCTTCATAGAAGCCTATCCTGTCCCCACCTAACAACCGTACTTTAATTTTCTCCATCCACTCATTCCCCACAGTTATTACCTTTTGTATCACTTGACCCTTCTTTCTAGATTGTAAACTCTAACAAGCGTTTTCTCATCTCTAGTCCTCACCAGTTTTTAGAAAATGAAAAAAACATACATTTCCATATCTGTGATTTCAACAGCCATATTTTTTGAAATAATATCTCCTGTAAAAGCTGAATCGGCCGAAATTCGAGCTTTGGGTGCCCCTGTCAACACTACTCGACTCAACAAAAATGTATAGCCAGCTCTAGAATAACATTACTAAGTTATTTTAGAAAAAATGCATCAGAGTAGTTCTGTTAGTGATACTTACATAACTTCCACGTTAGGACAATACGGCCCGCTATTGATAAGCTCCAGTTTTAGGACCTGTTGAATTTGAATGGGTTTTGATAGTGTCTTGACACACTGGCAGCGCATATCTGTTGCTGCCACTGAGAAACCTGCATTTGATAAACATTTACATTTTTTTTGTTAACCACAAATAGTTTTATGCCTCTATAAAAATACAGCAAAGTTGTACAGCTTATCCAAATAATCATATAAAGTAACGACCATCTCTTACTTTTACATGGAAAAAAAGCATATCTAGCACACTTGTGCTCATATAACTGTTTACATCTAAATACACTTATGGAAAAAGATTTTGCTAAGATTGCTCAAAATGGTTGGAGTAAAAGGGTGATCCTAACATGGGGTACTGCTTTATGTGCCAAAGATTATGTTATGGTGGAACCCAAGGAGAGAGAAATCCAGCCCTCGGACTAAAATCATGCACATACAGGGAATGTTCACTAATAGGCATCAGTGATCAGGGCAATTCCTTTTGGCACTCTTGTTGGAGAAAGGCATTGAGCCCAATGTCTCGATACACATAATGACGCAATAAAGGTTTATAATAAAATAACAGTGACTGCAATGGTGGTCGTTGTTGGTACTGTAATACCCATCTATTTTTACATTTGGGGAGCCTTTACATAACATTAAATTGCAAAATTTTTCAATAATCAGCTATTCCATGAAGCAAAGCTAACTCCCTCCAACGCAATGTGCAGTGTTTTACTGTAAAAGTATTACAGCCATACATTCAACTAGAAGTTGGAGTCTAAAACAGTTTTCCTTGTTTTCCAGACAAACCTTAACTCATGTAGTGATTTCAAAAGGCATATTAGTTAGAGACCAGTAGCTCAAATTCAGGTCTACAGTCCTTGCCTCCCCTTCTGCCTCCTGCTCTGCAGGGCAGCTCGACAGCTGTAGTGAAGGACAGGCGTTCCTAGTCTCTGTACCCCAGTGAAAACCATTTACCACCAGTTAGCAACATGGTATACTCTTGTAGGTTTCCCCAGATTATGCACATGCTCCCATTGTGCTTACATTTTTGTTCTTGCTCTTCCCTGGATTTAAACAATGGTCCTATCATCAAGTTCATTTACCCCGGAGGTTCCCAAAACTCCTAGATATTGGCCAGCAGCCTCTTGCTATCCATGACTGTAATTAGGTTATATTTCTATTTTACATTGCTCCGACTCATAACCATTATTTAGCATAATGTTTGGTGTACCTGTCATACATTTGTTAAAGAATTGTATCCACAATAAAACAGCAATTTTAAAAGAGTAAATTACGGTAGGTTAATTTCTAAATCAACCAATATAGCCTAGTGGGTTGTGCCATTATATTGGCTGGTTCATTTTCATTACCTCTAAAAACTAAAACTACATATCTTATTATAGGGATAAACAAGGATTTCATATGACAATCTTGTCTTTTATAAAGTTATCGTTAAGACTCATACACACAATCGGACTTCCAACTGACTTTTTCTTGGATTTTGCTCAGAAGGGCGTTGCCCGTGAACTTGTTCTGCATACACACGGCAGGACTTTTTCAGCCAACTTTCACCAAATCACGTGTTTTTTCTGCTATTTACCGCCACCCTTTGGGCAACTTCTGCTATTGTTGTCTGATCATTAGCATTGGTTCTGAGCATGCGTGTTTGTACTTTGGACTTTACACACGATTGGATTTGCTCCATCGGACATTTGTTGCCGAAAAGTTTGTCTGTTCTCACAGCGAACATTTGTCCGATGAAAAAGTGAAAAAGTTTGTCCGATGGAGCGTACACACGGTCAGATTGTCCGATCAAACAGGTCTGTCAGAGGTTTGTTGTCAAAAAGTACGATCATGTGTATGGGCCTTTACTCTATGCAAGCTAAAGACAAACATATAACAAGAAGCCTTTTTTCCACTTTAACCAGCCTTCATTTTAAAACAATTAAGTCATAGTTATATATCAGTGAACATGACATTCACCAAACGTTTACTGCAGGTGAATCTTCCAGATTGATCACCTCCAAATATTAGATGTAAGTTACTTTTTCTGCTTTATAAATATGCCCTCTAGTGTTACGGTAAACAAAGTTCCATTTTTATTCTGTGATTTGTTCAAGTTATAATGACAATAAAATTAAGTTTCCAGTACAGATCATGAGGATGTTAAAAATATATATATATATATATATATATATACACTATATCACCAAAAGTACTTAGTCAGAATGGTTCAACATTGAGTTGGCCCACCCTTTGCAGCTATAACAGCTTCAACTCTTTTGCGAAGACTGTCTACAAGGTTTAGGAGTGTGTCTATGGGAATGTTTGACCATTTGTGAGGTCAGACACTGATGTGGAACAGAAGGCCTGGCTCACAGTCTCCGCTCTAATTCATCCCAAAGGAGTTCTATCTTGTTGAGGGGTCAGGACTCTGTTCAGGTCAGTCAAGTTCTTCCACTCCAAACTTGGTCATCCATGTCTTTATGCCGGACCTCACAAATGTGCTTCTGGAAGAATGGTCAAACATTCCCATAGACACACTCCTAAACCTTGTGGACAGCCTTCCCAGAAGAGTTGAAGCTGTTATAGCTGTAAAGGGTGGGCCAACTCAATATTGAACCCTATGGACTAAGACTGGTATGCCATTAAAATTCATGTGTGTGTAAAGGTAGAGTAAAGGTATAGTGTATATACACAGTATATATATATATATATAATATATATATATATATATATATATATATATATATATATATATATATATATATATATTATTTTTGAATAACTAGACCACCCATATAAAGGGACCATTAAGGAGAGAGAACAAAAAAGGTCTATTATGATTGATTAGGGTTGTAAAAAAAAATAAAAAAATATTTTTTGTTTACTTGCAAGGTTGCTAAAAAAAATGATTTGTACATCAAAGAACAAAAATCATTATTCATAATACTTAGTAAAAATGTGGTTACAGTGTATTTATGAATTAAGCCCTCAAACAATGTTTTGCATGTTTTGCTTATGTCACGGCATCTAAGACACAGGCTAGGATCTAGCTGTCAAACTGACAGCTGGTCACAGTTATGGCATTGCAGTACCCACAACAAAATCCTCTAGGTGTATGGGGTATACCCAAGAAATTTGGATAACATTCTTTGGGGGTGTATATTTTTGATCTTTCGATGAACCCTAGTCTTTTTTGAGTCCTAAGTAATAAGTATACAGCAAACAGCATTCAGCTCATGGTTGGCAGCTGATGGTTAATTGGTTGCTAGCAGTTTTTGCACAATACCAATAGCGGCAAAAACCAAATGATACCAAAACCATAACTGCTTTCTGAACTGTCTTATTTAGTATTCTATTGCATATTTAGCAGTAAGTCAGTATTCTGAGCTTACACAATAAGACTTTACATATAGCATACAATAAGAAAGCAAGCTATTTCTTACCATTTCGAAAAGATATACATCCAGCGAAGAAAAGGACCATAAAAAAGACAGGAGATATCATTTTAACCAGTGTGCCTACGCTTCAGATGAGAATTGGTATTCGAGTTGTGCAGCTTCTTGTTTAAGTTTACTTACTGGTTTACATTCCTTCTTAGCATACTTTCACTCATGACAGAATTCTGCTTTTATATGTTCAGAATGACCAAGAGTTACATCATAGGGAAAACCCAAATATGTAGAATATGTCACGGGAGAAAACCCTTAAACAGATCATCCCACTTTCCAGCGGATCTCTAGACAGATTTAAATAACATGTAAAAAATGGAAAGAAAATACTGCGCTACCTTAAAGTGGTTGTAAACCCTCCCCCGGAAGTTACGCCTACAAATAAGCCTAGATTAAGGCTTATCTGTAGGTGTTTGCTATATCTCCTAAACCTACACGGTTTAGGAGATATTTGCCAAAAATTGTACACCAATGTCTACGGCGCATGCAGTAGTAAAACTGACATCAAGGTTAACAGTGATGTAGTGGGTAGCACTCTCGCCTAGCAGTAAAGAGGGTCGCTGGTTCGAATCCCAACCACGACACTACCTGCCTGGAGTTTGCATGTTCTCCCAGTGCCTGCGTGGGTTTCCTCTGAGTACTCCGGTTTCCTCCCATACTCCAAAGACATGCTGGTAGGCTAATTGGCTTCTGGCTGAAAATTGGCCCTAGTATATGAATGTGAGTTAGGAACCTTAGATTGTAAGCTCCTTGAGGGTAGGGACCAATGTGGATGTACAATGCATATGTAAAGCGCTACATAAATTGATGGCGCTATATAAGTACCTAAATAATAATAATAATAATATCAAAAAAATCCAATGTAACTAAATAACATAAAATTGGAAATTCAAAGGAGAGTCCTCAGCAATAATATGCCATTGTAGAAAGCATCAGCAGAAATATCAGAATGAACTCGATATCTTTGCCATAAACAAGTCCTATTAGCGAAAGAGAACCTTGACAATCCCCCGATAGCAGGTGATGAAAGGGTGAGCCTGTCTATTCTACCAATAGCACACGTGCACCTCCACCGAGTGAATTGCCTGCTTACCGGAATATAAACTATTAAGAGAGTGTCAAACAGTGTTGGTCTGTCTTGATCGGTGTGTCTCTCAGCAGCAGGATGTAAATAGGGAGACCAGACTGGATAGCGAATCCTCACCAAACAATCACCGGAAACCTCAATCGTATCCCAAAGGAAGAGAACTCACATAGCGTAATACAGTCACATTATTTGAAAGTAAAGCTTGTACTTACAAGAAGCCAAATACAAAATTCGTAAAATCGTCCGGCCGGCGTGCAGACACCTGTCCACTGGGTGATGACGTCAGCGCGTCAATAACACAAATTGATGCAGCTGATTACTATGTGATAAATAATACATGTTTTATTTTAAACTCAACTATTATAAATATCCAAGTTTGACTTGGTTTCAGCCTTTTGCAACCCCCTGTGCAGTAGCACTAAGACTGGGAAAGGGAGAGGCATAACCCAGGCCCAAATTTATACTTTTTTACATTCTAGGTCAGCTACCAGCTACAACCCAACTACCCCTTCACACCTGTCAAGTTAGAATGTGGGACTGTGTCTCTACAGCTGCTGCATTCCCATAGAGTAATATAGGGTGCCTGAAAACAGCTCCCAGCGGCTCGGCTCGCATAAGCAAACCACTTATTGATGCTGTACAGGCCGTCCATGTGAAAGGTGATCATTTGTGTCAGTCAGCATGGCTTCTGCCAGTGGGGTAACTAGAGACTTCAGGGCCCCGGTGCAAGAAATCATGAAGGGCCCCCCCCCCACCACCGAAAAGCCTGATTTTGATACTTAATTTTTTTACACTGTACAACAAAGGGGGACTTTGTTGTACAAAGAGGGACTGGCCATATCACCGGGGATTTCACATAAATGAAGCAATACATCAGTTGCTGATCCTATGAAGCAATCATGGGATCAATTAAATCTGACCTGGGGAATGGGATCAGTAACAGTGCTGGTGCGGAGGAGGGATGGGATTAGGGTTGCCACCTTTTCTTCAAGCCAAACCCGAACACTTTCGCGGTGCACGACAATTTTTTTGTACTACGCGCTATAGGATTGTAAAATACCTGGGACACCTTTTGGGTTACCCAAAGAGAGTAGTAATGAGGTGTGCTACAATAAACAGTGGCTGTGGCCAAATTGCATTAACAGTGGGGGGGGGGGGGGACTTAAAGCGGCATGGTTAATGGTTAAATTAAAAAAAAAGCATTAGTGTACCCATATAATATGATTCAATTAATAAAAGAAATGTCAGTTAAAATATGAAACTAGCCTACCTTAAAAGTGGACACTGTCAGCCAGTAGGGCAGAGGACGGTGTCAGTAGAGCAGAGGACGGTGTCAGTAGAGCAGAGGACGGTGTCAGTAGGGCAGAGCAGTGGACGGTGTCAGTAGAGCAGAGGACGGTGTCAGTAGGGCAGTGGACGCTGTCAGTAGGGCAGTGGACGGTGTCAGTAGGGCAGTGGATGGTGTCAGTAGAGCAGAGCAGTGGACGGTGTCAGTAGAGCAGAGGACGGTGTCAGTAGGGCAGTGGACGGTGTCAGTAGGGCAGTGGACAGTGTCAGTAGGGCAGTGGACGGTGTCAGTAGGGCAGTGGACGGTGTCAGTAGGGCAGTGGACGGTGTCAGTAGGGCAGTGGAGGGTGTCAGTAGGGCAGAGGACGGTGTCACCCGGTGAGAACTGTATATATGGATGGTGTATGGGGGGGGTGGAGAACGATATATATGGATGGTATATGGGGGGAGGTGGAGAACTGTATTTATGGATGTGTATGGGGGGGGGAGAACTGTATATATGGATGGTGTATGGGGGGGAGAACTGTGTATGGGGGGGAGAACTGTATATATGGGGGGGAGAACTGTATATATGGATGGTGTATGGGGGGGGACTGTATATATGGATGGTGTATGGGGGGGGGAGAATTGTATATATGGGGGGACTGTATATATGGATGGTGTATGGGGGGGAGAACTGTATATGTGGATGGTGTATGGGGGGGGAGAACTGTATATGTGGATGGTGTATGGGGGGGAGAACTGTATATGTGGATGGTGTATGGGGGGGGAACTGTATATATGGGGGGACTGTATATATGGATGGTGTATGGGGGGGAGAACTGTATATATGGATGGTGTATGGGGGGGAGAACTGTATATATGGATGGTGTATGGGGGGAGAACTGTATATGTGGATGGTGTATGGGGGGGACTGTATATATGGGGGGGGACTGTATATATGGATGGTGTATGGGGGGGAGAACTGTATATATGGGGAGAACTGTATCTATGGATGGTGTATGGGGGGGGAGAATTGTATTAATGGGGGGACTGTATATATGGATGGTGTATAGGGAGGGAGGAACTGTATATA
The DNA here is from genome assembly GCA_029206835.1 of Rana muscosa. Classification (NCBI taxonomy): domain Eukaryota; kingdom Metazoa; phylum Chordata; class Amphibia; order Anura; family Ranidae; genus Rana; species Rana muscosa. The sequence goes on along the minus strand of CM055116.1, from coordinate 458,869,787 downwards.
TGAGGGGGACTGTATATATGGATGGTGTATGGGGGGGGAGAACTATATATATGGGGGGACTGTATATATGGATGGTGTATGAGGGAGAGAGAACTGTATATATGGGGGGACTGTATATAAGGATGGTCTATGGAGGGGATGATAAATGTGTGTATGAGGAGGAGAGGGAAAACTGGATGGATGGATGGTGTATGGGAGGCGGGTGGCAGAACTATATGGTAGTGTATGGGGGGGGGCAAAACCAGAGGAGAGTTTCCGGCAACATGGAGGCTCCGTCTCTGCCTCTGTGTCCCGTCTGCAGCACACAGAGCGGACGGAGGTGAACCGACAGTGCGCGGGGGGGGGGGGGGGGTAGATAGGAAGGCAGCAGTTGAAGAATAAAGCGGACTGAACTCGAGACGCACACGGCGGTGGCAGCACAGCTTCGGCACAGGCACAGGGAGCCACTGGCAGGTCTGAATAATGTGCCCGGGTCTCAGGCGGGCAGAGACCCGGGCACATGTTTCAAAACCCGTACTGTCCGGTGCTGCCATCCTCTCCCACCACCACCTGCGCCTCTTACTGATCCCATCCCTATCCCCCCCCCCATCACCTCTGTTGTAGAAGTAATGGGGGGGATGGGATCAGTAAGGAGGCACAGGTGGTGGTGGTAGGAGAGAATGGCACCACCACTGCCACCTCCCTCAAGTACCACCACAGCCATCCCCCTCAAGTACCACCGCAGCCACCCCCCCTCAAGTACCACCACAGCCACCCCCCAAGTACCACCGCAGCCACCCCCCCCAAGTACCACCGCAGCCACCCCCCTCAAGTATCACTGCTAACACCCCCCTCAAGTACCACCGCTACCACCCCCCTTAAGTACCAGCGGTGGTACTTGAGGGGGGGTGGTAGTGGTGGTACTTGAGGGGTGTGGCAGTGGTGGTACTTGAGGGGGGCTGGGCTGTGGTGGTACTTGAGGGGGGGTGGCTGCGTTGGTACTTGAGGGGGGTGGCTGCGGTGGTACTTGAGGGGGGTGGCTGCGGTGGTACTTGAGGGGGGGTGCTGGCAGGGCTGGCGCTGGCTGAGTCTGCTGGTGGGCAGGGGGGGGTGCTGGCGGGGCTGGCTGAGTATGCTGGCGGGGGGGTTGCTGGCGGGGCTGGCTGAGTATGCTGGGGGGGTGCTGGCTGAGTATGCTGGCCGAGGGGGGGGTGCTGTCTGAGTGTATGCTGGCCGAGGAGGGGGGGGGCTGGCTGAGTGTATGCTGGCTGAGTGTATGCTGGCCGAGGGGGGGTGCTGGCTGAGTGCATGCTGGCCGCGAGGGGGGGGGGGGTGCTGGCTGAGTGTATGCTGGCCGAGGGGGGGCGGGTGCTGGCTGAGTGTATGCTGGCCGACGAGGGGGGGGGGGTGCTGGCTGAGTGTATGCTGGCCGAGGTGGGGGAGGTGCTGGCTGAGTGTATGCTGGCTGAGGGGGGGGTACTGGCGGGGGGGGTCATCATTCACACTTACTTTAGCCAGGTCCTTGCACCGTGATGATGATGATCACGCCACTCCTCTGCAGCCAGTCCCAGCCCACGAGTGTGATGTTCTTGACGCCGCTCGTACCCCCTGACCCTCCCCCGACGTGCCACATGACCTGCCTGGCTGCCTCTGAGACTCCTGGGAGGTGGGAGTTGTAGTTTGCTGTGCTAATAGGTCAATTACCTTTAGCGCGGCCGAACTACAACTCCCACAATGCAGTGCAGGGTGTGCAGAGGCAGCCAGTCAGCCAATCGGTGGCCGCCGCAGACGACTTTGCAAAAAAAAAATTACAGGTAGCTAGCGCCGCGGATCGCGGACGTTTTAAAGAAAATGGAAGCGGCCCGGGGGGAGATCTTCACCTTGCCACCCGCCCCAGCCCGCGCCTGCAACATTGTCAGTGAGTGACAGTCAGGTGGGTGGGCCATTCACATGGCCGGCGGAATACACGGACGGGTTGCGGGGCCCCCCGGACTTGGCGGAATTACAGGGCCCAGTTGCAACTGCGACTGTTGCGACCCTGAACATTCCGCCACTGGCTTCTGCTCTACTTCTCAGCGCTCATTGGAGAAGTGGAGGGGCGAGGAGAGGCTGTCTCAGCGGCTCGCTGAGACGCTGAGACTGCCATCAATCAGGGCAGCTGGCGGATCCCGACTTGGAATTTGTGATGACGCGCTGCCCCGACTGATGGCAGTGACATCAGCGGAGAGCGAACTTCAGACCGCTCTCTGCTGAAAACGGGTCACAGGAGTGCTAAACGAATTGCACTCCTGTGACCCAGAGGAGAAGCCCAGCCGAAAAAGCTCAGGCTGGACTTCTCCTTTAAAGATCATCTTCTAGGAAAAATAAAAAAACCCTGATCAATCCCTCGCTCATGCCACTGTTCAGTAATTATTCTTTTTTTAACCCCCCAACAGAGTTTCAGGCACTTGAGTCCACCTTTTCATGACTCTCACTGGAACCTCTTCTGAGAGTGAATACTGGTGATCCCCCAGTCTATGCGCCCTGCCCAGTCTATGCGCCCTGCCAACTGGTCTTGTTGCTAACCCTGTAAAATCCAGAAGAAAGACGCAGGATCTGGCGTGTCATATGACCAAGGATTTATGTAAGTATTTCAAGCTTTTATTATAACAAAAAAATTTAAAGTTTAATTGGACACTTAGCTAAAGGATGGGTGAGGGTAAACTTTTGTTGGGGGCTGTTGCTGAAATTAACCCCCTTCCACTGATGGTACGCATATATGCGGCCTCACTAAACAGTTTTTTTTTCTGTGGGCCACATATCTGTGTACCACTCTTTGTGCTGGGAGTGCGCTGAACAGCTCGCTCCCAGAACAGAGACCAGGCTCTCGCCAAGACCCCTGATGAAGTCATGTGATGCGTGGTGTAACGCTTGGGGCGGAGCATGTGGATCACAAACTGGAAGTATTGTATACAGCGGTACCCCTGCAAATTGTTATGATCTGTTTTAACAAGTTCTTGCTATGTAAGTGCAGTTTTTATATATAAATCATTTATACTAAATTACTACACTATCGGGGGCTGCTTTTCCCCTCTTTTACTATGTCATTGGAGCAAGTCTATGCCAGCCTATCTATGAAGCTGCATTGAGGGACTAACACCTGTTTTTTCCCAGATGTGCCCTATTGGAGATTGAGACACCCTACAGGACAGGAGGAGTGTACACTAAAACTGGGAATATATAGGAGCCACTGTGAGACCTGAGAGACACCTACCTGGAGAAATACATGTGTAATATGGACCTTACATACAGTATATTGTAGGTCAGTACAATTAGGTGAACATGGTGTGAGCACAGTGGTGGACGGGAGCAGGGGCAAATACTCATGTGAATGAAGCTAAAGATTGTTTCACATTCATCACACAATATTTGGGAACTGTAAACAGATGTTTGAGATCAATCACAAACTTTATCATTGTTGTTTATTTTAGAGCTGCAATAATTATAATTTGTATTATATGTTTATATTGATTTATTTATGATTTGATTAATAGAGTTAAAAAAAAAAAAGAGCTTGCAAGAAAAGAGAGTGCGTGGACAGGAAGTGTGTTCCCTTGCTTGCTCTGAAAAAAAAAGAATGTGAACTCTGGTTTGGGAAAATTTCCTTGCAGAGTGTTCTGTTGACTTGACTTGTCCGTAACTGAGGTTAACTGTTTGCTTTGAATTCCCTAGCTGGGATTTAAAGTTATGGCATGGCTAGATCCTTACCTTCTAAAAGAGTAGTACATATCAAGAAGACAGCCAGGTCTGCAAGGAAATTCAATGTAGCTTTTGTTGTAGGAAATGTTCTTCTTAGTTTATGAATGAGGTTGTGGTTCTCAGTTTTGTCTTAAGTGTGCTCATATAGCAGCAGTTACTCATTTATACTGTCACTTTCGGCCAGGGTAAATCTGAGAACATTTAGCTTGGGGGCAGGCACATACCTTTTATATGGCACCATGTTACTAGGGATGAGATTCGAGTTCGAGTCGAACTCATGTTCGACTCGAACTTTGCCTGTTCGCCCGTTCGCCGAAATTGGGGTGTTCGCGGCAAATTCGAAAAGTCTATGGGAGAAATCTAAAGTGCTAATTATAAAGGCTTATATGCAAGTTATTGTCATAAAAAGTGTTTGGGGACCTGGGTCCTGCCCCAGGGGACATGTATCAATGCAAAAAAAAGTTTTAAAAACTGATGTTTTTTTGGGAGCAGTGATTTTAATAATGCTTAAAGTGAAACAATAAAAGTGAAATATTCCTTTAAATTTCGTACCTGGGGGGTGTGTATGATATGCATGTAAAGTGGCGCATGTTTCCCGTGCTTAGAACTGTCTCTGCACAAAGTGTCATTTTTGAAGGAAAAAAAGTAATTTAAAACTCACTCGCGACTATTAATGAATTGTCGGCTCCCGGCAATACATAGAGAAGTCATTGATAAAAAAAAAAAAGCGTGGGGGTCCCCCAGAATTCAATTACCAGGCCCTTCAGGTCTGGAATGGATATTAAGGGGAACCCCGCCGCAAATTTAAAAAAAAATGCGTGGAGTTCCCCCAAATATCCATACCAGGCCCTTCAGATCTGGCATGGATTTTAAGGGGAACTCCACCCCAAATTTAAAAAAAAATGGCGTGGAGTCCCCCCAAAAATCCATACCAGACCCTTATCCGAGCACGCAACCTGGCCGGCCGCAGGGGAAGAGGGGGGGACGAGAGAGCGGCCCCCCCTCCCTCCTGAACCGTACCAGGCCACATGCCCTCAACATGGGGAGGATGTCCCCATGTTTATGGGGACAAGGGCCTCATCCCCACAACCCTTGCCCGGTGGTTGTGGGGGTCTGCGGGCGGGGGGCTTATCGGAATCTGGAAGACCCCTTTAACAAAGGGGACCCCCAGATCCCGGCCCCCCCTATGTGAATTGGTAAGGGGTACATTGTACCCCTACCATTTCACGAAGAAAGCATAAAAAAATAAAAAAAAACACACAAACACCTTGAAAAAGTCCTTTATTAAAAAATAAATAAATAAAAAAACATTCCAGCGATGAAATCCAGTGTCCCGCGGCGATCCCGATGTCCAGCGCTGTCCGTCATTGGTTGAGCCTGAGCGGACCTGATGGGGAACTTCCTCTGCAGTGTTTTAAATGTATAGACCCGCCCCTTCTAAAGTTCCCCATCAGGTCCGCTCAGTGGACCAGATGCGGAACATGACAAGGGGCGGGTCTATACATGTCTTACCAAAGTGAAGGAAGTTCCCCATCAGGTCCGCCCCCTCGGTATGTCCGACCCCGCCTACGTCATTGGCCTGAGCGGGGAACTTCCTTCACTGTGTAATTTAAATTTACACAGTGAAGGAAGTTTCCCGCTCAGGCCAATGACGTAGGCGGGGGTCGGACATACCGAGGGGGCGGACCTGATGGGGAACTTCTCTCACTTTGTAATACATGTATAGACCCGCCCCTTCTCATGTTCCGCATGGACCTGATGGGGAACTTTAGAAGGGGCGGGTCTATACATTTAAAACACTGCGGAGGAAGTTCCCCATCAGGTCCGCTCAGGCTCAACCAATGACGGACAGCGCTGGACATCGGGATCGCCGCGGGACACTGGATTTCATCGCTGGAATGTTTTTTTTTTTTAATAAAGGACTTTTTCAAGGTGTTTGTGTGTTTTTTTTTACATTTTTTGACACTTTCTTTGTGAAATGGTAGAGGTACAATGTACCCCTTACCAATTCACATAGGGGGGGCTGGGATCTGGGGGTCCCCTTTGTTAAAGGGGTCTTCCAGATTCCGATAAGCCCCCCGCCCGCAGACCCCCACAACCACCGGGCAAGGGTTGTGGGGATGAGGCCCTTGTCCCCATCAACATGGGGGCATCCTCCCCATGCTGAGGGCATGTGGCCTGGTACGGTTCAGGAGGGAGGGGAGGCCGCTCTCTCGTCCCCCCCTTTTCCCCTGCGGCCGGCCAGGTTGCGTGCTCGGATAAGGGTCTGGTATGGATTTTTGGGGGGACTCCACGCCATTTTTTTTTAAATTTGGGGTGGAGTTCCCCTTAAAATCCATGCCAGATCTGAAGGGCCTGGTATGGATATTTGGGGGAACTCCACGCATTTTTTTTTTAATTTGCGGCGGGGTTCCCCTTAATATCCATTCCAGACCTGAAGGGCCTGGTAATTGAATTCTGGGGACCCCCACGCTTTTTTTTAATTTTTTATCAATGACTTTTCTATGTATTGCCGGGAGCCGACAATTCATTAATAGCCGCGAGTGAGTTTTAAATGACTTTTTTTCCTTCAAAAATTACACTTTGTGCAGAGACAGTTCTAAACACGGGAAACATGTGCCACTTTACATGCATATCATACACACCCCCCAGGTACGAAATTTAAAGGAATATTTCACTTTTATTTTTTCATTTTAAGCATTATTAAAATCACTGCTCCCGAAAAAACGGCCGTTTTTAAAACTTCTTTTTGCATTGATACATGTCCCCTGGGACAGAACCCGGGCCCCCAAACACTTTTTAGGACAATAACTTGCATATTAGCCTTTATAATTAGCACTTTAGTTTTCGAACGTTCGAGTCCATTGTATTTAATAGGGTTCTAAAGTTCACACGAACATTTTGTCTGTTCGCAGGTTCTGGTGCGAACCGAACAGGAGGGTGTTTGGCTCATCCCTGCATGTTACATGTTAAACCCTAAATTTGGGTGTAACGTAGTATAAAAGGTGGACTTAAAGTATAACTAAAGGCAAAACTTTACGTTTTGGATAGAGTGGAGAGGGAATAGAGCACCTGTCAGTTTTTATAGCTCGCAATGCCCCCGTTAAGGAGATTCACCCCCTCTATTTGTCCTGTTTATTATAATCATTAAAAGAGAACGTAAAATATATTTTTTTAGGTTGTCCCAAAAAAGTAATAGAGGAGAAATCTTCCAATGGGGACACTAGTTCTGGTGACCTGGGGGTCTCCAAAAAATTCCCTTAATTTGCAGGGATTTCTTCTCACTTCCTGTTTGTGACAGGAAGTGAAGGAAAATCTCTGAAATGGGATACAGATGGAGAAAAATTATCTGACGGGTTATAACCCTCCCTTACTCTATCTAAATGAAAAAACTCTATCTAAATGAAAAAAAAAAGTTTTGCCTATATTTCTACTTTAACCTTTAGGGCTAGTTTACACTTGCTTCAAAGCATGGCTTCAGACACGCTTTGTTAAAGCTCTCTGAACGCCTGTCACTCAATAAAATGGTTAGCATACAGTCTTGTTTACACCTTGCTTTTGCTTGGTGCTTCGATGGGGCTTTGATGAGCCTTTGGTGGGGCTTTGATGGGGCTTTGATGAGGCTTTTGTGATGCTTCGTGGGGCTTCGATGAGGCTTTGCCATAGACTTCTCTGGGGGCTTTGAAGACGCTTTGAAGCACAACTAAAGCGACATAGGTTATAATTTTTGAAGAGAAGCCAAAGCAAAGCAAAGCAAAAGCAAGGTGTAAACAGGACTGCAAGCTAACCATTTTATTTAGTGACAGGAGCTTTGACTAGCGTTCAGAGAGCTTTAATAAAGCATGTCCGAAGCCTTGTTTTGAAGCAAGTTTAAACTAGCTGTTAATGCGTGTTGAAGCCGAAGCACGTGTAAATAAACCCCAAAAACATTTTTTTGTAACGTGTCTATTGTAACATGCTCTCCAGCCCAATCATTCCCTTCAATAAACTAAATACTGCTTCTTTTTTAATTTTGAGAAAGATTCTGAGATTCACTTTTCCAATCAGCAGTTTTTTTCAAATGCTACAATGTTTATATTTTAGTATGATAATTGGTCCATATATATATATTTGTACACAACAATTGGTAAAGTAAAGTAAAACTACAATGAGTGTACCAAGAACATAGTAGGCACTTTTCTTTTATTTTTTTCCTGACAAAGTCATGCAAGGTTTTGAGCGGTGTGAACTATTATCATAGGAGTAATGTACAACATTACAGAATAAAGGAAAATGTTGGAGGTCAGGAAGATGAGGGTAAAGAAAGCAGCTTTAAAAAGGGTTAAGATGACTGATATTTAGGAGAAAAGACTAGCAATTAGTAGAGATATAAAAAAAAAGCGTGATTTAGAATGAAAAAAGTATAGAAACAGTAAGGCAGCAATCTGAGAATAGACTAAGATTGCTGCCAAGCTACCAAGACTAAGAGGAAAGTGTAAGTGATAATTCTAGAATTGCCAATAAATAAACAATAAAGAAAGCACAACTAGTGAGATTTCTAAATAATTTTCTGTAAGAATTATGAAGTTAATTTTTAATTCAATCTTATTTTATTTATTTATGCAAGGAAACGACAGAAAAAGACATACTTTGTCTTAAACATTACAAACAGTGATAGGATACACCATCAACAGGCATCATGTGTGTCAGAACAGAGCAGGGCTAAGTTACACAAAAAAGGGTTGGGCACCTGCGTAAGAGGACCCCCGTGAGATTGTTTGTGATATCAGTCTCTGTAGAAAAAAAATGAGGTAAGGCAACCCTTATCTGTATTCCTGTGAAGGGGATCATAGGTCCCCCGTATGTAACACATCAGATGAGATTATACACAAATCTATTTGGAGAATATGAAGTAGGGTCACTCAATGGGTTATTGACAGTAGGTAAATCGAAGCCCTGGTACGTTATCCTACTGGATTCTTAGAGGTGTATTTAGGTGTAGAGAAAAGAGAAAGAGTCAGAGTCAGGGGCAGATAGTAGGGGTACACAGATAGAGGACAGGAATCAGAATCACTCCATCAAGGTCCGAGGGTGGTCTCGTCCAGGGCACACTCCGCCCAAGAGATAAACTCCGAGGAGTACCGAAACACGGACCACGAAGTCCATGTGAGAGAGAACTGTTCACTTTTGTCATTTTCCTCCGCCAACAGGCGTTCAAGGTCCCTAATGCGGTCCACTTCAACAGCCCAATCCCCCAGGGAAGGCATGGTTGCCGTTCTCCAATGACGGGGAATCACTACCCTGGCCGCCGCCAGAAAGTGTCGCAATACATCATTTCTGATGGATTTGAATGACCCAGGGAGAATAGACAAGAGAGCCACCTCAGGTGAAGGGTGGATAGAGGTCGCCATCAATTTGCAGTAAAGTGTGAAAATCTGCTGCCAGTACCTCCGCACAGGAGGGCACTCCCACCAGATGTGGAGCATGGTTCCCCGGGAGCTGAGGCACCGCCAGCAGGTATCTGACACCTCCGGATTGAAGTGGTTAAGAGATGATGGACATCTGTACCATCTTGTTAACAGTTTAAACCCCTTCTCCTGGGTCTTAGTGGCTATGGACAATTTGTGTGTCAGGGTAAAAAAAAAATTCCAGTCAATAGGGGAGATAGTGTGACGTAGGTCTGTCTCCCAGGCCACCGTATACAGTGGGAGGTCAGGGGAGTAAATATCGAGCAGAAGGGAGTAAAGTTGAGATACAACATGTGTTGGAGGTTCCACCTGCATGAGCAGTTCCTCGAATCCCGTCGGTTCAGCAAGAATGTCTGTAATAGATGGGAAAGTCCGGATGTAGGAGGTAGTCTGTTGCCTCTGAAGCCACTGCATGGGGTGACGGGAGGTCGGACCGGTAGAGGTATCTGACCTTAAAGTGGGGTCTGCAGGAAGGACCTGGGCAAGTCGCCTATGATCCTCTCTTCGCCATGGTCCGAATCTTGCTACAGACATAGCTGGTGGAAAGGCCGGGGTCCCAAAGAAGGGAGTCATAGGCCCCATGCGGTTTGATAAGCCCGTTCTGGACAACATGCGATCCCAGATCTGGATCGTTTGATGGGTAAGGTCATTAAGAGGGCCCGAACCCCCCCGTACCGTGGGCAAGGTCCATGGGAGAGCGGAGAGTTCAATTGGGTTCATGTGGCTTTCCAACTGAACCCAAAGCTTGGTTGAAGAATGGTGGAACCAATCTAGTATGCGGGTGAGCACCGCTGCTTTATGGTATAGGGAGGCATCTGGGGCTCCAGCCCCCCCCCAGCCTTTGGAAGAGAAAGTGTTTCATACCGTATCCTGGGACGGGCCGCATTCCAAATAAATTTGGAAAACAGCTGGCGTATTTTCTTGAAGTACGAATTAGGTATGTGAATAGGGATGGTCTGAAACAAATACAGGAACCTAGGGAGAACATCCATTTTCAGGGCATTCACTCTACCTAGCCATGAGAGCTGTTTGGACGCATAATTGATTAAATCTGCCTGGGTCCTAAGAAGTAGGGGGGCAAAGTTCAAGGAAAAAAGTTGGGAAGCATCCGCCGGTATTTGAATTCCGAGATACCTTATGGAGGGGGAACCAGTTTTGAAGGGGAAAGAAGATGATAGTCTTCGTAGGGCCGACGTAGGCAGAGATATGTTGAGGATTTCCGATTTATTGTAGTTGACCTTGAAGTTGCTAACTTCTCCAAATTTCTGAAACTCCTGTAATACCGAGGGCAAGGATGTGTGAGGGTGTGCCACGAACAGGAGCAGATCATCTGCAAAGAGGGCGAGTTTAGTATGTTTGGGCCCGACTGTTATGCCTTGGATAGAGGGATTGTTATGTAGAGCAATAGCTAGATGTTCCATAGTGAGAACATAGAGGAGGGGGGACAGTGGGCATCCCTGTCACGTCCCGTTAGATACAGAGAAGGCTGGAGATAGCGAGCCATTTAGTCTAATCCTAGCATATGGAGAGGAGTAAAGGGACATTATTCTCGCCATCATATTGGTTCCCACGCCTATTTGTTGCAGGGATAGTCGAAGAAACTGCCAGTCTACTTGGTCGAATGCCTTCTCGGCATCGACTGTTAAGAGGCATAGTGGGATATCGTGGGACCGGGCATAGTTGGTTAAAATAAGGGTCTTCAGGGTATTGTCCCTAGCCTCACGGCCACTCACAAAGCCGACCTGGTCTAAGTGTATTATCCCAGGCAACAATGGTTGTAATCTATTGGCTAGGATTTTAGCAAAGACTTTCAAATCAACCCCAATCAAAGAGATCGGCCTATAGCTTGCACAAAGAGTAGGGTCTTTGCCTGGCTTTGGGATGAGGGATATGTGGGCCTCAAGTGTTTGTGGAGGGAACATTGAGCCCTCTGACAAAGAGTTGAACACCTTAGTTAGAAAGGGCGTGAGGAGGGCGGCAAAAAGTTTGTAGAACTTAGGAGTGAAGCCGTCTGGGCCCGGGCTCTTTCCACTCGGCGTACCCGCTATGGCTTTGGCAACTTCGTCTTCTGTGATTGAGGTTTCCAGATCAGCGATGACGTCATCGTCTAATGTAGGGAGCGCGGTTTCCGAGACATATGACAACTGGTCTTCCACCCCGGAAGAAGGGGAACCTGTCCCTTGAGTCTTAGGGATATTGTACAGGGACTGATAGAAGTCCCTGAATTCCTCCGCCATCCTAGTGGGTGAGGAGACCATTTCTCCCTGTGCCCCCCGAATATGGGGCACAAAGGCGGAGGTTGCTTTTGGGTGCAGGGAGCGAGCCAGTGGCCTACCACATTTATCTCGAAACTTATATTGATGGAAAGTGAGCTTATCTGCATATGTGCGTGCAGAGGCTTCATAAAGTTCTCTAAGTTGTGATCGCGCCCTAGAAACGTCCGCCAGCGTTGTCACTGTCGGGGACCGTTTGTGCTCAGTTTCTAAGCGTTTGATTTGCTGCCTCTATGGCGGCTGAGCGCTCCTTTTTAAGACACGTACCCATTTGGATAAAGGTACCACGTAGGACAGCCTTAAGTGCCTCCCATTGAAAGGGCAACGATGTTGTATCCAAAGCGTGGTCCGCAAAAAAGTTAGAGATTGTATCCGAAACCCTTGTCACACATTCCGGGTTCGTAAGCAACGAATCGTTCAAGCGCCATGACCATTCCCTAATCGAAGTGGAAGGGAGCGAGAATGTCATGTGTATAGGAGAATGGTCAGACCAGACCATTGGGTCTATGGTGCATTCCGGGGACCAGTCCAGACAGCTATGGTCACTCATTAGGTAGTCTATGCGACTATAGGTGTGATGAACATGGGAGAAGTGGGTATAGTTACGGGCCGTGGGGTGCAGCACCCTCCAAACATCCACTAGACGCAGATCGTAGAATGCCCGTTTCAGAGGCCTCAGTTTGGGGAAGGAGATACACGATCGCGAGGTGGAGGAATCTAAAAGTGGTTCAAGAGGGGTGTTAAAATCTCCCCCCTAATATGAGCTTACCCTCTTTGAATCCTGACAGAATCCTCAAGTATTGTAACGCGGCCGATACTTGATTAACATTAGGAAGGTAAATGTTAGCTACCGTAAATTTGGTACCCCATAACACGAATTTCACAAAAACATACCTCCCCTGGGGGTCCGAGAGATGGTCAAGCACCTCTATGGGGAGCGTCTTATGGAAGGCCACAGACACTCCCTTGGCTTTCTGGGTTGGGCTAGTGCTGTGGAACCACCTGTTGAAGTATCTGTTGGAACAGGAAGGGGTGGAGGCAGAGTGAAAATGTGTCTCTTGGAGAAGAAGCACATTGACTTGGCGTTTGTGCATTTGATACAGGATTTGTCCTCTTTTGGAGGCAATATTGAGCCCATTGACATTGTAGGAACAGAATTGTAGCCTAGGGTGAGAGGTCACTGTGTGGGCCATGATGGAGTGATGGGGGGGGGGAAGGAGAGAGAGAAGAAGAAAAAAAGAAAAGCGGGGAAAAAAAGGGGAAACACAACAGGGGAGGAAGAGAGAAGGTAGAGCGAGGTGGGGAAGAGATTGAACATAGAGAGCACCTGGGGAAGGTGGCTCAAAAATACTAAAGTGTGCGCAAAAACGTAACACTTCGTGAAATATCACGTAGTAGGCACGAACTGTGCCAATCCTATTTAGGGGGAGAGAACGGGGTTAGAACAGCTGAGTTGTGATCCCGACAACCTAGCAGGCATATAGAACATAACTGTAAATGTAACACACCCAATGACCGTGGCATCTAATGCTCAACTGCCTAGTCACTAAAGAGCAGAGTGTCAGACTAATACCATTGGTACGCTTGAGTATAATAAACAATCTAAAATTACATAGAAAAATAACATCAATGTAGAACAAGGTGTACACAAACTGGTGACAGAATAAAGGCACAGGTATTCCCGCGTAAGCATGCGGGGGTTGGAAGCACCAATTACTACATTTATAGCAGCATTAACTATGATAGTCGTCACGGCTTAGCTCAGATATCTGTGTAAACGCACAGAAGGTGTCAGTGATAAGGCCAGCCAGTCCCAAGCTCCAGGGACATAGATGCCCAGAGCCCGAGGGAAGACCCGGAGGTCCCCGGACAAGCCAAAGGGCTATGTCCGGGAAACACCAAGCCAGCCCGTAGAGCCAATGCCGTGAAAGAACATATCAACACCACCGACCGCCTTTCCAGAGCCCCAGCAAGCACAACTGTACCAGCTGAGGGCAGGGAAACATTCTCCGGGCCAAGTGAGACAACTAAACCGTTAGCAGCATTTAGATAACAAAGTGAGCAAGAGTCAGTGGGGTGGATACGCAAGTAAAACCGTGAATACAAAACAAAATAGGGAAAACAGTAGGCAAACCTGGCCGGAGTCTCATAGAGGAACTGTAGCCACCTGGTGGACAAAAGGACATAGCAAAAAGAACCATTTCAGGTCTCAGACGACAGAGTCTGGATCAGTCTTCTGGTGACGTGGCTCGCCGTTCTCTAGGACCGGAAGGTACCGATCTAGACTGTGGCCGTCCTCGACGCTGTAGAGGAGGGCCCGGTAGCCGCTGACGGTCGTCTGGGGGGTCCAACCAGTTTGGGACGACAATAGGGTCCCGGTCCAGGAACAGGAAGAAGGCAGGAAGCTGGTCCGGGTCTGACAGGACAAATTTGTGGTTATCTTCTCGGGTCACTTTGATGCTGAAGGGGTGGCCCCAAGTGTACGTGGCGCCTACTTGGCGAATCAATTCCAGGAGAGGACGGACCACTCGCCGCATGTACAGCGTGTTGCGGGAGAGGTCCGGGTAGAGGTGTATAGGTGATCCGTGAAAGTCCAGTGGCCCCAGGCGCCAGGCCTTGCGCAAGATTTCTTCCTTCAGGGTATAGTAGTGCACCCGGCAGAGGACGTCACGAGGGCGGTCCCTGCGGTCACCCCCCATGCCTCCCACTCTATGCACTCTGTCCAATTCAATGGGAGATGTAACTTCCCTGCCCAGGACCTGATTGAGGATAGCGATGACAGTGGGTTTGAGATCGGTACCTGATGTTGCCTCCGGGACCCCCTGCAGCCGGATGTTGTTCCTGCGGCTCCGGTTCTCACTATCTTCTATCCGGAGCTGGTGTTGCCGTAGACGGGAAAGGTGAGCCGTAGATGCATTTTCAAGCGCCGTTATGCGGGCTGAATGGTCCTCCTGGGTGGTGACCATAGCAGAAACCGCGACCTCCGACGCGGAAACCCGTTGTTTGAGGGCATTTAGTTCAACATGGAGAGAGGTTTCCATTTTGGAAGCCCAGGAATCAAAGTCAGCTCGGAAAGCAGAAAGTATGGCAGTGGATGTGGAGCCCGGGGAAAGCATCTCTGCTGAGGCAGTGTCCACGCTAGGAGTAGCGGGATCCATCGGAGGGGCCGGGTGTACACCCGGGCCGGTCCCACCGACAGAGAAAGCTGCTGCAGTCGGGGGAGGAGGTTTTGGTTTGCCTGGGGTTCAGGCTGACGAAGCCCTGTCCTTCCCTGTACGGGAGTCCTGTGAGGCTGTGCGTAGCAGGTACCGTTGGATAGTACCTTGTTGCAGTTCAGCGGAATCAGTAGAGGTAGAGCTGGAAGCCGCCATCAGCAGATTGGGCATGATTGGTTGGGAACGCAGCCTGCGGTCGTCGGGAGAGCACAAAGCTCAGCAGTACATGTCTACAGCCGTCCATCCTCAGCCACGCATCCCCATAGGTGGAGTGGAAGAGAAGAGAGTGCGACCCGTGTTGTACATGGGAATAGACGCTTGCTGTGATGCTACTGTCTTATTGGAGCAGGCGCAGGGGAGTGCCGGTGTTTGTGTTACAGGACAGTGGTACGGCAGCCTGGGCAGCACTGGTGGCTGAGGAGGGGGCAGAGCAAGGCTAGTGGCAAGGGGGAGCACGGAGTCCGGGTGGAGCAAGATGGCCGCTACACTTCTTGCTAGTCTGTGACTGGAGGATTGCGGGGAGGGCGAGATGAATGAGGTGGAGGCCCAGCCGCCCTGTATACCAGAATACTCAGATCTTGATGTGTAGGGCGAAGCGGTTTCAAACGGGCAAGGGGGGACCCAGCAGTCCTATGGTCGGGTGTAGCAAGATGGCCGCCCCTCGAGCCTATGGGGTCAGGGCTCCCACCGAGTGCTCCTATCTGACTGCCAGCCGGGGAGGGATCAGCCTACTTCTGGTGCCTTTTACTCTGCCCCTGCCCCGCTTACCCTGTGCGAGATGGTGCTTTGTGCTGGATGTTGCGCTGGGTGTATTGGGAGCAGCAAGATGGCCGCCGACTTCCAGGAGTAGGCCGAAGCCACGGACTTTCCTAGAGCTGGCCGCCGCGGGTGTGTCAGGCCGAACGTCCCGGGATCCCTCAGGTATATAGACCAGTCCAGTGTAGGCACACTTGCGGCCGAGCCTCCCGCCGCACACCCCGCCGACCGCAGTACTTTAGGCCGGAGGATGCTGCTGGTCCCGCAGGCCGCAAGATGGCGGCCAGGCCTCGGAGCCGACCACGGGCCCAGAAGAAGACCGAGGGGGTTCCCTACTGGTCAAACACCTCCATCCAAGCCTGGATGGAGATGCAGGATGTCCGTGGGGTATCCGGAGACTAGGGATGAGCTTCATGTTCGAGTCGAACATACGTTCGACTCGAACATCGGCTGTTCGATCGTTCGACGAAGATCGAACGATTTGGGCCGTTCGCGCCAAATTCGAGTGACGCGAACGGCCCACAATGCACTACGCCATCGCAGTGTCATCCAGGCGCTGTGATTGGCCAAGCATGCACTGTGACCCCGCATGCTTGGCCAATCACAGCGCCGGCAGCGAGGAGAGCAATGATTGGCCACAGGCAGGATGCCTGTGGCCAATTATTGCTGAGGGGGTTTAGTACACGCCCCACACTATAAAAGGCCGCCAGCGCGGCGGCCTTGTGTAGTGTGTTCCGGACCGGAGTAGGGAAAGAGAAGCAAAGGCAGGGACAGTGTCATTATTTTTCCTTTACATAATCCTGGATTCCTTGTGTTTAGGGACAGATAAGGATAGGTAGGGAGAGTGTCAGTGACAGTGTGCTATTCTGTGCTAATCCTTGTTTGTAGGGACAGAGAGGTACAGTGAGGGAAAGTGTCAGTGTGCTATTCTGTTCTAAACCAATCTTGCTGAACCATATTTTCAATCCTTGAGTTTAGGGACAGAGAGGTACAGTGAGGGAAAGTGTCAGTGTGCTATTTTGTGCTAAATCTTATTTGTAGGGACAGAGAGGTACAGTGAGGGAAAGTGTCAGTGTGCTATTTTGTGCTAAATCTTGTTTGTAGGGACAGAGAGGTACAGTGAGGGAAAGTGTCAGTGTGCTATTCTGTTCGAAACCAATTTTGCTGTTCCATATTTTCAATCCTTGAGTTTAGGGACAGAGAAGGACACTCGTAGAAATTATCAGTGTGCTATTCTGTGCTAAATCTTGTTTGTAGGGAGGGACAGAGTAGGACAGTGAGGGAAAGTGTCAGTGTGCTATTCTGTTCTAAAACTATTTTGCTGAACCATATTTTCAATCCTTGAGTTGAGGGACAGAGAGGTACAGTGAGGGAAAGTGTCAGTGTGCTATTCTGTTCTAAAACTATTTTGCTGAACCATATTTTCAATCCTTGAGTTGAGGGACAGAGAGGTACAGTGAGTGAAACTGACAGTGTGCTGTTCTGTTCTAAACCAAATTTGCTGTTCCATATTTTCAATCCTTGAGTTGAGGGACAGAGAGGTACAGTGAGGGAAAGTGTCAGTGTGCTATTCTGTTCTAAAACTATTTTGCTGAACCATATTTTCAATCCTTGAGTTGAGGGACAGAGAGGTACAGTGAGTGAAACTGACAGTGTGCTATTCTGTTCTAAACCAATTTTGCTGTTCCATATTTTTAATCCTTGAGTTGAGGGACAGAGAGGTACAGTGAGTGAAACTGACAGTGTGCTATTCTGTTCTAAACCAATTTTGCTGTTCCATATTTTCAATCCTTGAGTTGAGGGACAGAGAGGTACAGTGAGTGAAACTGACAGTGTGCTATTCTGTTCTAAACCAATTTTGCTGTTCCATATTTTCAATCCTTGAGTTGAGGGACAGAGAGGTACAGTGAGTGAAACTGACAGTGTGCTATTCTGTTCTAAACCAATTTTGCTGTTCCATATTTTCAATCCTTGAGTTGAGGGACAGAGAGGTACAGTGAGTGAAACTGACAGTGTGCTATTCTGTTCTAAACCAAATTTGCTGTTCCATATTTTCAATCCTTGAGTTGAGGGACAGAGAGGTACAGTGAGGGAAAGTGTCAGTGTGCTATTCTGTTCTAAAATTATTTTGCTGAACCATATTTTCAATCCTTGAGTTGAGGGACAGAGAGGTACAGTGAGTGAAACTGACAGTGTGCTGTTCTGTTCTAAACCAAATTTGCTGTTCCATATTTTCAATCCTTGAGTTGAGGGACAGAGAGGTACAGTGAGGGAAAGTGTCAGTGTGCTATTCTGTTCTAAAACTATTTTGCTGAACCATATTTTCAATCCTTGAGTTGAGGGACAGAGAGGTACAGTGAGTGAAACTGACAGTGTGCTGTTCTGTTCTCAACCAAATTTGCTGTTCCATATTTTCAATCCTTGAGTTGAGGGACAGAGAGGTACAGTGAGGGAAAGTGTCAGTGTGCTATTCTGTTCTAAAACTATTTTGCTGAACCATATTTTCAATCCTTGAGTTGAGGAACAGAGAGGTACAGTGAGTGAAACTGACAGTGTGCTATTCTGTTCTAAACCAATTTTGCTGTTCCATATTTTCAATCCTTGAGTTGAGGGACAGAGAGGTACAGTGAGTGAAACTGACAGTGTGCTATTCTGTTCTAAACCAATTTTGCTGTTCCATATTTTCAATCCTTGAGTTGAGGGACAGAGAGGTACAGTGAGTGAAACTGACACTGTGCTATTCTGTTCTAAACCAATTTTGCTCTTCCATATTTTCAATCCTTGAGTTGAGGGACAGAGAGGTACAGTGAGGGAAAGTGTCAGTGTGCTATTCTGTTCTAAAACTATTTTGCTGAACCATATTTTCAATCCTTGAGTTGAGGGACAGAGAGGTACAGTGAGTGAAACTGACAGTGTGCTGTTCTGTTCTAAACCAAATTTGCTGTTCCATATTTTCAATCCTTGAGTTGAGGGACAGAGAGGTACAGTGAGGGAAAGTGTCAGTGTGCTATTCTGTTCTAAAATTATTTTGCTGAACCATATTTTCAATCCTTGAGTTGAGGGACAGAGAGGTACAGTGAGTGAAACTGACAGTGTGCTGTTCTGTTCTAAACCAAATTTGCTGTTCCATATTTTCAATCCTTGAGTTGAGGGACAGAGAGGTACAGTTAGGGAAAGTGTCAGTGTGCTATTCTGTTCTAAAACTATTTTGCTGAACCATATTTTCAATCCTTGAGTTGAGGGACAGAGAGGTACAGTGAGTGAAACTGACAGTGTGCTGTTCTGTTCTAAACCAAATTTGCTGTTCCATATTTTCAATCCTTGAGTTGAGGGACAGAGATGTACAGTGAGGGAAAGTGTCAGTGTGCTATTCTGTTCTAAAACTATTTGCTGAACAATATTTTCAATCCTTGAGTTGAGGGACAGAGAGGTACAGTGAGTGAAACTGACAGTGTGCTGTTCTGTTCTAAACCAAATTTGCTGTTCCATATTTTCAATCCTTGAGTTGAGGGACAGAGAGGTACAGTGAGGGAAAGTGTCAGTGTGCTATTCTGTTCTAAAACTATTTTGCTGAACCATATTTTCAATCCTTGAGTTGAGGGACAGAGAGGTACAGTGAGTGAAACTGACAGTGTGCTGTTCTGTTCTAAACCAATTTTGCTGTTCCATATTTTCAATCCTTGAGTTGAGGGACAGAGAGGTACAGTGAGTGAAACTGACAGTGTGCTATTCTGTTCTAAACCAATTTTGATGTTCCATAATTTCAATCCTTGAGTTGAGGGACAGAGAGGTACAGTGAGGGAAAGTGTCAGTGTGCTATTCTGTTCTAAAACTATTTTGCTGAACCATATTTTCAATCCTTGAGTTGAGGGACAGAGAGGTACAGTGAGTGAAACTGACAGTGTGCTGTTCTGTTCTAAACCAAATTTGCTGTTCCATATTTTCAATCCTTGAGTTGAGGGACAGAGAGGTACAGTGAGGGAAAGTGTCAGTGTGCTATTCTGTTCTAAAACTATTTTGCTGTTCCATATTTTCAATCCTTGAGTTGAGGGACAGAGAGGTACAGTGAGTGAAACTGACAGTGTGCTGTTCTGTTCTAAACCAAATTTGCTGTTCCATATTTTCAATCCTTGAGTTGAGGGACAGAGAGGTACAGTGAGGGAAAGTGTCAGTGTGCTATTCTGTTCTAAAACTATTTTGCTGTTCCATATTTTCAATCCTTGAGTTGAGGGACAGAGAGGTACAGTGAGTGAAACTGACAGTGTGCTGTTCTGTTCTAAACCAAATTTGCTGTTCCATATTTTCAATCCTTGAGTTGAGGGACAGAGAGGTACAGTGAGGGAAAGTGTCAGTGTGCTATTCTGTTCTAAAACTATTTTGCTGAACCATATTTTCAATCCTTGAGTTGAGGGACAGAGAGGTACAGTGAGTGAAACTGACAGTGTGCTGTTCTGTTCTAAACCAAATTTGCTGTTCCATATTTTCAATCCTTGAGTTGAGGGACAGAGAGGTACAGTGAGGGACAGTGTCAGTGTGCTATTCTGTTCTAAAACTATTTTGCTGAACCATATTTTCAATCCTTGAGTTGAGGGACAGAGAGGTACAGTGAGTGAAACTGACAGTGTGCTATTCTGTTCTAAACCAATTTTGCTGTTCCATAATTTCAATCCTTGAGTTGAGGGACAGAGAGGTACAGTGAGGGAAAGTGTCAGTGTGCTATTCTGTTCTAAAACTATTTTGCTGAACCATATTTTCAATCCTTGAGTTGAGGGACAGAGAGGTACAGTGAGTGAAACTGACAGTGTGCTGTTCTGTTCTAAACCAAATTTGCTGTTCCATATTTTCAATCCTTGAGTTGAGGGACAGAGAGGTACAGTGAGGGAAAGTGTCAGTGTGCTATTCTGTTCTAAAATTATTTTGCTGAACCATATTTTCAATCCTTGAGTTGAGGGACAGAGAGGTACAGTGAGTGAAACTGACAGTGTGCTGTTCTGTTCTAAACCAAATTTGCTGTTCCATATTTTCAATCCTTGAGTTGAGGGACAGAGAGGTACAGTGAGGGAAAGTGTCAGTGTGCTATTCTGTTCTAAAACTATTTTGCTGTTCCATATTTTCAATCCTTGAGTTGAGGGACAGAGAGGTACAGTGAGTGAAACTGACAGTGTGCTGTTCTGTTCTAAACCAAATTTGCTGTTCCATATTTTCAATCCTTGAGTTGAGGGACAGAGAGGTACAGTGAGGGAAAGTGTCAGTGTGCTATTCTGTTCTAAAACTATTTTGCTGAACCATATTTTCAATCCTTGAGTTGAGGGACAGAGAGGTACAGTGAGTGAAACTGACAGTGTGCTATTCTGTTCTAAACCAATTTTGCTGTTCCATATTTTCAATCCTTGAGTTGAGGGACAGAGAGGTACAGTGAGTGAAACTGACAGTGTGCTATTCTGTTCTAAACCAATTTTGCTGTTCCATATTTTCAATCCTTGAGTTGAGGGACAGAGAGGTACAGTGAGTGAAACTGACAGTGTGCTATTCTGTTCTAAAATAATTTTGCTCTTCCATATTTTCAATCCTTGAGTTGAGGGACAGAGAGGTACAGTGAGGGAAAGTGTCAGTGTGCTATTCTGTTCTAAAACTATTTTGCTGAACCATATTTTCAATCCTTGAGTTGAGGGACAGAGAGGTACAGTGAGTGAAACTGACAGTGTGCTGTTCTGTTCTAAACCAAATTTGCTGTTCCATATTTTCAATCCTTGAGTTGAGGGACAGAGAGGTACAGTGAGGGAAAGTGTTAGTGTGCTATTCTGTTCTAAAATTATTTTGCTGAACCATATTTTCAATCCTTGATTTGAGGGACAGAGAGGTACAGTGAGTGAAACTGACAGTGTGCTGTTCTGTTCTAAACCAAATTTGCTGTTCCATATTTTCAATCCTTGAGTTGAGGGACAGAGAGGTACAGTGAGGGAAAGTGTCAGTGTGCTATTCTGTTCTAAAACTATTTTGCTGAACCATATTTTCAATCCTTGAGTTGAGGGACAGAGAGGTACAGTGAGTGAAACTGACAGTGAGCTGTTATGTTCTAAACCAAATTTGCTGTTCCATATTTTCAATCCTTGAGTTGAGGGACAGAGAGGTACAGTGAGGGAAAGTGTCAGTGTGCTATTCTGTTCTAAAACTATTTTGCTGAACCATATTTTCAATCCTTGAGTTGAGGGACAGAGAGGTACAGTGAGTGAAACTGACAGTGTGCTGTTCTGTTCTAAACCAAATTTGCTGTTCCATATTTTCAATCCTTGAGTTGAGGGACAGAGAGGTACAGTGAGGGAAAGTGTCAGTGTGCTATTCTGTTCTAAAACTATTTTGCTGAACCATATTTTCAATCCTTGAGTTGAGGGACAGAGAGGTACAGTGAGTGAAACTGACAGTGAGCTGTTCTGTTCTAAACCAAATTTGCTGTTCCATATTTTCAATCCTTGAGTTGAGGGACAGAGAGGTACAGTGAGGGAAAGTGTCAGTGTGCTATTCTGTTCTAAAACTATTTTGCTGAACCATATTTTCAATCCTTGAGTTGAGGGACAGAGAGGTACAGTGAGTGAAACTGACAGTGTGCTGTTCTGTTCTAAACCAAATTTGCTGAACCATATTTTCAATCCTTGAGTTGAGGGACAGAGAGGTACAGTGAGTGAAACTGACAGTGTGCTGTTCTGTTCTAAACCAAATTTGCTGTTCCATATTTTCAATCCTTGAGTTGAGGGACAGAGAGGTACAGTGAGGGAAAGTGTCAGTGTGCTATTCTGTTCTAAAAATATTTTGCTGAACCATATTTTCAATCCTTGAGTTGAGGGACAGAGAGGTACAGTGAGTGAAACTGACAGTGTGCTGTTCTGTTCTAAACCAAATTTGCTGTTCCATATTTTCAATCCTTGAGTTGAGGGACAGAGAGGTACAGTGAGTGAAACTGACAGTGTGCTGTTCTGTTCTAAACCAAATTTGCTGTTCCATATTTTCAATCCTTGAGATGAGGGACAGAGGGGTACAGTGAGGGAAAGTGTCAGTGTGCTATTCTGTTCTAAAAATATTTTGCTGAACCATATTTTCAATCCTTGAGTTGAGGGACAGAGAGGTACAGTGAGTGAAACTGACAGTGTGCTGTTCTGTTCTAAACCAAATTTGCTGTTCCATATTTTCAATCCTTGAGTTGGGGGACAGAGAGGTACAGTGAGGGAAAGTGTCAGTGTGCTATTCTGTTCTAAAACTATTTTGCTGAACCATATTTTCAATCCTTGAGTTGAGGGACAGAGAGGTACAGTGAGTGAAACTGACAGTGTGCTGTTCTGTTCTAAACCAAATTTGCTGTTCCATATTTTCAATCCTTGAGTTGAGGGACAGAGAGGTACAGTGAGTGAAACTGACAGTGTGCTGTTCTATTCTAAACCAAATTTGCTGTTCCATATTTTCAATCCTTGAGTTTAGGGACAGAGAAGGTCACTCGTAGAAATTATCAGTGTGCTATTCTGTGCTAAATCTTGTTTGTAGGGAGGGACAGAGTAGGACAGTGAGGGAAAGTGTCAGTGTGCTATTCTGTTCTAAAACTATTTTGCTGAACCATATTTTCAATCCTTGTGTTTAGGGACAGAGAAGGATAGGCAGGGGACAGTGTCAGTGTCATTGTTGCTAAGCCTCCTGCACAGTATACACCTGAAGGTAGCCCTTATTGCTGTTTTCCCCATCTCCCTGCAGGCCATCCATTAAAATGTCTGGAAGGCAACCAAGGAGAGGCAGACAGTCAGGAGGCAAAAAAAGAGGGCAAGCAGGCTCTGTGTCTGGGGGCAACAGTGCTGGTCGTGTACGCGGTGCATTGTCATCAGCACATGGCCATGGGACACGCTTGTCCTTGTTTTCGGCAGCTGGACATGTTGAGCCACATCATGCCGAAGACTTGGTAGAGTGGATGACCAAGCCCACCTCATCCTCCTCATCCTCTCTCACCCAGGCTCAGGGTACTGGCAAAGCAGCTGCCAAAGCGTCCTCTTCTCTGGTATCATTATCTTCATTAGTCAATCCTTCCCTAGACCCACCATGCCCTCCTCCTGAGGAGTCCCCCGAACTGTTTGAGCACAGTGTTGGGTACATGCTCCAGGAGGATGCCCAGCGTTTGGAAGGATCTGATGATGATACCCAGCTAGAGGAAGGCAGCAGCGTGAGAGCAGAGAGAGGGGATGCTCAAGAAGGACACCAATCTGGCAGTCATGCTCCAGCAGCTGCAGCATATTGCCAGAGTGGCTCCAGTGATGAGGAGGGAGGGGATGATGAGGTCACTGACTCCACGTGGGTGCCTAATAGGAGAGAGGAGGAGGAGGAGGATGAGGAGGAGGCACATCTCCAATGAGGCAGGATGCCCTTGAGTGGCCAGCGTATGGGCAGCACACCGACGGAATCACACCGCAGAGCTCCACCTGTGCAGGGCGCTGCCTCTGCCCGTCATGCAAAAAGTTCTTTGGTGTGGGCCTTTTTTGAGGCGAGTGCATCAGATCGCACAGCTGCTGTTTGCAACATATGTCTCAAGCGTATATCGCGTGGCCAAAACATCAGCCGCTTGGGCACCACATGCTTGATCAGACATATGTTGACCTGCCATGCAGCTCGTTGGCAAGCCTACCTTAAAGACCCACACCAAAGAACAAAGCTGACCTCTTCTTGCACCGCATCAGCTGGGATCTCCAACCCCACTATACCTTCACTCCTCTCTGAAACCTGCTCTGAGAGGAATGAAGGTGTAGAATTAGGTGTGTCACAGCCAAGTACTTGCGGGCACTCTGCTAGCAGTACAACAACGTCCGATTCTAGCAGGCAAATTTCCCTGCCCCAGCTGCTGGACCGTCAAAAGAAGTTCACTCCCAGCCATCCACATGCCCTGCGGTTGAATTCTAGCTTGGCTAAATTGCTAGCGCTTCAACTGCTGCCTTTTCAGTTGGTAGACTCGGCCCCCTTCCGTGAGTTTGTGCAATGTGCGGTTCCTCAGTGGCAGGTTCCCAAACGACACTTTTTCGCACGGAAGGCTATTCCGGCTCTCTACAGGCATGTGGAAGGCAATGTCTTGGCCTCGCTGGACAGGGCGGTCAGCGGTAAGGTGCATATTACCGCTGACTCATGGTCCAGCAGGCATGGACAGGGACGTTACCTTTCTTTCACGGCCCATTGGGTCACTCTTTTGGCAGCTGGGAAGGATGCAGGACAAGGTGCAGTAGTGTTGGAGGTTGTTCCACCACCACGCCTCCAAAATGCTACTACTGGTTGTGACACACCTCTCTCCTCCACCCCCTCCTCTTCTTCTTCCTCCATGGCCTCTTCCTGTGGTTTGTCCTTGGAACCAGCGGTGCTCCGTAGGCGTTCAAGGGGCTACGCAAGTACGCAGGCAAAAAGATGCCATGCCGTGCTTGCGCTGGTGTGTTTGGGGGACAGGAGCCACACTGGGGCAGAGGTCCTGTCTGCTCTGCAGGGGCAGGCCAAGAGGTGGTTGACGCCACGCCAGCTTAAGCCAGGAATGGTGGTTTGCGACAATGGCACCAACCTCCTCTCCGCCCTCCGACAGGGACAACTGACCCATGTGCCCTGTATGGCTCACGTCCTTAACCTGGTGGTACAGCGGTTCTTGGGCAGGTACCCGGGCTTACAGGATGTCCTGAGGCAGGCCAGGAAAGTCTGTGTGCATTTCCGCAGATCTTATAATGCCAGTGCTCGCCTGGCTGAGCTTCAAAAGGAGTTGAACCTGCCCAAGAACCGCCTTATATGTGACATGCCCACCAGGTGGAACTCAACGTTGGCCATGCTGCAGCGGCTGCACACGCAGCAGAGGGCCATTAATGAGTACCTGTGCGACTACGGCACCAGGACAGGGTCAGGGGAGCTCGGGTTTTTTTCACCACGCCAGTGGGGCATGATCAGGGACGCATGCACTGTCCTGGCACCATTTGAGGAGGCCACGAGGAGGGTGAGCAGTGACAGTGCATGCATCAGTGACACTGTACCTCTTGTCCACCTGTTGGAGCACACGCTGCGTGGAATAATGGACAGGGCACTTGAGGCAGAACAGAGGCAGGAAGAGGAGGACTTCCTTGCCTCTCAAGGCCCCCTTTACCCAGACAGTGTTCCTTCTGTCCCACCCATCGCACAGGAAGAGGAGGAGGAGGAGGAGGAGGAGGAGGATTGTGTCAGCATGGAGGTGGAGGCTGGCACTCAGCATCATCAGCAGCAGTCTTTTAGGGATGATTTACAGTCCCAAGAAACCAGTGGACTTGTACGTGGCTGGGAGGAGGTGGCTGCGGATCATGTCGTCCTTAGTGACCCAGAGGACTCCGGACTGAATGCCTCAGCTAACCTACGCTGCATGACTAAAGCAGATCAACCAGCGCAAATAAAATTAACACAAAAAGAATTGCAGCTGGACACTGAGGGTCAAAATATCAAATCCCCAAGTAAACTGGCATAAAAGCAGTGCAGTGCAGCAAAAATAAAAATAAAACCCAAAATAAATCATAAAAAACAATAATACTGAGAACGGTAGTAAATAGTTAAAAAAATTGTCCATAGAATTCCTCTTAGCAAGAATAGAAGCCCAAGACAGTGTCCATATAGGAAGTGACTCCTAAAGATTATTAAATGGTGACTTATGTGATATTCCTCCACCACCGAAATAGGTTTGCAGCTCACCTCAGAGCATGGACCCCTGAACCAGTCAGTCAGGTCATGCAAGCATGTTTCCCTTGTGGGACAGATATTCCAAGGTAGATAAACTCAGGAAGGCAATACGATAGGGGGAAATCCACAGGTCACTAGATCAGAGCTCCGGTCCGGGTGTAATAATATGCAAGAGAATATATAGAGATCTAATGCTCTCCGTATGGTACAACATATATTTATTTTAGAAAAGAAGAAATGCACTTACATACATAGCACTGTATAAACCCCAGTGCATGGGAATGCCGGCATGTAATAAAACGGGTGTAGCGAGTGTCAGCATGGAAGAGAGGCGCGGGTGACGTCACATCTGCTCACGTATTCCGTACGCGTTGCGTCCTAGCACTGGGCGGGACTTCATCAGCGGTACGGAACAGCGTGAATCACCCGCTATAAATGTCAATGGAACGTGGAACCGGCCAATCACAGCACAATCAACAATCGATTGTCATGGAAACCCTGCCAGCAGGGGAATAAGACGGAGGCCGGTAAGGACCAAAATAAAGAAAAAAGCAAAGATCCCTTAAAAGGGAAAAACTTTACTGCACCACTTACGTGGAGCATATAATTTTGCTCAATTGATTATCAAATCATGAAACAAATGAACAGTATGTGAATCGTAGCCCACGTCTCCTGCTGACACTGAAAATACAATATATACTATCCCAATATGTTAAGAAAAAAATCTAAAAGAAAGGAAAGATAGCTGGAATCAGGGAAATCAGTGACAGGTCATGCATATCTAAAATACACTGTTGACCCTATTGAAAAATTCCTAAACAAATAATTAAAAAAAAAAAAAATATATAAAAAATACATATAAATATATACATATATGTAAAATAAGCATAATAAAAATACCACAGAAATTCATTTTAAAATCAGGCAAAATAAAATAAAATATGGCAAAATTAAAAATTCAACGATCAGAGATAAAACAATTTAAATCAAATTCAACATTCAAGCCAGCAGGTACTAAAACTTGTGTCTCGTGTATCCACTGAGATTCCCTGCGGCTTAACTGGCGTATAAAACTACCACCTCTCCAATGTTTGATTACTCGTTCGATGCCCCAAAATTTCAAACCTCTAGGGTTTTGATTATGCATCAATTTAAAATGTCTAGACACATTGTGTGTTTTAACTCCTCTTTTAATGTTGTTCACATGCTCCCCTAGACGAACGTGAAGAGGTCTAGAGGTTCTACCAATATACTGAAGACCACATTCGCATTCTAGCATGTAAACAACACCTATAGTGGTGCACGTAATCAACTGACCTATCTTATATGATTTTTTGGTAGCAGTGGCAAGAAAATCTTTCCTCTTTTTTATATTGCACTTAGAATGCTTGCAGGCTGTGCATCGCCCGCAAGCATAAAAACCAGCGAGGAAGGAGAAGAGTCTGTTTTCAGAATGCACTGGAGGGTCAACAACTCCTGGTGCCAGACAATCACGCAAAGACGGAGCTTTCTTATAGATAAATGCTGGGCGTGATGGCAACAGCGGGCCCAAAACCTTGTCTTGCTTTAGTATTGACCAGTTATTTGAAACAAGTTTTTCAAATTTCTTATATTGTACGTTATAATTGAGTACCATTTTGAAATTCGAGATACTAATATTGGTTTCTCTGACTTTATCAGCTACCAATGATCCCCTATCCAAGGAACGTACATTCTCTATCTCTTTATCTAAAGAGTCCCTATTATACCCTTTCTGTTGGAATCTGGATGACAAAATCTGTGCCTGTGTGAGAAAGTCCTCCTCCCTTGTGCAATTTCGCCTGAGCCTAATAAACTGACCTTTCGGTATATTGCATAGCCACGATTTATGGTGGCAACTATCAAGTGGTATGTATGCATTACGATCAGTAGGCTTAAGATAATTACACAGGCGGAATTGCTCACTATCCTTCCAGATTTCCAAATCTAGGAACACAATATTTTTCATACTAATATTCCAGGTTAATTTAATATTCTTGGTATTCTCATTCATTGTCCCGATAAAGTAATCAAGACTGGGACGATCCCCCTCCCAAATTAGAATGAGATCGTCTATGTACCTTTTTTAACAGACTAACTGGGGGGGACGATTCTTGAAAACCACGTCCTCCTCCCAGTGGGCCATAAAAAGGTTGGCCACACTGGGAGCAAAACGGGCTCCCATCGCGACCCCCCTTGTCTGCAAAAAGAACTGACGATTGTACCAAAAATAATTTCTAGATAAACAAAAACCCAGACTGGTCAAAAGAAAATCCTTATGTTTAGCCGGAAGATCTGAAGATGCTAAAGCCCACTGCACGGAAGACAAGGCATCCTCATGTCCTATTATAGTGTACAGTGAGCCTACATCCGCAGTGACAAGGATACTGGATGGTGAGCATGTGACAGCCTCCAATAATTGAATAATATGTTTGGTGTCCCTAAGGTAGGCTCTAGTTTCTGACACCAGGGGTTGCAGGAATGAATCTATATACTGCCCCACTCTCGAGCTAATGGAGTCAATACCATTAACGATAGGCCTCCCCGGAGGGTTGGCACTATCCTTATGGATTTTTGGAAGGCAGTATATGATTGGTGTTCTACAGAACAAAGGATCTAAATAGAGGGCCTCCTTTTTATTAAGGACACCCATAGTTTGTCCTGATTCTACTAACAGATGAAGCTCATCCTTATATGTCAGCATAGGATCCCTATTCAAAATACGGTAAGTGTCATGATCACTCAATAACCGATCCATTTCTGCTGTATAAACAGCTTTATCTAGAATAACCAATCCACCCCCTTTATCCGCCGGACGGATAATAATTTCTTTACGTTTTTCTAGAGATTCCATCCCCTTTTTAATGTACTGTGGGTCCATCACTTTCCTTATCCTCATTTTATCTAAGTCATTGAACATCATATGTTTAAACACCTCTAAGTATTTATTATCAACATTCAGAGGGTTAAAAGTGGACTTATTACGTAGGTTGGAGTGGACACCATCAGCTACTCGAGTTGATTTTATGGGGTTAGTCAAAAAATATTTTTTCATATTGAGGTTTCTAACAAATTTTTGAATGTTGACATAAGTTTGGAATTTATTGAGATTTTTTGTTGGGGCAAACTTCAAACCCCTATCCAACACTCGTAACTCGTCATCATCCAAAGTACAACTGCTCAAATTATAGATCCCTGTGCCTATTGGGGTTTTGGTCTTTTGTATTCTCCTTCCCCCTCTCCTTCCTCTCTGGCCTTTCTTTTTTTGAGATTGACCATTTCCTTGTGGAATCTGTTGAGGTTGGTGCCTCCACCAATCGCCTGGGTTCGGTTGGTATGAGGGACCCCTCCCTGACCCTTGGTTCGATTGATTGTACGGAGGACCCCTCCCTGGCCCACTCTGGGCCCCTGAAAAATCCCCTCCCTCCCTTATAGCCTGATTTTGGAGGGGGGTAAATCTATTTATAATAGGTGCCTGACCACCTCGTGGGAATGTAGGTTTGCCTCTATTTTGATTATGAGAATAGGGGACTTGATCATATCCATGACTCTCCCAACCATGGGGGGATTCATATTGATATTGATGGTGGGGGTAATTTCTAGATGGAGATTGATAAGAGGATGCATTTCCTCTTTTACCTCTACCACCACCTCTCTTTCCCCTAAAGTTATTACCTCTATATGGCTGATCTCCCCTCTGGGGCGGGGGGCCTACTACAGAATAATCATAACTATGAATCGTTTCTCTAATATGGGTGGGGGCAGATGATGGAATAATGTCCTGAATAGGAACATTATCTGAGACAAGTGGGTTGGAAACGTTGACATTTTGCCATTTAAAAATATTGCCTTTATTAAAATCATCAAAATCCCGGATGAATTTTTTCTTTTTCTTATTTTGGATTTCTATATCCCATTTACACAATTTGTTTTTGAGTTCAGCTGATAACTGCAGGAACTCTTCACTTTCTTTGAGGGGTTCTATAAGATTTTTTATGTCCCGAATCTGAGATTCTATCGCTAACATTTTTCTTTCTTTACGTGAAAGTAAAAATTCCAGCAATTGTAAACCTTTTAGGACAAAAAATTCTCCCCACTCTTTCATCGACTCATCATCTAAGAGCCCATCATTAGGTGGGACATCCCATCTTAAACGGCGTGGAACCAGTTTAGCAGCCAAATACTGTCTAAAAGATGCAATGTCCCACCATATTTTAACCTT
The DNA here is from genome assembly GCA_029206835.1 of Rana muscosa. Lineage (NCBI taxonomy): Eukaryota > Metazoa > Chordata > Amphibia > Anura > Ranidae > Rana > Rana muscosa. The sequence goes on along the minus strand of CM055116.1, from coordinate 458,839,444 downwards.
TTTCTCAAATAAGTGGCCCAATTTTTTGAACGAATGAGCCACATCATTAATTTGTTCATTGGGTGGGGTTCGGGAGAAAACATCCCCTAATGAACTAATGAGGACTTTCTCACACAGGCACAGATTTTGTCATCCAGATTCCAACAGAAAGGGTATAATAGGGACTCTTTAGATAAAGAGATAGAGAATGTACGTTCCTTGGATAGGGGATCATTGGTAGCTGATAAAGTCAGAGAAACCAATATTAGTATCTCGAATTTCAAAATGGTACTCAATTATAACGTACAATATAAGAAATTTGAAAAACTTGTTTCAAATAACTGGTCAATACTAAAGCAAGACAAGGTTTTGGGCCCGCTGTTGCCATCACGCCCAGCATTTATCTATAAGAAAGCTCCGTCTTTGCGTGATTGTCTGGCACCAGGAGTTGTTGACCCTCCAGTGCATTCTGAAAACAGACTCTTCTCCTTCCTCGCTGGTTTTTATGCTTGCGGGCGATGCACAGCCTGCAAGCATTCTAAGTGCAATATAAAAAAGAGGAAAGATTTTCTTGCCACTGCTACCAAAAAATCATATAAGATAGGTCAGTTGATTACGTGCACCACTATAGGTGTTGTTTACATGCTAGAATGCGAATGTGGTCTTCAGTATATTGGTAGAACCTCTAGACCTCTTCACGTTCGTCTAGGGGAGCATGTGAACAACATTAAAAGAGGAGTTAAAACACACAATGTGTCTAGACATTTTAAATTGATGCATAATCAAAACCCTAGAGGTTTGAAATTTTGGGGCATCGAACGAGTAATCAAACATTGGAGAGGTGGTAGTTTTATACGCCAGTTAAGCCGCAGGGAATCTCAGTGGATACACGAGACACAAGTTTTAGTACCTGCTGGCTTGAATGTTGAATTTGATTTAAATTGTTTTATCTCTGATCGTTGAATTTTTAATTTTGCCATATTTTATTTTATTTTGCCTGATTTTAAAATGAATTTCTGTGGTATTTTTATTATGCTTATTTTACATATATGTATATATTTATATGTATTTTTTATATATTTTTTTTTTTTTAATTATTTGTTTAGGAATTTTTCAATAGGGTCAACAGTGTATTTTAGATATGCATGACCTGTCACTGATTTCCCTGATTCCAGCTATCTTTCCTTTCTTTTAGATTTTTTTCTTAACATATTGGGATAGTATATATTGTATTTTCAGTGGCAGCAGGAGACGTGGGCTACGATTCACATACTGTTCATTTGTTTCTTGATTTGATAATCAATTGAGCAAAATTATATGCTCCACGTAAGTGGTGCAGTAAAGTTTTTCCCTTTTAAGGGATCTTTGCTTTTTTCTTTATTTTGGTCCTTACCGGCCTCCGTCTTATTCCCCTGCTGGCAGGGTTTCCATGACAATCGATTGTTGATTGTGCTGTGATTGGCCGGTTCCACGTTCCATTGACATTTATAGCGGGTGATTCACGCTGTTCCGTACCGCTGATGAAGTCCCGCCCAGTGCTAGGACGCAACGCGTACGGAATACGTGAGCAGATGTGACGTCACCCGCTCCTCTCTTCCATGCTGACACTCGCTACACCCGTTTTATTACATGCCGGCATTCCCATGCACTGGGGTTTATACAGTGCTATGTATGTAAGTGCATTTCTTCTTTTCTAAAATAAATATATGTTGTACCATACGGAGAGCATTAGATCTCTATATATTCTCTTGCATATTATTACACCCGGACCGGAGCTCTGATCTAGTGACCTGTGGATTTCCCCCTATCGTATTGCCTTCCTGAGTTTATCTACCTTGGAATATCTGTCCCACAAGGGAAACATGCTTGCATGACCTGACTGACTGGTTCAGGGGTCCATGCTCTGAGGTGAGCTGCAAACCTATTTCGGTGGTGGAGGAATATCACATAAGTCACCATTTAATAATCTTTAGGAGTCACTTCCTATATGGACACTGTCTTGGGCTTCTATTCTTGCTAAGAGGAATTCTATGGACACATTTTTTAACTATTTACTACCGTTCTCAGTATTATTGTTTTTTATGATTTATTTTGGGTTTTATTTTTATTTTTGCTGCGCTGCACTGCTTTTATGCCAACCTACGCTGCATGGCCTCCCTGATCCTGCAAAGTCTGCGGAAGGATCCTCGTATTCTTCGGATCAAGGAGAGGGACCATTACTGGCTGGCCACTCTCCTTGATCCACGGTACAAGGGTAAGGTTGCGGACCTTATCGTACCGTCGCAGAGGGAGCAGAGGATGAGACAACTCCGGGAGGCCTTGCAGAAAGGTCTGTGCAACGCGTTCCCAGAGACTGGGAGGTTACAAACTCCTGGTCCTGGACAACGAGTTGCTGAGGCTTCGGGCAGTCAAAGAAGGAGCGGTGGGGAAGGTGGCTGTCTGACCGATGCGTTCAGACAATTCTTTAGTCCGCAGCCCCAAAGTATGATCGGTTCCAGCAACCATCGCCAGCGTCTGATATACATGGTGCAGGAATACCTAGGGGCAAGGTCAGACTTGGACACCTTCCCCACCGAAAATCCTCTGGCTTACTGGGTCTTGAGGATGGATCACTGGCCAGAGCTTGCACAGTATGCAATTGAGCTACTGGCCTGTCCTGCATCCAGCGTTCTTTCAGAACGCACATTCAGTGCTGCTGGAGGATTTGTCACGGATCACAGGGTGCGCCTGTCCACCGACTCGGTTGATCGACTGACTTTCATCAAGATGAACCAGTCTTGGATCACCACCAGCTACCACACACCAGATGCTTATATAACAGACTAATTGATTTTAAAATGTCACATCCCTTCAAGACTGATGCTGATGCTGAGTGCCTGTGCTGTTATGTTGACTGGCTATCCTCCTCCTCCTCCTCAATGATACGATTAACGATGATAGCTTGGAAGATCATTTTGGTTTATGGGTGACGCCACCAGTGGCTAAGGCCCAATTTTTCAGCCCCTGTTTAACAGGGGCGTGTAATTAAAATTTTTGATGCAATACTTTGCAACAGGCCTCATTGCTGTGCTCCAAGTACAGTATCTGTGAGGGGTTGCAGTGTTGTGCCACCAGTGCCTAAGGCCCAATTTTTCAGCCCCTGTTCAACAGGGGCATGCAATTATAATTATTGATCTAATAATTCACAGCAGGGCCCATTGTTGCGCCCACCAAGAGTAACTGTCAGGCCTTACAGTGTTGTGTCAACACCACCACCACCACCACCACCACCAAAGGCCCAATTTTTAAGCCCCTGTTCAACAGGGGCATGCAATTATAATTATTGATCTAATAATTCACAGCAGGGCCCATTGCTGCGCCCACCAAGAGTAACTGTCAGGCCTTACAGTGTTGTGGCACCAGCACCACCATCAAAGTCCCAATTTTTACTACCACTGATCAACAATTATATGTTATTACAATTCCTGATATAATAGTTGACAGCAGGGCGTTCCAGCACCCACCAAGAGTAACTGTGAGTGCTTACAGTGTTGTGCCAACACCAACACCTAAGGGGCCAATTTCTGCAGAGTATATACGGCAGGTCCCTACTTTCAAACATCCAACTTACAAACGACTACTACTTGCAAACGGAAGAAGACAACAGGAAGTGAGAGGAAATCTACCCCTTGGAAGGAAAATTCTCTCCTGTAAGAATTAATATGGGAGAAAGGTGTCTCCTCTCTACTGATGCTTTATCACCAATCCTTGTTTTAATAAAAACACCACATTTCAAAAACAGTTGTCATTGGGACGCAAAGTGAGGTGAAATGTTCTGAACAGGGGCACAGACAGCAAAAAAAATGTGACAGGGGTGATAACCGTTCCCTATGTTTTACAAAAAAACTAAAAAAAAGGAATTTGCCATGGAGCTCCACTTAAACAATGCAGCTGTTCAAAATTATAAACAGATTCTACATAAGAACAAACCTACAGTCCCTGTCTTGTATGCACCGCCTGTATACGGCTGTTCAGAGTATATAGGTCCTTTTTTATTTTGTGTGCGGGGTTCCCCTTAATATCCATACAAGACCCAAAGGGGCTGGTAATGGGCTGGGGTAGGGGGGGGGGGTTGATGGGGTAGCTATGCCATTTTTCCTAAAGATTTTCATCCATATTACCGGGACCACACATTGCATTAAAGCCGCAAGCAGTTTTAAATGACTTTTTTCCCTTTAGAAATGTTATTTTGTGCAGGGACAGTTCTAAACACGGGAAACACGTGGCACTTCACAGGCATACTTTAGACACCCCCCAGGTACAATATTTAAAGGAATATTTGACTTTTTTTTTTCACTTTATGCATCATTAAAATGACTGCTCCCGGAAAACGTCCGTTTTTAAAACTTCTTTTTGCATTGATACATGTCCCCTGGTGCAGAAGCCGGGTTCCCAAACTCTGTTTCGGACAATAACATGGATAATAGTCGTTATAATTAGCACTTTAGAATCCGAACGTTCGCATCCATTGTATTTAATAGGGTTCTAATGTTCGTGCGAACTTTCGGTCCGTTCGCGGGTTCTGGTGCGAACCGAACCCGGGGGTGTTCGGCTCATCACTACCGGAGACACTCCGGGAGGCGTTGGAGGCTTCGTGGGCCCCAAGATGGCGTCGGGCCTGGGCTGCGTGGAGCGGACCTGGTAGTTACCGTACGGCCGGCCCGGAGTCACAATTTAGGCCGGGTTGCAGGTAGGGGATCCTCAGGAACCATAGGGGTAGAGTTGGAGCAATTTCCAGTGGGTTAGGAGCGAGGATGGCTATAGATTGAGGGTGCAGTTGCGGAGCTCAATGTCTGCACATCCTCCTCAGTCGGCTCCCGGACACGCCCCCCATGAAGTTAATTTTTAATTGTCCGGTGTGGGAAGCTATGCAGGGTTTCGTGATGCATTTCATTACCAGTCCAGTTTGTTATTTCAAAATTAACTTACAAATAATTTTCATATGTAATTACCCTTTACAGAAATTAGATATATCAATTGCCATCTGAGGTCTGTAGGTAACTTTAGTCTGGTACTGGATTTATCACTGGACCAGAAATAATTTTTTTTATTATTTATTGTGCCTGCCTTAAAGGGGTTGTAAAGGTTCGTATTTTATTTTCTAAATAGGTTCCTTTAAGCTAGTGCATTGTTGGTTCACTTACCTTTTCCTTAGATTTCCCTTCTAAACTTTTCTTTTCTTTGTTTTCTTTGTCTGAATTTCTCACTTCCTGTTCCTCCTCAGTAAGCTGTTCAGTAAGCTGTTCTGGCTGACTCCACACCACTCGGATGATGGGGTGAAGTTTAGTGAGGAGAAACAGGAAGTGAGAAATTCAGACAAAGAAAAAAAACATTTGGAAGGTAAATCAAAGGAAAAGGTAAGTGAACCAACAATGCACTAGCTTAAAGGAACCTATTTAGAAAATAAAAAACGAACCTTTGCAACCCCTTTAAGGGTGGGAATACAGTACATAGTCACAGATTTCCTAAAGAACAAGGGGCAGAAAGATATCTTTCCATCCTCAAGTAAGTCATTGTAGGGTTAGGACTAATCAAGAGTCTTCCTAATCAGATGACAGTGGCACATTCCCATTATTTTGCCCCTTTACTCTTCTACATAGGATGATACAGAAGTAAGGCATTATGATAGATCTTAAATATCCCAACGCAGTTAAGTACTGAGTATGCATTGACTGTGAGGCTGAAATTAGAAAATCTATAGTGTACATTGAGTATTAGTATATACAGTATATATTTGAAAAAAAGGCAGGAAAGGCCTCATCATTGTGATTCATTTACTTTTTTCTGTTCCACCTATATGTATTTTTTCTGTGATTTTCTAAATTGCTTACTATTGTTCTCTAGTATGCAGACTTCTAGCTGTGGTTTGGGGCCACTACAACTTGTTTACTTGATTGGTTTCTCCCTATGCCCTCTCCCGTTTAGTCTTATGCTGTGTACACACGATCGGTTTTACCGATGAAAACAGTCCGATGGACTTTTCTCATCGGACAAACCGATCGTGTATGGGCCCCATCGGTCTTTTTTCCATCGGTGAGAAAAAATAGAACATGTTTTAAATTTATCCGATGGGAAAAAAAACGATAGCAAATTTCGATCGTCTGTGTGGAACTCCATCGGAGAAAAAACCCACGCATGCTCAGAATCAAGTCGACGCATGCTCAGAAGCATCAAACTTAATTTTTCTCGGCTCGTCTGAGTGTTTTACGTCACGGCGTTTGGGACGGTCTGATTTTTGACTGATGGTCTGTAGGCAAGACTGATGGAAGTCAGCTTCATCGGATTTTCGATGGAAAAATCCATCGGATTAGAATCCATAGGAAATCCGATCGTGTGTACAGGCTTTGGTTCAGTTTTATCTAGAGTTTCCCTGTTTCTTCCAAGTTCTGTTGGGCAGTGTTAGTAATTTGCAGAGACAGGGCTTAGGGAAGTTATTGCCTTTTAACACTTATAAAAAGTAAAAAAACATATTCTGCATTGCCATTAGCTGAACCAAAATTGTGTTGGATGCAACTTCTTACTCATGTTAGAAGAAAGGAAAAGCATTCAAGGTTCTTCTAAGCATATCAGTATAGTGCATGGGAAGGATACAGTCATTACAGTGTTAGTTCACCTTTACCAAAAAACTGCCTATGCAGATAAAAACAAGCTATGCAGCTTTGACTAAAGTTGAACAATGCCCTTGCTATAGATGTAGACCATTTATATACCTCAAAGCCTCATCTACTGAGGAAGGCCTGTGGTTGGCTAATACGCGTCTAGAGGGAAGGAGCTGATAACGTGACTTATAGCCAGACACTGTGAGTGTGAAAACAGCAGTGTTACTGTTTAGCTTTCACATGTGGTTTTAAAAGTTTTTATCTTGTAAGTGTAACTTGCTTGTGGGGGCTTTGAATAAATGTTGTATACAAAGAACACTATGGTCTCTATACTTATAATTTACATGTCCTGAAACCCTGGAGTCTTAAGCAAAGCTGGGAGGTGATTTGTTTGCCTGGATCCAAGTGTGCTGAGTTGCCAATGATAAGAGCTAGCTGGATTACCCACCATTGATTGTTTAAAGGAGGAGATCGTGTGAACTCGTGGGAAGATCGATATATGAGTTTTAACTCATCTGGGAGGTGAGCACGCATTTTTACTGGTAATGTTGTGCACTCCTTTTGAGGACGAACAATCACAGTGGTGAAATAGCGTTGAAACACTGATTATAAGAAGAATTTTTATTTTTTATTTTTTTATTTATGGACTTTTATTACCGATGTTATGATTCATGATTATTAGATATTTGTATTTTTATTTGTTATGCATCAATAGGTTTATGCACATAGCGCTACATTTATTTATCCCCAATTATACCTCAAAGCCTGACCTCAAAACTCCCAGGAGGTTACTAAGACATTGCTAATGGAGGCTCAGCTATTACTGTTCATTTTCACTATCACAGGTATGAGCTCTCAGACTCTGAGAGCTATTGCATCAGGGGAGACAAAGTGCATGTGAGGAAGTTTGTATCAGAAAACCCCCTTAAAAAAGCAATTTTTAGTCTGGGCAGAGAAAGGGGGTGCAGGACTCAAGGGATAGGTGTCATATTTGGCCAAGTTATGACAGAAACAAAGGGAAACCACCCAGGAAAAACACATCAACGGAAGAGAAAGGTGTCCAGGCAGATGTTAGTTATCAGGCACCTGAGGGGGAAGGAGAAATAACAGATCTAAAATGAAGAAGAATGTAAGTGATGGAGGCCTTTTTAAAGGGGTGTTCCAGGCAACCCCGGGCAAAAAAATAAATAATTAAAAGCCAGCAGCTACACATACTGCAGCTGCTGGCTTTTAATAAATGGAGACTTACCTGTCCTGGTGTCCCTCGATGTCGGCACCGCAGCTGATGTTTCACATCAGCTGTCGGTGCTTCCGTCGCCATTGCGGGTAAGGAAACCCGGCAGTGAAGACTTTCGGCTTCACGCCGGGAACCCTACTGCGCATGCACGAGGCCCCGCTCCTCTCTCCTATTAGCCCAGCAGCCAGGGGAGGAGGAGGAGGGAGCCTCGCGCGACTTCACCGCCGCGGCCGGACTCCAGTAAGTGGGCAAGGATACCTGTCTTTGACAGGTATCCTGTCCCCCCTCCCCCCCGAAAGGTGCCAATTGTGGCACCGGAGGGGGGGAGGAATCCGATGAGTGGAAGTTCCACTTTAGGGTGGAGCTCCGCTTTAATTTAAGTAAAGTGGAGCTGACGGTTGAGGAAAAACATGTACTCAGTCAAGGCTTTAAATTTGCTCACTCCCATCCACTTAATAAATTTAATATGTTCATTGACGTTCAGAAGTATGTCTGGAAATTAAACAATCAAAGGTATCTGATCACTAACCCCTTCCGGAATATTTTGGCCAATACGGATGGATTCAGACATTCGTCATTGGCCAATGCTTCCCTTTTTAATCCACCAGGTCATTTGGCACCCTCATTGGGAGTTTTTAGAGACCTTGTCCTTAAGGATTTGGAAACTGTCAAAGTTAAGAAATCCGGTGTGGATCCTAGTTTTAAGAAGGGATTGGATTCTCTAAAACTAGGTAATGACATTGTTGTCTGCCCCACAGACAAGGGGGGGGGGCGGGATTTTCATTCTGGATCGGGAAGCCTATTTAGAGGAGCTTAATAGGATTCTGTCAGATGTAGGGAACTATTCTGTGATACCCATTTATCCTACCTATAAGTTTAAGCAAGAGCTGTTGACCATTATTGAGGAAGGATATAAGGGTAATATTCTTGCCAAAAAGGAGAAGAACTTTTTGGTCCCTATGGCCCTGCACCCCCTCCTATCTGAAAGATTCCACTCAGGTAATCAACTTGCTTTAAGGAGTGGAGTGGAGGGATAGCTACATCCTGGCTACGGCGGATGTGGCTTTCCTTTACACCATTATCTCACATCAGCATGGGAGGGAAGCAGTGGAATATTTTCTGAGTAGAGATTCTTCCTTACCTTCTTTGCAGCAAAAATGTATTCTGCAGCTATTGGATTTTTCTAGGGGGCGGAACTATTTTTGGTCCCAGGGCTCCTATTACTTGCAGCACTGTGACATAGCCATGGGTGCCAAATTTGTGACAAGTACGGTCAATTTGTTTATGGCCAAGTGGGAGGAGGATGTCATTGATGCCCCTTGGAGACCAGAATTGGTTCTCTGGAGGAAGTACATTTATGACGTCCTCCTCGTGTGGGATGGCGATGCTGATTCTCTTAAAGGTTTCATAGAGTTTCTTAATAGTAACCATCGTGGAATCATTCTTCAGCGTGAGATGAGCAAGGAAGAGGTTCACTTCCTTGATTTAAATAACAGGGTACAGAATCATAAGCTTGTGACCTCTACATATTTTAAGGACACTGACCGTAATGGCTTTATTGATGTCAAAAGTTGCCACCATGAGGCGTGGCTCAAAGCCGTACCGAAGAGTCAGTTCCTACGGTTGAGAAGGAACTGTAGTTTTCAAGAGGACTATATACAGGAGGCAGGTCTTCTTAAAAAACGGTACCTGGAAAAAGGGTATGACCCCATAGAGCTTGATAAGACCATTTTAAAAATAAAACAGAGGGACAGGACATCTATGTTGGCTCCTTCCACAGAGAGACAGAATGACCATTCTTCTAGGTTCACTCCCAAGTTTTCCTTTTTTTTATCTCATATTCCACCCAACATTTTGTTATTAGGGGTATAGTCAAAAAATATTAGGGAGTCCTTAGGAATGATTGAGCTTTAGGTCCAGCTCTACCTGAGGTTCCTGCTGTGATCTTCAGAGGGGTCCCCTCTCTGAGGTTGCAGGTTGCACCTAATATAGTTGATCCTCGTAGAAATTTAGTTTTTTTCACCAGTTGAAAGGTTTTTATCCTTGTAGAAGCTGCGTGATGTGTCAGACAAACTATCTTAAGGACAGAAAATATACCTCTTTCAGGTCCAACACCACGTCTAAATCCTATGATATTCAATCATTCTTAACTTGCTCTTCTAAAAATGTGGTCTACATTATTACCTTTACATACAGTATGGGCTACATTATGTTGGGCGTACCATTCACACCTTTCAGGTGCGTATGAAAGAGCATATAGCCAATATCAAAAAAGGCTTTCCTAAACATGGCCTCTCTAGGCATTTTGAAACCCAACTTGGCAGGAACTTAAAAGGTACTTTGTTCATGGCCATAGACCAGTACAATCCCCACTGGAGAGGTAGCCACATCAGGAGAGAAATCTCCAAACTTGAGACTAAATGGATTTTCTGGCATAAATCCTACAGGCCCCATGGTTTAAACATTGGTTGGGATATCAATGCGTTTATAAACAACAGTTGATATTTTTTTTGGGGTGTTGTATCTTTCATTTTTCTTATATTTAATTTTTGAAAATTTTTGATGAAATTATCGTTTATTCAAATGTTTTTAGAATTATTGCTAGGTTTGTTATGTAATTTTTTATAAATTTGTACATAATTTGTGTATGGTTGTTTTTTTTAACCAATATGCTATTAATGTTTCCGTCCACTAAATGGCACTATGAGCTTCATCCTATTATGGGTTCTATTGGCAGTGTCACATTAAGCAAATATTTTTAGCTAACATTTTCCCAGAGCAGCGCAATTAGTTTTGGACTGGTTATCTTGCAATTTGGCCATTACAGTACAATCGGATTGACTGCCTTTCTTTGTTGTTATGCAGTCTCTGTCAAGAAGTTGCTGTAACACCTCATTTCCTCCGGGAGGAACGCAGATGCATAATTTCCTGTTTCATACTGATGGTTTCTACTTCCTGCTCCCGGAACGCTGGTAATTGCTAGCTAATTCATGTCTGACATCTAGTATATATATGGCGACTCTCGTATATGTGTCCACGCTCCTGATGACGTCTTTTCACGATCAAACTCGGTGGGAGGAGTCGAGTCACATGACATTGCCAAACTCAACAGTCGGCCATTATACTGGATGTAAACATTGATTGTTTTATCGGATTTACATGCACTTTTTACCGTGATGTTTACCGTGATGTTTGTGAGTATTCTGGCTTTTGCTGTGCTGAAAATAAGTTCACTTGTCAGTAATACTGCACAATTAAGTTTTTTATGCCTATTTTCATGATGTCCTAATGCAATGAGAGCCTTTCTGGGAGGATCCTATTGATAGTCATACAGCCTATACTTCCATGTGTGGAGATATCCAAGTGGATGATTCCTAAGCGTGTTTGACTGCTTTCGAATAAGTAGTCCAATTGTTGGGCTAAGAGTTAATGTGAACCTTTCCCTCTTGGTGACGGACCCTTACCAACACTTTCTGTTTGTGAATTATTACACCCATTGGACTGTCTATATGGAGATATTTAATCTACAGTTGTGCTCATTAGTTTACATACCCTAGCTGAATTTATGATTTCTTGGCCATTTTTCAGAGAATATGAATGATAACACAAAAACTTTTCTTTCACTCGTGTTTGGCTGAAGCCAATTATTATCAATCAACTGTGTTTACTCTTTTTAACTCATAATCACAACATAAACTACCCAAATGACCCTGATCAAAAGTTTACATACCCCAGTTCTTAATACCATGTATTGCCCCCTTTAACATCAATGACAGCTTGAAGTCTTTCGTGGTATTTGTGGATGAAGCTTTTTATCTTTTCAGAGGGTAAAACTGCCCATTCCTCTTGGCAAAAAGCCTCCAGTTCCTGTCAATTCTTGCATGAACTGCACATTTGAGATCTCCCCAGAGTGGCTCAATGATATTGAGGTCAGGAGACTGAGATGGCCACTCCAGAACCTTCACTTTATTCTGCTGTAACTAATGACAGGTCGACTTGACATTGTGTTTTGGATCATTGTCATGTTGGAATGTCCATGTATGTCCCATGCACAGATTTCTGGCTGATGAATGCAAATGTTCCTTCAGTATTTTTTGATAACATACTGCATTCATCTTGCCATCAATTTCCTGTGCCTTTGTAGCTCACACATCCCCAAAACATCAGCGATCCACCTCCATGTTTCACAGTAGGAATGCTGTACCTTTCATCATAGGCCTCTCCAAATGTAGTGTTTATGGTTGTGGCCAAAAAGCAAAATTTTGGTCTCATCACTTCAAATGACTTTGTGCCAGAAGGTTTGAGGCTTGTCTCTGTGCTGTTTGGTATATTGTAAGCGGGATACTTTGTGGCATTTGCATAGAAATGTCTTTCTTCTAGCGACTCGACCATGCAGCCCATCTTTCTTCAAGTGCCTCCTTATTGTGCATCTTGAAACAGCCACACCACATGTTTTCAGAGAGTCCTGTATTTCACCTGAAGTTATTTGTGGGTTTTTCTTTGCATCCCGAACAATTTTCCTGGCAGTTGTGGCTGAAATTTTAGTTAGTCTACCTGATCGTGGTTTGGTTTCAACAGAACCCCTCATTTTCCACTTCTTGATTAGAGTTTGAACACTGCTGATTAGCATTCTCAATTCCTTGGATATCTTTTTGCATCCCTTTCCTGTTTTATACAGTTCAACTACCTTTTCCTGAAGATCCTTTGACAATTCTTTTACTTTCCCCATGATTCAGAATCCAGAAACGTCAGTGCAGCACTGGATGAAAGACGCAAGGGTCTGTCAGGAATCCAGACACTCATTGACCTTTTATAAACACACTAATTACAAGCAAACAGATCACAGGTGAGGATGGTTACCTTTAGCCATTCAAACCACTTTGTGTCAACTTGTGTGCATGTTATCAGGCCAAAACCACCAGGGTATGTAAACTTTTGATCAGGGTCATTTCAGTAGTTTCTGTTGTGATTATGATAAAAAAAAGAGTAAAAAATTGAATGATAAAAATTGGCTTAAGCCAAACACTAACCACGAGTGAAAGAAATGTTTTTGTGTTATCATTCATATTCTCTGAAAAATGGCCAAGAAATCATAAATTCTGCCAGGGTATGTAAACTTATGAGCACAACTGTATTTACATTGGGACTTTTCATAAGTTTTTAGCGCTGCATTTGTGTTGTATGTCATTTGGATCATCTCTTTTACTAGGAGATTTGTGCCAGCTGCTTGAAATTTTTACTATCACTGATAGCATTCACGATTTTATTTTAGCGCGGGTGTTTGTGTTTTTTTTGCCCAGGTTCACACTCAGGCTGTGGGAGTGAAGCCGTGCGAGTTCAGCTGAATTCGCACGATTTCACTTCTGCCTGTCAGTCCCAATTTCGGCCGCGATTACAGGGACATCTGTGCAGGTTTCTGCACAGATGTCAATGTAAATCGCGGTCCGAAATCGCAAAAAGTAGTACAGAAACGACTTTTTGAAATCGGTGCAGCGCCGCAGATGCGGCGTCACACCGATTAGGATGGTTCCATTGCCCGCAATTTGCGGCAAATACCGGCGTTTTGACATGCGATTTGGCATGCCAAATCGCATGTCAAAACGCACCAGTGTGAACCAGGGCTAAGTCTTCAGGTTGTGCTTTATATGACAGCAATAATTAGAGACATGGGTGTATAGACTTCATGTGGATGGTGTTTTTCCTTGGCAGCAGCAGGATCCCAATAGCAGGAGAGGCTGCTCTGATGTATTGAATTGTATTGTTGCTGTATTGTCTCCCTGTATAATGTAAAGTGCTGCACAAACTGTTGGCTCTATATAAAAGCCTGTATAAACCTCTTGAGCTCTGGAAGATTTTACCCCCTTCATGACCAGGCCATTTTTGCTATTCGACACTGCGCTATTTTAACTGGCTATTGCGCGGTCATGCAACACTGTACCCAAACAAAATTTTATATTTTTTTTCCACACAAATAAAGCTTTCTTTTGGTGGTATTTGATCACCACTGGGTTTTTTATTTGTGATTTTTTTTTCTCATATATTTTTATTATATAAATGAAAATATACCAAACATTTTGAAAACTAATATTTTTTACTATAAAACATATCCAATAAAACATTTAAATAAATCGAATTTCTGCATAAATTTAGGCTTGAAATGTATCCTGCTACATGTTTTTGTTAAATAAAAATCCCAATGAGACCCCTTTTACACTGAGGCGTATTTCAGGCGTTTTAGCGCTAAAAATAGCGCAAAAAAACACCTGAAATACTCCTGCCCCAGCATTCTCAATGTGAAAGCCCAAGGGCTTTCACACTGAGGCGATGCGCTGGCAGGAGAAAAAAAAATCTCCTGCAAGCCGCATCTTTGGAGCAGTGAAGGAGCGGTGTGTATACCGCTCCTTTCCATTGAAATCAATGGGACACCGCGGGTGGTATTAACCCTTTTTCGGCCGCTAGGGGGGGTTAAAACTGCGCCGCTAGCGGCCGAATATCACGGTAAGTACGACGGTATAGCGGAACTAAAAGTTGCGCCGCTATACCGCCACCGCACATGCCCGCCCCAGTGTGAAAGGGGCCTTTGTGTATAATAATTGGTTTGCGTGAAAGTTATGGTATCTACAAACGATGATATATATACTGGAATTTAGATTTTTTTTATACTAATAATGGTGGTGATCAGCGACTTATAGTGGGACTATGATGTGCGGCAGACAATCTGACACTTTATGAGAACTGACTAACTGACACTGACATCACCAGTGAAACTAATACAGTGATCAGTGCTAATACTGTACACTGTAACTGTACTCATGACACTGGCTGGGAAGGGCTTAACATTTCGGGGTAATCAAAGGGCTAAGTGTGTGCCTAACAATGTGTAATGTGTGTGTAGCGGGTATATACTTTTAAAACTGGTGAAGACACCAGTGATGCATAGTTCCCTGCGGCCCAGCAGGTGGCGCTGTCACTTTGGGCCGGGGTTGAACCATCGCTGCAGTGCCGTACCCTTTGTGACCACTCGCAGTGGTTGTATGGTGGGGCGGGGAACCCGCCGTGCATGCTGGGGGAGGGTATAAAGGGGGCGGACATCTTCGCCACAAGGTTCGAGTCCCAGGCACCTTCAGCCTGAGGGCTGCTGTTCGCGGTCGGTGTCCAGGCGGCCTAGGCCTGGACACTTGGAGTTCGTGTTCCATCCCAGACACCTTCAGTCTGAGGTGAGGTACTCAGCTGGAGGCCTGGGGCCCAGTACCTTCCGCTGGGTCCCGCGAGGGAGGGATTGTCCTAGGGGGCCCCGAGAGTGGGGCTCCTGAATCCAGAGGCGTAAGGGACCGGAGGAGGGACTCACCTGAAGACCTGGTGCAGCAGATTGCCAGTGCTGGGTGAACCTCTGGAGACCGCCCGGAGGGATATCTTTCCCGAACAGGGGCCAAGTTCAGAGAGGAAGGTAGTTCATGTTCAATGACCGGTGGCAACGATCCAGCTATTCAACTCAGGTCGGTGGCAGAGGCCTGCTATTAGGCCTGTGGCAGGGGCCTCAAGGGTTCATCCGGTCGGTGGCAGCGACCAAAACTCACGGTCGGTGGCAGAGACCGTGCGCCAGGCCTATTCGCTAGTAAAGGAATAGGAGAGTTCAGTTGTGCCTGGGCCTACTTGTATCCACACCCCTGTCTGTCTGTTACTGAAAGTTCAACTGATTGTGTTCACCCTGAAAGCAGAGAAATAAAGGAGTGTTGGACTTTTGATTGGTGTGGGGCTCTATGTTATTGGCAGACACATCTCCACAGAACAGCTGGAGGCTTCGTATGCAGTGAACAGACCCGGAGGTAATTCAAGTAACTCTGCTCAACCCTTATACACATACGAGGGGAGAGCTTGGCGTAATGTTCCTGCACTCTCCTCTCCCAGGTACCCCTAGACACAAGCCAATCAAACGAGAAAACCAGAGAGGGAGAGTGAGGCTCCGCTACACGTGGGGGCTCTGGTCCGGGATGTGTTTGTGCTACAATGGAGCTGGAGTTGTTGGAATTTGGAAGTGTCTGCCCGAAAGAGTTCCCAGTAGGTCGGCCATATTGGCCACTGCGCCACGAGGCACACCCTCCCTGCTCAGTTTGTGGGCGTGACCCAGGGAAGGAGAAAGCCCGCGAACTGGAGTGCAATAGGGGAGGAGTCCAATCGTGTGAAGGACTACACGTGGGGACTTTGGCGCCAACAGTGCAGTGCGTAATGGATCAGCAAACAGTCGCCATGTTCACCAATGCATCGTGGATTCCTATTCATCCTACTACCACGAGTCTGACTACTGCTGCTCCGATAATGGATACGAGGATTCGGCTAAAGCCCCGGGGATGATTTGCCCTGTACTCATGCATGGACGTTGAGGCCCTGGGTTTGATTTGTCCCGGCTGTTCGGGACTGGTGTGTCAGCTAAAGCCATTCGGGCGCTGCGAGGCCTGCGGAGAGTACCTATTTGAGGTGGAACCACCTATTGAGAAACCCAGAACCATCCACCTCAACCGCGTGACAGGCCACACCATTCAAGAAGGAGGAATCGCTGCTTTTACAGCCATCCCTGTGTGCACTGCAGCGACCGCAGGAGAGGTCGCAATCACAGAGGTACGGGAGAAATCCGAGGATACTGACTCGGTCACCACTGTTTCCCAGCATCCACCGCCAAAGAGGAAGACCGGCTTGGTTGCCCTGTCCAGCGGTCGCGGTGGATCACCCTGCTCGCCTACGCCCACCCCGGATGGATCCGGTCGGAAGAGTCCCGGACATCCCTTCTCTACTTTGGGCCGAGGTAAGCCGGGTGGAGGGACTTGGTGTTGGGGCGGAGGTGTTGGGGATTCACGGCCCTGTGTGCCCGCGGGGGTAGCAATTCAGCCTCTACTACAGGCTACCAGCCCGCGGAGGAGTGTGACACCTCTGACCTAGAGTCGCTCTCCGATCCGGGAGACAACGTCATCATAGATTAACTTTTCGCAAAGAAGGGCTGGGACAAGATGCCTTTCTCCTCGTCCCGCAGAGTCAGGGATCCACCCATGTCTACAGGGGATAGTACGCCCCGGGTGGAGGCACCAGCGCCTGAGGAGGGATCACATCCCCAGTCTGCCCTTCTACCTCCGGTGCCTCCTGCATCTGGCACCGGGGAAAAGAGACTGTTGCTGCGGGCACCTATGCCTAGAATGGAGGTGATCAAGGCACCTCGTCACCCGGACGCCATCGTCCAACCGGGTGAGGGAGACCGGGCCACTATGCCTCCGCTGGCGAGACTACAGCGCCTCTTTGGCCAAAAGGTTGCTAACGAGTACGGGTGGGAGTACCCGTACTTACCTAAGGAGCTTCTATATGAAGTGGAAGTCTGCCGGGAACTCTGGTACAACGATTTTGTGTGGACGCACCTTCAGGTCCCACATGCCCGCAGGTACCTCGCATGTTCCCCTAAAGCCTCTCAACGGTTCAAGGACTGCAAGTCAGAATGGATGCTGGGTCGGCACATCCACGCAGACAAGGTGTTAATTCGGCGCAAAGAGGGGGAGGATGTCGAATACCATGTAGAGACAATTGACCAGCACTTGAAACCCCTTGTCTTGCCGCACCCAAAGTTCTATTTGTAGGAGAAAAAAAAGGACTCCGTTCTTGCTTTGCCTTGTTGCTGCTGAACTTTCCGGGGTTGTTTCCTGGGAAAACCCAGTGACTGTGCCCGTGTTGATGGGTGTCTGTGCTCTCTGGAGGAATTGAAGGACTGTTGCCGTTGTTTGTTCTTCATTCTTCCATCCCACAAAGTGATTATGGACTTTGGGGTAGTTAGAGCCGCAAGAAAAAAAAATAGAAGATCTTCAACCAGTGCAGTTACCGCGGCACTGTCACCAGGTGGCAGTGTTGCGCACCGATATTCACTGTTCACTCACACATTTATAGAAGGAAAGGGTTTCTCTACAGAGAGGTTCTTTCGTTTTTTGCAGGAATATATGTGTCAGGGATATGTGTGTTTAACGTTTCTTTTCCCCTCTGCAGGAGAACATCTCATCAAGACCACTGAGAATGGGGTGGGTCTTAGTCAGGATGGGTGGGAGGGAATGTTAATGTGAACATGTGCTTCCAATAATGTTGTTATGTGTTGTTTGTTTCCTTCCCTCCCCTTTCATGTCAGGCTCAGGCACAACTGTTTGGTTAGTTTTCAAAACTTTTGTATTTTTTTGAAACTGTTAGTCGGTTTCTGGATCAGGCTATGATGGCCCCTTTGGGCATGGGTTGCTCCAGACACTGGGGACCAGTGTCCAATAACCGGGGGGAGAGTGTAGCGGGTATATACTTTTAAAACTGGTGAAGACACCAGTGATGCATAGTTCCCTGCGGCCCAGCAGGTGGCGCTGTCACTTTGGGCCGGGGTTTAATCATCGCTGCAGTGCCGTACCCTTTGTGACCTCTCGCAGCGGTTGTACGGTGGGGCTGGGAACCCGCCGTGCATGCTGGGGGAGGGTATAAAGGGGGCGGACATATTCGCCATGACGTTCGAGTCCCAGGCACCTTCAGCCTGAGGGCTGCTGTTCGCGGTCGGTGTCCAGGCGGCCTAGGCCTGGTAACCTGGAGTTTGTGTTCCATCCCAGACATCTTCAGTCTGGGGTGAGGTACTCAGCCGGAGGCCTGGGGCCCAGTACCTTCTGCTGGGTCTCACGAGGGAGGGATTGTCCTAGGGGGCCCCGGGAGTGGGGCACCCGAATCCAGAGGCGTAAGGGGCCGGAGGAGGGACTCATCTGAAGACCTGGTGCAGCAGATTGCCAGTGCCGGGTGAACCTCTGGAGACCGCCCGGAGGGATATCTTCCCCGAACAGGGAAAGAAAGAGATCACCGCTCCAGGTGAGTACAAGTGGACAATCGGTGTCTTCCCAGGAACCACGGGTGCCGGCAATGCAATTGATGCGAAGAAGAAACAGGATATGTGGACAGCCGCACTCCGAGAACCATCAAGGTTGCCTTTATTTAGGTAAAACACACATAAGGCACTGCAAGTCACAGCAAAATAAACAGACACAGCAGACGCGTTTCGCACTAAAGTCTAGTGCTTAGTCATTGCTCAGCACTAGACTTTGATGGTTCTCGGAGTGCGGCTGTCCACATATCCTGTTTCTTCTTCCCCGAACAGGGGCCAGGTTCAGAGAGGAAGGTGGTTTATGTTCAATGACCGGTGGCAGCGGTCCAGCTATTCAACTCAGGTCGGTAGCAGAGGCCTGCTATTAGGCCTGTGGCAGGGGCCTCAATGGTTCATCCAGTCGGTGGCGGTGACCAAAACTCACGGTCGGTGGCAGAGACCGTGCGCCAGGCCTATTCGCTAGTAAAGGAATAGGAGAGTTCAGTTTGACTGGGCCTACTCGTATCCACACCCCTGTCTGTCTGTTACTGAAAGTTCAACTGATTGTGTTCACCCTGAAAGCAGAGAAATAAAGGAGTGTTGGACTTTTGATTGG
Source organism: Rana muscosa (assembly GCA_029206835.1). Lineage (NCBI taxonomy): Eukaryota > Metazoa > Chordata > Amphibia > Anura > Ranidae > Rana > Rana muscosa. Next base: position 458,820,122 of record CM055116.1, on the reverse strand, counting down.
TGTGGGGCTCTATGTTATTGGCAGACACATCTCCACGGAACAGCTGGAGGCTTCGTATGTAGTGAACAGACCCGGAGGTAATTCAAGTAACTCTGCTCAACCCTCGTACACATACGAGGGGAGAGCTTGGCGTAGTGTTCCTGCACTCTCTTCTCCCAGGTACCCCTAGACACAAGTCAATCAAACAAGAAAACCCGAGAGGGAGAGTGAGGCTCCGCTACATGTGTATTACGTGCTGCTTTTTACTAAAGATCACTTTGTTTTGCAGGCAGAAGAAACACAGAGAACATTCTCAGTACAGAGCCCTGTGTTATTTGTCAACACAGGGCTCTGGGCTGTTATTGGACACAGCTGATCAGCACATCAGAGCCATTAATCATTGGTCGGGACCTGCTGACTAAATCCCGCTGTGCTCAATCACAGCAGAGGCGGTGGGCGGGGGCTTCAGGTTAAATAGTTGTAAGAAGTAAGACAGGTAATCTCTGTACTCCCTGTATCTCTGTTTGTCCATTACTCCCACAAAGAAACTTGAAAAAACTATGGACAAATGGAAGATGGACATTCCTGATCTGTCAGAGGACGAGTGGGAGACATGTGTATCCTCTTTCGTTGCCACTATGATTTCGGCTAGGGACCGATTTATGCAGGTCAAGTTCCTCCACAGGGCCTATTTCACCCCAAAACGGTTAACAATTATGAATCCTAACACCCCGGTGGCTTGTCCCAGATGTGGCCTACGGGCTGCCCCCTTTTTCCACATGGTCTGGTCCTGCCCCCGCCTCGGAGACTATTGGTCGGGAGTAGTGGATACCCTCGTTTGGGTAACCTCCCTGGAACTGGGAACTGACCCTAAATCACTATTGCTGAACGTCTTCAATCCTGGGGTGCGGGGTACATACACTAAACTTTTCCTCAGATACGCTACTTTTTATGCCCGTAGGGAGATATTCCTCCACTGGAAGAGCGCTGTACCTCCTACGGTGTCCTCATAGCGCTCGGTATTGAACTCGGTGCTGCCACTGTACAAGATCACCTTTGCTAATCGAAACTGTCCTACTAAATTTGACAAGATATGGTCGGGGTGGATAGATTCTTGGGGCAATGTGTTCATGGGTGACAATGATAATAATGGCCCAATGTTATGATCTCCTGTAAGCTATTCGCTATCTGTTTAAGGTGTATTTGACTGATTGGATGAGGTCCCCCCCTCCCTTGCCTCCCCCCCCGTCCCCCCTCCCCCGTTCCTCATACCTCCTGCTCCCCTCCTTCCCCCCCTCCCCCCCTGGACCTCCTTAACCGACCCTGCTGGGATTTCTTGTTTCCATATCGATATCTCATTGTATTGGTGTATACTAGCCTTTCAACACCTTTCTCCTGTTTATATCAGTAGGACATTTAACCTGGGATAAATCTGTATAATGCTTTCTCTGTGACTAACTGTGTTTATGCATCGCTTGTACTGTACAATTTGAATAAACATTTTTCTTGTTAGAAAAAAGAAGTAAGACAGGTGGCTTTTATGTGATTTTGGTCCTCATGTCACAAAACACATGAAATATAAAAATTAATTATTTTAGACTATACATTTTGTTCTTGTGGGCAACTTAGCTTTTATTGTAATATACAAACTCTTAGTAGACCTAAATAAAATAATGATGGTAGCTAATTTTGCATTAGTGAACCAGGCGTAATTTTGTGCCTGTGGTAAAGAATAATTCCAGACACAGGTACACAAAGTTACATATAACACCTTCAACTCTTCTGGGAAGGCTGTCCACAAGGTTTAGGAACATGTCTATGGGAATGTTTGACCATTCTTCCAGAAGCGCATTTCTGAGGTCAGGAACTGATGTGGACGAGAAGGACTGGCTCGCAGTCTGTGCCCTAAATAATCCCAAAGGTGTTCTATTGTGTTGAGGGGTCAGGGCTCTGTGCAGGCCAGTCAAGGTCCTTCACCCTAAACTCACTCATCCATGTCTTTATGGACCGTGCTTTGTGCACTGGTGCAAAGTCATGTTGGAACAGGAAGGGGCCATCCCCAAACTGTTTCCACAAAGTTAGGAGAATGAAATTGTCCAAATTGTCTTGGTATGCTGACGCCTTCACTGAAAATAAGGGGCCAAGCCCAACCCCTAAAAAAACAACCCTGCACCATAATCCCCCCTCCACTAAATAATTTAGACCAGTGCACAAAGTAAGGTCCTGACCTCAACCCGATAGAACACCTTTGGGATGAATTAGAGGGGAGACTGTGAGCCAGGCCTTCCTGTCCACATCAGTGTCTGACCTCACAAATGCGCTTCCTGAAGAATGGTCAAACATTCCCATAGACACACTCCTAAACCTTGTGTACAGCGTTCCCAGAAGAGTTGAAGCTGTTACAGCTGCAAAGAGTGGGCCACCCCATTACTGAACCCTACGGACTAAGACTGGGATGCCATTAAAGTTCATGTGCATGAAAAGGCAGGCGTCCCAATAGTTTTGGTAATATAGTGCATATATAGTGTATATATTCACTATACCTGGCCAATGCCCCTGGAAACTGGAAATCACTGAAGTAGACACTGCTACTGTGGTGATCTTCACTTGGGATCTGAGTGGCTGCACTTCTGCTTGCTAATTAGATGAGGTGGAGAGGCGGGCCAATGTCATCATGCTCTCTGCCCTCTATGCTTTTCATTATTTCAGACAATGTAAAGCATTCAGTGGATGGTGCCCATGCTGACCATGCTAAGCAGCCAACCTGCTATGTTCAAAATGTAGCAGGCCAACCATTCAGCACGGGAATCAATTGGAGACACCTCTATTTCAGTGATTTCCAGCTTCCAGGGGCGTCGGACAGATATGGTATATACATAGCTATATTGTTTAAAGCTGTACCAATGTAACTATGTACTGAATAATATTGCCATTCCTGGAATTTTTTTTTTTTTTTTTTTTTAATACTGATTGCAGAGTTGAGCTTGTATTCAGTTTAGAAAAGACTTTAATATTTATAAGAAAATTACCTAAATCACTGAATGTGCTCTGTTTACTGTTATATTATGTTATGGTATGTTAGAATTCCTAGTTTATGTTATTGTGAAAAAACAATGATAAAATAATTGTATATTGTAATGTTTCTAATAAATAAAGATGAGTTGAAGTTACAGTATGTGAGGAAGGAAGTACATGAATGCGCCTTGGCAGCCATTAGGGATATGACCTCTGGACGTCCTAATCTGATGTAAACACATGAAAAAATCTCTTGAGTTGCACAATTCCCCATTTGGGAAATATTTAAAAATCTATGTATCACACAGTCATGGTCTGTATATATTGCAGACTTTTTCTACAGTTTTAGGTCTCGTGATTAGTATATTATTTGTTCAGGAAGTTCCTCTGTTACAATGTTTACCCTGTGCTTGAAAAACAAACTACAATATATGTTTTACACAAAAAAAACATTGAAAAATATAAAAAATATAATTCTAATGTATCAGACAACAAGATTTCAAGATCTGATTGCAGGCTGCATTCATCCTTATTTCAGAAGAATACATACAGTAATTATTTCGGACTACTGCAGAATTAACACTTAAGTCCTGTACACACGAACAGTTTGACTGATGAAAACCGTCTGATGGATTGTTTTCATCAGACAAACCGATCGTGTATGGGACCCATCAGTCTTTTTTCCATCAGTTTTAAAAAATAGAACATGTTTTAAAATTATATGATGGATAAAAAACTGATGGCAATTTCCGATCGTCTGTGGGGAAATCCATCAGATAAAAAACCCAAGCATGCTCAGAATCAAGTCGACACATGCTCAGTAGCATTGAATTTCATTTTTCTCAGCTCATCGGAGTGTTTTACGTCACCACGTTTGGAACGGTCGGTTTTTTGACTGATGGTGTGTGGGCAAGACTGATGGAAAACAGTTTCATCAGATTTCTGATGGACAAATCCATCAGACGAAAATCCATAGGATATCTGATCGTGTGTACAGGGCTTTACTGTACCTTTTTAACTACTTCCCACCCGGCCACTGTACATATACGGCCGGGTGGGTGCTCTCTCCTTCTGAGTGGACGTTCCTGAACGTCCTTCAGAAGGAGGGGGATCGCGTGCGCGCCGCCGGGCACCCGCGATTGCCCGGGAACCAAGCAGGAAAGTGGATCTGTGTGTGTAAACACACAGATCCACGTCCTGTGAGGGAGAGGAGACTGATGGTGTGTCCCTTGTACATAGGGACAACCATCGGTCACCTCCCCCAGTCAGTCCCCTCCCCCCACAGTTAGAACACATTGAGGGAACATATTTAACCCCTTCCCGCCCCCTAGTGGTTAACCCCTTCCCTGCCAGTCACATTTATACAGTAATCAATGCATTTTTATAGCAGGGATCGCTGTATAAATGTAAATGGTACCAAAAATGTGTCAAAAGTGTCCGATGTGTCCGCCACAATATCGCAGTCACAATAAAAATCACAGATCGTCGCCATTACTAATAAAAAAATAAAAATAAATAAAAAATGCTATAAAACTATCCCCTATTTTGTAGACGCTATAACTTTTGCGCAAACCAATCAATACGCGCTTATTGCGATTTTTTTTTATACCAAAAATATGTAGAAGAATACGTATCGGCCTAAACTGAGGAAAATTTTAATTGAAAAAATAAATGGGTATTTATTATAGCAAAAAGTAAAAAATATTGTGTTTTTTTCCAAACTGGACACTCTTCTTTTGTTTATAGTGCAAAAAATAAAAACCGCAGAGGTAATTAAATACCACCAAAAGAAAGCTCTATTTGTGGGAAAAAAAGGACGCAAATTTTGTTTGGGAGCCACGTCGCACGACCGCGCAATTGTCATTCAAAGTGTGACTGCGCTGAAGGCTGAAAAATGGCTTGGGCAGGAAGGGGGTTTTAGTGCCCAGTAGGGAGGTGGTTAAAGGAAATCTATCAAGACAGAAACATTGATGCTGCCATTGTAAGTTTCAAGGCTGTGATTCTTATTTTTGCTTCACTGTTTGGCGAATCTCTGGCTTGGAACAAGTATTTGGATATCAGATGTCCCAACAGTTGTTATGGCTGTGCTTGTTTCAGGTCACTGATTCACTGATAAAAAAAACCTTCAGGGGTAGCGCCCATCTTTTTTTCCTTTTAACCACTTCGCGCCTAAGGACGTCCATGGACGTCCTTGACTTTGAGCCGGGATATCTGAATGATGCCTGCAGCTACAGGCATCATTCAGATATCGTTTTTTAGAGCCGGCGATTCTCTGTACCGTAAGAATGATCATAGCGGCTGTTCCACCGCTTTATCGTTCTTACAGGCGGCGAGAGGGGACGTACCCCCCCTCCCGCCACCCTCCGGTGCTTCTACCGACTCACCTGAGCGATCGGTGAGTCGGTGACAGGATCCGCCGGCCCCGGCTTCTAACCATAGAGATTTCCGGCGGACCAGATGGTCGCCGGAGTCTCTATGATCGTTCGGAGGCCGGGCGCGATGTTATGACGTCACGCCCGGCCTCTGCATTCAAAAAAACGGCGCCGCTTCGGCTAGGAAGCGGTGATCATTTTTTTTTATTTTTTATTTCAGGCTTCTCAGCCTAGAGGTGAGATGTGGGGTCTTATTGACCCCATATCTCACTGTAAAGAGGACCTGTCATGCTTATTCCTATTACAAGGGATGTTTACATTCCTTGTAATAGGAATAAAAGTGATCATTTTTTTTTTCTAACTGTCAAAGTAAAAAGTTAAGTGTAAAATGAACAATAAATAATAAAAAAAAAAAAAAATGTAAAGCGCCCCTGTCCCCGGTAGCTCGTACGCAGAAGCGAACGCATACGTAAGTCCCGCCCACATATTAAAACGGTGTTCAGAACACACATGTGAGGTATCGTAGTGAACGTTAGAGCGAGAGCAATAATTCTAGCCCTAGACCTCCTCTGTAACTCAAAACATGTAACCAATAAAAAAATGTAAAGCGTCGCCCATGAGGATTTTTAAGTACCGAAGTTTGGCGCCATTCCACGAGCGTGTACAATTTTGAAGGGTGACATGTTAGGTATCTATTTACTCGGCGTAACTTCATCTTTCACATTATGCAAAAAAATTGGGCTAACTTTAATGTTTTAATATTTTTTAATTCATGAAACCGTTTTTTTTCCAAAAAAAAATGCGTTTGAAAAATTATTGCATAAATACCGTGTGAGATAAAAAGTTGCAATGACCGCCATTGTATTCTCTAGGGTCTTTGCTAAAAAAACATATATATTGTTTGGGGGTTATATGTAATTTCCTAGCAAAAAAATGAGGCTTTTTACATGTAGGAGCGAAGTGTCAGAATTGGCCCGGATGCGAAGTGGTTAAAGGGAAAATATAGCACATATACATACAGTCAGGTCCATAAATATTGGGACATCGACACGATTCTAATCTTTTTGGCTCTATACACCACCACAATGGATTTGAAATGAAACGAACAAGATGTGCTTTAACTTCAGACTTGCAGCAACAATTTAAGGGTATTTACATCCAAATCAGGTGAACGGTGTAGGAATTACAACAGTTTGTATATGTACCTCCCACTTTTAAGGGACCAAAAGTAATGGGACAATTGGCTGCTCAGCTGTTCCATGGCCAGGTGTGTGTTATTCCCTCATTATCCCATTTACAAAGAGCAGATAAAAGGTCCAGAGTTCATTTCAAGTGTGCTATTTGCATTTGGAATCTGTTGCTGTCAACTCTCAATATGAGATCCAAAGAGCTGTCACTATCAGTAAAGCAAGCCATCATTAGGCTGAAAAAACAAAACAAACCAATCATAGAGATAGCAAAAACATTAAGTGTGGCCAAATCAACTGTTTGGAACATTCTTAAAAAGAAAGAACGCACCGGTGAGCTCAGCAACACCAAAAGACCCGGAAGAACACGGAAAACAATTGTGGTGGATGACCGAAGAATTCTTTCCCTGGTGAAGAAAACACCCTTCACAACAGTTGGCCAGATCAAGAACACTCTCCAGGAGGTAGGTGTATGTGTGTCAAAGTCAACAATCAAGAGAAGACTTCACCAGAGTGAATACAGAGGGTTCACCACAAGATGTAAACCATTGGTGAGCCTCAAAAACAGGAAGGCCAAACAACATCTAAAAAAGCCTTCACAGTTCTGGAACAACATCCTATGGACAGATGAAACCAAGATCAACTTGTACCAGAGTGATGGGAAGAGAAGAGTATGGAGAAGGAAAGGAACTGCTCATGATCCAAAGCATACCACCTCATCAGTGAAGCATGGTGGTGGTAGTGTCATGGCGTGGGCATGTATGGCTGCCAATGGAACTGGTTCTCTTGTATTTATTGATGATGTGACTGCTGACAAAAGCAGCAGGATGAATTCGGAAGTGTTTCGGGCAATATTATCTGCTTATATTCAGCCAAATGCTTCAGAACTCATTGGACGGTGCTTCACAGTGCAGATGGACAATGACCCTAAGCATACTGCGAAAGCAACCAAAGAGTTTTTTAAGGGAAAGAAGTGGAATGTTATGCAATGGCCAAGTCAATCACCTGACCTGAATCCGATTGAGCATGCATTTCACTTGCTGAAGACAAAACTGAAGGGAAAATGCCCCTAAAACAAGCAGGAACTGAAGACAGTTGCAGTAGAGGCCTGGCAGAGCATCACCAGGGATGAAACCCAGCGTCTGGTCATGTCTATGCGTTCCAGACTTCAGGCTGTAATTGACTGCAAAGGATTTGCAACCAAGTATTAAAAAGTGAAAGTTTGATTTATGATTGTTAATCTGTCCCATTACTTTTGGTCCCTTAAAAAGTGGGAGGCACATATACAAACTGTTGTAATTCCTACACCGTTCACCTGATTTGTATGTAAATACCCTCAAATTAAAGCTGAAAGTCTGCAGTTAAAGCACGTCTTGTTCGTTTCATTTCAAATCCATTGTGGTGGTGTATAGAGCCAAAAAGATTAGAATTGTGTTGATGTCCCAATATTTATGGACCTGACTGTATAACTATGGTGCTTAGACTGTGGCCCTTTGGCAATTTTACATATCCCCTGGATTCCTGCAGTCCTCTGTGTTTTTCTTTATCTAGATCATTATAGGCCAGCAAAGGAAAATATTCTTTAGACTGGCTTCTTTAGTGGCTTGGTTTATTTCTTTCACGCAATTCTACTTTTTTGTATTCTATCCATATGTTTCATCTTTTTTTTTTTTTTTCACATTGGTGGTTTGTAGGATCGTCATTTGGCAAGTTATTTTTAAGTGTAGGGAGGCACAAATGTAGTAGCAGGGATTTGTTAATTGGCTGTAATAGCAGTGAGCTCTAGCAGTCTCATATAACATCTCTAGTCCAACAACTCCTATAGTAATCTCTGACTATCTCTTGTTGCATGTCAGCAGTCTCTAACATTCTCTTATAGTATGCCAGCAGTCTCTGACCTTCTTTTGTAGCATGTCAGCAGTCTATGAGCATCTCTTGCAGCACGTCTGCAGCTTCTAATCATCTTTTTTAGCCTGTCAACAGTCTTTTGCCTTCTCCTGTTGCATGCATGCAGTCTTGGATACAATAGTTTTATGTAGTATTATTTACTGAATATTATGTGTAGCTATTTAATGATGTCAGGGGTCCCTTGTATGTATGACCGTTTTTAAGGCATGGCAAAAGGGGCAGCTTCCCTGGGCCCTATCATTGTTGTGGGGCCCAAAGCAGCTGCCTCATACTTGCCAACTATCCCAGTTTAAATTCCCTTATCCCTTGAAGTTTTAGTCCTGTGCTGTGTCCCGTTATCTCAGTGTAAAGTTCTGTTGCTGCTGCCCGGCTCTGCCCTATTGCCATGTACAGATGATTCGCCTGCAGACCCTGTGCTTACATGTAAATTACCTGCATTGATATGTAAATAGCGGCGGCATTAATATGTAAATAGTCATGGTCCGCGGCATTGATATGTAAAAAGAGGCGGGATTGATATGTATATCATGTCCCCCTGAGGTCATGTCTACCATCACTTCTGCTGAATGCTGCTCACTGGGGAGGTAAATGGGCATGCTTGAAAGTCCTGCCTAAAACTATAGTCATTAAGCCTAACATCAGCCTGTTCTGCAAAGGTAAGCAAATTGGAAGTGGAACCCTTCTTCAAAAGAACATGGTGCCACAGCACCCTGAATTTTGGTTCATGTGAATATGCACATCTCAGTCGATGCATGAGGGTGTCATTACCAAATAATGGCACTTCTTTGTATCTGCTAAATGCCAGCAGGTTTCTGTGGTGTCAGGAAAGTGATTTTGCATGTATTCCAGACACACACACAAATGTGAACGCAGGCTAAATGTCTCAGTTACATTGGTGGTCAGTGTAAATCTCCTCATTACATTGGGGCTTGGTGTACAATCCTTTCACTCACACTAGTGGCCAGTGTGAAAGTGGTTACTGTGAATGCTCCTATTACATTAATGGCCAGTGTAAATCCCCATTACATTGGTGGCCAGTGTAGAAACTCCTCTTTTATATTGGTAGTCGTTAAAAAAATCCAAACTTGCATTTGTGGTCAGTTTCGAATCCTCTCTAACATTGGTGGTCCATGTAGAAGCCCCCTTTAACCACCTGAGCCCCAGACCATTTGGCTGGCCAAAGACCAGAGCACTTTTTGCGATTCTGCACTGCGTCGCTTTAACTGACAATTGTGCGGTCGTGCAACATGGCTCCCAAACAACATTGACGTCCTTTTTTCCCCACAAATAGAGCTGTCTTTTGGTGGTATTTGATCACCACTGCGGTTTTTATTTTTTGCGCTATAAACAAAAATAGAGCAACAATTTTGAAAAAAATGCAATATTTTTTACTTTTTGCTATAATAAATATCCCCAAAAAATATATAAAAAACGATTTTTTTCCTCAGTTTAGGCGGATACATATTCTTCTACATATTTTTGGTAAAAAAATCGCAATAAGCGTTTATTGATTGATTTGCGCAAAAGTTATAGTGTCTACAAAATAGGGGGTAGTTTTATGGCATTTTTATTAATATTTTTTTTTTACTAGTAATGGCGGCGATCAGCGATTTTTATCGTGACTGCGACATTATGGCGGACACATCATACACTTTTGACACATTTTTTGGGACCATTGTAATTTTTACAGCGATCAGTGCTAAAAAAATGGATAGATTACTGTAAAAATGACACTGGTAGTGAATGGGGTTAACCAGGAGGGGGCGCTGAAGGGGTTAAGTGTGTCCTAGGGATGTGTACTAACTGTAGGGAGGATGGGCTACGTGTGACACGTGTGACACGACACTGATCATCGCTCCCGATTACAGGGAGCAGAGATCAGTGTCCTGTCACTAGGAAGAATGGGGAAATGCTTGTTTACATTAGCATTTCCCCGTTCTTCCTCTCCGTGAGACGATCGCGGGACTCCCGGCAGACATCGAATCTGCGGTCAAACTCACGGAGCTCACGGCGGGCGCGCGTGCCCACAATGCCGAATCTTAAAGGGGACGTACCTGTACGCCCATCTGTCCAGCTGTGCCATTGTAATGACGTATAAGTGCGTGCGACGGTCCTTCAGCGGTTAAATTGGTGAATGTAAATCCCCCTTACATTGGTGGCCAGTGTAAATTCTTCATAATTTTGGTGATCCATGTACATTTCCCTTTACATTGGTGGTAAGTTCAGAATTGCCCTTACACTGGTGGTCAGTGTAAATCTCCCTTTACATTGGTGGTCAGTGTAAATTCTTCATAACATTGGTGATCTGTGTACATTTCCCTTTACATTGGTGGTAAGTGCAGAATTGCCCTTACACTGGTGGTCAGTGTAAATCTCCCTTTACATTGGTGGTCAGTGTAAATCCCCCCTAACATTGGTGGTTGGTGTAGAAGTGTCACCTTACATTGGTGGTCAGTACAAATCTCCTTGACAATGATTGTCATTGTCAGTGTAAATTCCCGCTTACATGGAGGTCATTGTATATTCCCCCTTACACTGGTGGTTGGTGTAAATTCTCTGTTTTTAATCGCACAAATAGTGTGGATTTGACTGTTGCTGTTTTTAATCTATGAACATTTTTGGTGGAGCACAAGTGACAACACTGTTTATTTTGTAACACTTTATTTTCTATTTTGTATTACATGTTTTGCAAAATTTTTTCATTTGAGGTTTGAGGGCTGTATATTTATTATTCATAGTTCTCACTTTTTTAGACATACTTTTTTTTTTTTTTTAGTCGTTTCAAATCTTTATAAGATGCTGATGTCATTCTTGGACCCCAGGCCCCCATATCTCTTGAATGGATAAGAACATGAATTAAGTCTACCCATCCCTGAAGCTTTAACCACTTCAGCTCCGGAAGGTTTTACCCACTTCCTGACCAGGCCATTTTTTGCGATACGACACTGTGTCACTTTAGCTGACAATTGCGCAGTGGTGCGATGCTGCACCCAAATAAAATTGATGTCTTTTTTTTCCCCACAAATAGATCTTTCTTTTGGTGGTATTTGATTGCATCTGCGCTTTGTATTTTTTGCGCTATAAACAATAAAGACAGACATTTTTGAAAAAAAAAACAATATTTTTTACTTTCTGCTATAATACATATCCCCAAAAAATTAAAAATTTCTTTATCAATTTAGACCAATATGTATTGTTCTACATATTTTTGGTAAAAAAAATCCCAATAAGCGTATATATTGATTAGTTTGCGCAAAAGTTATAGCGTCTTACAAACTACGGGATAGATTTAGAGACTTTTATTTTTTATTATTTTTTTTATTTTTACTGGTAATGGTGGCAATATGCAATTTTTAGCGGGACTGCGACATTGCGGCGGACAAATCTGACACTGAGTGACACTTTTTGGGGACCAGTGACACCAATACAGTGATCAGTGCTAAAAATGCACTGATTTCTGTATAAATGGCACTGGCAGGGAAGGGGTTAACACCAGGGGCGATCAAAGGGTTAAAAGTTCCCAAGGGAGGTGCTTACTAACCGTGTGGGGCAGTGTCACACTGAAGGAAAAGCGAGATTCGTGATTCAGCTTGGCTGAATCACAAGATCTTTTCCTTCCTGACAGATCCGCCGTTTGCCCTGTTTACACAGGCAGACTGCTGATCCGTCTCTCCTGTGAAAGATCGGCGGGTCGCAGCGGCCATCGCGGCCGCCAGACCCGCTGATTAGCTTCTGCTGTGTGCAATCACAGCGGGAGCAGCGCGCGCGCGCCCCTAAACCACGTGCACAAAATCGCGCACAGGTACATGATTTTGTGCAGCCGGGCCGCCCTGTCGCAGTAAATGTACGTGGGGCAGTAAATGTCCGGAAGCAGTTAAAGCATAATGTTATAGATTATGATGTATATTCTACCTCAATAGATAATGAGGATAAAATAAATGAATTACAAACTGTTGACTAGGTGGTATTATGTCCCATCCAAATTACCCAAGATCAATGCAGCATTGTCTTCTGAGTGTTGGAGAGAGTGTGGGGGCGAAGGGAACACGTGCCTATTTGGTGGCATTGCCCAAAAAATCATCTATACTGGGAGAAAGATTTAAACAAAATTAATATGATTAGCAATCCTGAAATTGGACAAGACCTCTGGTAATGTTTATTTCATGCTATAATCGAGACAAGGAAAAAATATAAAATGTCTATGATTCCATTTTTGTTGAACGCAGCAAAGTTATTGATCCCAAAATATTGGAAATCAAAGAAAATACCAACTATGTTGGAATGGTTTAGAGAGGTAGATAGAACCAGAATAATGGAAGAGTTGATACATTTACAAAATTAATCTTATTCAAAAATTCTTTGGGATTTGGATAATCTGGTTTGAATTTAAACATTCTTTGATATACATCGCCGGGTATGTAGTTAATGAAAATGTATCGGAGGAGTGAAGAAAGGGAGCAGTGAAGGAAACCCTATAACATGTATAAGAGGCAGTGATGGGAAATGGAACGAACCCTGCATAGGCACTTGTTTTCTCTTTTCTGGGTGACTCAGGAGTAGGGTTGAGCGAACCCGAACTGTAAAGTTCGGGTTCGTACCGGACTTTGCAAAAACACACATTTAGTGCAAAAAAAATAAAAATTTGCAGTGTTTTCTGCATATCTGCAGGTGTGAGATACACAATTTATATATTTTTCTTCTATTGTGCTATTCAAATAAAAAATTTTTAGGGCAAAAACATTTTTTTTTAATAGCATTTTCTGCATTTCTGTAGGTGTGAGATACACCGTTTACATACTCTGGGTGTATTCTGCTATTGCAAAAACACACATTTAGTGCAAAAAAAATATTTTGCAGTGTTTTCTGCATATCTGCAGGTGTGAGATACACAATTTATATATTTTTCTTCTATTGTGCTATTCAAATAAAAAAAATTTAGAGCAAAAAATTTTTTTGGAATAGCATTTTCTGCATTTCAGTAGGTGTGAGATACACCGTTTACATACTCTGGGTGTATTCTGCTGTTTCAAAAACACACATTTAGTGCAAAAAAATATATTTTGCAGTGTTTTCTGCATATCTGCAGGTGTGAGATACACAATTTATATATTTTTCTTCTATTGTGCTATTCAAATAAAAAAAATTTAGAGGAAAAAAAATAGCATTTTCTGCATTTCTGTAGGTGTGAGATACACCGTTTACATACTCTGGGTGTATTCTGCTATTCTGCGGTAGCACATAGTAACAGGGCCCCTCACGGGCTCGCTTCGCTCACCACGCTTCGGGCACGGCCTCGCTTGGCTCGGCTTGAACCTCGGATGGTTTGGCTTGAAACTGGACTCACCGCGCAGGCGCCGTTCGTCTTCGGAGATTTTCAAAATCCCGTTGTCCTACGTACTGAGCAAGCGCAGTACAGGGCGGGACACTATCCGACGGGGGACAGAATTTGACACATCACCGGCCTTACCCAGCCATTGTTGTATTTTTGAACCAGTGTTGGCTACCTCGTCCTCCTCCACCGCCGCTTCCACCTACACAGCCACATCCACCGCCACCTCAACCTCCTACTCCATATGGACCTCGTCCTCCTAGGTCAAGATTATAATTTTAAATTTTTTTAATTTCAAAGTATTTTATTTTCCCACTAGTTTATCTATTAAATTGAGTAATTGTTTCCAGAAAGGGCGTATTCTGGGCCATTCCCATTATATGTGTGGCATCGTGCCGTTGAGTTTTTGAGGTTCTTAATGACTTCCTGTACCTCTTCTGCTGAGAAGGGGGCCTCCAGCATATTATTATTATTTTTTTTAATGTTATTTTAAGTTATTTCTGTGACAGAGGTCACTTGGGGCACAGGGGAAATGAGAACCCCACCATGATCTGTGATAGTCATATTCAATGCTGTATATACATGGTATATATTGGGTGTATATTGTGTGTGGGCAGTTGTGTCCTAATTGCTGTAAATGAGGTGGGGGGTGATTACATTCTACTGTCTAGTGTGGCTTGTGGTAATTAGGTCTGTAATTATAGGTATTGTACTCTAGCAGACAGACTGGCTGGGGAACACAAAGGGTCATGCATAATCATTTAAACTGAAAAGGGATTAGCTAACGATCTCACCTATTGTCTCTTAAGAGATGTCCAAATAATGTGCATAGTAGGAGACATTATGGCTAGCCTAAATGTCATGTGTCCGAATCATCAGCTGTAGCTAATTAGCTCATGTAAATTGGGTCTGATCAAAGGTGTATTATGAGAGGAAAATCAGAAGCTTCTCTCTGTGTGTATAAAAATTGTAGTGTTTTGCAATAAAGAGTCAGTCTAGTTGGAAAGATACAGAGCGTTTGTCTCGTATGTTTGGAAGGATTAATCCTATGGGAAGCGGTCGCCTGACTGTGGAGGATCGGCAGTGGATGTGTGTCCAGAGAGGGAATATCCTAAACGGCGTTAACCCCTTTCATACATTGGGGTGCCCTTACAATTTGTTTGCAGAGCACTTGCCATGCTCTTAACAACATTTTGCTGCCGTTTGCAGCCCTCTAGCCCTTTCCATTACTTTTTTAGAGCCATTTTAGTCCTAAAAAGTTTGGGTCCCCATTGACTTCAATGGGGTTTGGGTTCGGGGTCAAGTTCGGGTCAAACTTTTTTCCGAAGTTTGGCCGAACCCGTCGAACCTGAACATCCAGGTGTCCGCTCAACTCTACTCAGGAGATGAGTTTTCTTATCCTGACAATCCAGGGCTACACCTTTTCCTCACCCCCATATTATCCCTTTATGTTGTGGGGTTAATGGGTGGGAAAATATAAAATAAAACATGGTCTTCTTATTTTCGCAGTAATTTGAAATAGTGAATATGTTCACAGATAAATAATGAAGGTAAGGATAGAATTGGGGAGGAAGTTAAGTGGACCTCTCCCTAATTTTTGCCCGCTAATTATCACAAATGGTCTTTTTTTCCCTTTATGTTTTTTTGGCAGTTTATTTTTTGATTATCTAGTTATGTCACAAACACAGGAAGTAAGGGGTGATCGGGAGTGATGAAGGCGGGAAAGGGAATTGAGGGGTATGGAGGGGCAAGGATTAGGTAGAGAAGCCGGGTTTTCTTGGGGGAATATAGGTCTGAGTTTCTGCATTTAAATGTGGGGTGCCCCCACCTCTCACGTTGCCTCTTGCCTCCTCTCTGGGGAAGAATTACGATATACCGTATATACTCGAGTATAAGTCGAGTTTTTCAGCACATTTTTTTGTACCGAAAATGCCCCCCTCGGCTTTTACTCGAGTCACCTTTTTGCGCCTGATCTCCCGGACTTTGGGGACCCCGTACCGGCCGGATGTAAGACTCCTGGACCCCAAACTTGGCACACATGTAGCCCCACTCTTCCTCTACAAGTGTGCAAAGTTTGTTGTCCGGGGACCTACAGCCAGGGAGCACCGATTTTTCAAAGCCCGGCACCCCTTCCATAGACTCCCATGTGAAACGGTCATTTCTCCAGTGACTTTTGTGGACCCGGTACTGGCCGAAACTTGGCATAGACTCCCATGTTAAACGTCAGTCTAGACATGGGCACAGTGAGGCATGGACACAGTGAGGCATGGGCACAGTGAGGCATGGACACAGTGAGGCATGCACATGGGCACAGTGAGGCAAAGTGAGGCACAGTGAGGCATGCAGATGGACAATCCGTTTTCCCAGTTTTTTTGTGGTAAAATTAGGTGCCTCGGCTTATATTCGGGTCGGATAATACTCGAGTATGTACAGTATATGGCTATTATGATAAGGTCCTAGGAGACACACCTTTTTAATATGTTTGTAATAGTATTTTTGTTTTCCATGTTTTTATTGAAGATTTTTTCAAAAAATAAGAATTACAAAGAATCAGATTTTCAGGTTTCTGACAATAGAAGGATAGGAACAATACATCGCCATAAAAAGCCAAGGCAGTATTTATTAAATAAACTAAAAATAAATAAAATAAATAAATATGAAGGACATTTAAGTCTCATACACAACACAACATAAATACTATTACAAACATCAAAGCTGATGTTTGTAATAGTATTTATGTTGTGTTGTGTATGAGACTTAAATGTCCTTCAAGTTTTTTTTTTTTAAGTTTATTGAATAAATACTGTCTTGGCTTTTAATGGTGATGTATTGTGTTTTGCAACCTTTTGTTAAGATTAATAAAAATAATTTAAATAAAATAGCTTCAGGTTGAGCTGCTGTGCTGGGTTTGGCGAATCCTGTTTGAACCTGAACTTAGCTGAGGAATCCCACAGTAGCCTATGGTGAAATACCTTGTTTGCAAATTCTGACCGTTTTTAGGTAATAGGTTAGCTATCATCAAAAAGGCATAGGGAACTGTGCACTTCCATGGGGACATGTAAAAAAAAAAAAAAAAATACCGTGCAGCAAGAAGAGGGTACTTTTCATGCAGCTTTGAGGGCAACACTGAAGATACAGAATTTCTTTCAACTATATTCTTAGGGGATAGCTTAAAGCTGTTCATGGTGTTATGAACAGTACTTTTTTTTTTTATACAGACAGACTCAGCGATTGCATACACTGACAGCACATATATGGCTGTGAAATTGATTTTGTTATTTTACAATTGGCTTTGCTTACATACAATAGCAGCAATGCCCCCATCTGGTTCATTGCAGTAAAAAAAGTGGCCTTTGCTGGTAGTTTTAGCTGTAACACATGATTTTACACTCTGATCAAAAACAAAGAGACTACAGATGATACAGCAGTCTAAAATTGGCCAGCAGCAGAACAGTTTTAATAAAAAAAAGACTAGCCTGAAATATACTAAAGACACAGGGCAAAGGCAGGCATTTTACTCTAAAAAAAAAAAATAGGGCACTGCAGTTGATAAAGGATTGTAAAATTAGCTATCAGATAAAAAGCTTCACATTGGTCATTTACTGTGAAAACAGCATTCCTTGTGGCACTAACATCTACTAGAGGGTTCTCCGAGATTCAAGCTTTTGGCTACAAGGAGCCTCGTCAAGTTATTTTTCCTGGATAGAGTGGCGTTGAAGCCATTTCCAGAGTTTATCCCAAAAGTAGCTTCTTCTTTCCATTATAATCAAGATGTAGTTCTTCCTTCTTTTCCTATGTCCACAGCAGACCCTCATCTATTTTATGTAGTACTAGTAATCAAGCAATATCTTGCTGCTACATTGTTTAGGAATTCCATAAGGTTATTTGTGATTCCACTTGGAGCAAGAAGAGGTCTCCTGGCTTCGACCAGTGTTAATTTAGTTGACTAAAACCGACTAAAACATTTTAGTCGACTAACCTAATACCATTCTAGTTGACTAAAATACGACTAAAACAATTGCGATGACTAAACTACGACTAAAATGCCATTTTAGTTAAAGACTTAAATGGGACTAAAACTAAAATGCCATTTTAGTCAAAAGACTAAAACTAAAACGAAATTGAAATTTGACGTCAAAATGAACACTGGTCTGTAGTGCTCATATCTCAATAGCATAAATAATAACATATTCAATTTTTCACTCCAGCAATATGCAATGAGTTTGGAAACTGTAGAGAAATGCTTAAATTGTAATGCATTATTTAACTACACCCAATCGATTTTAGATGACTAAAATGAGTTTTAGTCGAATAATATGTCCTGGAGATTTAGTCAACTAAATACAACTAAAACTAAAACAATTGCAGAAGACTAAAATGGGACTAAAACTAAAATGCCATTTTAGTCCTAAGACTAAAACGAAATTGAAATTTGCTGCCAAAATTAACACTGGCTTCGACATGCATATTAGCTTCCTGGTTAGTGTAAGCCTATTTGAGTCAACATTTGTCAATCCCTGAAAAATTAAAGTCTCATTCAATCAGGGCTATAGCAACCTCGTGGGCATGGGTCGATTGGTGGTTTGAGACTACGGCTCTGCCTCCCCCCAGTCTCCACCACTCTCATGTTCACTGCAGAGTGGAGAGTGTGGGGAGGTGGGGGGAATGTGAAAGGGGCAAAGGATACTGCTTTGGGGGGTACAGGACACTAATGGTGGGGGCAGAGGACACTGAAGTGGGGGGGGTGATGTGAAAGGGGAAAAGGATACTGCTTTGGGGGTACAGGACACTACTGGGGGGGCAGAGGACACTGCAGTGGGGGGGTGATGTGAAAGGGGCAAAGGATACTGCTTTGGGGGTACAGGACACTACGGGGGGCAGAGGACGCTGCAGTGGGGGGTCATGTGAAAGGGGCAAAGGATATTGCTTTGGGGGTACAGGACACTACTGGGGGGGTGGCAGAGGACACTGCAGTGGGGGGGCGATGTGAAAGGGGCAGAAGATACTACTTTGGGGTTACAGGACACCACTGTGGGAAGAGGGGGCAGAGTAACCTGCTATGGGGGCAGAGGACACTACAGTGGGGGGGGTTGATTGGAAGGGGCAGAGGACACTGTGTTGGGTGTACAGAACACTACTATGGGGTGAGGGGGCAGAGGACACTGCTATGGGGGCAGACGACACTATAGTGGGAGGGTGATGTGAAGAGGACAGAGGACACTGCTATGCGGGGCAGAGGGGCAGAGGACACTACTGTGGGGGGGGCAGAGGGGAAGAGGACACTGTGGGGGGTTATGTGAAGAGGGGCAGAGAACATTACTGTGGGGGGGTGATGTGAACAGGGGGGCAGAGGACACTACTGTGGGGGGGTTATGTGAAGGGGGACGGAGGACACTACTGTGGGGGGGTGATGTGAAGGGGGCAGAGGACACTACAGTGGCACACTATGTGTCCTTCATGTTGTCTTTTTAGAGCTTAATACTTTTTTTTTTAAAAGGCCGCCGCCTAGTACCCCCCCCCCCCCCCCAGGGAACTTCGATTTGCTCCATGTTGTCCAGGTACATCTCAACCTCTAAAAGGTTGCCTACCCCTGCTGTAGAGTGTCTCCTGTGACCATTTGCAAGGCAAATTTTGTACATTTATCTTCCATTACAGAATGGGTGTCTGACAATATACAATTTTCAGAGATCTGTCATGAAGCAAGCTTTTTCTGCCTTCTCTTTTCGTCTAAATAAATAATTTTGTGTACAAGCACCCTCCCTTTTTGTGCAAGTTTATTCCCATATGCTGCCATGAAGTGCCAGGAAAACTGGAAAAGTGTATACTCACCTTCCATAATATTCCTTCCCTGGTGCATCATTATGGCAGCTTACAGAATACCCACCATATTGTTGATAGTTACAGAGAATGGTGAGCGACCTGATGGTCTGCAAACTTGGGGTTGAGGGGGCAGAGCCACAACCCATCATATGCTGCCATGAAGATGCACCAGGAAAGGAAAATTATGGAAAAGTAACTATACAATTTTTCAGTTTTTCCTCTTCATCCTAAATACAATCTAATTATAGCAGCAGGACTGCTGATAAGCCAGTACAACCAGCCTTGTTGTACCGGGTTCGGCATCCTCAGCTCAGCAGGAGGGCCCGGGCAATCTCAAAGACAGTCAGTGCAGAATAACAAAAAAAAACTGCCTTTCTGCCGCTCCTACCAGCTTAGGGGGAGTATTTTCTCCATTTTCTGAGCCCCTCTCTGATGATGTGCTGGTGGGAGTGGAGGGACTTTTTCTTCAGTTTCGGGTGCATGTCTATTCCACGCCCACACTACGCATATTTTGGTGGCTTGCCTCAAGTCCCGCCTGCCTGCCTGTCTATTTCCTGACAGAGTGATCTTCCTCTGCTCAGCTCCGCTCCCCACTCGGCAGTGGGGCCCAAGGCGGAGAGCGAGATGCTGTGAGGCAGGCGGGCGGCGGCTCAGCTGACAGTGAACAGACAGAGGGGAAGCGGATCGTGGCTGCTTTAGCACAGGGGTGCTTGGGGGTTAATATAATACATTGCACTGCAGTACATTATGGCATGGATGGTATCATAACACACAGGCAGCACAGCAGTCATTAGGTTCTCTGTCACAGTGTGTCACATGACATGGCTGTTGGGTGCTGATTTTGTTAACTTATTGGGCATAAGTTAACAAGCTCAGCACCCAACAGCCATGTCATGTGACACACTGTGACAGAGAACCTACTGACTGCTGTGCTGCCTGTGTGTTATCATAATGCTGATGATCGTAACCAGTTGCCAATTTTTTTTTTACAAAAAATATGTAGCAAAATACATATTGGCCTAAGATTATAAAGAAATTTGATTAAAATTTTTTTTTATTGGATATGTTTTTTATTTTACTGATCCCCCACTGAGCGGAGTGGGCAAATGACAGGTCCATGTCCGCTCAGCTTATGCAGAGCGGACACGGACACAGCCCACTCTGCTCTAAGGGCGGCTGGTGTAAACAAAGCAGCTGTCCGTTTATACCCGACTGCCCTCCATCAAATTAAAGGTAGGTGGGTGTAAATGGTCACAAGTCTGTTTAGATCCATCGCTCTATAGTAGTGAATAGGGGGTCAGATCAGGTCCACCTGAAAGATTGCGAAATTGACCAGACCTCTCCTGTGAACCCACCCCCAACCTTTTCCCTTTAACTGCTTGCCATCCGCCTTTGGTACATTTACTGCGGCAGGGTGACACGTGCAGGCTGGATCACATATATGTTTGTCATCCAGCCTGTTCTGGGTTAGGGACGCATATGCGTGCGCCTGCTGCTAACCCACTTTGTCACTGGCTACAGCAGAATTTTGTCAGCAGGTCCTGGCCAATGATTTATGGCCGAGACATGCTGATTGGCTGTAGCCAATCACAGCACAAAGTCACGTGTTCTCAAACACAGGGCTCTGTACACAGATCAGAAATCTGGCTATTTCTTCTCCCTGCAAAGCAGGGAGAGAAAACAGTCAGATCTGTTAGTAAACGCAGCACCTATTACAAACAATACACTTGTTAGGCACACAGTTAACCCCTTCATTGTCCCTTTGTTTCAAGGTGGGGTCTGGGGAGGGGCCAGGGATGGAGTTGATGGTGTGGCTGAAGGGAGCCCTGTAAGGTAGGCTGTAGGGGGCCCCATGATTTCTATCAGTGGCCCTGTATAGCAGTGACAAAGGAAATAAAAAAGTTCAGCTAATATTCAGCATATTTTACACTTGATTAAATTGAATTGAGTCATGAAAGATTTTTTATTGACATTGTACTGTTATTTCTCAAACAGGGAAAATGTGGGAGAGAGGGGATAGGGCACAGGACACCCTTAGTAACAATCAGCAAATAGGCAGATTGGCAGACTCCTTAGACAAAAATAGGTGAGATAAGATAGAAAGCAGTACAGGAATAAGAGCCTTTAAGCTGAACCAGCACATCTGTACTTTGTAGGACAGACTGTCTCCTCTAGCAACTGAACTTTACTCACTGCATCATATTCTCTTGGATGAGTCCTTACTTGAAGCTATCCCAGCCACCTCATGGATCCCTGGTCAGTGAAGAGTCGCCTCTGGTGCTTCCTTAGAACTTCATCCCTTTCAGAATTGTTTTTGGATACTGAGTAGGCTTTCCTCAGCAGAACCTTAGACACCCGGATAGGCCTCAGACAGGCCTAGCAGCCGGCGGCCACCTGGATAGGCCTCAGGCTTAAGGCCTAGCAGCCAGGAGCTGTTTCACACACATCCACCCAGGACGCAGCCCTGGGCGTGGAAGACCAACCACTAACTCCCCTGACTTCTCCCAAATAAATACCTTATTCCAGCATGCAAAGCTGTCAGTCTGATTGGCTGAGAAAGATATGTTTATTCATAACCTGAACTCACTGTAACTCATCACACTAATGTCAAAGGCAACAGCACCACCCGCTGACAAAAGGGAGAAACCACAGCTAAACAGGATTAGGAAGGAAGCCATTTGACCTTTAAACACTACAAATCAGCCAGGCTGGCTACCACCCAACATAACTCAATTTACCTGTAGCCCTATTCGAGGAATAGGGTGCTACACTACATTGCCAATTCTAGGCAAATTCTTACATATCTCTGGGATTCTACATGTCTCTTGGCTTTTGATATCCTCCTCTCTTGTTTTTAAAATTCACAGACATTGCATGGGCAAGGAATCAGCTCAATCATCATGAAGAGGTGTTTCCTCTACATCCTTTCACGATGTAGGAGGGGGGTGTTCTTATTGTAAATAGTGTCTACCCACATTTTTCCTAGAATATCCGGAGGTATGACATAAGTCTGTGTACAGAGCATTAAAGCCGCTTACAAAGCTAAATTTCTTTGGGGTGGAAATAACCAACAATGGTGCATTCCCTCTTTGAGCTTCAACCACCACCAGTTGTGTAACTTCCCTGCCTTATGCTGTATGAGCGCATATTATTCTATTATTAGCATTTACACTATTTTCCCAATAGCTACTACGTAAGTAAAACAATAGCAACATGTAAGACTTAACTTATTAAAGCAATAAGAGCATTGGTCCAACTAGCTACAGTATCTACAGTATATCACAAAATAATAATAATAATAATACAATCTGCATAAATACTTTAGATTAACCGGGTGTTTTTTCAAAAATACTTTGTCTAAAGAGATTGACGATTAAATAAAATGTAAATACTGGTATAAATGAGTACATGCATTGTATTCACTATAACAATATGCAGTGGTATTACAATTCCTTCTTGCTCTTTTCTTATAAAAAAAAGCATAGTGCTTATAGAGCTCAATAGCCTAAGTTAAAATTTGCACACATAAAAGAATGAGTTAGTTTCATGATTATGGTTCAAGATTTCTGAAAAAAAAAAACAAGCCCTAAAGCAGGCAATAGCTGCTATATTGTCTTTTTTTTTTTTTTTTAGCTATGCCATGGTACTTTATTAATTATTTGTAAAACATACAGTAAAAACAGATATAAAACACTGAAAAAATATAATTGTCTCTAAATCATAACAGTTAGTCTAATCAAGTCTAAAATTTTTGTTTATTGCAGGTTGTTCTGGATTTGTTCTCAAAGGACAACAAACACAATTTCCCAGCTCACTTACCAGTCAGCCTACAACAAATCGAATTGACCCTGTCTAACAGTTCACGGTAAAACCGAGGGGTTACGTTTGCACAAATTTGCAAATACATCCGTAAGCTGCAGCAGCCACATCACGGCACCCTAGTGCACTGCAGTCCTAGCTCTATAATTTTGAGAGTCTCCTGAGTTGGAGCACATATATAATAATGGATAAATTAAGGGCAGGTATGCCTGGAGGGAGCACACCCCTCCTTAAAGGTACAGGGACGCACTGGACACCCAGCAATAGCATAATGGCAGCAAAGGTATCCATTCTGTCCCCTCACCAATTAGCAACAGTATCAGCAAATGGCAACCACCCCAACCTATAACTGGCCTTTGCAGCAAGGAGCACATGGAAGGACGATGCATTTCAAAAAACAACAAAGACTCCTAGCTCACTTACCAGCTAGCCTGCAACAAACCAAATTGACCTTGTCTAACAGTTCATGTTAAAACAAGGGGTTTAGTTTGCACACATTTGCAAATACATGCATAAGCTGCAGTGGCCACAACATGGCACCCCAGTATACTGCTGTCCTAACTCTATAATTTTGAGAGTCTCCTGAGTTGGAGCACAAATATAATAATGAATAGATTAAAGGCAGATATGCCTGGAGGGAGCTCACTCTTACTTAAAGTTACAGGAATGCACTGGACACCCAACAATAGCACAATGGCAGGCGATGTATTCAGTGCGTCCCCTCCCCAATAACAACATCAAACAAATGATAAGAAGGAAGCCAAATGAGCAAGGGGTGATGGCTGCTAGTACCATCCCACCCATAAATGATCAGTAGGAAAGGAATTGGATTTTTCTAGGCACTGATGGAATGACAATCAAGTCATATAAAAATATTTATTACATAAAAAAGACACAATACAGTTGAATTAAAAAACATAGGCCAACCCCACAGCAATGAAATAGCATGTATAGGTAGCAAAGCCACCGTCACCGTCTATTTGAAGTGGAGAAGGCAGTAACCTCAACCGGTTTCGCGGTTAGCACCGCTTCTTCAGGAGGGTCTATACAATACATAATAACATTAATTAATTATATGTATTGTATAGACCCTCCTGAAGAAGTGGTGCTAACCGCGAAACCGGTTGAGGTTACTGCCTTCTCCACTTCAAATAGACGGTGACGGTGGCTTTGCTACCTATACATGCTATTTCATTGCTGTGGGGTTGGCCTATGTTTTTTAATTCAACTGTATTGTGTCTTTTTTATGTAATAAATATTTTTACATGACTTGATTGTCGTTCCATCAGTGCCTAGAAAAATCTAATTCCTTTCCTACTGATCATTTATGGGTGGGATGGTACTAGCAGCCATCACCCCTTGCTCATTAGGCTTCCTTCATATCATTTACTATTATGGATGATGGCACTAATTTTTGTTTTTGATTACTATATACTAATTGAGGCTATACGCAAAAAATCGCCAACATCAAACAAATGGCGACCACCTCAACCTATAACTGGCCTTTGCAGCAAGGCGCACATGAACAGGTATCCACTCCCACTTCCACTCTGCTCACCTAGGCAAGCAGAGTAGAGGTTCAGCCCCCCAATCCCCCATCCCTTCCATCCCTGCCTGCAACCTCCTGGGACACACCACACATCTCAGGAGGCTGCAGGTCCATTCAGAAAGTGCAGCACGACTCGCATATGCGTAGTGGGGATCTGGCTCTGAAACAATAGGAAGCCACAGCCTGCCTTCCACAAGCAAGATTACTATGCCAGAGACCCAAAGACTGGCGAAGAACCAGCCTGGGTGATGACAGCGTTGGATCCCTTGATTGCTAAGTGTGTGTTTAATAAAAGACAGCAGCTACAGTATTTATAGAATTTGTATGCAAATGACTGAAACTCCTCTTTAAATTCTCAATGTGTTTGATTTTGTTAATACATTTAAAGTATATCTAAACCCAAAAATAATAGTGTAATATATAGCAGCTTACCATTTCATAGATGCTGCATTCGTTTTCCATCTTCAATAATTTTTCCTTTATTTCCAGTTACACACTTCCTGTCCTAGTATGACAATGCCAACTTACTCGGGACAAACAAGATAGGATTAGGAATAAATACCCCTCTCCTATTGTCCATAACATGTAGGGCCTCAGTTATGTAGTCCTCAAAGATAGAACAATATAAATGATAACAGCACAGGCAGAGAGCACAGGAAGTTGTCAGCTCACAAGTATTATGTTGTGATTAGCAGGTATTTTTTATTAAACAGATATAACATGTTTTTTGCGATATGGCACTGCATGTTTAACGCTGTACCCAAATAAAACTGATGTTCTTTTTTCCCACAAATAGAGCTTTCTTTTGGTGATATTTGATCACCTCTGCAATTTAAATTTTTTGCGCTATAAACAAAAAGACAAAAAAAAATTGAAAAAAAAAATTGTTTTATTTACTTTCTGCTATAAAACATATCCAATAAAAAATGTAAAAAATTGAATTTAGGTCAATATGTTTTCTGTTACAAATTTTTGGTAAAAAAAAAACAATAAGCGTATATTGATTGGTTTTCACAAAAGTTATAGTGTCTACAAACTATGGGATACATTTATGGAATATTTATTTATTTTTTTACTAGTGATGGCGGCGATCAGCAATTTTTTGCCGGACTGCGACATTGCGGCAGCCAAATCGGACACCTAACTGACACTTTTGACACTTTTTGGGGACCAGTGACTATATTATGGTGACCAGTACTAAAAAAAATGCACTGTTACTGTACTAATGGCACTTGTAGGAAAGGGGTTAACATCAGGGGCGATCAAAGGGTTAAGTGTGTCCCTAGGGGTTGTTTACAACTGTGGGGGTGCTTTGACTGGGAGAAAACAGAGATCCCTGTTTCCTTAGCAAAAACACAAGATCTTCTTTTTCCCCTCTAGCAGAATGGCGATCTGCCTCTCCTCAGAACGATTGGTGGTCCAGGCGCACATCGCGTCTGCCGGACCCTCTGATTGGCTCCCGCTGTGTCCAATCACAGCGGGATCGGAGCCCAAGAAAAAAATCATGTACAGGTACGTGATTTTGCGCTTAAGGGCCGCCCTGCCACAGTATATGATGCGGTCCTTAAGCGGTTAATATAGGTGTAAGAAGAGGGGGTGGGAGCAGTTTTAAGATTAGTTATCTCTGTTTGAAATTTCCACATCAATTCTGTGATTTGTACCATTTATAAGTATGATAAAATTATGCTACGATTTTGTGTATTTTTTAACTGGAGATACAAAACAAATCAATATGAAAAAGATTACATATCAAGGGTTCGAAAAAGTGAAAAAAAAAAAGTCTGGAAAATAAGCAGAAGAAGGAGTAAATTAAGGTTATCTCGAGGGGTAATGGAGCAACTTTTCTAAAAACGAAATTGCACTTGTAATGTTGATTTCCGCCATAAACCCTAAAATTACAATGTAGTAATGTTACAATGAAATTATGAACAAAACTTCAATTACATAGTATTTGCCTTAAGGACAGAGCTGGATATTGCTGCCAAACTTCTTTGTAGTACTGATTCTTTCTTGACCACAGATAACAACTGGAAAAGATCCAGAACAACAAGCTACTCTGTACGTTTGTAGATGTAAATAATCTCATATACATTAAATGTATATTTTGCTCCTAGGAAAGCATCCAAGTGTTTTCTGAAACACATTTTCTAGATCTAACCTGTATGCCATTTTAAAGAATACTAAACTAACAGTAAAAAATATTTTCAAGTATGTATTCTTAACTCAAAAAAGTTCCTTCTATTGCTCCCAGCCTCCTCCAAATCTCTAAATTGCTGTTAAAGGGTGGCCAAATTTATTCCCCATGGTCCCACTGCATGAAGGAAAATAGTAAACCCCCCACTTCTGAAATTAACTATAGACTATGGGATTTGTAGCATGCAAGAAGCAATGCCCATAACGACAACTAATGTGCACTACTCTTTCCAAACAAAGAGAAAGGGAGAGTCACAGAAGCTCAAGAGGACAAACACAGTAGTAAACAATATAGCAAAAAATAGATTACAGGGCCATCAAAGCAGAGTTCCAGGCAAAAATTTAACTAATTTTGAAACAAAAGAACACCCCAGCTTTTTTTTTTTCTTCATAGCTTTTTGGTATGTTTTTTTTCGGGACAATCGTCCCATGTCGCCACTTCCGCAGTTTTATCATGCCCTCCTTCTTCCCCCCATTGCCTTCTGGGACCTGTGTGTGTCCCAAAAGACGACAAAACCATTCAGAAAGTGTTGCGCGAGTCGCGCATGCGTGATAGGAAACCAGCAGTGAAGCCTCTAGGGTTCACTGCCGGTTTCCCTACTTGCAATGCCGGTGCCTGCACCCGAAGCCGATGGATGGATCGGCTTGGAGTGCCGACTTTGCGGGCTCCCTGGACAGGTAAGTGTTCTTATATTAAAAGTCAGCAGCTACAGTATTTGTAGCTGCTGACTAAATTTTTTTACCCCATGCTGAAACTCGGTTTTAAGTTATGAATGCGTATGGGTTATTTTTGGATAATAAATATATTGTTTAGTGTCACCCATTTTCTGAAGTTATTTATATCCGAACTATCTTATCTCCTAAACTGCAGCATTATTTGTTATCTAAGCCTATACTACTGATTTAAAGTGTACCTATAGTCAGTTTTGGAGTAGGGAAGGGTTATTATTATTATTATAATTTTTAGTCTGTGTGGGGAAAATGTTCCTGTTTTTCTTTCCCAGAGACACAACCAGTAGTTATAGAATCTCTCCTACAGTGAGGGAAGCTCCTGGATATAGAATCCAGGTCAGAGGTCTATCTGTTTATACTCAAGAATACTATGTTGCAGATTTATTTCTATTTGTGTGTTCACATTGTTAGCGTCACATTAATTTCCCTTCATTTTTATGCTGTGTTTTCTATCTAAACAACAAATTTAATCTAAATTATTGTGAAACTTGAGGCTGAAATCAAATATGGAACTGAATACACAAGATATATGAGACACAAATTATGAAATAGGAAGTAAATTATATATGTTCTGTAAAAAAAAAAGAAGAAGCTCATAACCTCCAGGAATTATTTACAAGGGGAAAATTTTATTTGTTCTGAGAAACAATTATATATAGCATTGAGGGCCTGTTCACAAAGTGCACTGTGGTAATGACTGCAAAAATATTGTAAAGGAAAAAATATATTTTTAAGTACTCGTTTTAATTACATGTGAAAGGAATGAACATTACTTAACCCTCACATATGCTTTAGGATTATATTGTAATTTCAAAAGTATTTTTCAGTATTCTGCTTTGATCTGCAGTTTTCAATAAAATAATACCTGGTGCAAAGTTTCTATAATTTAACATTTTTTACAGGGACACCTTTTTTTTCCATTCATCCAAAAGCTTTGGCAGATGGAGTATGTGCTTTAATTAGTATCTGGAATTTGTTTTAAGTAGGTGAAGTTCTTCAAAACACATATTGTTAACCTAATGGACAATTTGATTTTTAAAAATACTGTATACACAGGAAGATTTATCACACAATAAGCACACATCTAAGAAGGTATTGTTCATAAATAATTTATGTATTTTATATAGTAGAGCTATATAGTAAAGCTATATCTTTTAGTCTATTTAAAGGGGTTGTAAAGGTTTGTTTTTTATTTTCTAAATAAGTTCCTTTAAGCTGCTAGTGCATTGTTGGTTCACTTACCTTTTCCTTAGATTTCCCTTCTAAAGGTTTTTTTTCTTTTTTTTCTTTGTCTGAATTTCTCACTTCCTGTTCCTCCTCAGTAAGCTGCTCAGTAAGCTGTTCTGGCTGACTCAACACCACTCGGATGATGGTGTGAAGTTTAGTGAGGAGAAACAGGAAGTGAGAAATTCAAACAAAGAAAAAAACCTTTAGAAGGGAAATCGAAGGAAAAGGTAAGTGAACCAACAATGCACTAGCTTAAAGGAACCTATTTAGAAAATAAAAAACGAACCTTTACAACCCCTTTAAAGTATGGCAACCCAACAGCTCCTACAGAAAATACAGCAAACACCAATTATGCTGCAAAAACATTTGGCGCAAAACATTTAGGCTTCATTTAGATGTACGGTTATGGAAGGTAGGCACATAAATGTGCGGCTTAATTGCATTTTTACGGCCCGTCAACCGCCCCCCCCCCCTTACATTGCAATAGGCAGTAGATGTATACATGCCACGTGCGCAATGTTTCACTTCGCACCCAAGGAAAAGCCTACCCAACACATGATCGGCATGTAGTGAACGCTACACATTCAGGTAGATAGGGAAAAGCTGCGAACGCCCTGGCAACAATGAGGTTAAAATATTCTGTGAGGAGGTGTTGCGTTGTTTACTCATCTTCTGTAAGTAGCTTTTGAATCGCGATGCAAATGTGGTTTGGGCTTCAGAGGAAAGAAAGATTTTAACGCGTGTCTTAATCTACCCTTGGGGAACATTACTTGGCACAGACCTTTCTGCTAAGTGCTGTTTTGCTTGTTGTGACTGCTGATGGGTTAAAGAGGGGGATGGGGGTAAAAATAAAGGCAAAGAGGGGGGCAGAGGGTGGGGGATGAAGGGTGGTACATAGGGGGTGTTTGTTGCTAGGAGGTGGATAGCTGCCAACAATATATGATCTGGTCAGTGTAGATAGGAATTTGAGAGCACCTCTCCAGATCAATAGTGAGGACACAGAAAAGGGCACTATTCTCCCCTTCCACCAGTATACCAAACACTCAGCACCCCAAGTTCCCCCTTTTCCCACCAAACTCAGTACCCCTGATGACCCTCACATGTACACTGGACTTCGTCTCTATGCCTGTTGATTTGGTACTACTTGTCCTTTAGTTGCTGATCTCTGTTTGTTTCCTGATGGTGTTCCATCATGTCCTTCATCTCCCTGTTAATCAGAACCACTTGACAACAGTGCTGTCAATTTTCACTGACATCAATTAACTCTACATTTCATTCCTTTTACCCAGGGGTATATAGAATGAAGCAGTAAGAGAGGCTGTGCTCATCATTCCAGGCTCATTATCAAGGTAAGTGACAATAGCCATAGACTAGTCATTGATAGCTTGAACCAGTTCAGCCAGTTCAGCAGGAATTGGAGCTGTGGGTAGCTCTGCAAGCAACAACAAACATCAATATCAAAAAATCACCTAAGCCAGGTGGTAAATTATAAGCCAGAACAAGAAATGCATCCTATCGGATGTGGTCACTATTTGGCAGCTCTGCTGTATTTAGGCAGCCATTGGTGTGGCAGCTGCTGGATATAACAACTGTTCTTTAGCTTGGATGGGGGAATTGATTGATTGACTCAGGGTAGAGCTGGCTTAATATTTAGCCAGCAGGAAGAAGCCTTTTGTATGCAGAATTCAATTATTAATGTGTGCTCTGACTGAATTCTTATCAGATGGGCTCAATCTAAGGTGTCTAATAGTGATGAGCCGAACACCCCCGGGTTCGGTTCGCACCAGAACCCGCGAACGGACCGAAAGTTCGCACGAACATTAGAACCCTATTAAATACAATGGATGCGAACGTTCGGATTCTAAAGTGCTAATTATAACGACTATTATCCATGTTATTGTCCGAAACAGAGTTTGGGAACCCGGCTTCTGCACCAGGGGACATGTATCAATGCAAAAAGAAGTTTTAAAAACAGACGTTTTCCGGGAGCAGTCATTTTAATGATGCATAAAGTGAAAAAAAAAAGTCAAATATTACTTTAAATATTGTACCTGGGGGGTGTCTAAAGTATGCCTGTGAAGTGCCACGTGTTTCCCGTGTTTAGAACTGTCCCTGCACAAAATAACATTTCTAAAGGGAAAAAAGTCATTTAAAACTGCTTGCGGCTTTAATGCAATGTGTGGTCCAGGTAATATGGATGAAAATCTTTAGGAAAAATAGCATAGCTACCCCATCAACCCCCCCCCCCCACCCCAGCCCATTACCAGCCCCTTTGGGTCTTGTATGGATATTAAGGGGAACCCCGCACACAAAATAAAAAAGGACCTATATACTCTGAACAGCCGTATACAGGCAGTGCATACAAGACAGGGACTGTAGGTTTGTTCTTATGTAGAATCTGTTTATAATTTTGAACAGCTGCATTGTTTAAGTGGAGCTCCATGGCAAATTCCTTTTTTTTAGTTTTTTGTAAAACATAGGGAACGGTTATCACCCCTGTCACATTTTTTTTGCTGTCTGTGCCCCTGTTCAGAACATTTCACCTCACTTTGCGTCCCAATGACAACTGTTTTTGAAATGTGGTGTTTTTATTGAAACAAGGATTGGTGATAAAGTATCAGTAGAGAGGAGACACCTTTCTCCCATATTAATTCTTACAGGAGAGAATTTTCCTTCCAAGGGGTAGATTTCCTCTCACTTCCTGTTGTCTTCTTCCGTTTGCAAGTAGTAGTCGTTTGTAAGTTGGATGTTTGAAAGTAGGGACCTGCCGTATATACTCTGCAGAAATTGGCCCCTTAGGTGTTGGTGTTGGCACAACACTGTAAGCACTCACAGTTACTCTTGGTGGGTGCTGGAACGCCCTGCTGTCAACTATTATATCAGGAATTGTAATAACATATAATTGTTGATCAGTGGTAGTAAAAATTGGGCCTTTGATGGTGGTGCTGGTGCCACAACACTGTAAGGCCTAACAGTTACTCTTGGTGGGCGCAGCAATGGGCCCTGCTGTGAATTATTAGATCAAGAATTGTAATTGCATGCCCCTGTTGAACAGGGGCTGAAAAATTAGGCCTTTGGTGGTGGTGGTGGTGGTGATGGTGGTGCTGGTGCCACAACACTGTAAGGCCTGACAGTTACTCTTGGTGGGCGCAGCAATGGTCCCTGCTGTGAATTATTAGATCAATAATTATAATTGCATGCCCCTGTTGAACAGGGGCTTAAAAATTGGGCCTTAGGCACTGGTGGCACAACACTGCAACCCCTCACAGATACTGTACTTGGAGCACAGCAATGAGGCCTGTTGCAAAGTATTGCATCAAAAATTTTAATTACACGCCCCTGTTAAACAGGGGCTGAAAAATTGGGCCTTAGCCACTGGTGGCGTCACCCATAAACCAAAATGATCTTCCAAGCTATCATCGTTAATCGTATCATTGAGGAGGAGGAGGAGGATAGCCAGTCAACATAACAGCACAGGCACTCAGCATCAGCATCAGTCTTGAAGGGATGTGACATTTTAAAATCAATTAGTCTGTTATATCAGCATCTGGTGTGTGGTAGCTGGTGGTGATCCAAGACTGGTTCATCTTGATGAAAGTCAGTCAATCAACCGAGTCGGTGGACAGGCGCACCCTGTGATCCGTGACAAATCCTCCAGCAGCACTGAATGTGCGTTCTGAAAGAACGCTGGATGCTGGACAGGCCAGTAGCTCAATTGCATACTGTGCAAGCTCTGGCCAGTGATCCATCCTCAAGACCCAGTAAGCCAGAGGATTTTTGGTGGGGAAGGTGTCCAAGTCTGACCTTGCCCCTAGGTATTCCTGCACCATGTATATCAGACGCTGGCGATGGTTGCTGGAACTGATCATACTTTGGGGCTGCGGACTAAAGAATTGTCTGAACGCATCGGTCAGACGGCCACCTTCCCCACCGCTCCTTCTTTGACTGCCCGAAGCCTCAGCAACTCGTTGTCCAGGACCAGGAGTTTGTAACCTCCCAGTCTCTGGGAACGCGTTAGACAGACCTTTCTGCAAGGCCTCCCGGAGTTGTCTCATCCTCTGCTCCCTCTGCGACGGTACGATAAGGTCCGCAACCTTACCCTTGTACCGTGGATCAAGGAGAGTGACCAGCCAGTAATGGTCCCTCTCCTTGATCCGAAGAATACGAGGGCATGTTACATATAAGGCGGTTCTTGGGCAGGTTCAACTCCTTTTGAAGCTCAGCCAGGCGAGCACTGGCATTATAAGATCTGCGGAAATGCACACAGACTTTCCTGGCCTGCCTCAGGACATCCTGTAAGCCCGGGTACCTGCCCAAGAACCGCTGCACTACCAGGTTAAGGACGTGAGCCATACAGGGCACATGGGTCAGTTGTCCCTGTCGGAGGGCGGAGAGGAGGTTGGTGCCATTGTCGCAAACCACCATTCCTGGCTTAAGCTGGCGTGGCGTCAACCACCTCTCGGCCTGCCCCTGCAGAGCAGACAGGACCTCTGCCCCAGTGTGGCTCCTGTCCCCCAAACACACCAGCGCAAGCACGGCATGGCATCTTTTTGCCTGCGTACTTGCGTAGCCCCTTGAACGCCTACGGAGCACCGCTGGTTCCAAGGACAAACCACAGGAAGAGGCCATGGAGGAAGAAGAAGAGGAGGGGGTGGAGGAGAGAGGTGTGTCACAACCAGTAGTAGCATTTTGGAGGCGTGGCGGTGGAACAACCTCCAACACTACTGCACCTTGTCCTGCATCCTTCCCAGCTGCCAAAAGAGTGACCCAATGGGCCGTGAAAGAAAGGTAACGTCCCTGTCCATGCCTGCTGGACCATGAGTCAGCGGTAATATGCACCTTACCGCTGACCGCCCTGTCCAGCGAGGCCAAGACATTGCCTTCCACATGCCTGTAGAGAGCCGGAATAGCCTTCCGTGCAAAAAAGTGTCGTTTGGGAACCTGCCACTGAGGAACCGCACATTGCACAAACTCACGGAAGGGGGCCGAGTCTACCAACTGAAAAGGCAGCAGTTGAAGCGCTAGCAATTTAGCCAAGCTAGCATTCAACCGCTGGGCATGTGGATGGCTGGGAGTGAACTTCTTTCGACGGTCCAGCAGCTGGGGCAGGGAAATTTGCCTGCTACAATCGGACGTTGGTGTACTGCTAGCAGAGTGCCCGCAAGTACTTGCCTGTGACACACCTAATTCTACACCTTCATTCCTCTCAGAGCAGGTTTCAGAGAGGAGTGAAGGTATAGTGGGGTTGGAGATCCCAGCTGATGCGGTGCAAGAAGAGGTCAGCTTTGTTCTTTGGTGTGGGTCTTTAAGGTAGGCTTGCCAACGAGCTGCATGGCAGGTCAACATATGTCTGATCAAGCATGTGGTGCCCAAGCGGCTGATGTTTTGGCCACGCGATATACGCTTGAGACATATGTTGCAAACAGCAGCTGTGCGATCTGATGCACTCGCCTCAAAAAAGGCCCACACCAAAGAACTTTTTGCATGACGGGCAGAGGCAGCGCCCTGCACAGGCGGAGCTCTGCGGTGTGATTCCGTCGGTGTGCTGCCCATACGCTGGCCACTCAAGGGCATCCTGCCTCGATGGAGATGTGCCTCCTCCTCATCCTCCTCCTCCTCCTCTCTCCTATTAGGCACCCACGTGGAGTCAGTGACCTCATCATCCCCTCCCTCCTCATCACTGGAGCCAATCTGGCAATATGCTGCAGCTGCTGGAGCATGACTGCCAGATTGGTGTCCTTCTTGAGCATCCCCTCTCTCTGCTCTCACGCTGCTGCCTTCCTCTAGCTGGGTATCATCATCAGATCCTTCCAAACGCTGGGCATCCTCCTGGAGCATGTACCCAACACTGTGCTCAAACAGTTCGGGGGACTCCTCAGGAGGAGGGCATTAGTGATGAGCCGAACACCCCCGGGTTCGGTTCGCACCAGAACCCGCGAACGGACCGAAAGTTCGAACGAACATTAGAACCCTATTAAATACAATGGATGCGAACGTTCGAATTCTAAAGTGCTAATTATAACAACTATTATGCATGTTATTGTCCTAAAAAGGGTTTGGGAACCCGGGTTCTGCACCAGGGGACATGTATCAATGCAAAAAGAAGTTTTAAAAACGGTCGTTTTTCGGGAGCAGTCATTTTAATGATGCATAAAGTGAAAAAAAAAAAGTCAAATATTCCTTTAAATATCGTACCTGGGGGGTGTCTAAAGTATGCCTGTGAAGTGCCACGTGTTTCCCGTGTTTATAACTGTCCCTGCACAAAATGACACTTCTAAAGGAAAAAAAAGCCATTTAAAACTGCTTGCGGCTTTAATGTAATGTCTGGTCCCGGTAATATGGATGAAATTCTTTAAGAAAAATGGCATAGCTACCCCATGACCCCCCCCCCCTACCCCAGCCCATTACCAGCCCCTTTGGGTCTTGTATGGATATTAAGGGGAACCCCGCACATAAAATAAAAAAGGCCCTATATACTCTGAACAGCCCTATACAGGCGGTGCATACAAGACAGGGACTGTAGGTTTGTTCTTATGTAGAATCTGTTTGTAATTTTGAACAGGTACATTGTTGAAGTGTAGCTCCAGACCAAAAATCTAATTTTAAACTTTTTGGAAAACATAGGTAAGGGTTATCAACCCTGTAACATTTGTTTTGCTGTCTGTGCCCCTGTTCAGAACATTTCACCTCACTTTCCGTCCCAATGACAACTGTTTTTGAAATGTGGTGTTTTTCTTGAAACAAGGATTGCTGATAAAGCATCAGTACAGAGGAGACACCTTTCTCCCATATTTATTCTTACAGGAGAGAATTTTCCTTCCTAGTGGTAGATTTCCTCTCACTTCCTGTTGTCTTCTTGCGTTTGCAAGTAGGAGTCGTTTGTAAGTTGTATGTTTGAAAGTAGGGACCTGCCGTATATACTCTGCAGAAATAGGCCCCTTAGTTGTTGGTGTTGGCACAACACTGTAAGCACTCACAGTTACTCTTGGTTGGTGCTGGAACGCCCTGCTGTCAACTATTATATCAGGAATTTTAATTACATATAATTGTTGAACAGTGGTAGTAAAAATTGGGCCTTTGATGGTGGTGCTGGTGCCACAACACTGTAAGCCCTGACAGTTACTCTTGGTGGGTGCAGCAATGGGCCCTGCTGTGAATTATTAGATCAAGAATTGTAATTACATGCCCCTGTTGAACAGGGGCTGAAAAATTGGGCCTTAGGCACTGGTGGCACAACACTGCAACCCCTCACAGATACTGTACTTGGAGCACAGCAATGAGCCCTGTTGCAAAGTATTGCTTCAAAAATTGTAATGACACGCCCCTGTTAAACAGGGGCTGAAAAATTGGGCCTTAGGCACTGGTGGCACAACACTGCAACTCCTCACAGATACTGTACTTGGAGCACAGCAATGAGCCCTGTTGCAAAGTATTGCTTCAAAAATTGTAATTACACGCCCCTGTTAAACAGGGGCTGAAAAATTGGGCGTTAGGCACTGGTGGTGGCACCCATAAACAAAAATGATCTTACAAGCTATCATCATCAATCGTATCATTGAGGACTCGGAGGAGGAGGATAGCCAGTCAACATAACAGCACAGGCACTCAGCATCAGCATCAGTCTTGAAGGGATGTGACATGTTAAAATCAATTAGTCTGTTATATCAGCATCAGGTGTGTGGTAGCTGGTGGTGATCCAAGACTGGTTCATCTTGATGAAAGTCAGTCGATCAACCGAGTCGGTGGACAGGCGCACCCTGTGATCCGTGACAAATCCTCCAGCAGCACTGAATGTGCGTTCCGAAAGAACGCTGGATGCAGGACAGGCCAGTAGCTCAATTGCATACTGTGCAAGCTCTGGCCAGTGATCCATCCTCAAGACCCAGTAAGCCAGAGGATTTTCGGTGGGGAAGGTGTCCAAGTCTGACCTTGCCCCTAGATATTCCTGCACCATGTTTATCAGACGCTGGCGATGGTTGCTGGAACCGATCATACTTTGGGGCTGCGGACTAAAGAATTGTCTGAACGCATCGGTCAGACGGCCACCTTCCCCACCGCTCCTTCTTTGACTGGCCGAAGCCTCAGCAACTCGTTGTCCAGGACCAGGAGTTTGCAACCTCCCAGTCTCTGGGAACGCGTTGCACAGACCTTTCTGCAAGGCCTCCCGGAGTTGTCTCATCCTCTGCTCCCTCTGCGACGGTAACATAAGGTCCGCAACCTTACCCTTGTACCGTGGATCAAGGAGAGTGGCCAGCCAGTAATGGTCCCTCTCCTTGATCCGAAGAATACGAGGATCCTTCCGCAGACTTTGCAGGATCAGGGAGGCCATGCAGCGTAGGTTTGCTGAGGCATTCGCTCCGGAGTCCTCTGGGTCACTAAGGACGACATGATCCGCAGCCACCTCCTCCCAGCCACGTACAAGTCCACTGGTTTCTTGGGACTGT
The DNA here is from genome assembly GCA_029206835.1 of Rana muscosa. Lineage (NCBI taxonomy): Eukaryota > Metazoa > Chordata > Amphibia > Anura > Ranidae > Rana > Rana muscosa. The sequence continues at coordinate 458,782,548 of CM055116.1, read as the reverse complement.
AAATCATCCCTAAAAGACTGCTGCTGATGATGCTGAGTGCCAGCCTCCACCTCCATGCTGACACAATCCTCCTCCTCCTCCTCCTCCTCCTCTTCCTGTGCGATGGGTGGGACAGAAGGAACACTGTCTGGGTAAAGGGGGCCTTGAGAGGCAAGGAAGTCCTCCTCTTCCTGCCTCTGTTCTGCCTCAAGTGCCCTGTCCATTATTCCACGCAGCGTGTGCTCCAACAGGTGGACAAGAGGTACAGTGTCACTGATGCATGCACTGTCACTGCTCACCATCCTCGTGGCCTCCTCAAATGGTGCCAGGACAGTGCATGCATCCCTGATCATGCCCCACTGGCGTGGAGAAAAAAAACCAAGCTCCCCTGACCCTGTCCTGGTGCCGTAGTCGCACAGGTACTCATTGATGGCCCTCTGCTGCGTGTGCAGCCGCTGCAGCATGGCCAACGTTGAGTTCCACCTGGTGGGCATGTCACATATAAGGCGGTTCTTGGGCAGGTTCAACTCCTTTTGCAGCTCAGCCAGGCGAGCACTGGCATTATAAGATCTGCGGAAATGCACACAGACTTTCCTGGCCTGCCTCAGGACATCCTGTAAGCCCGGGTACCTGCCCAAGAAGCGCTGCACCACCAGGTTAAGGACGTGAGCCACACAGGGCACATGGGTCAGTTGTCCCTGTCGGAGGGCGGAGAGGAGGTTGGTGCCATTGTCGCAAACCACCATTCCTGGCTTAAGCTGGCGTGGCGTCAACCACCTCTCGGCCTGGCCCTGCAGAGCAGACAGGACCTCTGCCCCAGTGTGGCTTCTGTCCCCCAAACACACCAGCGCAAGCACGGCATGGCATCTTTTTGCCTGCGTACTTGCGTAGCCCCGTGAACGGCTACGGAGCACCGCTGGTTCATAGGACAAACCACAGGAAGAGGCCATGGAGGAAGAAGAAGAGGAGGGGGTGGAGGAGAGAGGTGTGTCACAACCAGTAGTAGCATTTTGGAGGCGTGGCGGTGGGACAACCTCCAACACTACTGCACCTTGTCCTGAATCCTTCCCAGCTGCCAAAAGAGTGACCCAATGGGCCGTGAAAGAAAGGTAACGTCCCTGTCCATGCCTGCTGGACCATGAGTCAGCGGTAATATGCACCTTACCGCTGACCGCCCTGTCCAGCGAGGCCAAGACATTGCCTTCCACATGCCGGTAGAGAGCCGGAATAGCCTTCCGTGAGAAAAAGTGGCGTTTGGGAACCTGCCACTGAGGAACCGCACATTGCACAAACTCACGGAAGGGGGCCGAGTCTACCAACTGAAAAGGCAGCAGTTGAAGCGCTAGCAATTTAGCCAAGCTAGCATTCAACCGCTGGGCATGTGGATGGCTGGGAGTGAACTTCTTTCGACGGTCCAGCAGCTGGGGCAGGGAAATTTGCCTGCTAGAATCGGACGTCGGTGTACTGCTAGCAGAGTGGGCGCAAGTACTTGGCTGTGACACACCTAATTCTACACCTTCATTCCTCTCAGTGCATGTTTCAGAGAGGACTGAAGTTATAGTGGGGTTGGAGATCCCAGCTGATGCGGTGCAAGGAGAGGTCCGCTTTGTTCTTTGGTGTGGGTCTTTGAGGTAGGCTTGCCAACGAGCTGCATGGCAGGTCAACATATGTCTGGTCAGGCATGTGGTACCCAAGCGGCTGATGTTTTGGCCACGCGATATACGCTTGAGACATATGTTGCAAACAGCAGCTGTGCGATCTGATGCACTAGCCTCAAAAAAGGCCCACACCAAAGAACTTTTTGAATGACGGGCAGAGGCAGCGCCCTGCACAGGCGGAGCTCTGCGGTGTGATTCCGTCGGTGTACTGCCCTTACGCTGGCCACCAAAGGGCATCCTGCCTCATTGGAGATGTGCCTCCTCCTCATCCTCCTCCTCCTCCTCTCTCCTATTAGGCACCCACGTGGAGTCAGTGACCTCATCATCCCCTCCCTCCTCATCACTGGAGCCAATCTGGCAGTATGCTGCAGCTGCTGGAACATGACTGCCAGATTGGTGTCCTTCTTGAGCATCCCCTCTGTCTGCTCTCACGCTACTGCCTTCCTCTAGCTGGGTTTCATCATCAGACCCTTCGAAACGCTGGGCATCCTCCTGGAGCATGTACCCAACACTGTGCTGAAACAGTTCGGGGGACTCCTCAGGAGGAGGACATGGTGGGTCTAGGGAAGGAGTGACTGATGATTTGTCTGACATTGATACCAGGGAAGACGACGCTTTGGCAGCTGCTTTTCCAGTACCCTGAGCCTGGGTGAGAGAGGATGAGGAGGAGGAGGAGGGCTTGGTCATCCACTCTACCAAGTCTTCGGCATGATGTGGCTCAACATGTCCAGCTGCCGAAAAGAAGGACAAGCGTGTCCCATGGCCATGTGCTGATGACAATGCACCGCGTCCACGACCAGCACTGTTGCCCCCAGACACAGAGCCTGCTTGCCCTCTTTTATTGCCTCCTGACTGTCTGCCTCTCCTTGTTTGCCTTCCAGACATTCTAATAGATGGCCTGCAGGGAGATGGGAAAAAAGCAATAAGGGCTACCTTCAGGTGTCCTTCTCTGTCCCTTGAAACAAGGACTTTCACAGTGAAAGAAACTGACACTCTCCCTACCTACAGTTTTCTGTCCCTAGAAAAAATATTTTTTTTAAGCACAATATAGCACAAGGACAATTCACTCACTGTCCTTACAGGTCCCTGGAAACAAGGACTTGCAGAGTGAAAGAAAAAAAACACTCTCCCTACCTACAGTTTTCTGTCCCTAGAATAAATGTTTTTTTTTAAGCACAATATAGCACAAGGACAATTCACTCACTGTCCTTACAGGTCCCTGGAAACAAGGACTTGCAGAGTGAAAGAAAAAAAACACTCTCCCTACCTACAGTTTTCTGTCCCTAGAAAAAATGTTTTTTTTAATCACAATATAGCACAAGGACAATTCACTCACTGTCCTTACAGGTCCCTGGAAACAAGGACTTGCAGAGTGAAATAAACTGACACTCTCCCTACCTACAGTTTTCTGTCCCTAGAATAAATGTTTTTTTTAAGCACAATATAGCACAAGGAGAATTCACTCACTGTCCTTCCAGGTCCCTGGAAACAAGGACTTGCAGAGTGAAAGAAAAAAAACACTCTCCCTACCTACAGTTTTCTGTCCCTAGAAAAAATGTTTTTTTTAATCACAATATAGCACAAGGACAATTCACTCACTGTCCTTACAGGTCCCTGGAAACAAGGACTTGCAGAGTGAAATAAACTGACACTCTCCCTACCTACAGTTTTCTGTCCCTAGAATAAATGTTTTTTTTAAGCACAATATAGCACAAGGACAATTCACTCACTGTCCTTACAGGTCCCTGGAAACAAGGACTTGCAGAGTGAAAGAAAAAAAACACTCTCCCTACCTACAGTTTTCTGTCCCTAGAAAAAATGTTTTTTTTAATCACAATATAGCACAAGGACAATTCACTCACTGTCCTTACAGGTCCCTGGAAACAAGGACTTGCAGAGTGAAATAAACTGACACTCTCCCTACCTACAGTTTTCTGTCCCTAGAATAAATGTTTTTTTAAGCACAATATAGCACAAGGACAATTCACTCACTGTCCTTACAGGTCCCTGGAAACAAGGACTTGCAGAGTGAAAGAAAAAAAACACTCTCCCTACCTACAGTTTTCTGTCCCTAGAAAAAATGTTTTTTTTAATCACAATATAGCACAAGGACAATTCACTCACTGTCCTTACAGGTCCCTGGAAACAAGGACTTGCAGAGTGAAATAAACTGACACTCTCCCTACCTACAGTTTTCTGTCCCTAGAATAAATGTTTTTTTTTAAGCACAATATAGCACAAGGACAATTCACTCACTGTCCTTACAGGTCCCTGGAAACAAGGACTTGCAGAGTGAAAGAAAAAAAACACTCTCCCTACCTACAGTTTTCTGTCCCTAGAAAAAATGTTTTTTTTAATCACAATATAGCACAAGGACAATTCACTCACTGTCCTTACAGGTCCCTGGAAACAAGGACTTGCAGAGTGAAATAAACTGACACTCTCCCTACCTACAGTTTTCTGTCCCTAGAATAAATGTTTTTTTTAAGCACAATATAGCACAAGGACAATTCACTCACTGTCCTTACAGGTCCCTGGAAACAAGGACTTGCAGAGTGAAAGAAAAAAAACACTCTCCCTACCTACAGTTTTCTGTCCCTAGAAAAAATGTTTTTTTTAATCACAATATAGCACAAGGACAATTCACTCACTGTCCTTACAGGTCCCTGGAAACAAGGACTTGCAGAGTGAAATAAACTGACACTCTCCCTACCTACAGTTTTCTGTCCCTAGAATAAATGTTTTTTTTAAGCACAATATAGCACAAGGACAATTCACTCACTGTCCTTACAGGTCCCTGGAAACAAGGACTTGCAGAGTGAAAGAAAAAAAACACTCTCCCTACCTACAGTTTTCTGTCCCTAGAAAAAATGTTTTTTCTAATCACAATATAGCACAAGAACAATTCACTCACTGTCCTTACAGGTCCCTGGAAACAAGGACTTGCAGAGTGAAAGAAAAAAAAACACTCTCCCTACCTACAGTTTTCTGTCCCTAGAAAAAATGTTTTTTTTAATCACAATATAGCACAAGGACAATTCACTCACTGTCCTTACAGGTCCCTGGAAACAAGGACTTGCAGAGTGAAAGAAAAAAAAACACTCTCCCTACCTACAGTTTTCTGTCCCTAGAATAAATGTTTTTTTTAATCACAATATAGCACAAGGACAATTCACTCACTGTCCTTACAGGTCCCTGGAAACAAGGACTTGCAGAGTGAAATAAACTGACACTCTCCCTACCTACAGTTTTCTGTCCCTAGAATAAATGTTTTTTTAAGCACAATATAGCACAAGGACAATTCACTCACTGTCCTTACAGGTCCCTGGAAACAAGGACTTGCAGAGTGAAATAAACTGACACTCTCCCTACCTACAGTTTTCTGTCCCTAGAAAAAATGTTTTTTTTAATCACAATATAGCACAAGGACAATTCACTCACTGTCCTTACAGGTCCCTGGAAACAAGGACTTGCAGAGTGAAAGAAAAAAAACACTCTCCCTACCTACAGTTTTCTGTCCCTAGAATAAATGTTTTTTTAATCACAATATAGCACAAGGACAATTCACTCACTGTCCTTACAGGTCCCTGGAAACAAGGACTTGCAGAGTGAAATAAACTGACACTCTCCCTACCTACAGTTTTCTGTCCCTAGAATAAATGTTTTTTTTAAGCACAATATAGCACAAGGACAATTCACTCACTGTCCTTACAGGTCCCTGGAAACAAGGACTTGCAGAGTGAAAGAAAAAAAACACTCTCCCTACCTACAGTTTTCTGTCCCTAGAAAAAATGTTTTTTTTAATCACAATATAGCACAAGGACAATTCGCTCACTGTCCTTACAGGTCCCTGGAAACAAGGACTTGCAGAGTGAAATAAACTGACACTCTCCCTACCTACAGTTTTCTGTCCCTAGAATAAATGTTTTTTTAAGCACAATATAGCACAAGGACAATTCACTCACTGTCCTTACAGGTCCCTGGAAACAAGGACTTGCAGAGTGAAATAAACTGACACTCTCCCTACCTACAGTTTTCTGTCCCTAGAATAAATGTTTTTTTTAAGCACAATATAGCACAAGGACAATTCACTCACTGTCCTTACAGGTCCCTGGAAACAAGGACTTGCAGAGTGAAAGAAAAAAAACACTCTCCCTACCTACAGTTTTCTGTCCCTAGAAAAAATGTTTTTTTTAATCACAATATAGCACAAGGACAATTCACTCACTGTCCTTACAGGTCCCTGGAAACAAGGACTTGCAGAGTGAAATAAACTGACACTCTCCCTACCTACAGTTTTCTGTCCCTAGAATAAATGTTTTTTTAAGCACAATATAGCACAAGGACAATTCACTCACTGTCCTTACAGGTCCCTGGAAACAAGGACTTGCAGAGTGAAAGAAAAAAAACACTCTCCCTACCTACAGTTTTCTGTCCCTAGAAAAAATGTTTTTTTTAATCACAATATAGCACAAGGACAATTCACTCACTGTCCTTACAGGTCCCTGGAAACAAGGACTTGCAGAGTGAAATAAACTGACACTCTCCCTACCTACAGTTTTCTGTCCCTAGAATAAATGTTTTTTTTAAGCACAATATAGCACAAGGACAATTCACTCACTGTCCTTACAGGTCCCTGGAAACAAGGACTTGCAGAGTGAAAGAAAAAAAACACTCTCCCTACCTACAGTTTTCTGTCCCTAGAAAAAATGTTTTTTTTAATCACAATATAGCACAAGGACAATTCACTCACTGTCCTTACAGGTCCCTGGAAACAAGGACTTGCAGAGTGAAATAAACTGACACTCTCCCTACCTACAGTTTTCTGTCCCTAGAATAAATGTTTTTTTTAAGCACAATATAGCACAAGGACAATTCACTCACTGTCCTTACAGGTCCCTGGAAACAAGGACTTGCAGAGTGAAAGAAAAAAAACACTCTCCCTACCTACAGTTTTCTGTCCCTAGAAAAAATGTTTTTTTTAATCACAATATAGCACAAGGACAATTCACTCACTGTCCTTACAGGTCCCTGGAAACAAGGACTTGCAGAGTGAAATAAACTGACACTCTCCCTACCTACAGTTTTCTGTCCCTAGAATAAATGTTTTTTTTAAGCACAATATAGCACAAGGACAATTCACTCACTGTCCTTACAGGTCCCTGGAAACAAGGACTTGCAGAGTGAAAGAAAAAAAACACTCTCCCTACCTACAGTTTTCTGTCCCTAGAAAAAATGTTTTTTTTAATCACAATATAGCACAAGGACAATTCACTCACTGTCCTTACAGGTCCCTGGAAACAAGGACTTGCAGAGTGAAATAAACTGACACTCTCCCTACCTACAGTTTTCTGTCCCTAGAATAAATGTTTTTTTTAAGCACAATATAGCACAAGGAGAATTCACTCACTGTCCTTCCAGGTCCCTGGAAACAAGGACTTGCAGAGTGAAAGAAAAAAAACACTCTCCCTACCTACAGTTTTCTGTCCCTAGAAAAAATGTTTTTTTTAATCACAATATAGCACAAGGACAATTCACTCACTGTCCTTACAGGTCCCTGGAAACAAGGACTTGCAGAGTGAAATAAACTGACACTCTCCCTACCTACAGTTTTCTGTCCCTAGAATAAATGTTTTTTTAAGCACAATATAGCACAAGGACAATTCACTCACTGTCCTTCCAGGTCCCTGGAAACAAGGACTTGCAGAGTGAAAGAAACTGACACTGTCCCTACCTACAGTTTTCTGTCCCTAGAATAAATGTTTTTTTTAAGCACACTATAGCACAAGCACAAAACACACTGACACTCTCCCTACCTATCCTTCTCTTTCCCTAAACTAAAGGAATCCAGGTTAAGCAAGAAAGAAATAACAGTCACTGTCCCTGCCTATGCTGCTCTATCCCTGCTCCGGAACACACTACACTAGGCCGCCGTGCTGGCGGCCTTTTATAGTGTGGGGCGTGTACTAAACACCCTCAGCAATAATTGGCCACAGGCATCCTGCCTGTGGCCAATCATTGCTCTCCTCGCTGCCGGCGCTGTGATTGGCCAAGCATGCGGGGTCACAGTGCATGCTTGGCCAATCACAGCGCCTGGATGACACTGCGATGGCGTAGTGCATTGTGGGCCGTTCGCGTCACTCGAATTTGGCGCGAACGGCCCAAATCGTTCGATCTTCGTCGAACGATCGAACAGCCGATGTTCGAGTCGAACGTATGTTCGACTCGAACACGAAGCTCATCCCTAGAGGGCATGGTGGGTCTAGGGAAGGATTGACTAATGAAGATAATGATACCAGAGAAGAGGACGCTTTGGCAGCTGCTTTGCCAGTACCCTGAGCCTGGGTAAGAGAGGATGAGGAGGATGAGGTGGGCTTGGTCATCCACTCTACCAAGTCTTCGGCATGATGTGGCTCAACATGTCCAGCTGCCGAAAACAAGGACAAGCGTGTCCCATGGCCATGTGCTGATGACAATGCACCGCGTACACGACCAGCACTGTTGCCCCCAGACACAGAGCCTGCTTGCCCTCTTTTTTTGCCTCCTGACTGTCTGCCTCTCCTTGGTTGCCTTCCAGACATTTTAATGGATGGCCTGCAGGGAGATGGGAAAAACAGCAATAAGGGCTACCTTCAGGTGTATACTGTGCAGGAGGCTTAGCAACAATGACACTGACACTGTCCCCTGCCTATCCTTCTCTGTCCCTAAACACAAGGATTGAAAATATGGTTCAGCAAAATAGTTTTAGAACAGAATAGCACACTGACACTTTCCCTCACTGTCCTACTCTGTCCCTCCCTACAAACAAGATTTAGCACAGAATAGCACACTGATAATTTCTACGAGTGTCCTTCTCTGTCCCTAAACTCAAGGATTGAAAATATGGAACAGCAAATTTGGTTTAGAACAGAACAGCACACTGTCAGTTTCACTCACTGTACCTCTCTGTCCCTCAACTCAAGGATTGAAAATATGGAACAGCAAAATTGGTTTAGAACAGAATAGCACACTGTCAGTTTCACTCACTGTACCTCTCTGTCACTCAACTCAAGGATTGAAAATATGGTTCAGCAAAATAGTTTTAGAACAGAATAGCACACTGACACTTTCCCTCACTGTACCTCTCTGTCCCTCAACTCAAGGATTGAAAATATGGAACAGCAAATTTGGTTTAGAACAGAACAGCACACTGTCAGTTTCACTCACTGTACCTCTCTGTCCCTCAACTCAAGGATTGAAAATATGGAACAGCAAAATTGGTTTAGAACAGAATAGCACACTGTCAGTTTCACTCACTGTACCTCTCTGTCCCTCAACTCAAGGATTGAAAATATGGAACAGCAAAATTGGTTTAGAACAGAATAGCACACTGTCAGTTTCACTCACTGTACCTCTCTGTCCCTCAACTCAAGGATTGAAAATATGGTTCAGCAAAATAGTTTTAGAACAGAATAGCACACTTACACTTTCCCTCACTGTACCTCTCTGTCCCTCAACTCAAGGATTGAAACAATGGAACAGCAAATTTGGTTTAGAACAGAACAGCACACTGTCAGTTTCACTCACTGTACCTCTCTGTCCCTCAACTCAAGGATTGAAAATATGGTTCAGCAAAATAGTTTTAGAACAGAATAGCACACTGACACTTTCCCTCACTGTACCTCTCTGTCCCTCAACTCAAGGATTGAAAATATGGAACAGCAAATTTGGTTTAGAACAGAACAGCACACTGTCAGTTTCACTCACTGTACCTCTCTGTCCCTCAACTCAAGGATTGAAAATATGGAACAGCAAAATTGGTTTAGAACAGAATAGCACACTGTCAGTTTCACTCACTGTACCTCTCTGTCCCTCAACTCAAGGATTGAAAATATGGAACAGCAAATTTGGTTTAGAACAGAACAGCACACTGTCAGTTTCACTCACTGTACCTCTCTGTCCCTCAACTCAAGGATTGAAAATATGGTTCAGCAAAATAGTTTTAGAACAGAATAGCACACTGACACTTTCCCTCACTGTACCTCTCTGTCCCTCAACTCAAGGATTGAAAATATGGAACAGCAAATTTGGTTTAGAACAGAACAGCAAACTGTCAGTTTCACTCACTGTACCTCTCTGTCCCTCAACTCAAGGATTGAAAATATGGTTCAGCAAAATAGTTTTAGAACAGAATAGCACACTGACACTTTCCCTCACTGTACCTCTCTGTCCCTCAACTCAAGGATTGAAAATATGGAAGAGCAAACTTGGTTTAGAACAGAATAGCACACTGTCAGTTTCACTCACTGTACCTCTCTGTCCCTCAACTCAAGGATTGAAAATATGGTTCAGCAAAATAGTTTTAGAACAGAACAGCACACTGTCAGTTTCACTCACTGTACCTCTCTGTCCCTCAACTCAAGGATTGAAAATATGGAACAGCAAAATTGGTTTAGAACAGAATAGCACACTGTCAGTTTCACTCACTGTACCTCTCTGTCCCTCAACTCAAGGATTGAAAATATGGTTCAGCAAAATAGTTTTAGAACAGAATAGCACACTGACACTTTCCCTCACTGTACCTCTCTGTCCCTCAACTCAAGGATTGAAAATATGGAAGAGCAAAATTGGTTTAGAACAGAATAGCACACTGTCAGTTTCACTCACTGTACCTCTCTGTCCCTCAACTCAAGGATTGAAAATATGGAACAGCAAAATTGGTTTAGAACAGAATAGCACACTGTCAGTTTCACTCACTGTACCTCTCTGTCCCTCAACTCAAGGATTGAAAATATGGAACAGCAAATTTGGTTTAGAACAGAACAGCACACTGTCAGTTTCACTCACTGTACCTCTCTGTCCCTCAACTCAAGGATTGAAAATATGGTTCAGCAAAATAGTTTTAGAACAGAATAGCACACTGACACTTTCCCTCACTGTACCTCTCTGTCCCTCAACTCAAGGATTGAAAATATGGAACAGCAAATTTGGTTTAGAACAGAACAGCACACTGTCAGTTTCACTCACTGTACCTCTCTGTCCCTCAACTCAAGGATTGAAAATATGGTTCAGCAAAATAGTTTTAGAACAGAATAGCACACTGACACTTTCCCTCACTGTACCTCTCTGTCCCTCAACTCAAGGATTGAAAATATGGAACAGCAAATTTGGTTTAGAACAGAACAGCACACTGTCAGTTTCACTCACTGTACCTCTCTGTCCCTCAACTCAAGGATTGAAAATATGGTTCAGCAAAATAGTTTTAGAACAGAATAGCACACTGACACTTTCCCTCACTGTACCTCTCTGTCGCTCAACTCAAGGATTGAAAATATGGAACAGCAAATTTGGTTTAGAACAGAACAGCACACTGTCAGTTTCACTCACTGTACCTCTCTGTCCCTCAACTCAAGGATTGAAAATATGGTTCAGCAAAATAGTTTTAGAACAGAATAGCACACTGACACTTTCCCTCACTGTACCTCTCTGTCCCTCAACTCAAGGATTGAAAATATGGAACAGCAAATTTGGTTTAGAACAGAACAGCACACTGTCAGTTTCACTCACTGTACCTCTCTGTCCCTCAACTCAAGGATTGAAAATATGGAACAGCAAAATTGGTTTAGAACAGAATAGCACACTGTCAGTTTCACTCACTGTACCTCTCTGTCCCTCAACTCAAGGATTGAAAATATGGTTCAGCAAAATAGTTTTAGAACAGAATAGCACACTGACACTTTCCCTCACTGTCCTACTCTGTCCCTCCCTACAAACAAGATTTAGCACAGAATAGCACACTGATAATTTCTACGAGTGTCCTTCTCTGTCCCTAAACTCAAGGATTGAAAATATGGAACAGCAAAATTGGTTTCGAACAGAATAGCACACTGACACTTTCCCTCACTGTACCTCTCTGTCCCTACAAACAAGATTTAGCACAAAATAGCACACTGACACTTTCCCTCACTGTACCTCTCTGTCCCTACAAACAAGATTTAGCACAAAATAGCACACTGACACTTTCCCTCACTGTACCTCTCTGTCCCTAAACTCAAGGATTGAAAATATGGTTCAGCAAGATTGGTTTAGAACAGAATAGCACACTGACACTTTCCCTCACTGTACCTCTCTGTCCCTACAAACAAGGATTAGCACAGAATAGCACACTGTCACTGACACTCTCCCTACCTATCCTTATCTGTCCCTAAACACAAGGAATCCAGGATTATGTAAAGGAAAAATAATGACACTGTCCCTGCCTATGCTTCTCTTTCCCTACTCCGGAACACACTACACAAGGCCGCCGCGCTGGCGGCCTTTTATAGTGTGGGGCGTGTATTAAACCCCCTCAGCAATAATTGGCCACAGGCATCCTGCCTGTGGCCAATCATTGCTCTCCTCGCTGCCGGCGCTGTGATTGGCCAAGCATGCGGGGTCACAGTGCATGCTTGGCCAATCACAGCGCCTGGATGACACTGCGATGGCGTAGTGCATTGTGGGCCATTCGCGTCACTCGAATTTGGCGCGAACGGCCCAAATCGTTCGATCTTCGTCGAACGATCGAACAGCCGATGTTCGAGTCGAACGTATGTTCGACTCGAACACGAAGCTCATCCCTAGTGTCTAACAAAGTGAACCTCAAGGAACAAAGCTTCTGCTGCTCTGTCTCATTTAGCTAACTCGTTTGGAACTCTATGTGATCCCTGCTTGAGTTCTCCCCTCAATACATACACTATTGAATACAACACCAGGTTGGTCCAACCATGGTGCCAGTCCAGCTTGTAACTGCAGATGTCAAATAAACAATGCGGGATGACTGCACTCCAGTAAAAGTCCACGTCTTTATTATACAGAATCCAGAAAATCAAATACAATTGAGCAGGAAAGATGAGACTGCCCTAACGTGTTTCACGCTATTAAGCGCTTACTCAGAGTGTATATATAGATCTATGAGTAAGCTCTTGACAGAACGAAAAGTGTGCAGAGTGCATGCAGTGCAGTCATCCTGCATTCTTTGAGTCCTTCACTGCTGAACTATACCTTCCCCATACATTATGGAGATGAAAAGGAGGGGAAGCTCTCTGTAGTCTAAACCAGGAGATAGAAGCCTAGGAAGACAATGGTGCCCATCCCTAACTACAGAACGGTGAGTGAGTTTTGATATCTTAGAACAGGAAGTATGTTACTAGCAAGAACAACAGGTGAAAATAAAGAGAAAAGCCCTATAAAAAAGAAAATTAATTCAGCCACCAATTTAAGGATCTTTAGGCTACAAATATTATACTGGGTTTAGGTCATTTTTAGCTTTCTTTACACTGCCTTATGGTCTAACAAACTTCTAGCAAGTTTTGCATTTGGAAACAGGGAATCTTGGTTTTCTGTCCTAATGCCTAATGCATCCCTCTAATGCCACTTCAGTAGTGTAATTATTACAGATAGACCAATTTATTATTCATATAACTACTCACGTGTTTCTTCACATGTCATATGGTATTCCTTTATCAATTACCTGTCACTATGTGAGAACTAGGCTCTCTCCCCTTCAATTGCTTCTGTGTAATCCTTATGGGTCGAAGTGCTTGGGATTCATTCACTATTAGTTGTTACAAGGTGGGGGGGGGGTTTTCAGCATCAACCTCATTACGCACTCTATGTTAGGATTTTTTTTTTTTCGCCTCCTTTTTGTCATCGCCATCTCTACTGACCTCCGTATGGATTCTATTCACTGGTAGTTGTTATATGGACCCGGGGTCAGTAGTGTATTTAGGTTTTGTGCTGCCCTAGGCCTGACTAAACTCGTGCACCCCCTAATTTAAATAGGACCCACCCCTTCCTGTCAAGGCCACATCCCCTTCTGTTTAAGACCCGCCCTGAAATTTTCGAGTGAGGACACTAGTTCTGAGGGCCTGGGGGAGGGCAGGCAATGGATTCCCCTAATTTGCATAGATTTCCTCTCACTTCCTGTTTGGCTATGGGGCAGGAAGTACAGGAAAATCTCTGCAATGGGACAGGGATGGTAAAAAATAAACTGACAGGGACTATAACCCTCCCTTACCCTATCCAAAATAAAAAGTGTTGCCTATAGTTCTACTTTAAGCACAAATTTCTGATAATTTTATGGAGAGGACTAAGAAGATATAATCATGCCAATGGTGCAGCAGAAAACATATAGCACAGTGAGGAAGGTTTGTGGTCCTGAATGATAGGACAGTCAAAATTAGAAGCAGCGCCGCCCCCCAACCCCCCCACCCACAGTTGCGGAATGCCGGCTGCCTGCATACTGGAAGCAGTGCGTTTATGGGGGTGCTAATATGCCTCTTAGTCCAGTCGGCCCCATAAGACTGGTGCTACACTAATAGTGTAGCGCAAGCCGGCGGGGACTCTTTGCGCGCTGCCCCCCTGCAAAGTACTGCCCTAGGCCTGGGCCTTGTTGGCCTAGGCCAGGATACATTGTTGCCCGGGGTCCTAGTAGATGTTAGGCTCAGCAATGGCATGCATAGCCAAGCTGCTGCTAACAAAGCAAACAGAATATTGGCATGCATTAAAAAAGGGATTAACTCCAGGGATAAAGCGATAATTCTCCCACTCTACAAGACTCTGGTCCGGCAGCACCTGGAGTATGCTGTCCAGTCATGGCCATCAATCCTCAGGAAGGATGTACTGGAAATGGAGCGAGTACAAAGAACGGCAACAAAGCTAATAAAGGGTCTGGAGGATATTAGTACTGAACTTATTCTCTCTGGAAAAGAGACGCTTGAGAGGGTATATAATTTCAATTTACAAATACCATACTGGTGACCCCACAATACGGATAAAACTTTTTCGCGGAAGGGAGTTTATTAAGACACTTGGCCACTCATTAAAATAAGTGGCCTTATAAATAAGAAACCTTAAACTTTGTAGAGGGTTCTTTACTGTAAGAGCGGCAAGCGGGGGGCATCGATAGTTTGAAAAAAACTATTAGATAAGCACCTGAACGACCGCAACATACAGGGATATACAATGTAATACTGACATATAATCACACACATATGTTGGACTTGATGGACTTGTGTCTTTTTTCAACCTCACCTAATATGTAACTATGTAACTATATAGTGTCTTCGTAGCACTTTGTTGGTACTTTCATTCATGTTTGGGAGACTCATGAGAACCACTAATCTACATGATTGCTAACAATGTTTGGAGCTGTATAGGAAAATGTTACCCAATTGTAAGTAGGAGTCTTCCCCGCCCCCTATCCTTTTTTTTATTTTTTGGCTCTAACAACCTTGTTTCTAATTTCAGACATCTATATGTATTTCTCCTGAGGAAGCGAGTGCTGTCTCACGAAACGCGTGGAGATTTAATACATAAGAATTTATTCCTAGGACTACCAGCTATATCATGATCTATGTCATTATGAATATTTATGTACATATACCTGTAATCATGTTCAAAACATTTTAAATGTGTGTAAAAATGTTGGAATAATACATTTTGTACATTTTATATTTATGGTTTGTGTCTCTCAAAGTCCCTTCGGCATTTCTTACACATGCCAGCTCAATTTTTGAATAATTATAACAGATAGCAACTAGAGGAGAATCTATAAATCTGCAATTTAAATATATAGTATTGAAAATATGGCACAGCAAAAATGTAAAGCATCATTGCTAAAAAAAAAAAATTAAGCTAACTAATACCATGCTAGCGGTAAATATGTGTGTAAATGTTCTTACTAAAACCTTGTCAAATAAATACAAATCACTAGCATCTGTTTAAATGTCACAAATGACATAAAAATGCAAACTAATATAAAACATCACAGACTGCACTGCACTGTTGAAGGATTTGCACAATATAAGAATTGGACTTGCACATGATAAACATTTGCACTTACTTCATAATAAATCTTTGCATATAAAATGTGCACAGTTATTGTATTATTATTTATTTATTTGATTTTTTTTTTCCTTCACTATTGCTATTTTATTTTGTTTTTCAACTTTAAACATTGGCTTACATAACATAATCTATAATTTTCTGTCAAAGTGTAGCACTCTTGTAAAAATATGCTAAAGAAAATATCAGTGTACATTTTTTAAGATACCGCATTTCTGTGTACAGTATAAAATATATAGGTAATTTACTAAATAAGAATTGTATGATCAATATAAAACATTCTAGGTAAATCCCTATTCCCTCACTATAGGGAAAATACCATTAGTGAGGTTTCAGGAAACAGTTTTTCCCTGTTTGAGCTGCTAATGTGCTGATTGAACATTTGGTAGCATGTGGTCCCAGTGTAGGGTGACCACATGTCCCGGATTGCCCGGGACAGTCCCGCATTTTGCAGGTCTGTCCCGGGCACATTCATTCCAGGACAATACAGTGTCCCGGAATGAAACTGACACAGCCACCCCCCGGGCCAATCTGATGCCCCCAGAAAAGGCTGCCACGTCACCGCTTTACTCACTGACAGTACTTGTCCTGTCCGGGAATGCCTGGAGGAGCACAATCCCCGCCCCCTGCTTGTGATTGGAGAAATCATAAATACCGCCTCTTGTGTCCAATCCCTGTGCTGTGATTCGTTGCTGCACAAGCTGATTTTTGGGAAGGGAGGGTGTCCCTGAATGGTAGTTTGGAAATGTGGTCACCCTATCCCAGTGGGTACCAATAGATGTCTCTCTAATACTTGTAGACCAGCAATAGTCAACACCAGCATAGGGCTGCTGAGATGCTTTATATTCCTGTCTCTCCACTAGACATGCAGGCTCCTTAGCTGTCAATCTCTTTAACCTGTGCTGCTTTGGCCTCACTTTATCAATGTCCTGTTTGTAACTGATATGCTAACTAGCTTACATTAAACTAGCTTGTATATAGTCTGTATCTACAGTATCCTTGTATTATGTACCTGAAATGCCTCCATTTAGATCTACTTTCATTTCACTATAGTTTGCTATGTAATTCTTACTTTCTGTACACTTTATTTTTCCTTTTTTTAAATAAACACATTGTAGAGAATTCATAAAGGTTTCATTCAGACAACAGAGCAGTGTCACAGCTGGGCAGTACGAAAGCGCTGTCTCTTCCTGACACGAAAGGTGGAGAGAGGAGACAGTGGAGGGCGGTGGTGGTCACCGACACTACCTGTAATATCGAGTGCGGATTTGTATGCTGTGCCTCTGACCACCTTCTTGATCAACGTCTTACAGCGTCTTATGGCTCGATTGGATATCTAAGGTCCCTGGAGGAAAAGGCCCTGGCTGGGTATTAGCCACAAGCGTCAAAGCTTGTGCAGCTGGTAAGTGGATTCACTCTGTACATCCTTAAAGTCACAGGATTTTTATCAATTTTTGCTGTTTGTCTTTTGTATTCATTTTCTCACTAGAGGAATTCCTGAGATTTCACTGTGCATTGGAGGACTTTATATATGTCACATGACTCACTTATTGGGACTTATAATTATTTTAAATGTTTCGTAATTTGTTTGCATTCACATGCAAACAAAATGGATTTTCACGGCACAACCCTACATAGGGTTGTGTTTGGTTTGACTCTCCCCGTGTTCAATTAGTTCAGATAATGCAACTGGGCTTTGCAATAGATTGATGACTGTATTTAATGTGATTATGTCACTATATTTTCTATGTATGTTTCTCTTGCATTTAGAGAATAAACATATGCTCCGCTAATGAACTCCTGATGAAGTGGACCAAAGTCCAAGAAATGCTTTGAGTGTGAGGAAGAACTTAATGTAAAAAATATTTTGTCTAGATAAACATTGAACAACAGTGTGCCCTTTATGGGTTGCAAACTGAACAAAAAACAATTTGGAAAAAGCACGTTGGGAATAGCTTATGCATTGATGAATTTTAATGTGTGTGTAGCACACGGACCCTTTTTCCTGCTTACCTTCACTTGCAGGGTAAGGCACACCGTGCCACATGCCTGTATCCTCCTGGTATAAGAGGTTGAGCGGTGTTCATACTATTGTTGGGTCCTGCAGCGAGTTACCTCCCTCCATTGGTTCTCGTCACTAGAGTATAGGGAAAAGTCTATTCTTTCTCCCAAAAAAAGGCCAATGTCCATACGGTGTTTAAACTCCAACAGATTCGTTTATTTTCCTTGCTTGAAACAGATTGGGAAATGTTGAAACAGAGATAGAGTTGGGTAGGGAGATAGGTTCAGGCACGCGGCACCCAGTCACCCTATTCTCCACTCAAGCCTGAGTGGGTATTGCTCACCCGGATAGATCCCTCTCACAGTTCTAGCAGCCGGAGTGAAGCACGAACAATTACTTCAGATTTAGTCCCCTTCAAAGACAAGTCCAGGAGATCCTCTGCCACAGAATCCTTTAGTTCCTGAATCTAGAATTCTTTAACGCCTGCAACCTTTATAGACCATAGGTGCCAATGGGGCACATCACAGGCGCTATTGTGCAACTCACGGAATCCTTCCCTCTGATAGGTAACCAGGCCTCTCCTGAGACAGTGGCTTCCTTCACCGATCCTCCGGACAGGTCCTCCCCTGGTTTCCTCTCTTTCAAAGTGGGCCACCCTCCCTCGGGTTCCCTGGGACTCCAGTGGTTGAGCTGTAGACCCAGTTGAAGGTACTGGGCCTGCCTGGAACACTATAGCCTCGGGCTAAAGGTGCCCAAGACTTCTCGATCAGTTCACGCACACCTGGCCAACAGGCCAACGGACGCGACTCTCGCCACCAGGGGTTCCCCCTTGGAATCCCCCGGCCAATCTCCCTCCAAATCATGGCGTCTGCCCCTTATGTACCCTCTCCCAGCATGCACAGCAGGCAAACCACGCCCACTGTATGGCTGCGAGAGGACACCCAATCACGTTATAATGTCACCTGTGGTTCAACCCGAGACCTGGGCGACAGCGCCACCCGCAGGCCAAAGGGAACTATACACCCAGGTAACACCACAGCAGTGCAGAGTCAAATCTATAGAATTAGAATAACCTGAGCCAAACTATTGCTCAGGCTGCCCCTAAATTTAGGGCATAGCGACCCCCACTTTTGGGGGTCCGCTACATGTGTTATTTTAAACCACTTAAGGACCAGCGCACACACATATACAGTACGTCGACAGAATGGCACGGACAGGCAAATGGGCGTACAGGTGCGTCCCTTTTAGTTTGCCGCTGCGCGACCCTGCCGTGAGCTCCATGACCGTGCCCGTGGGACCCGCGGACTCGATGTCCGCTGGTGTCCCGCGATCGTGTCACAGAGCTGAAGAACGGGGAGATGTCAGTGTAAACACAACATCTGATAAATATTGTGAGGGATTGGGGAAAGGGGGCTGGGGTAGAGGAGGAAGGGAGTGTTGAGATTGTTCCCAACTAAGGTTATATGGAGAATCAACTACAATTCTAATGGGTAATAGTGAAAAAAATACTTTATTGGTTGGATGCTACAAAAATTGAGAGTAAACATTTCATCCTAACTGAATGACCTAGGTCATAGAGGAGAAAGGAGTTTCTCCCGTAACTATACTACATAAATGTATTAAAACTTTACATGAATACACATGCACAGTGCACTGTTAGAAAACAAACATCTAAAAAAGATGGCAGAGAGGACTATAACCCCCCACTACTCCTATCTGAACTCTGTAAGAGCTGTAAACACCATATATCCGGACATAAATTTATGACAGAAACTGGAAAACCTGCTGAATAATGGAAAGAACCAAGGAAAGTTCATGCGGAATATATATTTGAAAAAATCATGGATGAGGTATCAGCATGACAGTTCCTGATTCATCATTGGAATCAAACTTAAAGATAGTCCGCATAAATGGTTGCTGAAAATACTGTGGATAATCCTAAAGGCTCTGAAAAATCTCAAAGATGCCAATATATGTCTGTTTTGGACTAGTATAAAAGTATACAAGTATACTTGTTTTTATAACATGTCAGAAAAGCACTGCGTATGGATGTATGTATCCTCGTTCTATAGGCTTTTATATCTGAGTAGACTGACATGAGAGACAAACATTTGGATGTTTTTCAGAAGATTGTATAGAGAGATATCTATAGGGTATGTCCTTTTGAGAGATATTTCTGCATGGGGACTAAGGATATATCCTGGGTTTTCCTAGGTGAGGAATGTTTGTGCCTGAGGACTAGTGATGAGCCGAACACCCCCGGGTTCGGTTCGCACCAGAACCCGCGAACGGACCGAAAGTTCGCACGAACATTAGAACCCTATTAAATACAATGGATGCGAACGTTCGGATTCTAAAGTGCTAATTATAACGACTATTATCCATGTTATTGTCCGAAACAGAGTTTGGGAACCCGGCTTCTGCACCAGGGGACATGTATCAATGCAAAAAGAAGTTTTAAAAACGGACGTTTTCCGGGAGCAGTCATTTTAATGATGCATAAAGTGAAAAAAAAGTCAAATATTCCTTTAAATATTGTACCTGGGGGGTGTCTAAAGTATGCCTGTGAAGTGCCACGTGTTTCCCGTGTTTAGAACTGTCCCTGCACAAAATAACATTTCTAAAGGGAAAAAAGTCATTTAAAACTGCTTGCGGCTTTAATGCAATGTGTGGTCCCGGTAATATGGATGAAAATCTTTAGGAAAAATGGCATAGCTACCCCATCAACCCCCCCCCCCCTACCCCAGCCCATTACCAGCCCCTTTGGGTCTTGTATGGATATTAAGGGGAACCCCGCACACAAAATAAAAAAGGACCTATATACTCTGAACAGCCGTATACAGGCGGTGCATACAAGACAGGGACTGTAGGTTTGTTCTTATGTAGAATCTGTTTATAATTTTGAACAGCTGCATTGTTTAAGTGGAGCTCCATGGCAAATTCCTTTTTTTTAGTTTTTTGTAAAACATAGGGAACGGTTATCACCCCTGTCACATTTTTTTTTGCTGTCTGTGCCCCTGTTCAGAACATTTCACCTCACTTTGCGTCCCAATGACAACTGTTTTTGAAATGTGGTGTTTTTATTGAAACAAGGATTGGTGATAAAGCATCAGTAGAGAGGAGACACCTTTCTCCCATATTAATTCTTACAGGAGAGAATTTTCCTTCCAAGGGGTAGATTTCCTCTCACTTCCTGTTGTCTTCTTCCGTTTGCAAGTAGTAGTCGTTTGTAAGTTGGATGTTTGAAAGTAGGGACCTGCCGTATATACTCTGCAGAAATTGGCCCCTTAGGTGTTGGTGTTGGCACAACACTGTAAGCACTCACAGTTACTCTTGGTGGGTGCTGGAACGCCCTGCTGTCAACTATTATATCAGGAATTGTAATAACATATAATTGTTGATCAGTGGTAGTAAAAATTGGGCCTTTGATGGTGGGGCTGGTGCCACAACACTGTAAGGCCTGACAGTTACTCTTGGTGGGCGCAGCAATGGGCCCTGCTGTGAATTATTAGATCAAGAATTGTAATTGCATGCCCCTGTTGAACAGGGGCTGAAAAATTAGGCCTTTGGTGGTGGTGGTGGTGGTGATGGTGGTGCTGGTGCCACAACACTGTAAGGCCTGACAGTTACTCTTGGTGGGCGCAGCAATGGTCCCTGCTGTGAATTATTAGATCAATAATTATAATTGCATGCCCCTGTTGAACAGGGGCTTAAAAATTGGGCCTTTGGTAGTGGTGGTGGTGGTGATGGTGGTGCTGGTGCCACAACACTGTAAGGCCTGACAGTTACTCTTGGTGGGCGCAGCAATGGGCCCTGCTGTGAATTATTAGATCAATAATTATAATTGCATGCCCCTGTTGAACAGGGGCTGAAAAATTGGGCCTTAGGCACTGGTGGCACAACACTGCAACCCATCATAGATACTGTACTTGGAGCACAGCAATGAGGCCTGTTGCAAAGTATTGCATCAAAAATTTTAATTACACGCCCCTGTTAAACAGGGGCTGAAAAATTGGGCCTTAGCCACTGGTGGCGTCACCCATAAACCAAAATGATCTTCCAAGCTATCATCGTTAATCGTATCATTGAGGAGGAGGAGGAGGATAGCCAGTCAACATAACAGCACAGGCACTCAGCATCAGCATCAGTCTTGAAGGGATGTGACATTTTAAAATCAATTAGTCTGTTATATCAGCATCTGGTGTGTGGTAGCTGGTGGTGATCCAAGACTGGTTCATCTTGATGAAAGTCAGTCGATCAACCGAGTCGGTGGACAGGCGCACCCTGTGATCCGTGACAAATCCTCCAGCAGCACTGAATGTGCGTTCTGAAAGAACGCTGGATGCAGGACAGGCCAGTAGCTCAATTGCATACTGTGCAAGCTCTGGCCAGTGATCCATCCTCAAGACCCAGTAAGCCAGAGGATTTTCGGTGGGGAAGGTGTCCAAGTCTGACCTTGCCCCTAGGTATTCCTGCACCATGTATATCAGACGCTGGCGATGGTTGCTGGAACCGATCATACTTTGGGGCTGCGGACTAAAGAATTGTCTGAACGCATCGGTCAGACGGCCACCTTCCCCACCGCTCCTTCTTTGACTGCCCGAAGCCTCAGCAACTCGTTGTCCAGGACCAGGAGTTTGTAACCTCCCAGTCTCTGGGAACGCGTTGCACAGACCTTTCTGCAAGGCCTCCCGGAGTTGTCTCATCCTCTGCTCCCTCTGCGACGGTACGATAAGGTCCGCAACCTTACCCTTGTACCGTGGATCAAGGAGAGTGGCCAGCCAGTAATGGTCCCTCTCCTTGATCCGAAGAATACGAGGATCCTTCCGCAGACTTTGCAGGATCAGGGAGGCCATGCAGCGTAGGTTAGCTGAGGCATTCAGTCCGGAGTCCTCTGGGTCACTAAGGACGACATGATCCGCAGCCACCTCCTCCCAGCCACGTACAAGTCCACTGGTTTCTTGGGACTGTAAATCATCCCTAAAAGACTGCTGCTGATGATGCTGAGTGCCAGCCTCCACCTCCATGCTGACACAATCCTCCTCCTCCTCCTCCTCCTCCTCTTCCTGTGCGATGGGTGGGACAGAAGGAACACTGTCTGGGTAAAGGGGGCCTTGAGAGGCAAGGAAGTCCTCCTCTTCCTGCCTCTGTTCTGCCTCAAGTGCCCTGTCCATTATTCCACGCAGCGTGTGCTCCAACAGGTGGACAAGAGGTACAGTGTCACTGATGCATGCACTGTCACTGCTCACCATCCTCGTGGCCTCCTCAAATGGTGCCAGGACAGTGCATGCATCCCTGATCATGCCCCACTGGCGTGGTGAAAAAACCCGAGCTCCCCTGACCCTGTCCTGGTGCCGTAGTCGCACAGGTACTCATTGATGGCCCTCTGCTGCGTGTGCAGCCGCTGCAGCATGGCCAACGTTGAGTTCCACCTGGTGGGCATGTCACATATAAGGCGGTTCTTGGGCAGGTTCAACTCCTTTTGAAGCTCAGCCAGGCGAGCACTGGCATTATAAGATCTGCGGAAATGCACACAGACTTTCCTGGCCTGCCTCAGGACATCCTGTAAGCCCGGGTACCTGCCCAAGAACCGCTGCACCACCAGGTTAAGGACGTGAGCCATACAGGGCACATGGGTCAGTTGTCCCTGTCGGAGGGCGGAGAGGAGGTTGGTGCAATTGTCGCAAACCACCATTCCTGGCTTAAGCTGGCGTGGCGTCAACCACCTCTCGGCCTGCCCCTGCAGAGCAGACAGGACCTCTGCCCCAGTGTGGCTCCTGTCCCCCAAACACACCAGCGCAAGCACGGCATGGCATCTTTTTGCCTGCGTACTTGCGTAGCCCCTTGAACGCCTACGGAGCACCGCTGGTTCCAAGGACAAACCACAGGAAGAGGCCATGGAGGAAGAAGAAGAGGAGGGGGTGGAGGAGAGAGGTGTGTCACAACCAGTAGTAGCATTTTGGAGGCGTGGCGGTGGAACAACCTCCAACACTACTGCACCTTGTCCTGCATCCTTCCCAGCTGCCAAAAGAGTGACCCAATGGGCCGTGAAAGAAAGGTAACGTCCCTGTCCATGCCTGCTGGACCATGAGTCAGCGGGAATATGCACCTTACCGCTGACCGCCCTGTCCAGCGAGGCCAAGACATTGCCTTCCACATGCCTGTAGAGAGCCGGAATAGCCTTCCGTGCGAAAAAGTGTCGTTTGGGAACCTGCCACTGAGGAACCGCACATTGCACAAACTCACGGAAGGGGGCCGAGTCTACCAACTGAAAAGGCAGCAGTTGAAGCGCTAGCAATTTAGCCAAGCTAGAATTCAACCGCAGGGCATGTGGATGGCTGGGAGTGAACTTCTTTTGACGGTCCAGCAGCTGGGGCAGGGAAATTTGCCTGCTAGAATCGGACGTTGGTGTACTGCTAGCAGAGTGCCCGCAAGTACTTGCCTGTGACACACCTAATTCTACACCTTCATTCCTCTCAGAGCAGGTTTCAGAGAGGAGTGAAGGTATAGTGGGGTTGGAGATCCCAGCTGATGCGGTGCAAGAAGAGGTCAGCTTTGTTCTTTGGTGTGGGTCTTTAAGGTAGGCTTGCCAACGAGCTGCATGGCAGGTCAACATATGTCTGATCAAGCATGTGGTGCCCAAGCGGCTGATGTTTTGGCCACGCGATATACGCTTGAGACATATGTTGCAAACAGCAGCTGTGCGATCTGATGCACTCGCCTCAAAAAAGGCCCACACCAAAGAACTTTTTGCATGACGGGCAGAGGCAGCGCCCTGCACAGGCGGAGCTCTGCGGTGTGATTCCGTCGGTGTGCTGCCCATACGCTGGCCACTCAAGGGCATCCTGCCTCGTTGGAGATGTGCCTCCTCCTCATCCTCCTCCTCCTCCTCTCTCCTATTAGGCACCCACGTGGAGTCAGTGACCTCATCATCCCCTCCCTCCTCATCACTGGAGCCAATCTGGCAATATGCTGCAGCTGCTGGAGCATGACTGCCAGATTGGTGTCCTTCTTGAGCATCCCCTCTCTCTGCTCTCATGCTGCTGCCTTCCTCTAGCTGGGTATCATCATCAGATCCTTCCAAACGCTGGGCATCCTCCTGGAGCATGTACCCAACACTGTGCTCAAACAGTTCGGGGGACTCCTCAGGAGGAGGGCATGGTGGGTCTAGGGAAGGATTGACTAATGAAGATAATGATACCAGAGAAGAGGACGCTTTGGCAGCTGCTTTGCCAGTACCCTGAGCCTGGGTGAGAGAGGATGAGGAGGATGAGGTGGGCTTGGTCATCCACTCTACCAAGTCTTCGGCATGATGTGGCTCAACATGTCCAGCTGCCGAAAACAAGGACAAGCGTGTCCCATGGCCATGTGCTGATGACAATGCACCGCGTACACGACCAGCACTGTTGCCCCCAGACACAGAGCCTGCTTGCCCTCTTTTTTTGCCTCCTGACTGTCTGCCTCTCCTTGGTTGCCTTCCAGACATTTTAATGGATGGCCTGCAGGGTGATGGGAAAAACAGCAATAAGGGCTACCTTCAGGTGTATACTGTGCAGGAGGCTTAGCAACAATGACACTGACACTGTCCCCTGCCTATCCTTCTCTGTCCCTAAACACAAGGATTGAAAATATGGTTCAGCAAAATAGTTTTAGAACAGAATAGCACACTGACACTTTTCCTCACTGTCCTACTCTGTCCCTCCCTACAAACAAGATTTAGCACAGAATAGCAGACTGATAATTTCTACGAGTGTCCTTCTCTGTCCCTAAACTCAAGGATTGAAAATATGGAACAGCAAAATTGGTTTAGAACAGAACAGCACACTGTCAGTTTCACTCACTGTACCTCTCTGTCCCTCAACTCAAGGATTGAAAATATGGAACAGCAAATTTGGTTTAGAACAGAACAGCACACTGTCAGTTTCACTCACTGTACCTCTCTGTCCCTCAACTCAAGGATTGAAAATATGGTTCAGCAAAATAGTTTTAGAACAGAACAGCACACTGACACTTTCCCTCACTGTACCTCTCTGTCCCTCAACTCAAGGATTGAAAATATGGAACAGCAAATTTGGTTTAGAACAGAACAGCACACTGTCAGTTTCACTCACTGTACCTCTCTGTCCCTCAACTCAAGGATTGAAAATATGGTTCAGCAAAATAATTTTAGAACAGAATAGCACACTGACACTTTCCCTCACTGTACCTCTCTGTCCCTCAACTCAAGGATTGAAAATATGGAACAGCAAATTTGGTTTAGAACAGAACAGCACACTGTCAGTTTCACTCACTGTACCTCTCTGTCCCTCAACTCAAGGATTGAAAATATGGTTCAGCAAAATAGTTTTAGAACAGAATAGCACACTGACACTTTCCCTCACTGTACCTCTCTGTCCCTCAACTCAAGGATTGAAAATATGGAAGAGCAAAATTGGTTTAGAACAGAATAGCACACTGTCAGTTTCACTCACTGTACCTCTCTGTCCCTCAACTCAAGGATTGAAAATATGGAACAGCAAATTTGGTTTAGAACAGAACAGCACACTGTCAGTTTCACTCACTGTACCTCTCTGTCCCTCAACTCAAGGATTGAAAATATGGTTCAGCAAAATAGTTTTAGAACAGAATAGCACACTGACACTTTCCCTCACTGTACCTCTCTGTCCCTCAACTCAAGGATTGAAAATATGGAACAGCAAATTTGGTTTAGAACAGAACAGCACACTGTCAGTTTCACTCACTGTACCTCTCTGTCCCTCAACTCAAGGATTGAAAATATGGTTCAGCAAAATATTTTTAGAACAGAATAGCACACTGACACTTTCCCTCACTGTACCTCTCTGTCCCTCAACTCAAGGATTGAAAATATGGTTCAGCAAAATAGTTTTAGAACAGAATAGCACACTGACACTTTCCCTCACTGTCCTACTCTGTCCCTCCCTACAAACAAGATTTAGCACAGAATAGCACACTGATAATTTCTACGAGTGTCCTTCTCTGTCCCTAATCTCAAGGATTGAAAATATGGAACAGCAAAATTGGTTTCGAACAGAATAGCACACTGACACTTTCCCTCACTGTACCTCTCTGTCCCTACAAACAAGATTTAGCACAAAATAGCACACTGACACTTTCCCTCACTGTACCTCTCTGTCCCTACAAACAAGATTTAGCACAAAATAGCACACTGACACTTTCCCTCACTGTACCTCTCTGTCCCTAAACTCAAGGATTGAAAATATGGTTCAGCAAGATTGGTTTAGAACAGAATAGCACACTGACACTTTCCCTCACTGTACCTCTCTGTCCCTACAAACAAGGATTAGCACAGAATAGCACACTGTCACTGACACTCTCCCTACCTATCCTTATCTGTCCCTAAACACAAGGAATCCAGGATTATGTAAAGGAAAAATAATGACACTGTCCCTGCCTATGCTTCTCTTTCCCTACTCTGGTCCGGAACACACTACACAAGGCCGCCGCGCTGGCGGCCTTTTATAGTGTGGGGCGTGTACTAAACCCCCATAGCAATAATTGGCCACAGGCATCCTGCCTGTGGCCAATCATTGCTCTCCTCGCTGCCGGCGCTGTGATTGGCCAAGCATGCGGGGTCACAGTGCATGCTTGGCCAATCACAGCGCCTGGATGACACTGCGATGGCGTAGTGCATTGTGGGCCGTTCGCATCACTCGAATTTGGCGCGAACGGCCCAAATCGTTCGATCTTCGTCAACCGATCGAACAGCCGATGTTCAAGTCGAACGTATGTTCGACTCGAACACGAAGCTCATCCCTACTGAGGACTGGAGATATGTTCAATGCGAATTGCTGAGTGGTGCGGTGTGGTTTGACATAGCGGGTAACCGTATGATAACTCACTGGCTTACCCGTCCTGTGGATCAGTCCAAAGTTCCTTCCGTCACTCACATTCTGCTTCAGGCATACTCGCTGTATTTGTGCCCAGCTTGTGAAGGGAAGGTCCTCAGATCATGTGCCGCGCGGGGAGCGTCTCTCCTTTGGGTCACGTGTTGCCGACACGGGCTGGCTACGCAGCGCTTGGAGTCTCATCAGCTGGAGACAGCATCTAGATCCCCACAGGGAAAGGAGCTTCAAAGTTAGTGCAGTCCTTAATTCAGCCACTGGGGGCAATGGGCATATCCTCGAGGTTCCTTGGAAATCTCTGTGCTGGTTTGCCAGTAGTTAGAACGGAGATGTTTACTGGAAGGTTAGGGGAGACATGGGGGGACTAGTCCAGGCTCTGAACTACTGCGTCGGACATGACGCGTTTCGTGACCGTGATGTCACTTCTTCCTGATGTGTCAGTGGTCAGTTAGTGCCCTTATTATATAGCATTGTTCAGCCAATCAAAAGCCTGATCCCACTGATAGACGTAGTAGCGCCATCTTATGGTAAATAACAGAAGGTGTTAAAAATTCATGTAAAGAGTACTTTCACATTGTGTCATGAAGGAATGAAACTTAAAATACAATATTTTAACAGTTTCTATAGAGGCAGAAGTAAATTAGAGACTAAAGATTTTGGATAAGAGGTATAGCAAGATGCCAACCAAGATTTCCTACATATTGTATATTGCAAATTAGCCCCTATTATTATGGAGCATATATTACAAAACACCTATAGGAATCGCATACTAAGTTTGTAAAGGGGGGGACCCTGGTGTGAGTCGGATAACAAAAAGTCACTGGTCAGGGATATGGTTACTTCAGGGTTCCAGAAATATTTTCAGGCTCATTTCTGTATTTAACCCTTTGGGTTGTAGTGTTTGTAACCTGAAAATCCAGGATTTTTCGTATCTGATCAGGACAGTGTCAAAATCCCCACGTCTTTCTGATAGATTAAGGGCATAAAAGCCCTTAACTTGTAGACCTTGTGTTTTGCCCTCGTGGAATTTTAAAAAATGTTGAGCTACTGGAGTGTCCTCCTTGAGACGAATGCTCTTTAAATGTTCTGCGAATCGCACTCTGAGTTGGCGCTTGGTTTTGCCGACATAGAGGAGATGGCATGGGCATTCCAAAATATAAAGTACTCGTGCAGTGCTACAGTTGATAAACGACTTGATTTGGTATGTGTTACTCGAGAGTGAATTTCTAAAATTTTTGGTTTTGTCCACATACTTACAAGTGCCACAATGGCCACATGCATACATACCCACTGTACGTGGCATATCTGTTAGCCAATTCCTATCCACTGGGCGTATGTATTCGCTACTGACTAATTCGTCCCTGATGTTCCTAGCCCTTTTAGCTGTTATTAGGGGTCTATCTCCCACTATTTCTTTGAGTAGTTTGCAGCCTGTCAAGATATGCCAGTGTTCTGATAGTACTGCACGTATCTGGTGCCACTGGGAACCAAACGGTGTAATGAACCTGACTGGCTCAACATGATTGGACTGCTGTTTGGATTTGGGTTGGAGTAGTTCTTCACGCGAGCGTTGGCTCGCTATGCTTTTGGCCCTGCGAAGGGTCCTGTGTGCATATCCTCTTTCTCTGAATCTTTGATAGAGGGATTCTGACTCTTTGCGGTAGCTTTCTTCGCTGGAGCAGTTTCTACGGATTCTAAGAAATTGTCCCACCGGGATACCTCGTTTGAGGGAAACTGGGTGGTGACTGTCTGCTCTCAGTAGGGTGTTAGCTGCTGACGCTTTTCTAAATGTCTCCGTAGTTAGATGTCCCTCATGGATGATTATTTTTAAATCCAAGAAGGAGATCTCAGAGGGACTGGAGACAAAGGTAAAGCGTAAATTACGCGTGTTTTGGTTCAATTTGTCGATGAATTGGTTCAGCTGTGTGGGGGTCCCCTTCCACACCATGAACACGTCATCGATGTACCTCAGCCAGGCGCATGCGTAGCTGAGGTACATCGAGGAGGTGAACACCGTGTCTTCCTCCCACCAACCGAGGTGGAGGCATGCATATGATGGGGCCCATGGGGCTCCCATCAAAGTACCCTGGAGCTGCTGGAAAAATTTAGTGGCACATTGAAAGTAATTATTCTTCAATGCCAGTTCCAGCAGCTCCAGGATAAATTCATTCTGTGCTGCCATGCGGGGAAAGGTGAGTTCCAAAAAGTGGTAGACTGCCAGAATACCCCATTCATGGGGGATAGATGTATATAAGGACTCAACATCCACACTAACCAAGAGGGCTCCCTCTGGGATGGGCATATCCTTGATGTGTTTTAGGACATCACCTGTATCGCGTACATAGGAAGGGAGTTGTTTAACTAGGTCCTTGATAAGGCTGTCCACATATTTGCCTATCCTCTCCATGGGGCCTCTGATGGCCGACACAATGGGTCTACCTGGTGGGTTGTCCCTTTTTTTGTGGATCTTTGGTATAATGTAAAAAGTGGGGACATTGTAGTCATCCACCTTGAGGTACTCTAGTTCCCGTCTAGATAGGAGACCCTCATCTGCTGCCCATTTGAGTTTTTCATTGATGAGTGGTACCAGATCTATAAAAGGATTGTAGGTAAGTTTTTTATATGTAGATTGATCTGAGAGGAGACGTTGTGCTTCCTTCTCATAGGAGGCTGCAGACATTAGGACCACATTGCCACTTTTATCACTGGGTTTTACGATTACTGTATCCACCTTTCGCAGCTCTTCCAGGCCCTTGCGTTCAGCTTTAGATAGATTGCCTATGGGTTTTGTATGCCAATTAAGTTTTTGTAAGTCTTCTTGGACAAGGTCCAGGAAGACTCCTATACGTTTATTGTTTTTGAATTGAGGCATGTTTGTTGACTTAATTTTCAACATGGCTTTGCGTTTGGCGGAAACAGAATCATCATTATCTTCATCACTGTAGGTAGGGTCTTCATCCTGCAGTAATGATTCCAGACAACTAAGTGCTTGTTTTTCATCTGCACTTAGCTGTGCTGGGGATGTTTCCTGCGTGTTTCTCTCTAAATAGAGTGACCTATAGAAAACTCTCCTAAGGAAAAGATTGAGATCTTTAACTGTCTCAAACTGATCCATATCCGAAGAAGGAGAAAAGGAGAGGCCCTTTCCTAGAAGATCTATATGATTTTGTTCCAGCTTAAAATCAGACAGATTGATTATGCGCAGATCCTCTGTTTGTGTAGGGTTCCGGGTGGCTATCTCTGTTTCCGCTGGCTTCTCCTTATTGTTTGATCGTTTTTTAGCCTGTTTCCCTTTCCTTGATTTCTGCCGTCTCCTGTTCCCCCTACTTTGTCTCCTTTGAGGATCCCCTTGTTTAATGGTGGTCCCTCCTGTGCCAACAGATCCTTCTCTAAAAAAGACACAGATCTTGGATTTTCGTCTTCACTTCCTGATGATTGTGCACTTGCTTCTGTACCTGACTGTGACTGGGGTCTCCTTTGGCGGGATCGACCTTGCTGGCTTTTGGGGGTCAGATAAAAAATTTCCCACTTGGCCCAGTCTTCTAAATCCCGTCTAAACTTCCCTTGTTTGGTGGACTTGAGATTTTTTTGTGTTTTTTCTACCTCCCTCCTCAGAGAATCTCTTAGTCTTTCAAAGTCCGGGCTGTCTTTGAAAGGTTCAAGTTTCTGACCACTTTCAGTAATAGCACTCTGTAATTTCACCAATTGGTCCCTCTCCTCCTCTATAATTAATTTCATCACCTCAATACCATGGGTGATGCATTGTTTCTGCCATTTTTCCAAAAAGTTTTTTGTGCGTAGATGTACTGCGGGCACAACTCATTCCCGTAAACCCCTGGGGATAACGCCTTTCTCCACATACGATTCTAGGGATAAGATGTCCCATTTACGATTGAGGGAACGTATAATCAGTTTCTTATGTTCCCTGAACAAAAGTTTTATATCGTCTTTGATCGTGGGGTCAGGAACAGTTGTATCCTCATTAAAGATGGCCCTGATTTCACTGTCAAGGTCCTCACTCAGTACAAATGCCATCCCTGATCTACTACAGAAACCCTAAGCTGCTGACATATAAACAATGTAAAAGGTGATAGTGTATAGACCACAGGGAATAAAACTGCATTCAACCAACAGAGTCCAAACCCACGGATCCAGACAAAGAAAAAGGGGATTAGAAGGTAATCCTGTATATTATACAAAAAAAAGGGGGGTGTAAAATGCCCAATTCACTGTGAGGTAATTGTATTTGATAACCAAAAGATGATTCGTTTGTAAAAAAATGGGATCCTCCTAACCGTAAATGCTGATAAATATTGTGAGGGATTGGGGAAAGGGGGCTGGGGTAGAGGAGGAAGGGAGTGTTGAGATTGTTCCCAACTAAGGTTATATGGAGAATCAACTACAATTCTAATGGGTAATAGTGAAAAAAAGACTTTATTGGTTGGATGCTACAAAAATTGAGAGTACACATTTCATCCTAACTGAATGACCTAGGTCATAGAGGAGAAAGGAGTTTCTCCCGTGACTATACATAAATGTATTAAAACTTTACATGAATACACATGCACAGTGCACTGTTAGAAAACAAACATCTAAAAAAGATGGCAGAGAGGACTATAACCCCCCACTACTCCTATCTGAACTCTGTAAGAGCTGTAAACACCATATATCCAGACATAAATTTATGACAGAAACTGGAAAACCTGCTGAATAATGGAAAGAACCAAGGAAAGTTCATGCGGAATATATATTTGAAAAAATCATGGATGAGGTATCAGCATGACAGTTCCTGAATCATCATTGGAATCAAACTTAAAGATAGTCCGCATAAATGGTTGCTGAAAATACTGTGGATAATCCTAAAGGCTCTGAAAAATCTCAAAGATGCCAATATATGTCTGTTTTGGACTAGTATAAAAGTATACAAGTATACTTGTTTTTATAACATGTCAGAATAGCACTGCGTATGGATGTATGTATCCTCGTTCTATAGGCTTTTATATCTGAGTAGACTGACATGAGAGACAAACATTTGGATGTTTTTCAGAAGATTGTATAGAGAGATATCTATAGGGTATGTCCTTTTGAGAGATATCTCTGCATGGGGACTAAGGATATATCCTGGGTTTTCCTAGGTGAGGAATGTTTGTGCCTGAGGACTGGAGATATGTTCAATGCGAGTTGCTGAGTGGTGCGGTGTGGTTTGACATAGCGGGTAACCGTATGATAACTCACTGGCTTACCCGTCCTGTGGATCAGTCCAAAGTTCCTTCCGTCACTCACATTCTGCTCCAGGCATACTCGCTGTATTTGTGCCCAGCTTGTGAAGGGAAGGTCCTCAGATCATGTGCCGCGTGGGGAGCGTCTCTCCTTTGGGTCACGTGTTGCCGACAACGGGCTGGCTACGCAGCGCTTGGAGTCTCATCAGCTGGAGACAGCGTCTAGATCCCCACAGGGAAAGGAGCTTCAAAGCTAGTGCAGTCCTTAATTCAGCCACTGGGGGCAATGGGCATATCTTCGAGGTTCCTTGGAAATCTCTGTGCTGGTTTGCCAGTAGTTAGAATGGAGATGTTTACTGGAAGGTTAGGGGAGACATGGGGGGACTAGTCCAGGCTCTGAACTACTGTGTCGGACATGACGCGTTTCGTGACCGTGATGTCACTTCTTCCTGATGTGTCAGTGGTCAGTAAGTGCCCTTATTATATAGCATTGTTCAGCCAATCAAAAGCCTGATCCCACTGATAGACGTAGTAGCGCCATCTTATGGTAAATAACAGAAGGTGCTAAAAATTCATGTAAAGAGTACTTTCACATTGTGTCATGAAGGAATGAAACTTAAAATACAATATTTTAATAGTTTCTATAGAGGCAGAAGTAAATTAGAGACTAAAGATTTTGGATAAGAGGTATAGCAAGATGCCAACCAAGATTTCCTACATATTGTATATTGCAAATTAGCCCCTATTATTATGGAGCATATATTACAAAACACCTATAGGAATCGCATACTAAGTTTGTAGAAACTGCTCCAGCGAAGAAAGCTACCGCAAAGAGTCAGAATCCCTCTATCAAAGATTCAGAGAAAGAGGATATGCACACAGGACCCTTCGCAGGGCCAAAAGCATAGCGAGCCAACGCTCGCGTGAAGAACTACTCCAACCCAAATCCAAACAGCAGTCCAATCATGTTGAGCCAGTCAGGTTCATTACACCGTTTGGTTCCCAGTGGCACCAGATACGTGCAGTACTATCAGAACACTGGCATATCTTGACAAGCTGCAAACTACTCAAAGAAATAGTGGGAGATAGACCCCTAATAACAGCTAAAAGGGCTAGGAACATCAGGGTCGAATTAGTCAGTAGCGAATACATACGCCCAGTGGATAGGAATTGGCTAACAGATATGCCACGTACAGTGGGTATGTATGCATGTGGCCATTGTGGCACTTGTAAGTATGTGGACAAAACCAAAAATTTTAGAAATGCCCATGCCATCTCCTCTATGTCGGCAAAACCAAGCGCCAACTCAGAGTGCGATTCGCAGAACATTTAAAGAGCATTCGTCTCAAAGAGGACACTCCAGTAGCTCAACATTTTTTAAAATTCCACGAGGGCAAAACACAAGGTCTACGAGTTAAGGGCTTTTATGCCCTTAATCTTTTAGAAAGACGTGGGGATTTTGACACTGTCCTGATCAGATACGAAAAATCCTGGATTTTCAGGTTACAAACACTACAACCCAAAGGGTTAAATACAGAAATGAGCCTAAAAATATTTCTGGAACCCTGAAGTAACCATATCTCTGACCAGTGACTTTTTGTTGTCCGACTCACACCAGGGTCCCCCTCAGTACAAACTTAGTATGCGATTCCTATAGGTGTTTTGTAATATATGCTCCATAATAATAGGGGCTAATTTGCAATATACAATATGTAGGAAATCTTGGTTGGCATCTTGCTATACCTCTTATCCAAAATCTTTAGTCTCTAATTTACTTCTGCCTCTATAGAAACTATTAAAATATTGCATTTTAAGTTTCATTCCTTCATGACACAATGTGAAAGTACTCTTTACATGAATTTTTAACACCTTCTGTTATTTACCATAAGATGGCGCTACTACGTCTATCAGTGGGATCAGGCTTTTGATTGGCTGAACAATGCTATATAATAAGGGCACTAACTGACCACTGACACATCAGGAAGAAGTGACATCACGGTCACGAAACGCGTCATGTCCGACGCAGTAGTTCAGAGCCTGGACTAGTCCCCCCATGTCTCCCCTAACCTTCCAGTAAACATCTCCGTTCTAACTACTGGCAAACCAGCACAGAGATTTCCAAGGAACCTCGAGGATATGCCCATTGCCCCCAGTGGCTGAATTAAGGACTGCACTAACTTTGAAGCTCCTTTCCCTGTGGGGATCTAGACGCTGTCTCCAGCTGATGAGACTCCAAGCGCTGCGTAGCCAGCCCGTGTCGGCAACACGTGACCCAAAGGAGAGACGCTCCCCACGCGGCACATGATCTGAGGACCTTCCCTTCACAAGCTGGGCACAAATACAGTGAGTATGCCTGAAGCAGAATGTGAGTGACGGAAGGAACTTTGGACTGATCCACAGGACGGGTAAGCCAGTGAGTTATCATACGGTTACCCGCTATGTCAAACCACACCGCACCACTCAGCAACTCGCATTGAACATATCTCCAGTCCTCAGGCACAAACATTCCTCACCTAGGAAAACCCAGGATATATCCTTAGTCCCCATGCAGAGATATCTCTCAAAAGGACATACCCTATAGATATCTCTCTATACAATCTTCTGAAAAACATCCAAATGTTTGTCTCTCATGTCAGTCTACTCAGATATAAAAGCCTATAGAACGAGGATACATACATCCATACGCAGTGCCTTTCTGACATGTTATAAAAACAAGTATACTTGTATACTTTTATACTAGTCCAAAACAGACATATATTGGCATCTTTGAGATTTTTCAGAGCCTTTAGGATTATCCACAGTATTTTCAGCAACCATTTATGCGGACTATCTTTAAGTTTGATTCCAATGGTGATTCAGGAACTGTCATGCTGATACCTCATCCATGATTTTTTCAAATATATATTCCGCATGAACTTTCCTTGGTTCTTTCCATTATTCAGCAGGTTTTCCAGTTTCTGTCATAAATTTATGTCCGGATATATGGTGTTTACAGCTCTTACAGAGTTCAGATAGGAGTAGTGGGGGGTTATAGTCCTCTCTGCCATCTTTTTTAGATGTTTGTTTTCTAACAGTGCACTGTGCATGTGTATTCATGTAAAGTTTTAATACATTTATGTATAGTCACGGGAGAAACTCCTTTCTCCTCTATGACCTAGGTCATTCAGTTAGGATGAAATGTTTACTCTCAATTTTTGTAGCATCCAACCAATTAAGTCTTTTTTTCACTATTACCCATTAGAATTGTAGTTGATTCTCCATATAACCTTAGTTGGGAACAATCTCAACACTCCCTTCCTCCTCTTCCCAGCCCCCTTTCCCCAATCCCTCACAATATTTATCAGCATTTACGGTTAGGAGGATCCCGTTTTTTTACAAACGAATCATCTTTTGGTTATCAAATACAATTACCTCACAGTGAATTGGGCATTTTACACCCCCCTTTTTTTGTATAATATACAGGATTACCTTCTAATCCCCTTTTTCTTTGTCTGGATCCGTGGGTTTGGACTCTGTTGGTTGAATGCAGTTTTATTCCCTGTGGTCTATACACTATCACCTTTTACATTGTTTATATGTCAGCAGCTTAGGGTTTCTGTAGTAGATCAGGGATGGCATTTGTACTGAGTGAGGACCTTGACAGTGAAATCAGGGCCATCTTTAATGAGGATACAACTGTTCCTGACCCCACGATCAAAGGCGATATAAAACTTTTGTTCAGGGAACATAAGAAACTGATTATACGTTCCCTCAATCGTAAATGGGACATCTTATCCCTAGAATCGTATGTGGAGAAAGGCGTTATCCCCAGGGGTTTACGGGAACGAGTTGTGCCCGCAGTACATCTACACACAAAAAACTTTTTGGAAAAATGGCAGAAACAATGCATCACCCATGGTATTGAGGTGATGAAATTAATTATAGAGGAGGAGAGGGACCAATTGGTGAAATTACAGAGTGCTATTACTGAAAGTGGTCAGAAACTTGAACCTTTCAAAGACAGCCCGGACTTTGAAAGACTAAATGATTCTCTGAGGAGGGAGGTAGAAAAAACACAAAAAAATCTCAAGTCCATCAAACAAGGGAAGTTTAGACGGGATTTAGAAAACTGGGCCAAGGGGGAAATTTTTGATCTGACCCCCAAAAGCCAGCGAGGTCGATCCCGCCAAAGGAGACCCCAGTCACAGTCAGGTACAGAAGCAAGTGCACAATCATCAGGAAGTGAAGACGAAAATCCAAGATCTGTGTCTTTTTTAAAGAAGGATCTGTTGGCACAGGAGGGACCACCATTAAACAAGGGGATCCTCAAAGGAGACAAAGTAGGGGGAACAGGAGACGGCAGAAATCAAGGAAAGGGAAACAGGCTAAAAAACGATCAAACAATAAGGAGAAGCCAGCGGAAACAGAGATAGCCACCCGGAACCCTACACAAACAGAGGATCTGCGCATAATCAATCTGTCTGATTTTAAGCTGGAACAAAATCATACAGATCTTCTAGGAAAGGGCCTCTCCTTTTCTCCTTCTTCGGATATGGATCAGTTTGAGACAGTTAAAGATCTCAATCTTTTCCTTAGGAGAGTTTTCTATAGGTCACTCTATTTAGAGAGAAACACACAGGAAACATCCCCAGCACAGCTAAGTGCAGATGAAAAACAAGCACTTAGCTGTCTGGAATCATTACTGCAGGATGAAGACCCTACCTACTGTGATGAAGATAATGACGATTCTGTTTCCACCAAACGCAAAGCCATGTTGAAAATTAAGTCAACAAACATGCCTCAATTCAAAAACAATAAACGTATAGGAGTCTTCCTGGACCTTGTCCAAGAAGACTTACAAAAACTTAATTGGCATACAAAACCCATAGGCAATCTATCTAAAGCTGAACGCAAGGGCCTGGAAGAGCTGCGCAAGGCGGATACAGTAATCGTAAAACCCAGTGATAAAGGTGGCAATGTGGTCCTAATGTCTGCAGCCTCCTATGAGAAGGAAACACAACGTCTCCTCTCAGATCAATCTACATATAAAAAACTTACCTACAATCCTTTTATAGATCTGGTACCACTCATCAATGAAAAACTCAAATGGGCAGCAGATGAGGGTCTCCTATCTAGACGGGAACTAGAGTACCTCAAGGTGGATGACTACAATGTCCCCACTTTTTACATTATACCAAAGATCCACAAAAAAAGGGACAACCCACCAGGTAGACCCATTGTGTCAGCCATCAGAGGCCCCATGGAGAGGATAGGCAAATATGTGGACAGCCTTATCAAGGACCTAGTTAAACAACTCCCTTCCTATGTATGCAATACAGGTAATGTCCTAAAACACATCAAGGATATGCCCATCCCAGAGGGAGCCCTCTTGGTTAGTGTGGATGTTGAGTCCTTATATACATCTATCCCCCATAAATGGGGTGTTCTGGCAGTCTACCACTTTTTGGAACTCACCTTTCCCCGCATGGCAGCACAGACTGAATTTATCCTGGAGCTGCTGGAACTGGCATTGAAGAATAATTACTTTCAATTTGCCACTAAATTTTTCCAGCAGCTCCAGGGTACTTCGATGGGAGCCCCATGGGCCCCATCATATGCATGCCTCCACCTCGGTTGGTTGGAGGAAGACACGGTGTTCACCTCCTCGATGTACCTCAGCTACGCATGCGCCTGGCTGAGGTACATCGATGACGTGTTCATGGTGTGGAAGGGGACCCCCACACAGCTGAACCAATTCATCGACAAATTGAACCAAAACACGCGTAATTTGCGCTTTACCTTTGTCTCCAGTCCCTCTGAGATCTCCTTCTTGGATTTAAAAATAATCATCCATGAGGGACATCTAACTACGGAGACATTTAGAAAAGCGTCAGCAGCTAACACCCTACTGAGAGCAGACAGTCACCACCCAGTTTCCCTCAAACGAGGTATCCCGGTGGGACAATTTCTTAGAATCCGTAGAAACTGCTCCAGCGAAGAAAGCTACCGCTAAGAGTCAGAATCCCTCTATCAAAGATTCAGAGAAAGAGGATATGCACACAGGACCCTTCGCAGGGCCAAAAGCATAGCGAGCCAACGCTCGCGTGAAGAACTACTCCAACCCAAATCCAAACAGCAGTCCAATCATGTTGAGCCAGTCAGGTTCATTACACCGTTTGGTTCCCAGTGGCACCAGATACGTGCAGTACTTTTAGAACACTGGCATATCTTGACAGGCTGCAAACTACTCAAAGAAATAGTGGGAGATAGACCCCTAATAACAGCTAAAAGGGCTAGGAACATCAGGGACAAATTAGTCAGTAGCGAATACATATGCCCAGTGGATAGGAATTGGCTAACAGATATGCCACGTACAGTGGGTATGTATGCATGTGGCCATTGTGGCACTTGTAAGTATGTGAACAAAACCAAAAATTTTAGAAATTCACTCTCGAGTAACACGAATACCAAATCAAGTCGTTTATCAACTGTAGCACTGCACAAATACTTTATATTTTGGAATGCCCATGCCATCTCCTCTATGTCGGCAAAACCAAGCGCCAACTCAGAGTGCGATTCGCAGAACATTTAAAGAGCATTCGTCTCAAGGAGGACACTCCAGTAGCTCAACATTTTTTAAAATTCTACGAGGGCAAAACACAAGGTCTACGAGTTAAGGGCTTTTATGCCCTTAATCTATCAGAAAGACGTGGGGATTTTGACACTGTCCTGATCAGATATGAAAAATCCTGGATTTTCAGGTTACAAACACTCCAACCCAAAGGGTTAAATACAGAAATGAGCCTGAAAATATTTCTGGAACCCTGAAGTAACCATATCTCTGACCAGTGACTTTTTGTTGTCCGACTCACACCAGGGTCCCCCTCAGTACAAACTTAGTATGCGATTCCTATAGGTGTTTTGTAATATATGCTCCATAATAATAGGGGCTAATTTGCAATATACAATATGTAGGAAATCTTGGTTGGCATCTTGCTATACCTCTTATCCAAAATCTTTAGTCTCTAATAGGGATGAGCTTCGTGTTCGAGTCGAACATACGTTCGACTCGAACATCGGCTGTTCGATCGTTCGACGAAGATCGAACGATTTGGGCCGTTAGCGCCAAATTCGAGTGACGCGAACGGCCCACAATGCACTACGCCATCGCAGTGTCATCCAGGCGCTGTGATTGGCCAAACATGCACTGTGACCCCGCATGCTTGGCCAATCACAGCGCCGGCAGCGAGGAGAGCAATGATTGGCCACAGGCAGGATGCCTGTGGCCAATTATTCTTGAGGGGTTTAGTACACGCCCCACACTATAAAAGGCCGCCAGCGCGGCGGCCTTGTGTAGTGTGTTCCGGAGCAGGGGAAGAGAAGCATAGGCAGGGACAGTATCATTTTTTTTCCTTTACTAATCCTGGATTCCTTGTGTTTAGGGACAAATAAGGATAGGTAGGGAGAGTGTCAGTGTGTTATTCTGTGCTAAACCTTGTTTGTAGGGACAGAGAGGTACAGTGAGGGAAAGTGTCAGTGTGCTATTCTGTTCTAAACCAATCTTGCTGAAACATATTTGAAATCCTTGAGTTTAGGGACAGAGAGGTACAGTGAGGGAAAGTGTCAGTGCGCTATTCTGTGCTAAATCTTGTTTGTAGGGACAGAGTAGGACACTGAGTGAAACTGACAGTGTGCTATTCTGTTCTAAACCAATCTTGCTGAACCATATTTGAAATCCTTGAGTTTAGGGACTGAGAGGTACAGTGAGGGAAAGTGTCAGTGTGCTATTCTGTGCTAAATCTTGTTTGTAGGGACAGAGTAGGACAGTGAGTGAAACTGACAGTGTGCTATTCTGTTCTAAACCAATCTTGCTGAACCATATTTGAAATCCTTGAGTTTAGGGACAGAGAAGGACACTCGTGGAAACTCTCAGTGTGCTATTCTGTGCTAAATCTTGTTTGTAGGGACAGAGTAGGACAGTGAGTGAAACTGACAGTGTGCTATTCTGTTCTAAACCAATCTTGCTGAACCATATTTGAAATCCTTGAGTTTAGGGACAGAGAG
Organism: Rana muscosa; assembly: GCA_029206835.1. Lineage (NCBI taxonomy): Eukaryota > Metazoa > Chordata > Amphibia > Anura > Ranidae > Rana > Rana muscosa. Next base: position 458,741,900 of record CM055116.1, on the reverse strand, counting down.
GTACAGTGAGGGAAAGTGTCAGTGTGCTATTCTGTGCTAAATCTTGTTTGTAGGGACAGAGAAGGACAGTGAGGGAAACTATCAGTGTCCTATTCTGTGCTAAATCTTGTTTGTAGGGACAGAGAAGGACAGTGAGTGAAACTGACAGTGTGCTATTCTGTTCTAAACCAATCTTGCTGAACCATATTTGAAATCCTTGAGTTTAGGGACAGAGAGGTACAGTGAGGGAAAGTGTCATTGTGCTATTCTGTGCTAAATCTTGTTTGTAGGAACAGAGTAGGACAGTGAGTGAAACTGACAGTGTGCTATTCTGTTCTAAACCAATCTTGCTGAACCATATTTGAAATCCTTGAGTTTAGGGACAGAGAAGGACACTCGTGGAAACTCTCAGTGTGCTATTCTGTGCTAAATCTAGTTTGTAGGGACAGAGTAGGACAGTGAGTGAAACTGACAGTGTGCTATTCTGTTCTAAACCAATCTTGCTGAACCATATTTGAAATCCTTGAGTTTAGGGACAGAGAGGTACAGTGAGGGAAAGTGTCAGTGTGCTATTCTGTGCTAAATCTTGTTTGTAGGGACAGAGTAGGACAGTGAGTGAAACTGACAGTGTGCTATTCTGTTCTAAACCAATCTTGCTGAACCATATTTGAAATCCTTGAGTTTAGGGACAGAGAAGGACACTCGTGGAAACTATCAGTGTGCTATTCTGTGCTAAATCTTGTTTGTAGGGACAGAGTAGGACAGTGAGTGAAACTGACAGTGTGCTATTCTGTTCTAAACCAATCTTGCTGAACCATATTTGAAATCCTTGAGTTTAGGGACTGAGAGGTACAGTGAGGGAAAGTGTCAGTGTGCTATTCTGTGCTAAATCTTGTTTGTAGGGACAGAGTAGGACAGTGAGTGAAACTGACAGTGTGCTATTCTGTTCTAAACCAATCTTGCTGAACCATATTTGAAATCCTTGAGTTTAGGGACAGAGAAGGACACTCGTGGAAACTCTCAGTGTGCTATTCTGTGCTAAATCTTGTTTGTAGGGACAGAGTAGGACAGTGAGTTCGGTGATCAGAGTTATAGAATTGTTCAGCAGAGTCTGCTGAACAACTCTGATATAAGCTTATGGTCATTGAAGTGACCATAAGCTTATAGGAGAGGGAGAAAGGAGGTCCGTGCGGATTTGGCAGTAAAAGGGTTAATCAACCACATTTTGATACTCTGTAAAGAGGTAGACTATCTTTGTTATTGCCGTTTCTTAATGACTATTGATAAGTCTTTTAATCAACCGTATTTTGATACTATGTGAAGAGGTAGACTATCTTCGTTATTGTCGCTTTTCAATGACTATTGATAAGCCTTTTAATCAACTGTCATTTGGTAGTATCTTTGTTGTTGCCGTGATTATGGGGAGACGCCCCCCCCCAGATTGAGTAAGGGACTCCAACTTTACGGAAAAAAAATTTGACCCATCAGTCACAAATTGTTTGTATTTAATTCATGAATGGACATCTGGGTGGACAAATCCTATCACTATTGATGGTACCTTTTATCCTGAGGCTGGGTTCACACTGATACTACACGACATTCATCCGACTTTCATCCTACTTTGCTCTGCGACATCAGTCCTACATTGATCCTACAGTGGTCCGACATCCATCCGACATTCATGAATAGGATACTACTTTGATCCGACTTTGTGATAGTCTGACTTGTCCTTTGACCAATCAAAACAATCCCAGGGTGAGATAAATTCCTTTTACTGCTGCTGTAATCACATGTCGGATGTCAAATGTCGGATGGTTAGGACAAGGATCCTACTTTGATCCGACTTCAATGATAGTCAATGGGCTGAAGTCGGATCAAAGTCGGACCAAAGAAGTACAGGGAGCATTTTCAAAGTCGGACCGACATGTGTCGGACCAGTTAAGACGGCTCTCATAGAGAAACATTGATTTTCACACGTCATGCGACATGAGCTCCTAATGTCGGAGCGTTTGTCGCCCCAGTGTGAACCAGGCCTGAAGCATGGAAAAAGCTGTTAAAAGAAACAAAGTCATATATATATATAAAAAAAAAAAAAGTACAGGATGATTATATTTTGCTTAAGTGTAAAGACTTGGGTATTTCAGTGATAACAGGTGTGACAGCAGGAAGGTAAAGTCACCTGGTTGCATCCAGGGGGGTAGATATATTTCGCCCAGATTCAGGCTTTACGCCGACTTATACAACTAGGTGGAGAGTTGTATAAGCCCAGCTGAGGCTAGTGGGCTCATGGATGACTCATACCTCTAGGGAGAGTGTGGCGCGTCGTGCAGACAGGGAGTTGATGAGACCAGCTGAAGCTTGTCAGCTCATTTAGGCCTCTATAAGAACTCCCAGATTCATTAGGTGTTTGCTCATGCCTGGAACCAGACCTGTGTGGACTGTCTAGGGAGAGTGAACCCCTGTGCGGTGAGACAAAGCCTGTGTGGCTATTTGCTTGGACATTTAAAACCAGGGACTTAGGGACTAGGACAGCACTAGGCTGATCCCAGTTGTTAGTTAGGAAACCTGTATGTTTACTCAGAGGTCAAGTTGACCAGGATTTATTTTATTTATGTTTCTTTTGCTTTGCTGTGTTTTGTCACTGTAAATAGAAAATAAACCGCACCTTTTTGATTTTGAAAACCACAACCTCCGTTTGCTGGGCCTGTTTTTGTGTGGGGAGCCCATCCCGGGGGTCACACACACCCGCTGCCGAGCTAACCCCCTCACAGTTGGTGGAGAACCAGTGGCAGTTTTTTTTAAGCCAGCATGGAGGAGATACTGAAACAGCTGGCTCTAGCAAATGCCAATCAACAGCAGACAAATGCAGGTTTGCAAAGGAGCCTTGCAGCCCAGCAGCAAGCTCATCAACAGAGCCTTGCAGCCCAGCAGCAAGCTCACCAACAGAGTCTGGAAGCTCAGCAACAAGCCCAGCAGCAATCTGAGGCCCGCTTCATAGACCTGTTACAGAAGCAAGAGCAGAGACTACAACAAATGGAAGCAGTAATGCAGCAATGTCCGCAGACCAGTGAGGAAAGCCGTCCCACTAATACCGCGTCCTTTGGGGTGAGTCGTTTATTGCCAAAAATGACTGGAGAGGATGATCCAGAGGTATTTTTGACCACATTTGAAAGGACCGCTGAAAGAGAAAAGTGGCCTGAGGAGCAGTGGGCTGGACTGGTGGCTCCTCTGTTAACTGGTGAATCGCAGAAAGCTTACTATGACCTAGAGCCTAACCAAGCAAAAGACTATGTGATGCTAAAAGCTGAAATTTTGGCAAGGCTGGGTGTCACCCAGGCTGTCCGGGCTCAGCGTGTGCATAACTGGACTTTCCAGCTTGGAAAACCCCCCAGGTCTCAAATGTATGATCTCATTCACCTGAGCAGAAAGTGGCTACAGCCAGAGACTTTGTCCGCACCAAAGATTGTGGAACGTGTTGTAATGGATCGGTTTTTGAGAGCTCTTCCTACTGCCATCCAAAAGTGGGTAAGCCATGGAGACCCAGAGACGGCCGATGGTCTTGTGGATCGTGTGGAGAAATACTTGGCTACAGAGAACCTGACGGCCTCTTCCAGAGACACTCGGACTTTCCACCCTAAGACCAGACCATCCCCAGGGGCAGATAAGAGGATTCCAAGGGGTGAGGGTGGAGAGAGTGAGAGGGTGGGAGCTCTACCCCAAGTTTGGCGAGAACAGCCTGGGAAATCAGCGGCTCAAGAGGCGGCAAGAAGGATCGTTTGCTACCGCTGCCGGCAAGCGGGACATATTGCAGCCAATTGCCCGGTTGTGGAGGAACCCATGCAGTGTGACTTTCTGACGGGCAGACGTCAGTCGCTGTGTGCGACAGTCGCATGCACTGCCATTCGAGGAACTGAGAAACATTTATGCAAAATGTGTGTTAATGGTAGAAATGTTGTGGTATTGCTGGATTCGGGTAGCCTTGTGACCCTGATAAAGGCTGAGTTAGTTAAAACAGAGGTCTTTGGGAATAGCAAGGTAGCTGTTATTTGTGTGCATGGGGACACCCGAGAGTATCCAGTGACTACAGTGTGTTTCGAGACCCCCAAAGGTACCCTCTCTCATCCAGTGGGCTTAGTATCTCAGTTACCGCATGACGCCATTGTGGGAAGGGATTTTCCGAAGTTCTGGGAACTGTGGGATGATCCTGAGCCCCCCACTGGTGCCCCTATGTACCAGGAATGTGATAGCCAGAACTCCCCTGAGAGTGGTGAGGACTCTCCGGAATTTCCCTTATCAGTATTGGCAGGGGAGACTCAAGAAACTGGAGAGGAGCCCACCTCCTCAGACGAAAACCTACCGTCTGTGGAGTTTTCTGATCTTGAGGTTCACAGGGAAAACTTTGCCACAGAACAGTTGAAAGACCCCGCCCTAATAAAGGCACGGGAAAACGTAGTGAAAATAGATGGCGAGTTAGTGAACCCAGATAATACCTGCACTTACCCATACTTCAGCGTAGAGAAGGACCTACTGTATCGGGTGGCAAAAAGGGCAGAAGAAACCGTTGAGCAGCTTGTGGTGCCCAAACCTTACAGGAAGTTGGTGTTGGAGTTGGCCCATGGGCACATTCTTGGAGGTCATCTGGGGACAGAGAAAACCCGAGAGAGGGTATTACAGAGATTCTATTGGCCGGGGGTGATGAAGGACATAGAAAATTATTGTTCCTCCTGCCCTGTGTGTCAGAGGTCGGCCCCGATGCCACATTTCCGTAGCCCGCTGGTCCCTCTACCCATCATTGAGGTCCCGTTTGAGAGGATCGCCATGGATTTGGTAGGGCCTATAATCAAGTCCGCTAGGGGGCACCAGTACATATTAGTTATAATGGACTATGCCACCCGTTATCCAGAAGCGATCCCTCTCCGAAATACCTCGGCCAAAACCATAGCCAAAGAGCTATCTCTTGTGTTTAGCCGGGTGGGTATTTGTAAAGAACTGCTTACGGACCAAGGTACACCCTTTATGTCCCGGGTTATGAAGGAGCTGTGTAAATTGTTCAAAGTGACGCAATTACGTACATCTGTGTATCACCCCCAAACCGATGGGCTGGTTGAAAGATTCAACAAAACCCTAAAACAAATGTTGAAGAAAGTGGTGGATAGAGATGGAAAGGATTGGGACTGTCTACTTCCTTATCTGATGTTTGCTATTAGGGAGGTGCCCCAATCCTCTACGGGATTCTCCCCCTTTGAGTTACTGTATGGGAGACACCCAAGAGGGCTGTTGGATATTGCCAAGGAAACTTGGGAAAGTGAGAGTTCTCCCCACAGGAGTGTGATTGAGCATGTCGCCCTGATGCAAGACCGAATTGCACAGGTAATGCCCATCGTGAAGGAACATTTGGCCCAAGCGCAGTTAGCACAGCAGAGAGTGTACAACCGTGGAGCCAAGACCCGTACCTTTTCCCCGGGGGATAGGATACTGGTACTTGTCCCTACGGTTGAAAGTAAATTCCTTGCCAAATGGCAAGGCCCCTATGAGATAATGGAAAAAGTGAGCGAAGTGAATTACAAGGTCAGACAACCAGGAAGGCGAAAGCCCGAACAGATCTATCACGTTAATCTGTTGAAAGCCTGGAGGGATAGAGAGTCCCTAGTCGCAGACACTTGGTCACCAGCTCAAACTGGTTGCGTGATTCCTGAGGTTGGAATAGCAGCCACCTTGTCACAACCCCAACAACAGGAGGTTAAGGAGTTTGTGCTTCGCAACAAGGAGGTATTCTCTGAGCTGCCGGGACAAACATCTGGGGTAGAGCATGACATCATTACCCCGCCCGGTGAAAGGGTGAAGTTAAAACCCTATCGGATCCCAGAGGCCCGACGGGAGGCAATACGGGAGGAAGTACAGAAAATGCTGAACTTAGGGGTGATAGAGGAGTCCCAAAGTGATTGGTCTAGTCCCATTGTGTTGGTGCCTAAACCGGATGGGAGCTGGCGATTTTGTAACGATTTTCGTCAGTTGAACAAAGTTACAAAATTTGACACCTACCCCATGCCACGTATAGATGAGTTGATCGACCGGCTGGGAACAGCCCGATACATGACGACTCTTGACCTCACAAAAGGGTATTGGCAAATCCCCCTGGCCAAGTCGGCCAAAGAGAAAACCGCATTTGTAACCCCAGACGGGGCGTTCCAATATAAAAGAATGCCGTTCGGGTTACAGAATGCGCCGGCCACATTCCAGCGGAAAATGGACCAGATGCTGAGGCCCCATCGGAAGTATGCTGCGGCTTACCTGGATGACGTAATTGTCCATAGCACAGATTGGGCCTCACATCTGCCAAAAGTGCAAGCAGTCCTGGACTCTGTTCGGGAAGCGGGGTTTACGGCTAACCCCAAGAAGTGTACCATTGGGCAGGAGGAGGCCAAATATCTTGGGTACACCATTGGGAGGGGAGTAATAAAACCCCAACTCAACAAAGTCGAGGCTATCCAGAGTTGGTCACGTCCCAACAGCAAGAAGCAGGTACAAGCCTTTCTGGGAATCGCTGGGTATTATCGGCGATTCATTCCCCACTTTGCTTCTAAGGCTGTGCCCCTAACCAACCTGACGAAGGGGAAAGGGTCGGTCATGATTAAATGGACCCCCGAGGCTGAGGCAGCATTCCAATTCTTGAAACAAGCCTTATGTAGCCAGCCAGTGTTGTACTCACCCGACTTCTCTAAAGACTTTGTCGTACAAAGTGATGCGTCAGATGTGGGGTTAGGAGCAGTATTGTCCCAGGTCTGGAACGGGGAAGAGCACCCAGTCATTTACCTCAGCAGGAAGTTGAAGTCCCATGAGGTAAATTACGCCACCGTTGAAAAGGAGTGTTTAGCGGTGAAGTGGGCTCTAGATTCCCTTCGGTACTACCTGCTAGGTAGGCACTTTGACATGGTTACAGGTCACGCTCCGTTAAAGTGGATGGCTCAAAACAAGGAAACAAATAGAAGAGTGAATAGGTGGTTCCTGGCCCTCCAGGAATTCAACTTCACAGTAAAGCATCGCCCTGGCGTTCAAATGGGGAATGTGGATGCTTTGTCTCGAGTACATGAATGGCTGATTGCTGGTGTTCCAACCCCGAGGTTAAAACAAGAGGGGGGGGTATGTGACAGCAGGAAGGTAAAGTCACCTGGTTGCATCCAGGGGGGTAGATATATTTCGCCCAGATTCAGGCTTTACGCCGACTTATACAACTAGGTGGAGAGTTGTATAAGCCCAGCTGAGGCTAGTGGGCTCATGGATGACTCATACCTCTAGGGAGAGTGTGGGGCGTCGTGCAGACAGGGAGTTGATGAGACCAGCTGAAGCTTGTCAGCTCATTTAGGCCTCTATAAGAACTCCCAGATTCATTAGGTGTTTGCTCATGCCTGGAACCAGACCTGTGTGGACTGTCTAGGGAGAGTGAACCCCTGTGCGGTGAGACAAAGCCTGTGTGGCTATTTGCTTGGACATTTAAAACCAGGGACTTAGGGACTAGGACAGCACTAGGCTGATCCCAGTTGTTAGTTAGGAAACCTGTATGTTTACTCAGAGGTCAAGTTGACCAGGATTTATTTTATTTATGTTTCTTTTGCTTTGCTGTGTTTTGTCACTGTAAATAGAAAATAAACCGCACCTTTTTGATTTTGAAAACCACAACCTCCGTTTGCTGGGCCTGTTTTTGTGTGGGGAGCCCATCCCGGGGGTCACACACACCCGCTGCCGAGCTAACCCCCTCACACAGGGTAAGCAATATAAGTCACATTTGGATGTACTTGGATTCAAAATATTCTGTGAGCTTGAGTAATCTCAAATAAGTTATCCACAGAAACGCATCGGACCTTTATAGAGATGCACTATGTCTATTAGACCGCTTTATATGCCCTTTTATTATTCAGTATGCACTCTACTATTCAACTTAGTAAAAATGGAGAATTGTCTCCCACATTTACAATGCAACATGCCATGCTATCATTTATATGTATTTATAGCTTGTTAACCTGGTATTGTTATGGTTTTCCATTTCATGTATGTATTTATTATATTACGTTATGTTATGCATGGTTTTATGAGAATAAACACAATCCCTTTTTCAACAATTGTCTTATTTGCCAGCTATGTCCCACATGCCTCATTTAAAATCCCAACTCTCCTTCTTCTTTTATAGATATAGGGATGGAGGCGTATTTCATAAGACTCATTTAAAGTCCCAAAACCCCCTTTCTAGCTCAATAATCTCAAATAGGATTGGGAGAGAAACTGGTATGAAACCGGAGAAAAGAGGGGAAGCTACCTACATGCCCTGCATTACCTACAGTATATACCCAGTAAGGACTCAACAGGTGACAGGAACCCCTGTAGATGGTCAAGAATCACCGCTGATTGCTACAGTATTGTGGCATGACCCTTTTACACCTAGAGAGAGGAGTAGAAGAGGAGAGAGACATATCACAAAACCTCCCTGACTGCAGATTAAAATCAGAATTTTTAAAACAGCTTAAAATTGTCAGTACCTCTTCCTTTGATGTTGATGTTGACCAGATTATTGTCAAACATTGCAGAGCAGAAATTACTAAAATGATTTTTGAAAAAGCTAAAATATCAGCAGCAGAAAGATAAACTAGAATAGGTCAATTAAGTAATTATCTCACCAAATAAAAGTAATTACATTTATTGAGGATGGGTTGTCTCAGCGAGAACAGGTGTCCTCCTGACCCAGCTGGCCACTGAGTTAGGAGAAGGATTTATTTATAGTCCAATCTAAAGAGAACCTCAACGCTTGTTTACTAGAGCTAGACCTAAGCTTTGGGCAACTAATTATGAAGGTTATCATAAGGTAACGTTACAACATAAATGTCAAACAGAAAATCAGGGTATGTGTAAGTTGATGTAAGTCTGTTATTAAGTTTTAGTGATACAACTCATTGCAGCTTATTCAGCATGCAGCTTACCAACTATGCATTCATCCATCCATCCAACCATTCCATACCCATTTCTGGACATTAGATTTGCAGATGTCTGTGACTGGATTTCTGCAAGAGTATCATTAGTGTTTCCACCTCTAAGCGCCACCTCTAAGTATTTGAATTAATGCAGGGCTCCCACGACCACCAATCTTTTGGAATGCAGAACCATGAATTACACACAAGAATAATGATATATAGCAGGTGACCCCACACACAGGAAAACTTTATTTTGTACATAACCCCTGTAAGCACCTGCTTACAAACAAGCTAGTCCATATTCCTATATTTCTTAACAAGTTAAAGTTAAAAAAGAGATGGGGTGAGTAGGGGACTTCTTATTTTTGTGGCCCCTTGACTAGTTGTGGTGGAACTCTAAACCTGTATTATTTTCAATATGTTTTCGTCTTTTACCTGAACACCATCTTCTTAGGAATTATACTTTGGGTTAGACCAAAGTAGACCCAATGTTACTGGAATGTTAGGAACTGTAGAGTTATGCATTACATTTACACTCAGATGCACACTGAGCTAATCTTTATTTGATTGCATATTAAACCGAAGTCCTCATGTAAATGTAATAGTTTACTGCCTTACCTAATCTGATAAAAGAGCAGTGCATTTACTTTTATGATGCTGTGAGTTTTATGTCCAATAGAATACTTTATAATTGCTTTTATTCAAGGAAGGGCAGATATACTAAGAAGCAATACTTGATCATCTAGCTGCTGGCTCTGACCTAATGTATATTTTTGTCCATGAGACCAGAATAAACAGATGGAAGGTAATTTCCCTTCATACTTGTATTGCTCCTGCAAATTCTGGATTTAAAGTAGAAGTATGAAGAACATATTTAAGGTACAAGAATATACTGTATAAGAATTGCAATTACAAACATGTTGAAGACCAATCCCTTTCTGCAAAAATTGATTTTTTTTTTTATGGAAATAAACTAATCTAAAAGATAGTTCCAATTAAGAAAACACAAACATTTCAAACCGTAATATATTATATTTTATGTTTATGAATTTAAAAATGAAATAAGATACCAACTGTATTGTTAAAAATGTTTATTTATAAATAAATAAAATAGACATAAATACAACCAACATAATGTTTATATAAATTGAACATGTTTTGCAGGAAAAAAAAAGTTAACTAATTGGAATGTAATATTCCTCCAGCCAATTTATTGTATTTAAAATGTATGTGGATCTCAGCTGCCTATCATTTTAGTTATGGTACATTGAGTTCTCTAGTAATAAACTGATCTATATGATCATACCAAACTTGAAACAATTATTTTAGATAAAAGTCATTTTTACATTGTATGTTCAAAATAAATACATAAATATAATAATTATTAAGATACAAAATAAATAACAGCAGTATTAACATTTATAAAAATGCAAGTGAGGATGTGTTCCTGAGAGGGTAGGGAATTTCATTTAAACAGCTTCTGCCTCATTTTTCTGTCTGTTAGAAGAAAAAAGAAAAAGAAAAATGTGTTATATAAAATCACAAGAAAAGTATGTTTCCAGTTTTTATTTAAAATCTTTTTATGACTAGGATGGTAACAACATGCCTTACAATATCATTGTTTTATAATGTTAGTTGATTAATAAACAATTAAATCCAGTGCTTTTGCCCAATATGGGACAATAAGTCATATGTGGAGTTGGTGAAGCTGCAACAGGGGCCCAGATGGCGTGCCCATGGTGTGGCTCTGCTGTCCCACATCTTCGCTAACGGCAGTCTTCTCACTTTTCCTGAACTGCAGGCCAGATTTGGCCTCCCAGCTCATATGCACTATTACTATATGCAGCTCCGGCATGCAGTGGCTGCACACGGGAATGCGGTGGAATGGGTTCAGTCACCCGCCCCAGTGTTCCGTGTGTTGCACACTAGCACTGAAACAAAAGGGTTTATATCCCAATGTTACCAGATGTTACTGTCAAGTCACCTACGTGCATTCCCGAGCAGGACGGAGTCCCTGTGGGAGAAGGACATAGATACACTGACGGGGGACCAATGGGAGGAGGCGTGGCAGTCAGTCACCACTTGCTCCTTAAATGTTGCGCAGAAGGTGTCACAGTTGTATATATTATTAAGGGTACATTACACCCCGCTGAAATTACATAAGATGGGTAAGCTCGATGATCCTGTGTGTGGTAGATGTCAGAGGCACAAAGGCGATCTCATCCATCTCCTGTGGAGATGCCCGAAGCTTCACAGGTATTGGAATGAGGTGGTAGGTACACTAAACAGAGTATTTGAAATTACGATTCCTGTGGATCCTAAGTGTTGCCTGCTGGGGATCTTGGAGGAAGCGACCCCTGGGGAAATGACCAGGATTGCAGTCTCTAGGGCCCTATTTCAAGCCAGGAAGCTTATTTTGATGGGCTGGAAGTCGGCCTCACCGCCTACCACCACCTCCTGGATAGCACACATGGGGAATACTCTTATAATGGAAAAATATATATATCAACACAGGGGCAGCCCGGGGAGGTTTGAGAGGATTTGGTCCCAATGGCTTGATGCCCCTGGCCTGAGTCCCAGGGAGCTGGTGATGTCCCGACTTTTTCAATAACTTGGAAATCTAGTAGCCTAGGATGAATGTATTTATCAATACTAGACTGTGGTGCTGTTCTTGTGTGGTGTTTCATAGTTCGCCAGCAGAGGGTAACCTTTGCTAACTTTTGTACATTGGAAACTGTTGTGATTTGTCTGGTGTTCAACAAAAACCTTTTTGATAAAAAAAAAAATCCAGTGCTTTTATTTAAAATAGAGTGGAAATCCCAAAAAATAAAACTTGACTAATCAAAAATCCAGTGCACAAAAGGGATTGTGTTTTTTTATTTTAATTACTTGCTTTTTTTTCCCAATTAGAGAGACATTTTGGCAAACTTCATATAAAGTTGTTGTTGCTGTCAGAGCTTTCTTGTAACTGACATTTTTTGTGACGTTTTATTTGCATATCCCAGGGACAGGAAATGAAGGAACATCTCCTTACTGGTGTCCCAGACAGAAATAAAAATATGAGAAATTGTAACTCTTACCCCTCTATAAAAAACTAAAATATATATATATATATTTTTTTTACAGTAGCTGGAGTTAAGCTTTAAATCAAAAAGGGCAACTTTATCATTGTTGTTGTTGTTATATCTCTCTGTTGTAGAATTATTACCTTTCTAATATTAACTTGATAATGCGCTCTACCCAAGAAGCAGAAGGATCCACACAGACCATGTTTCCATCTTTTAGAGTAATTCTGAAAAGTAAAATAAAGTTTTCAAATCTGATTAACTGTAATGGATAACAGTAACTTATCATTCATTTGTTTACAGAATGCATGTACTTGGGCTCCCTGTTGTCCAGGGCCAAAAGACTATGAGACAAATAAAAGCAAAGCATTGTGGCACAGTGCTAATCTATGGGTTGCACTATCTGCTGGTGTAGATACTACACTCCTCAGTATGTTTTGTGCTTTCTTAAACTGGCTTTTCATGATCATGAGAAAGCTGAGTTTGGAAGGGTGGTGGGAAAGAGCTCCTTTAGATTTACCAAAACTATGCAATATGAGGACTTACCTAAAATATCCATTTGATTTGTATCCAATCTGGCAGAATCTTGCACTACATAGCTGTTGGTAGATCTAAAGGAGGTTGTACAGTCATACTGTAACAAATATGGTGAGACTTTAACAGACCAATGCTAAACAATGGGATTTTTAGTGGACTAATTTATTTTGAAACCACCAACATGAGGCAACATATATAATAAACTATATTACATCTAACAACACCTAATATATGTAATGTATATATAATAATACTTACATTACTTCAACATTTTGGCAGTGGGGACCACTAGGAATCACCTCTATATTTGCCAATATTTTGGTAGATATTTGTTTTGATTCAAGCTTCACACACTGGCACCTTAATTCTGACGCTGATCTCAGTAAAGACATAGCTGAAAATTAAAGAAGAGAAAAATGTATATAGTTATGACTTTATTTCTAAATTAGCCACTTACTTTGGAGACATTTTCCTCTTTTCTGTTTTGAGTTTTATTTTTTTTTACTTTAATGACATAGAAATGGAAAATTGTGAACTTCAGGGTGATGTCGGTTCAAAAACATGATAATTGTTTTTGGCTAACATTTGCACTGTTGGCCATGGGTTCTGGTATCTGTGTCTTCTTTAAAGGAAAGCTCCAGGAATTATTTTCGAAAAGACAATGGGTGGTTACATGTAAAGTGGTATTACCTCCATGCTGTCCTTTCGGAGATACACATTACAAATACCTCCTGTTGTCCTTTCCAGAAGTACTTCCTGGAACTCTCCATTAAATAAAAATTAGAAAAGAAAACTGTCATATGCATTGAAAATCAGGGCTGCTGTACAGTGTCAAAACAGACAATTCCCTAGAAACATGTTATATTGTAATGCCTTGTAATGCAAAATCATATCACATTACTTCTGAGTTCAAGTGGTTTTCAACTATTCCTTTACTGAAAGCATAAAGAGTGGTAGTTTATAAAATATATATATATATATTAGCAACAAACAGAGGGATCATAAATAGCTGGGTTTTGTATAAAAGCAATGATGTCTCCACAGTGGTCCAAAATGTCACCATATATTGTCACCACTACAGCATTGCAATCAGTAGGAAGCATGCACATAGGTAGAGTTACAGCTTTATACATAGTTGGCAACATTCCTAGAAAACAAAAATGGTATATGACTTTCCTACTATAGTAAGAATTATTAAAAATGTCAGTGCACCTTACAGGTTGTCTGCTGTGACCCCTTGTGTGCTGCCTTCTGCCTGATGGGACGTTACATGATACATAGGACGAATTTAAAGAATGTTCTCTCCTGCCAAATGGATACTTTTTGGATCACTTTTATGGACAAATAACATTGCTACTAAAATAATTTTTTACCCAATACTTTTTTCCATACTGCAAAAAGGATTAACTTTAAACAAAGTTTAGTTCAGTTCAAAAGTTTAAATAAATTATCGTTACCTTCTGCTGCAGTGGTGAAAAGCAGGAAGAGGGTAAGGGTGGCACAAGCTGCTTTGAAGAACATCATGTTTTTTTTGTGGATTTGCTTGGCAGGCTTCCTAGTTTGACTTAGCTGTGCTGTCTTCAAGACCTTCTGTTTTGTAGCTGAGAAGCGAATAGAATTTATAGTATAGAGCCTAGTCATTCTGATGTCATTATTGTTTGATTACGACATTGTAAATTCCAGATTCGGTAATTTGCTGTTAGTTCCTGAGTCACGTTACAAGTAACTCACTTTCAGCATACTGTTGTTAGCTCGGTCACTGTGCTTGATGCACTTGTATAAACATTCATAATAATTTTGTTTTGGCTGCATATGCAGTAACATTGGCAAAAAGCCCTACATGTGCGCCCTGGTATTTCCAGATGGAAATATAATTTTATCCAAATGCTTCTTGTGGATGTCAGACATGTGCAGAGATAGAACTTTAAAGAAGTTCAGACTGTTTTGACTTATTTTCATAGAAGCAGATGCTTGAAACTGTGAGGATTCATAACCTGCATTTCAGAGGGCCTGCTTCAAAAAAAAAAAAATGTAAAACACTACGTGAAAAATGGTGATAATATAGCTGTCTATAGAACATTTGGACCAAATCTGGCATACTACAAAGTTAAGCTCTAGCAATGGGACTGCTATTGAAACTTATTATGAAGCACTACTTTGATAAATGGTACTCACCAGATTAGCACATATTATCCCTGATGCTTCCTCGTTCTGCTTTCCTTGTTGTTCAGACATGGGTTTGTTTATCCATATTTGGTGGACTTGTCTGGTGGCCCATCTTCTATGGCAGCAATTGTACTTCATCCTGTATACTTGTCAGGACCAGAACCCACAACCTCTGCTATGTCTGGCAGTAGATCTTCTTGCTGGGCCACCTGAGATGCTGGAAAACACCTTGCCTGATTACTTTGATAAACTTACATTCTGTCTTGTTTTTGGTGAACCTTAAACTGCATGCTCCTTCCATGAACTTCCTATTTAAGACATTGCTTTTGTACTTCATGTTTGCCAGAATATTGTGCTCTTCTCAAGCCAATATCTTGCACCTTTTACTGCTGCCGCTGCCTGAAACTTCGCTACCACTCGTTACCGACCTTGGCTTGTTCCTCGACTATGCTTTCGCCTGATCCAAACCTGCAACCATTTGTTACCAACTTGGCTTGATCCTGGACTACGCTTCTGCTTGATCCCAACCTGCAACCACTTGTAACCAACCTTTGGCTTGTTACTGACTTGATCTCTACTTCCCTACCTGATATATCTGCTACTGGACCCTGGCTTCCTCTTCTCCCGGTGGGTTGATCCTGAGGACAACAACCTAGTACTAACAAGCAGCAAAATCCAACTCCACTATCATAAGCTCTGGTGAAAACCAGTTGGTGCTTAGACTTTGCCTGCATCATCCTCCAGGGTTGCCTGCTTGTGTTTTTATCCTGCTATTCGGTGGAAGCCTCTCTACTGCTATAGATACTGGTCTCTGAGCCTGACCCCTGATCGTGACAACACCCTTCTTCGGAACAACACATGTTCTCAACTCCACGAAACAGACAATAGTGAAAGCTCGGCTATCTAAACATATATCAGTGCCTGGTGATCATTACCTTCCACAAGACTTTGACCGACGCCCCTTGGAATTGTAATGATCTTCACCCTTGCACATTCTGACATATGAATACATTGTCCCCCAGCCGACTCTCTCTCTTCCTTCGTGCCCACTCCTCCCCTCATCTATCACACAATCTCAACTACTTATTTCCTCATATTTCTTGTTTACAATCATAACCTGATCCATAACAGTTATCCTTCCTTATTAGAAGTGTATTGTGATTCTTTCGATAATAATACCTACCCAAATGTGTTAACATCAATGCAAGCTGCTGTTTTTGTAATCGAGAACTCTTTTGCCGCGTACACACGGTCAGATTTTCCGACAACAAATGTTCGATGTGAGCTTGTTGTCGGAAAATCCGATCGTGTGTATGATCCATCGGACATTTGCTGTCGGAATTTCTGACAACAAATGTTTGAGAGCTGGTTCTCAAATTTTCCGACAACAAAAGTTGTTGTCGTAAATTCCAAGCGTGTGTACACAATTCCGATGCACAAAATCCACGCATGCTCGGAATCAAGCAGAAGAGTCGCACTGGCTATTGAACTTAATTTTTCTCGGCTCGTCATACGTGTTGTACGTCATCGCGTTTTTGACGTTCAAAATTTTCGACAACATTTGTGTGACTGCGTGTATGCAAGACAAGTTTGTTTCATACAAAAACAGGAATAAAACTAATGTTTACATTTGTCTTCATTTTCAGCTACACATGATTCTTTCACATATATATATATATATAACCTGCCCTCTCTCACCCCCCGCTGGCTAGTCTTTACCAATGTTCTACCAAAATAAGAGTTCTTTCAGAATTTTTGATGGTTGTATCATCTAACAGGAAGAAAAAAGGGGAATTACTGCGCTAATGTGAAAATGGATTGAAAAAACTAATTGTGCTAATTAACACCTAGGCTGCGACAAATAAATATGTGAAACCATACCAAAATATCAGAAAGTGCAAAAAATTATCGTGCCCAATATGAATGAAAAAGAATAATAAATTATTCTAATGTGAAATATTGAAAATAAATAAAATAAGCAAAACTCATAACCGTAAATAGAATGAACATCCACTGTAGTGTCTTAGTCCACAACCACCCTAAGTGAGGAAGGAAAGAGAAGGGGACTCGAGTAGTGTATTACCTCCAGATATGTTTATTCCAAACTCGCGAGGCATACAAATACAAAGTAAAATTTTAAAATAGCCAGCATAAAATAGTGGTAGCGTTCGCCCGTGCTGGCGGGGTCACGTGGTAGTGATGTCAGTGCGTTGCAGGGCGGTGCAACGCACTGACGTCACTACCACGTGACCCCGCCAGCACGGGCGAACCCTACCACTATTTTATGCCGGCTATTTTAAAATTTTACTTTGTATTTGTATGCCTCGCGAGTTTGGAATAAACATATCTGGAGGTAATACACTACTCGAGTCCCCTTCTCTTTCCTTCCTCACTTAGGGTGGTTGTGGACTAAGACACTACAGTGGATGTTCATTCTATTTACGGTTATGAGTTTTGCTTATTTTATTTATTTTCAATATTTCACATTAGTATCATCTAACAGGAAAGGGGCATAGTTCAAAATGTTTCACAGTATTAACTAAGGTCTTCCTTAGGAACTTGTAAAAGATTGATGTGCAAAATTAACAGATATCAGCATCAACTGTATACATTGTTAGTATAACATAAATTCTTTGAACCAAACATATAAGATATTAACATTTACTTACATGTGTGAAGATGATGACTCTATAGACACTGTACTCACAGCCTCCTCATGAACATGGGGGACCAGAGAGAATACCACATGGGGCACCCACAGAGCCAAGCAAATATCAATCAATAGCAAACAAACTTTTCAAATGAACAATACAGTCTGGAATTACTGTACCCCATATCCAGCCTTGTAATCCATTGTCCACTATATATCACAGGAACCTAATAATACATTTGTTATGAGAGTTTCTTTACATCTTTGGAGTTTCTGTAGTTATACTCTAAGCACTCACATGGATAACTTGACTAATCAGACAACTGGGCCCCCTCTATTTTTGGGCTCCTCTATTGCGGAAGGTGGCAAGGTATACTGTATATCAGGGTATATTTACCCTCCCAGATCTTCAGTAGAGTAAATGTTCATAAAAATTTACATGTTGTCTTATACTTACTCCCCCCTTAACTAAGTATATAAATGATAGTACATACATTTCAATGTAGGGATAAGGAATGATTACTATGGTGCTATCAAAACAAAGTAACATATCTCCTCTGAATGTGAAAGTGCTAAATACGCAAAAACAAAACATCAGATATGTGTATCAGTAAAAAAAATTGAAACTTTGTATCAGATGAAAACTTATCAATGAAAATACAACGGAGTGGTTATACAAAATGTTCAAAAGTCTGTTACTTTATTACACCATAGTATTCCAATGTAGTGCACACATTTAAAATCTTCCAAGTGTTGAAATAAGAGTACCAAATAACCATGCCTTTCTTTCTCAAGATCTGCATGTAGTACTTAGTAGTTGTTGGAAACTTTGTAATCAAATCCTTCCTGATCATTTTGGCTGCAGCAGGATATGACAGGCTCTCCTGACACAGGATCAGTCACAATATCAAGTGAAAGAAGACAAATCACAATCACATCTTGCGTAGCGTAATATCGTCAAAGCAAATGTTTTATGTAATTAAAATGGCACTTCCAGAGTAGAACAATGGCTTTAAACTTAAAGTGGTTGTAAAACTCTGATGTGAACAACGCAGCTCTGTTCCTGTGTGCTGTGTGAAGGGGGGGGTGTCCCTTCCCTCCAATCAGCTCTCAGAGCTCTTCTCACTGAGTTCTGCAGAGTGTAATTTCAGTTCACTGCTCCCTGCTTTCTGAAAGCTCAGACAAGCTGAATAAATTATGCACTTTGAATAGATTTAGAGGAGAGAGGGCTGCAGATAAACAGGCATAACCTTTGTAGGAGGATTTGTTTAATCTTCTGAGACCAGTCACTTCACTAGACATACAGGTATAACTCGAAAGATTCGAATATTGTGCAAAAGTTCATTTATTTCACTAATGCAACTTAAAAAGTGAAACTAATATATGAGATAGATTTATTACATGCAAAGCAAGATAGTTCAAGCAGTGATTTGTCATAATTTTGATGGTTATGGCTTACAGCTCATGAAAACCCCAAATCCACAATCTCAGAACATTAGAATATTGTGAAAAGGTACAATATTCTAGGCTCAAAAAGTCCCACGCTAATCAGCTAATTAAGCCATAACATCTGCAAAGGGTTCCTGACCTCTTAAATGGTCTCTCAGTCTGGTTCAGTAGGAATCATAATCATGGGAAAGACTTCTGACCTGACAGTAGTGCAAAAAAACATTATTGACACCCTCCATAAGGAGGGAAAGCCTCAAAGGGTAATTGCAAAAGAAGTTGGATGTTCTCAAAGTGCACAAGCAGCAGGAATGACCGCAGCCTGGAGAGGATTGTCAGGAATAAGCCATTCAAAAGTGTTGGGGACTTTCACAAGGAGTGGACTGAGGCTGGAGTCAGTGCATCAAGAGCCATCACACACAGACAGATCCTGGACATGGGATTCAAATGTCGTATTCCTCTTGTCAAGCCACTCCTGCACAACAAACAATGTCAGAAGTAGTGATGAGCCGAACACCCCCGGGTTCGGTTCGCACCAGAACCCGCGAACGAACCGAAAGTTCGCACGAACTTTAGAACCCTATTAAATACAATGGATGCGAACGTTCGAAATCTAAAGTGCTAATTATAACGACTATTATGCATGTTATTGTCCTAAAAAGGGTTTGGGAACCCGGGTTCTGCACCAGGGGACATGTATCAATCCAAAAAAAAGTTTTAAAAACTGCAGTTTTTCGGGAGCAGTCATTTTAATGATGCATAAAGTGAAAAAAAAAGTCAAATATTCCTTTAAATATCGTACCTGGGGGGTGTCTAAAGTATGCCTGTGAAGTGCCACGTGTTTCCCGTGTTTAGAACTGTCCCTGCACAAAATTACATTTCTAAAGGAAAAAAAGCCATTTAAAACTGCTTGCCGCTTTAATGTAATGTCTGGTCCCGGTAATATGGATGAAAATCTTTAAGAAAAATGGCATAGCTACCACATCACCCCCCCCCCCCTACCACAGCCCATTACCAGCCCCTTTGGGTCTTGTATGGATATTAAGGGGAACCCCGCACACAAAATAAAAAAGGCCCTATATACTCTGAACAGCCGTATACAGGCGGTGCATACAAGACAGGGACTGTAGGTTTGTTCTTATGTAGAATCTGTTTGTAATTTTGAACAGGTACATTGTTTAAGTGTAGCTCCAGCCAAGAAATCTATTTTTAAGCTTTTTGGAAAACATAGGGAAGGGTTATCACCCCTGTAACATTTGTTTTGCTGTCTGTGCAGTGTGCACCTGTTCAGAACAGTTCACCTCACTTTCCGTCCTAATGACAAATGTTTTTTGAAAATGTGGGGTTTTTATTGAAACAAGAATTGGTGATAAAGCATCAGTGGAGAGGAGACACTTTTTTTCCCATATTAACTCTTACAGGAGAGAATTTGCCTTCCTAGGGGTAGGTTTCCTCTCACTTCCTGTTGTATCCTTCCGTTTGCAAGGAGGCGTCGTTTGTAAGTTGGATGTTTGAAAGTAGGGGCCTGCCGTATATACTCAGCTGAAATTTGCCCCTTACATGTTGGTGTTGCCACAACACTGTGAGCCCTCACAGTTACTCTTGGTGGGCGCATGAATGGGCCCTGCTGTGAATTATTAGATCAAGAATTGTAATTGCATGCCCCTGTTGAACAGGGGCTGAAAAATTGGGCCTTTGGTGGTGGTGGTGTTGACACAACACTGTAAGGCCTCACAGTTACTCTTGGTGGGCGCAGAAATGGGCCCTGCTGCGAATTATTCGATCAAGAATTGTAATTGCAAGCCCCTGTTGAACAGGGGCTGAAAAATTGGGCCTTTGGTGGTGGTGGTGGTGGTGTTGACACAACACTGTAAGGCCTCACAGTTACTCTTGGTGGGCGCAGGAATGGGCCCTGCTGTGAATTATTAGATCAAGAATTGTAATTACATGCCCCTGTTAAACAGGGGCAGAAAAATTGGACCTTAGGCACTGGTGCCACAACACTGCAACCCCTCACAGATACTGTACTTGGAGCACAGCAATGAGCCCTGTTGCAAAGTATTGCATCAAAAATTGTAATTACACGCCCCTGTTAAACAGGGGCTGAAAAATTGGGCCTTAGCCACTGGTGCTGTTGCCACGACACTGCAACCTCTCCCAGATACTCTAGTTGGAGTGCAGGAATGAGCCATGCTGCAAAGCATTGCATAACATTTTTTAATTACATGCTCCTGTTAAACAGGGGCTGAATAATTGGGCCTTAGCCACTGGTGGCGGCACCCAGAAACAAAAATGTTCTTCCAAGCTATCATCATCAATCGGATCATTGAGGAGGAGGAGGATAGTCAGTCAACATAACAGGACAGTCTCTCAGCATCAGCATCAGTCTTGAAGGGATGTGACATTTGAAAATAAATTAGTCTGTTATATCAGCTTCAGGTGTTTGGTAGCTGGTGGTGATCCAAGACTGGTTCATCTTTATGAAGGTCAGTCGATCAACAGAGTCGGTGGACAGGCGCACCCTGTGATCTGTGACAAATCCTCCAGCAGCACTGAATGTGCGTTCTGAAAGAACGCTGGATGCAGGACAGGCCAGTAGCTCAATTGCATACTGTGCAAGCTCTGGCCAGTGATCCATCCTCAAGACCCAGTAAGCCAGAGGATTTTCGGTGGGGAAGGTGTCCAAGTCTGACCTTGCCCCTAGGTATTCCTGCACCATGTATATCAGACGCTGGCGATGGTTGCTGGAACCGATCATACCTTGGGGCTGCGGACTAAAGAATTGTCTGAACGCATCGGTCAGACAGCCACCTTCCCCACCGCTCCTTCTTTGACTGACCAAAGCCTCAGCAACTCGTTGTCCAGGACCAGGAGTTTGTAACCTCCCAGTCTCTGGGAACGCGTTGCACAGACCTTTCTGCAAGGCCTCCCGGAGTTGTCTCATCCTCTGCTCCCTCTGCGACGGTAAGATAAGGTCCGCAACCTTACCCTTGTACCGTGAATCAAGGAGAGTGGCCAGCCAGTAATGGTTCCTCTCCTTGATCCAAAGAATACGAGGATCCTTCCGCAGACTTTGCAGGATCAGGGAGGCCATGCAGCGTAGGTTAGCTGAGGCATTCGGTCCGGAGTCCTCTGGGTCACTAAGGACGACATGATCCGCAGCCACCTCCTCCCAGCCACGTACAAGTCCACTGGTTTCTTGGGACTGTAAATCATCCCTAAAAGACTGCTGCTGATGATGCTGAGTGCCAGGCTCCACCTCCATGCTGACACAATCCTCCTCCTCCTCCTCCTCTTCTTCCTGTGTGATGGGTGGGACAGAAGGAACACTGTCTGGGTAAAGGGGGCCTTGAGAGGCAAGGAAGTCCTCCTCTTCCTGCCTCTGTTCTGCCTCAAGTGCCCTGTCCATTATTCCACACAGCGTATGTTCCAACAGGGGGACAAGAGGTACAGTGTCACTGATGCATGCACTGTCACTGCTCACCATCCTCGTGGCCTCCTCAAATGGTGCCAGGACAGTGCATGCATCCCTGATCATGCCCAACTGGCGTGGTGAAAAAAACCCGAGCTCCCCTGACCCTGTCCTGGTGCCGTAGTCACACAGGTACTCATTGATGGCCCTCTGCAGCGTGTGCAGCCACTGCAGCATGTCCAACGTTGAGTTCCACCTGGTGGGCATGTCACATATAAGGCGGTTCTTGGGCAGGTTCAACTCCTTTTGCAGCTCAGCCAGGCGAGCACTGGCATTATAAGATCTGCGGAAATGCACACAGACTTTCCTGGCCTGCCTCAGGACATCCTGTAAGCCCAGGTACCTGCCCAAGAACCGCTGCACCACCAGGTTAAGGACGTGAGCCACACAGGGCACATGGGTCAGTTTTCCCTGTCGGAGAGCGGAGAGGAGGTTGGTGCCATTGTCGCAAACTACCTTTCCTGGCTTAAGCTGGCGTGGCGTCGCCGTCAACCACCTCTCGGCCTGCCCCTGCAGAGCAGACAGAACCTCTACCCCAGTGTGGCTCCTGTCCCCCAAACACACCAGCGCAAGCACGGCATGGCATATTTTTGCCTGCGTACTTGCGTAGCCCCTTGAACGCCTACGGAGCACCGCTATTTCCAAGGACAAACCACAGGAAGAGGCCATGGAGGAAGAAGAAGAGGAGGGGGTGGAGGAGAGAGGTGTGTCACAACCAGTAGTAGCATTTTGGAGGCGTGGCGGTGGAACAACCTCCAACACTACTGCACCTTGTCCTGCATCCTTCCCAGCTGCCAAAAGAGTGACCCAATGGGCCGTGAAAGAAAGGTAATGTCCCTGTCCATGCCTGCTGGACCATGAGTCAGCGGTAATATGCACCTTACCGCTGACCGCCCTGTCCAGCGAGGCCAAGACATTGCCTTCCAGATGCCGGTAGAGAGCCGGAATCGCCTTCCGTGAGAAAAAGTGGCGTTTGGGAACCTGCCACTGAGGAACCGCACATTGCACAAACTCACGGAAGGGGGCCGAGTCTACCAACTGAAAAGGCAGCAGTTGAAGCGCTAGCAATTTAGCCAAGCTAGCATTCAACTGCTGGGCATGTGGATGGCTGGGAGTGAACTTCTTTCAACGGTCCAGCAGCTGGGGCAGGGAAATTTGCCTGCTAGAATCGGACGTCGGTGTACTGCTAGCAGAGTGCCCGCAAGTACTTGGCTGTGACACACCTAATTCTACACCTTCATTCCTCTCAGTGCAGGTTTCAGAGAGGACTGAAGGTATAGTGGGGTTGGAGATCCCAGCTGATGCGGTGCAAGGAGAGGTCCGCTTTGTTCTTTGGTGTGGGTCTTTAAGGTAGGCTTGCCAACGAGCTGCATGGCAGGTCAACATATGTCTGGTCAAGCATGTGGTGCCCAAGCGGGTGATGTTTTGGCCACGCGATATACGCTTGAGACATATGTTGCAAACAGCAGCTGTGCGATCTGATTCACTCGACTCAAAAAAGGCCCACACTAAAGAACTTTTTGAATAACGGGCAGAGGCAGCGCCCTGCACAGGCGGAGCTCTGCGGTGTGATTCCGTCGGTGTGCTGCCCTTACGCTGGCCCCCCGAGGGCATCCTGTCTCGTTGGAGATGTACCTCCTCCTCATCCTCCTCCTCTCTCCTATTAGGCACCCACGTGGAGTCAGTGACCTCATCATCCCCTCCCTCCTCATCACTGGAGCCAATCTGGCAGTATGCTGCAGCTACTGGAACATGACTGCCAGATTGGTGTCCTTCTTGAGCATCCCCTCTCTCTGCTCTCACGCTACTGCCTTCCTCTAGCTGGGTATCATCATCAGACCCTTCGAAACGCTGGGCATCCTCCTGGAGCATGTACCCAACACTGTGCTCAAACAGTTCGGGGGACTCCTCAGGAGGACATGGTTGGTCTAGGGAAGGAGTGGCTGATGATGACATTGATACCAGGGAAGAGGACGCTTTGGCAGCTGCTTTGCCAGTACCCTGAGCCTGAGTGAGAGAGGATGAGGAGGATGAGGAGGGCCTGGTCATCCACTCTACCAAGTCTTCGGCATGATGCGGCTTAACACGTCCAGCTGCCGAAAAGAAGGACAAGTGTGTCCCATGGCCACGTGCTGATGGCGATGCACCGCGTCCACGACCAGCACTGTTGTCTCTAGACACAGAGCCTGCTTGCCCTCTTTTATTGGCTCCTGACTGTCTGCCTCTCCTTGTTTGCCTTCCAGACATTCTAATGGCCTGCAGGGAAATGGGAAAACCAGCAAAAAGGCCTAGCTTCAGGAGTATATTTTGCAGGAATCACACTACGCCTGCTGTAGGTGCTGCAAATGCCTGTTGGTGTAACACACCAGGAAAAAGCAGCAATACAGGCTAACTTCAGGTGTAATATGATCAGGAGGCACACTCCGCCCGCTGTAAGTGCTGCAAATGCCTGTTGGTGTAACACACCAGGAAAAAGCAGCAATACAGGCTAACTTCAGGTGTAATATGATCAGGAGGCACACTCCGCCTGCTGTAAGTGCCGCAAATGCCTGTTGGTGTAACACACCAGGAAAAAGCAGCAATACAGGCTAACTTCAGGTGTAATATGATCAGGAGGCACACTCCGCCCGCTGTAAGTGCCGCAAATGCCTGTTGGTGTAACACACCAGGAAAAAGCAGCAATACAGGCTAACTTCAGGTGTAATATGATCAGGAGGCACACTCCGCCCGCTGTAAGTGCTGCAAATGCCTGTTGGTGTAACACACCAGGAAAAAGCAGCAATACGGGCTAACTTCAGGTGTATAATGTGCAGGAGGCTTAGCAACAATGACACTGACACTGTCCCCTGCCTATCCTTCTCTCTCCCTGCACACAAGGTTTATCAAAGTATATGACACTGACACTCTCCCTGTCTATCCTTCTCTCTCCCTGCACACAAGGTTTAGCAAAGAATATGACACTGACACTGTCCCCTGCCTATCCTTCTCTCTCCCTGCACACAAGGTTTATCAAAGTATGACACTGACACTCTCCCTGCCTATCCTTCTCTCTCCCTGCACACAAGGTTTAGCAAAGAATGTGACACTGACACTGTCCCCTGCCTATCCTTCTCTCTCCCTGCACACAAGGTTTATCAAAGTATATGACACTGACACTCTCCCTGCCTATCCTTCTCTCTCCCTGCACACAAGGTTTAGCAAAGAATGTGACACTGACACTGTCCCCTGCCTATCCTTCTCTCTCCCTGCACACAAGGTTTAGCAAAGAATATGACACTGACACTCTCCCTGCCTATCCTTCTCTCTCCCTACACACAAGTTTGAGGTACAAATAGCACTGACACTGTCCCTGCCTATGTAACTCTTTCCCTGCGCCGGAACACACTACACAAGGCCGCCGCGCTGGCGGCCTTTTATAGTGTGGGGCGTGTGCTAAACCCCCTGAGCTATAATTGGCCACAGGCAACCTGCCTATGGCCAATTATGGCTCTCCTAGCTGCCGGCGCTGTGATTGGCCAAGCATGCGGGGTCACAGTGCATGCTTGGCCAATCAAAGCGCCGGGATTGCACTGCGATGGCGCAGTGTATTGTGGGCCGTTCGCGTCACTCGAATTTGGCGCGAACGGCCCAAATCGTTCGATGTTCGCCGAACGGTCGAACAGCCGATGTTCGAGTCGAACTTATGTTCGACTCGAACACCGAGCTCATCCCTAGTCAGAAGCGTCTTTCCTGGGATATAGAAAATCAGAACTGGTCTGTTGCTCAGTGGTCCAACGTTCTCTTTTCTGATGAAATCCAATTTTTCATCTCATTTGGAAACCAAGGACCCAGAGTATGGAGGAAGAATGGAGAGGCACACATTGCAAGATGCTTGAAGTCCAGTGTGATGTTTCCACAGTCTGTGTTGATTTGTGGAGCCATGTCATCTGCTGGTCTTGGTCCACTGTGCTTAATTAAGTTCAGGGTCAACGCAGCCGTCTACCAGGAGATTTTGGAGCACTTCATGCTTCCTTCCACAGACAAGGTCTATGGGGATGCTGACTTCATTTTGCAGCAGGACTTGGCACCTGCCCACACTGCCAAAAGCACCAAAACCTGGTTCAATAACCGTGGGATTATTGTGCTTGATTGGTCAGCAAACTCGCCTGACCTGAACCCCATAGAGAATCTATGGGGCATTGCCAAGAGATAGATGAGAGACATGAGACCGAACAATGCAGAAGAGCTGAAGGCCACTATTGAAGCATCCTGGTCTTCCATAACACCTCAGCAATGCCACAGGCTGATAGCTTCCATGCCACGCCGCATTGAGGCAGTAATTGCTGCAAAAGGGGCCCAAACCAAGTACTGAGTACATATGCATGCTTATACTTTTCAGGGGTCCCATATTGTTCTATGTACAATCCTTGTTTTGTTGATTGCATGTAATATTCAAATTTTCTGAGATTGTGGATTTAGGGTTTTCATGAGCTGTAAGCCATAATCATCACAATTAGGACAAATCACGGCTTGAACTATCTTGCTTTGCATGTAATGAGTCTATCTCATATTAGTTTAATCTTTTAAGTTGTATTAGTGAAATAAATGAACTTTTGCACGATATTCAAATTTTTCGAGTTTCACCTGTATATAGGAAAGTATATTATGCTGCATTTACTTTCTTAAGTCACTTCCTGGTTTCTGTCCAACAATAATGTAATGTCATACATCTCTGGAGTCTTCATTGACATTATATCCTTCATCTGGAGGAGGAGAGAAGGGGCTTTCTCAGCTAAGCACACCCTCCTGCCTGCATGTCTGAGCTAAGAGCAGATGAATTCCAGGAAGTAGATACTACAAAAAACATTTATTTGCCTTTACTCAAGATGGCCTCAGCTAGAAATGCTAGGGGGGTGTTTTTCAAATAGATTTCTCAACAAAATAAAGCATGGAGATATGGATGGATGGGAGCCCTTGCTTTGAAAATAAAGCTGAATTAAATAGCGTTTTCAGTTTGTGGTGCTCAGATACAGTTTGGTTTCACTTTAAAGGGGTTGTAAAGGCAGAAGGTTTTTTATCTTAATGCATTAAGATAAAATGACTTCTGTGTGCAGCAGCCCCCCTCAGCCCCCCTAAGGCCCCTTTCACACTACTGCGACTTCAAAGTAGAGCGATTTTACCGCAATTTCATGGTCGCGATTTCAGGGAATGCCTGTGCAAGTGGCATCAAAATCGGACCAAAGTAGTGCAGGGACTACTTTGAAGTTTAAACTAGGATTGAGGGGGAGGGTGAACTAGAATAACATCGGGCACACAGGTCAGTTAGGGGTCAGACATTAATGGAGGGTGAAATGGGGATAGATGGGGGAGGGTTATGGCAGGTGACAAGAAAGTTCCCATGTTGCAAACAGCCATTGGAAACTATAGTGCCATTTGTACTACTAAAAATTATATGAAAAACACCAGAGAAAAATGTAATACATTAAAGTGTTTGTTCACCAATGCCAGAGGTTTGCTAAGCAAAAGAGGTGAGTTGGAAGCTCTGGTGCATGAGGAGAGCTATGACGTAATCGGTATTGCTGAAACTTGGCTTCAATCCTCACATGACTGGGTTATTAATATTCCTGGCTATGCACTCTTTCGGCGAGACAGGGCAAAAAGGAAAGGTGGCGGGGTCTGTCTCTATGTGAGAAGTGATCTCAAAGCGAGTGTGAAATAGGACCTGGTTGAGGGAGAGTGTGATAAGGCTGAAGCATTATGGGTGGAACTGCATACAGATGTGCGTAGTTCAAAGTTAATCATTGGATTTTGTTATAGACCACCCAATGTTAATGAGGAGGTGGAGACTCAGCTCCTTGCTAAGATGGAAAGGGCTGCAAGGGCTGGGACGGTGATAATAATGGGGGATTTTAACTACCCAGAAATTGACTGGAGTAATGGCACTGCTGGGACAGTTAAAGGGCAAAAATCTATAAGCCTATTGCAGGACAATTTTATGGTCCATTTTATTGAGGCCCCAACTAGGAATGATGCTCTGTTGGACCTGGTAGTCTCAAACCATGCAGAGCGTATTACTAAAGTTCAGATAAAGGAACACCTAGGTACCAGTGACCATAACATGATTTCATTTGATGTTAGCTGTAAGCAAGAAATACATGCAGGAAAGATAAAAACACTTAATTTCAATAAAGCAAATTTTCCAAGGATGAGGGCTGCTCTCCAGGACTTAGACTGGGAGGGAATATTGGCATAGATTAACACAGATCAGAAATGGGAATTCTTCAAAAAGACAGTTTGTGAACTCACTGCAAAGTATATTCCTATGGGCAATAAGTTTAAAAGGCTAAAAATAAAACCTATGTGGCTCACGGTTAAAGTTAAAAAAGCTATAAACAATAAGAAAAGAGCTTTTAAAAAATATAAAAATGAAGGAACACTAGTGTTGTTTAAATGTTACAAAGAATATAACAGGATATGTAAAAAGGAAATCAAGGATGCAAAAATTCAAAACGAACGACAGATTGCAAAAGATAGTAGGACAAACCCCAAAAAATTATTCAAATATATTAATAGTAAAAAGGTCAAGTCTGAGCATGTAGGCCCTTTACAAAATAATTTAGAGTGGGTGACTGGGGACAAAGAGAAGGCTAATTTATTAAATACTTTCTTCAGCTCTGTATATACAATGGAACATGGGGGAGCTCATGTCCATAATGGGGGTGATAGTGACACAGCCCCAAATCCACAATGGCTCAAAAGTGATATGGTTCAGAAATATTTAGACAGAATAAAGGTGGATAAAGCACCTGGACCAGATGGCATACACCCACGGATCCTAAAAGAATTGAGCTCTGTAATTTCAAAGCCATTGTATCTAATTTTTAGGGACTCATTAATGACAGGAATAGTACCACTGGATTGGCGCAGGGCCAATGTGGTGCCTATATTTAAAAAGGGTACAAAGTCTTTACCAAGTAATTATAGACCTGTTAGTTTAACTTCTATAGTTGAGAAGATACTGGAGAGATTAAAAAAAGTCATACTAATATGAATGGTTGTCATTGGAAATCATGGGAAACAACTTGTCATGCTACTTTGCCATCACAAATCGTGGGACAAGTCGTATAAGTGTGAAAGGGGCCTAACACTTACCTGAGGTCCCTCTCTGTCCAGCGATGTCCACAAGTGTCTCAGCCGGTTGAGATTCTCCCTCCAGATTGACTGAGACAGAGCAGCGATGCCATTGGCTGCCGCTGCTGACAATCAAAGTCAGCTATCCAATCAGGGGAGAAAGGGGACGCAGCCAGGTTGGGGCTCTGTGTCTGAATGACCACAGGGAGCTGTGATTTGGCTCAGGTGCCCCCATAACAAGCTGCTTGCTGTGGAGGCACTGCACAGGAGGGAGGGGCCAGGAGAACAGAAGAGGGACCTGAGAAGAGGGGGATCCAGGCTGCTCTATGTAAATCGACTGCAACAGAGCAGGAAAGTATAACATGTTTGTTATTTTTATAGGGAAAGAAACAAGACTTTACAATCACTTTAATAAACTTCCCCATGTCATCTTTTAGCTGCTTTGCAAAACTATTTGTAGACCTCTGACTTTTAAATTGGGGGCCCAGTCCGATCTAAATCCTTTTGCAGACGTCATGGGTGCCATTAATTCTTAATGGCATCCCCACGCATCTGGAAAATGCATGTGCGTTCGTGGCCGCTAAACCGCATGGTACCACAGTATCATGCGTTATGGTGTGGCGCAATTTTAACAATCAGTCCGGCATCTTTTTTGCATGTTTTATGAGCACAGAGCAGCCAATTAATAAACGCGACGTGTGGGAACGTGCAAAAAGGTGTGTGAGCTTGTATGCACCTCTTGGTGTGAATAAGCCCTTAGACTAGTGTGACCCAAGATTATGCACAATTCTAAAGGGTGCTTTGAATGAAAAGAGGTCGAACAACACTGACTTAGAGAGACTGGCACATACTATTATCTGTGGAGAGAAGAGTCAGTGCTTCAGTGCGGCCCAATGGCTTCTAGTGGCAAAAAATTGTCTGTATGAAATGATAAAAATTCTGCTACTTAGCAGGTAAACAGGCTAATGTGCACTACAAATTAAAAAAAAAATTCAATACATATACACAATTGGCAGCATCAGATTTATACCAAAAAAATTGAAATCTGATGCGTTGTACAGAAGTACAATATGAGTAGGGGTGAGCTGTCTGTTCGGGTCGAACATGAGTTTGACTCGAACATTGGCTGTTCGATCGTTCGTCGAAATGCGAACATTATGGGGCGTTCGTGCCAAATTCGAGCGGCGTGTCATGCCCCATAATGCACTGCGACATCGCAGTGCATTGCTGTATGCTGATTGGCCAAAGCATGCACTATGACCCGCATGCTTTGGCCAATCCCAGCGCCGTCAGCAAAGAGAGAAATAATTGGCTCAAGGGGACTAAGTCCATGCCCCACACTATTTAAGGCCGCCTGTACGTCAGCCCCGTGTAGTGTGTTGCTGGCGTGGACCGAGAGAGAGTGTCATTTAGATTGAGCAGGCAGGCAGGTTCTTCAGTTAGCTGCAGTGTATTAAGTGTATATATACATCCAGGCTTGTGTATATATATATATATATATATATATATATATATATATATTGTGACAGCAGGAAGGTAAAGTCACCTGGTTGCATCCAGGGGGGTAGATATATTTCGCCCAGATTCAGGCTTTACGCCGATTTATACAGCTAGGTGGAGAGTTGTATAAGGCTAGTGGGCTCATGGATGACTCATACCTCTAAGGAGAGGGCTGGGCGTCGTGCAGACAGGGAGTTGATGAGATCAGCTGAACCTTGTCAGCTCATTTAGGCCTCTATAAGAAATCCCAGCTTCATTAGATGTTAGCTCATGCCTGGAAGCAGACCTGTGTGGACTGTCTAGGGAGAGTGAACCCCTGTGCGGTGAGAGAAAGCCTGTGTGGCTATATTTTGCTTGGACATTTAAAACCAGGGACTAGGACAGCACTAGGCTGATCCCAGTCGTTAGTTAGGAAACCTGTAAGTTTAGTCAGAGGTCAAGTTGACCAGGATTTATTTTGTGTTTGTTTTTTTTGCCTTGCTGTGTTTTTGTCACTGTAAATAGAAAATAAACCGCACCTTTTTTGATTTTGAAAACCACAACCTCCGTCTGCTGGGCCTGTTTTTGGGTGGGGAGCCCATCCCGGGGGTCACACATACCCGCTGCCGAGCTAGCCCCCTCACAGTTGGTGGAGAACCAGTGGCAGTTTTTTTTTTTAAGCCAGCATGGAGGAGATACTGAAACAGCTGGCTCTAGCAAATGCCAATCAACAGCAGACAAATGCAGGTTTGCAAAGGAGCCTTGCAGCCCAGCAGCAAGCTCATCAACAGAGCCTTGCAACTTTACAACAGAGTCTGGAGGCTCAGCAACAAGCCCAACAGCAATCTGAGGCCCGCTTCATAGACCTGTTGCAGAAGCAAGAGCAGAGACTACAACAACAGATGGAAGCAGTAATGCAGCAACGTCCGCAGACCGGTGAGGAAAGCCGTCCCACTAATACCGCGTCCTTTGGGGTGAGTCGTTTATTGACAAAAATGACTGGAGAGGATGATCCAGAGGTATTTTTGACCACATTTGAAAGGACCGCTGAAAGAGAAAAGTGGCCTGAGGAGCAGTGGGCTGGACTGGTGGCTCCTCTGTTAACGGGTGAATCGCAGAAAGCTTACTATGACCTAGAGCCTGACCAAGCAAAAGACTATGTGATGCTAAAAGCTGAAATATTGGCAAGGCTGGGTGTCACCCTGGCTGTCCGGGCTCAGCGTGTGCATAACTGGACTTTCCAGCTTGGAAAACCCCCCAGGTCTCAAATGTATGATCTCATTCACCTGAGCAGAAAGTGGCTACAGCCAGAGACTTTGTCCGCACCAAAGATTGTGGAACGTGTTGTAATGGATCGGTTTTTGAGAGCTCTTCCTACTGCCATCCAAAAGTGGGTAAGCCATGGAGACCCAGAGACGGCCGATGGTCTTGTGGATCGTGTGGAGAAATACTTGGCTACAGAGAACCTGACGGCCTCTTCCAGAGACACTCGGACTTTCCACCCTAAGACCAGACCATCCCCAGGGGCGGATAAGAGGATTCCAAGGGGTAAGGGTGGAGAGAGTGAGAGGGTGGGAGCTCTACCCCAAGTTTGGCGAGAACAGCCTGGGAAATCAGCGGCTCAAGAGGCGGCAAGAAGGATCATTTGCTACCGCTGCCGGCAAGCGGGACATATTGCAGCAAATTGCCCGGTTTTGGAGGAACCCATGCAGTGTGACTTTCTGACGGGCAGACGTCAGTCGCTGTGTGCGACAGTCGCATGCACTGCCATTCGGGGAACTGAGAAACATTTATGCAAAATGTGTATTAATGGTAGAAATGTTGTGGTATTGCTGGATTCAGGTAGCCTTGTGACCCTGATAAAGGCTGAGTTAGTTAAAACAGAGGTCTCTGGGAATAGCAAGGTAGCCGTTATTTGTGTGCATGGGGACACCCGAGAGTATCCAGTGACTACAGTGTGTTTCGAGACCCCCAAAGGTACCCTTTCTCATCCAGTGGGCTTAGTGTCTCAGTTACCGCATGACGCCATTGTGGGAAGGGATTTTCCGAAGTTCTGGGAACTGTGGGATGATCATGAGCCCCCCACTGGTGCCCCTATGTACCAGGAATATGATAGCCAGAACTCCTCTGAGAGTGGTGAGGACTCTCCCGAATTTCCCTTGTCAGTATTGGCAGGGGAGACTCAAGAAACTGGAGAGGAGCCCACCTCCTCAGACGAAAACCTACCGTCTGTGGAGTTTTCTGATCTTGAGGTTCACAGGGAAAACTTTGCCACAGAACAGTTGAAAGACCCCGCCCTAATAAAGGCACGGGAAAACGTAGTGAAAATAGATGGCGAGTTAGTGAACCCAGATAATACCTGCACTTACCCATACTTCAGCGTAGAGAAGGACCTACTGTATCGGGTGGCAAAAAGGGCAGAAGAAACCGTTGAGCAGCTGGTGGTGCCCAAACCTTACAGGAAGTTGGTGTTGGAGTTGGCCCATGGGCACATTCTTGGAGGTCATCTGGGGACAGAGAAAACCCGAGAGAGGGTATTACAGAGATTCTATTGGCCTGGGGTGATGAAGGACATAGAAAATTATTGTTCCTCCTGCCCTGTGTGTCAGAGGTCGGCCCCGATGCCACACTTCCGTAGCCCGCTGGTCCCTCTACCCATCATTGAGGTCCCGTTTGAGAGAATCGCAATGGATTTGGTAGGTCCTATAATCAAGTCCGCTAGGGGGCACCAGTACATATTGGTTATAATGGACTATGCCACCCGTTATCCAGAAGCGATCCCTCTCAGAAATACCTCGGCCAAAACCATAGCCAAAGAGCTATCTCTTGTTTTTAGCCGGGTGGGTATTTGTAAAGAACTGCTTACGGACCAAGGTACACCCTTTATGTCCCGGGTTATGAAGGAGCTGTGTAAATTGTTCAAAGTGACGCAATTACGTACATCTGTGTATCACCCCCAAACCGATGGGCTGGTTGAAAGATTCAACAAAACCCTAAAACAAATGTTGAAGAAAGTGGTGGATAGGGATGGAAAGGATTGGGACTGTCTACTTCCTTATTTGATGTTTGCTATTAGGGAGGTGCCCCAATCCTCTACGGGATTCTCCCCCTTTGAGTTACTGTATGGGAGACACCCAAGAGGGCTGTTGGATATTGCCAAGGAAACTTGGGAAAGTGAGAGTTCTCCCCACAGGAGTGTGATTGAGCATGTCGCCCTGATGCAAGATCGAATTGCACAGGTAATGCCCATCGTGAAGGAACATTTGGCCCAAGCGCAGTTGGCACAGCAGAGAGTGTACAACCGTGGAGCCAAGACCCGTACCTTTTCCCCGGGGGATAGGATATTGGTACTTGTCCCTACGGTTGAAAGTAAATTCCTTGCCAAATGGCAAGGCCCCTACGAGATAATGGAAAAAGTGAGCGAAGTGAATTACAAGGTCAGACAACCAGGAAGGCGAAAGCCCGAACAGATCTATCACGTTAATCTGTTGAAAGCCTGGAGGGATAGAGAGTCCCTAGTCGCAGACACTTGGTCACCAGCTCAAACTGGTTGCGTGATTCCTGAGGTTGGAATCGCAGCCACCTTGTCACAACCCCAACAACAGGAGGTTAAGGAGTTTGTGCTTCGCAACAAGGAGGTATTCTCTGAGCTGCCGGGACAAACATCTGGGGTAGAGCATGACATTATTACCCCGCCCGGTGAAAGGGTGAAGTTAAAACCCTATCGGATCCCAGAGGCCCGACGGGAGGCAATACGGGAGGAAGTACAGAAAATGCTGAACTTAGGGGTGATAGAGGAGTCCCAAAGTGATTGGTCTAGTCCCATTGTGTTGGTGCCTAAACCGGATGGGAGCTGGCGATTTTGTAACGATTTTCGTCAGTTGAACAAAGTTACAAAATTTGACACCTACCCCATGCCACGTATAGATGAGTTGATCGACCGGCTGGGAACAGCCCGATACATGACGACTCTTGACCTCACAAAAGGGTATTGGCAAATCCCCCTGGCCAAGTCGGCCAAAGAGAAAACCGCATTTGTAACCCCAGACGGGGCGTTCCAATATAAAAGAATGCCGTTCGGGTTACAGAATGCGCCGGCCACATTCCAGCGGAAAATGGACCAGATGCTGAGGCCCCATCGGAAGTATGCTGCGGCTTACCTGGATGACGTAATTGTCCATAGCACAGATTGGGCCTCACATCTGCCAAAAGTGCAAGCAGTCCTGGACTCTGTTCGGGAAGCAGGGTTTACGGCTAACCCCAAGAAGTGTACCATTGGGCAGGAGGAGGCCAAATATCTTGGGTACACCATTGGGAGGGGAGTAATAAAACCCCAACTCAACAAAGTCGAGGCCATCCAGAGTTGGCCACGTCCCAACAGCAAGAAGCAGGTACGAGCCTTTCTGGGAATCGCTGGGTATTATCGGCGATTCATTCCCCACTTTGCTTCTAAGGCTGTGCCCCTAACCAACCTGACGAAGGGGAAAGGGTCGGTCATGATTAAATGGACCCCCGAGGCTGAGGCAGCATTCCAATTCTTGAAACAAGCCTTATGTAGCCAGCCAGTGTTGTACTCACCCGACTTCTCTAAAGACTTTGTCGTACAAAGTGATGCGTCAGATGTGGGGTTAGGAGCAGTATTGTCCCAGGTCTGGAACGGGGAAGAGCACCCAGTCATTTACCTCAGCAGGAAGTTGAAGTCCCATGAGGTAAATTACGCCACCGTTGAAAAGGAGTGTTTAGCGGTGAAGTGGGCTCTAGATTCCCTTCGGTACTACCTGCTAGGTAGGCACTTTGACATGGTTACGGATCACGCTCCGTTAAAGTGGATGGCTCAAAACAAGGAAACAAATAGAAGAGTGAATAGGTGGTTCCTGGCCCTCCAGGAATTCAACTTCACAGTAAAGCATCGCCCTGGCGTTCAAATGGGGAATGTGGATGCTTTGTCTCGAGTACATGAATGCCTGATTGCTGGTGTTCCAACCCCGAGGTTAAAACAAGAGGGGGGGGTATGTGACAGCAGGAAGGTAAAGTCACCTGGTTGCATCCAGGGGGGTAGATATATTTCGCCCAGATTCAGGCTTTACGCCGATTTATACAGCTAGGTGGAGAGTTGTATAAGGCTAGTGGGCTCATGGATGACTCATACCTCTAAGGAGAGGGCTGGGCGTCGTGCAGACAGGGAGTTGATGAGATCAGCTGAACCTTGTCAGCTCATTTAGGCCTCTATAAGAAATCCCAGCTTCATTAGATGTTAGCTCATGCCTGGAAGCAGACCTGTGTGGACTGTCTAGGGAGAGTGAACCCCTGTGCGGTGAGAGAAAGCCTGTGTGGCTATATTTTGCTTGGACATTTAAAACCAGGGACTAGGACAGCACTAGGCTGATCCCAGTCGTTAGTTAGGAAACCTGTAAGTTTAGTCAGAGGTCAAGTTGACCAGGATTTATTTTGTGTTTGTTTTTTTTGCCTTGCTGTGTTTTTGTCACTGTAAATAGAAAATAAACCGCACCTTTTTTGATTTTGAAAACCACAACCTCCGTCTGCTGGGCCTGTTTTTGGGTGGGGAGCCCATCCCGGGGGTCACACATACCCGCTGCCGAGCTAGCCCCCTCACAATATATATATATATCCACTATATCCAGTGTAGCTAGATCTGACTGCAGACCGTTCCCGGTGTACTGTTTCTAATATACTTAAGGCAGGCAGGTGAATCAGTGAGCAGCAGTGCATTAAATATATATAAAGTCTCCTACATATATATATCCACTGCATCCAGTCTCAGCAAACCTATATCTGACTGCAGGCCATTCCTGGTGTAGGTGTACGTTTTCAAATATACTTCAGGCAGGCAGGTGCTTCAGTGATCTGCAGTGCATTAAATATATGTACAGTCTCCTACATATATTTATATCCACTTTATCCAGTCTCGCCAATCCTATATCTGACTGCAGGCCATTCCTGGTGTACTTTTCCAAATATACTTTAAGGCAGGCAGGCAGGTGCTTCAGTGATCTGCAGTGCATTAAATATGTATACAGTCTCCTACATATATATCCACTGCATCGAGTCTGCTTCAGCCTATATCTGACTGCAGGCCATTCCTGGTGTACGTTTTCAAATATACTTCAGGCAGGCAGGTGCTTTCAGTGAGCTGCAGTGCATTAAATATATATACAGTCTCCTACATATATACAGTGAGGCAAAAAAGTATTTAGTCAGCCACCAATTGTGCAAGTTCTCCCACTTAAAAAGATGAGAGAGGCCTGTAATTGTCATCATAGGTATACCTCAACTATGAGAGACAAAATGTGGAAACAAATCCAGACAATCACATTGTCTGATTTGGAAATATATTTTTTTGCAAATTATGGTGGAAAATAAGTATTTGGTCACCTACAAACGAGCAAGATTTCTGGCTCTCACAGACCTGTATCTTCTTCTTTAAGAGGCTCCTCTGTCCTCCACTCATTATCTGTATTAATGGCACCTGTTTGAACTTGTTATCAGTGTAAAATACACCTGTCCACAACCTCAAACAGTCACACTCCAAACTCCACTATGGAGAAGACCAAAGAGCTGTCGAAGGACACCAGAAAAAAAATTGTAGACCTGCACCAGGCTGGGAAGACTGAATCTGCAATAGGCAAGCAGCTTGGTGTGAAGAAATCAACTGTGGGAGCAATAATTAGAAAATGGAAGACATACAAGACCACTGATAATCTCCCTCGATCTGGGGCTCCACGCAAGATCTCACCCCGTGGGGTCAAAATGATCACAAGAACGGTGAGCAAAAATCACAGAACAACACGGGGGGACCTAGTGAATGACCTGCAGAGAGCTGGGACCAACGTAACAAAGGCTACCATCAGTAACACACTACGCCGCCAGGGACTCAGATCCTGTAGTGCCAGACGTGTCCCTCTGCTTAAGCCAGTACATGTCCGGGCCTGTCTGAGGTTTGCTAGAGAGCACTTGGATGATCCAGAAGAGGATTGGTTGAATGTCATATGGTCAGATGAAACCAAAGTAGAACTGTTTGGTAGAAACACAACTCGTCATGTTTGGAGGAGAGAGAATGCCGAGTTGCAACCAAAGAACACCATACCTACTGTGAAGCATGGGGGTGGCAACATCATGCTTTGGGGCTGTTTCTCTGCAAAGGGAACAGGACGACTGATCCGTGTACATGAAAGAATGAATGTGGCCATGTATCGTGAGATTTTGAGTGCAAACCTCCTCCCATCAGCAAGGGCTTCGAAGATGAAACGTGGCTGGGTCTTTCAGCATGACAATGATCCCAAACACACAGCCAGGGCAACTAAGGAGTGGCTTCGTAAGAAGCATTTCAAGGTCCTGGAGTGGCCTAGCCAGTCTCCAGATCTCAGCCCCATAGAAAACCTTTGGAGGGAGTTGAAAGTCCGTGTTGCCCAGCGACAGCCTCAAAACATCACTGCTCTAGAGGAAATCTGCATGGAGGAATGGGCCAACATACCAGCAACAGTGTGTGACAACCTTGTGAAGACTTACAGAAAACGTTTGACCTCTGTCATTGCCAACAAAGGATATATAACAAAGTATTGAGATGAACTTTTGATGTTGACCAAATACTTATTTTCCACCATAATTTGCAAAAAAATTCTTTCCAAATCAGACAATGTGATTGTCTGGATTTGTTTCCACATTTTGGCTCTCATAGTTAAGGTATACCTATGATGACAATTACAGGCCTCTCTCATTGTTTTAAATGGGAGAACTTGAACAATTGGTGGCTGACTAAATACTTTTTTGCCCCACTGTATATCCACTGCATCGAGTCTCGCTAAGCCTATATCTGACTGCAGGCCATTCCTGGTGTACTTTTCAAATATACTTCAGGCAGGCAGGTGCTTCAGTGATCTGCAGTGCATTAAATATATATATACAGTCTCCTACATATATATATATATATATATCCACTGCATCCAGTC
Source organism: Rana muscosa (assembly GCA_029206835.1). NCBI lineage: Eukaryota > Metazoa > Chordata > Amphibia > Anura > Ranidae > Rana > Rana muscosa. Next base: position 458,703,069 of record CM055116.1, on the reverse strand, counting down.
TTGCCAAGCCTATATCTGACTGCAGGCCATTCCTGGTGTACGTTTCCAAATATACTTTAAGGCAGGCAGGCAGGTGCTTCAGTGATCTGCAGTGCATTAGATATATACAGTCTCCTACATATATATATCCACTGCATCGAGTCTCGCCAAGCCTATATCTGACTGCAGGCCATTCCTGGTGTACGTTTTCAAATATACTTTCAGGCAGGCAGGTGATTCAGTGATCTGCAGTGCATTAAATATATATACAGTCTCCTACATATATATATCCACTGCATCCAGTCTAGCCAAGCCTATATCTGACTGCAGGCCATTCCTGGTGTACTTTTTCTAGTAAACTTCAGGCGGCGTTTTGCTAATCAAATTTTACAATTTTATGTCTGGAAGGCCACTAAGGAGAGGCAGACACTCACAGGCCACTAAAAGAGGGCAAGCAGGCTCTGTGTCTACAGCCAACAGTGCTGGTCGGTGCATCCTCAGCAAGTGGCCGTGGGGCACGCTTGTCCTTTTTTTCTGCAGCTGGCCGTGTTACTGAGCCACAACATGCAGAAGAGTTGGTGGAGTGGATAACAAAGCCGTCCTCATCCTCCTCATCCTCTGTCACCCAGGCTCAGAGTAGTTTGCCTGTGAATGCAGCTGTCAAAGCGGCCTATTTAATCGGCTCAATGTCATCAGTCACTCCTTCCCTAGCCCCACCATAATGCACGGAGGAGTCCCCCGAACTGTTCGACCACAGTGTCGGGTACATGCTGCAGGAGGATGCGCAGTGTTTTGAAGGCTCCGATGATGTTACCCAGGTTGAGGAAGGCAGTACCGTGAGCCCACAGAGAGGAGGTGCCCAAGAAGGACAAGAAACTGGCAGTCATGTTCCCCCAGCTGCAGCATACTGCCAAATTTGCTCCAGTGACGAGGAGGGAGGGGATGATGAGGTCACCCACTCTACGTGGGTGCCTGATAGAAGAGAGGAGGAGGAGGAGGCACATCTCCAACGAGGCAGGATGCCCTCTCAGGGCTAGCTTAAGGGCAGTCACCTGACTGCATCACACCGCAGAGCTCCACATGTGCAGGGCGCTGCTGACTCCCCGCGTATTTTGATAAGTTCTTTGGTGTGGGCCTTTTTTGACACGTGTGCAGCAGATCGCACCATTGCTGTTTGGAACATATGTCTGAAGCGTATCAAGCTTGGCCAAAACAGAAGCTGCTTGGGCACCAAATGCTTGACCAGACATATGTCGACCTCCCATGCAGTCCGTTGGCAACAGTACTTAAAAGACCCACACCAAACAACAAGGCGGACCTCTCCTTGCTCCTCATCAGCTGGGATCTCCAACCCCACTATACCTTCAGTCCACTCAGAAACCTGCACTGAGAGGAATGAAGGTGTAGAATTAGGTGTGCCAAGTACTTGCGGGCAATCTGCTATCGCTACATCAACATCCGATCGTAGCAGGCAAATTTCCCTACCCCAGTTGCTAAACCGTCGAAAGAAATTCGGTCCCAACCATCCACATGCTTAGCGTCTGAATGCTAGCTTGGCTAAATTGTTAGCACTCCAACTGCTGCCTTTTCAGCTGGTAGACTCTGCCCCCTTTCGTGAATTTGTGGAATGTGCGGTACCTCAGTGGCAGGTTCCCAAGCCATTTATTTTCACGGAAGGCCATTTCGGCTCTCTACCGGCATGTGGAAGGCAATGTCTTGGCCTCATTGGACAGGGCAGTCAGCGGTAAGGTGCATATTACCGCTGACTCATGGTCCAGCAGGCATGGACAGGGATGTTACCTTTCTTTCACGGTGCACTGGGTAACTCTGCTGGCTGCTGGGAAGGATGCAGGACAGTATGCAGTATTGTTGGAGCTTGTTCCGCCACCACGCCTCCAAAATGCTAGTAGTGGTGATTCTGCCACAGCTCTCTCCTCCACCCCCTCCCCTTCTTCTTCCTCTATAGCCTCTTCTTCTGCAGATTTGTCCTCGGAACCAGCAGTGCTCCGTAGGCATTCAAGGGGCTACACAAGCACTCAGGTAAAAAGATTCTATGCAGTGCTTGAGTTGGTCTGCTTAGGGGACAGGAGCCACACTGGGGCAGTGATTCTGTTAGCTCTGCAGGGGCAGACTCAGAGGTGGTTGATGCCACGCCAGCTTCAGCCAGGAATGGTTGTATGCGACAATGGCACCAACCTCCTCTCTGCCCTCCGACAGGGACACTTGACCCATGTTCCCTGTTTGGCTCACGTCCTGAATTTGGTGGTGCAGCGGTTCTTTTGCAGGTACCCGGGCTTACAGGATCTCCTGAGGCAGGCCAGGAAAGTCTGTGGGCATTTCAGCCGGTCATATATTGCCAGTGCTCGGCTGGCTGACCTTCAAAAGGAATGCAACCTGCCCAAGAACTGCCTCATTTGTGACATGCCCACCAGGTGTGATTATGGCACCAGGACAGGGTCAAAGGAGCTTGGCTTTTTGTCACCATTTGAGGAGGCCATGAGGATGGTGAGCAGTGACAGTGCATTCATCAGTGATAATGTCCCTCTTGTCTTCCTGTTGGAGCGCACGCTTTGTTGAATAATGGACAGGGCACTTGAGGCAGAACAGAGGGAGGAAGAGAAGGACTTCCTTACCTCTCAAGGCCCCCTTTATCCAGATAGTATCCCTGCGGGCCCACCGATCACACAGGAAGAGGAGGAGGAGGAGGATGAGGATTGTGTCAGCATGGAGGTGGAGCCTAGCACTCAGCATCAGCAGCAATCTTCAAGTGATCGTTATCAGTCCCCAGAAACCCATGGACTTGTACGTGGCTGGGAGGAGTTGGCTGCGGATCATGTCATCCTTAGTGACCCAGAGGACTCCGGATCGAATGCCCCATCAAACTTATGCTGATGGCCTCCCTGATCCTGCAAAGCCTGCAAAAGGACCCTCGGATTCGTGGTATCAAGCAGAGGGATCATTACTGGCTGGCAACCCTTCTTGATCCACGTTAAAAGGGTAAGGTTGCACAACTTATCCAGCCTTCGCAGAGGGAGCCCTTGCAGAAAGGTTTGTGCAATGCGTTTCCAGAGCCTGGGAGGTTACAATTTCCTGGTGCTGGACAACGTGTTGCTGAGGCTTTATTCAGTCATAGAAAGAGTGGTAGAGAAGGTGGCCGTCTGACCAATGCCTTCAGACAATTCTTTAGTCCGCAGCCCCAAGGTCGGATCAGTTCCAGCAACCATCGCCAGCGTCTTATTTACATGGTGCAGGAATATCTAGGGGCAAGACCAGACTTGGAGACCTTTCCAACCAAAAACCCACTGGGTTACTGGGTCTTGAGGATGGATCACTGGCCAGAGCTTGCACAATATGCAATTGATCTACTGGCCTGTCCTGCATTCTTTCTGAACGCATATTCAGTGCTGCTGAAGGCTTTGTAACCGATCACAAAGTGCGCCTGTCCACAGACTCAGTTGATCAGCTCACCTTCATAAAAATGAATCAGTCTTGGATCATAAGCTACCAAGCACCTGATGCTGATGTAACCAATACATTTTTCTATGAATGTGGGATCCCTTGAAGACTGCGTATGCTGAGTGACTATCCTATTCCACCTCAATGTTCATGTTGATAGCTTCTAAGAACATTTTTGTTTCAGGGCACCATCACCACTGCCTAAGGTCCAATTTTTCTGCCACTGTTTAAACAGGGGAGTGTAATTATAATTTTTGCTGTAATATTTCGCAGCAGGGCTTGTTCTTGCACTCAACTACAGTATCTGTGAGGGGTTGCAGTGTTGTGGCACCACCACCACTGCCTAAGGCCCAATTTTTCTGCCCCTGTTTAAAAGGGGTGTGTAATTACAAATTTTGCTGTAATATTTTGCAGCAGGGCTCATTCCTGCGCTCAACTAGACTATCTGTGTGGGGTTGCAGTTTTGTGGCACCACCACCACCACTGCCTAAGGCACATTTTTTTTGCCCCTGTTTAACAGGGGCATGTAATTAAAATTTTTGCTGTAATATTTTGCAGCAGGGTTCCTGCGCTCAACAAGAGTATCTGTGAGGCTTTACAGTGTTGTGTCACCACCGCCTAAGGCCCAATATTTCTGCCCCTGTTTAACAGGGGCATGTAATTATAATTTTTGACCTAATATTTCACAGCAGGGCCCGTTCCTGCGCTCAACAAGAGTATCTGTGAGGCTTTACAGTGTTGTGCCACCACCACCACTACTGCCTAAGGCCCAATTTTTCTGCCCCTGTTTAACAGGGGCATGTAATTACAATATTTGCTCTAATATTTCACAGCAGGGCTCGTTCCTGCGCACAACAGAATCTGTGAGGGGTTACAGTGTTGTGGCACCACCACCACTGCCTAAGACCCAATTTTTCTGCCCCTGTTTAACAGGGGCGTGTAATTACAATTTTTGATCTAATATTTCACAGCAGGGCCTGTTCCTGCGCCCACCAAGAGTAACTATGAGGGCTTACAGTGTTGTGGCACCACCACCACCACCACAACCAAAGGCCCAATTTTTTGCCCCTGTTCAACAGGGGCATGTAATTACAATTCTTGATATAATATTTCACAGCAGGGCCCGTTCCAGCGCCCACCAAGAGTAAATGTGAGGGCTTACAGTGTTCTGGTACCACCAACACCTAAGGCCCAATTTTATGCAGAGTATATAGGGCAGGCCATATAGTATATACAGGAGGTCCCCTACTTTCAAACATCCGACTTATAAACGACTCCTACTTACAAACAGAGGGAGACAACAGGAAGTGAGAGGAAATCTACCCCTAGGAAGGGAAATTCTCTCCTGTAAGAGTTAATATGGGAAAAAGGTGTCTCCACTGATGCTTTATCACCAATCCTTTTTTTCCCTAAAAAACCCAAATGTTCTAAATCCAATTGACATTGGGACAGAAAGTGAGGTGAAATCTTCTGAACAGGGGCACAGACAGCAAAACAAATGTTACAGGGGTGATGATAACCCTTCCCTAGATTTTTTGGCTGGCGCTACTCTTACAAAATGTACCTGTTCCAAATTACAAACAGATTCAACTTAAGAACAAACCTACACTCCCTGTCTTGTTTGGACTGCCTGTATACTGCTGTTCAGAGTATATAGGGTCTGGGGGCCCCACGACTTTTCTTTTTTTAACTTGGGTGCGGGGTTCCTCTTAATATCCATACAAGACCCAAAGGGCCTGGTAATGGGCTGGGGGGAGGGGTTTACCCATGCCGTTTTTCTCAATAATTTTCATCCATATTGCCGGGACCCGACATTACATTACAGCCGCAAGCAGTTTTGAATGACTTTTATTCCTTTAGAAATGTAATTTTGTGCAGGGACTGTTCTAAACACGGGACACACGCACCACTTTACAGACATTTAGACACCCCCCAGGTACGATATTTAAAGGAATATTTCACTTTTATTTTTTCACTTTAATCACTTAAGCCCCGGACCATTTTGTAGCTAAAGGACCAGAGGTGTTTTCAGAATTTTGCACTGCGCTGCTTTAACTGTAAATTGTGCGGACATGCAATGTTGTACCCAAACAAAATTTGCGTCCTTTTCTTGCCACAAATAGAGCTTTCTTTTAATGGTATTTGATTGCCTCTGCGATTTTTATTTTTTGCGATATAAACTGAAAATTTTGAAAAAATATTATATTTTCTACTTTTTGTTATAAGAAAAATCGAATAAACTCAATTTTAGTCATACATTTAGGCCAAAATGTATTCAGCCACATGTCTTTAGTAAAAAAAATGTCAATAAGTGTATATTCATTGGTTTGCACAAAAGTTATAGCGTCTACAAACTAGGGTACATTTTCTGGAATTTACACAGCTTTTAATTTATGACTGCCTATCTCATTTCTTGAGGTGCTAAAATGGCAGGGCAGTACAAACCCCCCCCCCAAATGACCCCATTTTGGAAAGTAGACATCCCAAGGAAATTGCTGAGAGGCATGTTGAGCCCATTAAATATTTTTTTTTTGTCTCAAGTGATTGAATAATGACAAAAAAAAAAAAAAATTACAAAAAGTTGTCACTAAAATATATATTGCTCACACATGCCATGGTTATATGTGGATTTGCACCCCAAAATAAATTTTGCTGCTTCTCCTGAGTACGGGGATACCACATGTGTGGGACTTTTTGGGAGCCTAGCCGCGTACGGGCCCTCGAAAACCAAAGCACCGCCTTCAGGATTTCTAAGGGCGTAAATTTTTGATTTCACTCCTCACTACCTTATCACAGTTTTGAAGGCCATAAAATGCCAAAATAGCACAAAACCCCCCCAAATGACCCCATTTTAGAAAGTAGACACCCCAAGGAAATTGCTGAGAGGCATGTTGAGCCCATTGAATATTTTTTTTTTGTCCCAAGTGATTGAATAATGACAAAATAAAATACAAAAAGTTGTCCCTAAATGATATATTGCTCACACATGCCATGGTTATATGTGAAATTGCACCCCAAAATACATTTTGCTGCTTCTCCTGAGTACGGGGATACCACATGTGTGGGACTTTTTGGGAGCCTAGCCGCGTACGGGCCCCCGAAAACCAAGCACCGCCTTCAGGATTTCTAAGGGCGCAAATTTTTGATTTCACTCCTCACTACCTATCACAGTTTCGAAGGCCATAAAATACCAAAATAGCACAAAACCCCCCCAAATGACCCCATTTTAGAAAGTAGACACCCCAAGGAAATTGCTGAGAGGCATGTTGAGCCCATTGAATATTTTTTTTTGTCCCAAATGATTGAATAATGACAAAAAAAAATTACAAAAAGTTGTCACTAAATGATATATTGCTCACACATGCCATGGTTATATGTGAAATTGCACCCCAAAATACATTTTGCTGCTTCTCCTGAGTACGGGGATACCACATGTGTGGGACTTTTTAGGAGCCTAGCCGCGTACGGGACCCGGAAAATCAAGCATCGCCTTCAGGATTTCTAAGGGCACAAATTTTTGATTTTACTCCTCACTACCTATCACAGTTTCGAAGGCCATAAAATGCCAAAATAGCACAAAACCCCCCCAAATGACCCCATTTTGGAAAGTAGACACCCCAAGCTATTTGCTGAGAGGCATGGTGAGTATTTTACAGCTCTCATTTGTTTTTGAAAATGAAGAAAGAAAATATATATATATTTTTTTTCAATTTTCAAAACTTTGTGACAAAAAGCGAGATCTGAAAAATACTCACCATACCTCTCAGCAAATAGCTTGGGGTGTATACTTTCCAAAATGGGGTCATTTGGGGGGGTTTTGTGCCATCTGGGCATTCCATGGCCTCCGAAACTGTGATAGGCAGTGAGGAGTGAAATCAAAAATTTACACCCTTAGAAAGCCTGAAGGCGGTGCTTGGTTTTTGGGGTCCCGTACGCGGCTAGGCTCCCAAAAAGTCTCACACATGTGGTATCCCCGTACTCAGGAGAAGCAACAGAATGTATTTTGGGGTGTAATTCCACATATGCCCATGGCATGTTTGAGCAATATATCATTTAGTGACAACATCGTGCAAAAAAAATTAAAAAAATAAATAAATTGTATTTTTTCCGCAAATTGTGTCAACATATAAAATATTCAATGGACTCGACATGCCTCTCAGTATATAGCTTGGGGTGTCTACTTTCCAAAATGGGGTCATTTGGGGGGGTTTTGAACTGTCCTAGCATTTTATACACAACATTAAGAAGCTTACATCCACTCTTCTAACCACTTGAAGACAAAGCCCTTTCTGACACTTTTTGTTTACATGAAAACATATTTTTTTTGCAAGAAAATTATGTTAACCCACCAAACATTATATATTTTTTAAAAGCAAAGGCCCTACAGATTAAAATGGTGGGTGTTGAATTTTTTTTTCCACACAGTATTTGCGCAGCGATTTTTCAAACGCATTTTTTTAGGAAAAAATACACTTTTTTTAATTTTAATGCACTAAAACACACTATATTGCCCAAATGTTTGATGAAATAAAAAAGATGATCTTAGGCCGAGTACATAGATACCAAACACGACATGCTTTAAAATTTCGCACAAACGCGCATTGGCGACAAACTACATACATTTTCAAAAGCCTTTAAAAGCCTTTACAGGTTACCACGTTAGATTTACAGAGGAGGTCTACTGCTAAAATGACTGCCCTCAATCTGACCTTCGCGGTGATACCTCACATGCATGGTGCAATTGCTGTTTACATATGACGCCAGACCGACGCTTGCGTTCGCCATTGCGCAAGAGCAGGGCAGGACAGGGGTACTTTTTTTTTTTTTTTATTATCAATTTTGCTTTTTTATTTTATTTTTAAACTGTTCCTTCCATATTTATTTATTTTTTTATCATTTTTATTGTTATCTCAGGGAATGTAAATATCCCCTATGATAGCAATAGGTAATGACAGGTACTCTTTTTTTGAAAAAACTGGGGTCTATTAGACCCTAGATCTTTCCTCTGCCCTCAAAGCATCTGACCACACCAAGATTGGTGTGATAAAATGCTTTCCCAATTTCCCAATGGCGCTTTTTATATCCGGGGGGGGGACATTCCGTCCCACTGCTTGTAAAAGCAGTCCAGAGGCTAATTAGCCACTAGGATTGCTTTTACATGAAAGCCGGCCGCTGGCTGAAAAGAATGATACCAAGATGATACCTAAACCCGCAGGCATCAATCTGGTATAACCATTCAAAGTCCAGCAACATACCAGTACGTTGCTGGTCCTTGTTGGACATGTATTGTAATCTTTTTTTTCATGCAGCCTATTGGCTGAACGAAAAAAGAGATTGATCGGTGGGTATGCCCACCATTAGAATACCTCCCTTCATTCACCCACTTCTAATGATGGGCATACATGCACAATTTATATATGCCGAAGCATGGGGGCATCCTCCCACAAAAGTTATGCCGCACACACAGGACTTTTCTACGGGCAAGCCTCCGTCGGAATTTTGACCGTATGTACGCAGCATTAGGAGTAAAATCGCTCCTCCGCCCCTGCTGCCCCAATGCTTCGGCATATATGCTTTTTTTTTAACTGTGGTGGTGAAATAACCTCCTATAGCACTGGAGTCGCAGGGATCAGGCCTGTCTCTGCGAACGCTGCAGTTATGTGTGTTGTGTTTTGTAAGTGACAGTGATCGATCGATACTGCACTTGGGTGGCCTGGGCTGGACGGAGGGGCAAAACGCAGGTGCTAGCAGGTATCTGGGCTGATCCCGCTAACACTGCGTTTTTGGGAACCCTAAATTGCTGGGGACGCTAGTATAGATCTGATCAGATCAGATATTGATCTGTTCAGATACTATACCACTAAGGGAGGTGTATGCTTCACGCGTGGGTGTTAGCGTTACTGGCACAAACCTGACGCTGCCTGGGGCGACGCAGACCCTCTCTGACGCTAAAACCTAATTGATATCACCCGCCGGGCGATCAGGGGGTTAAACCTTTATTGGGTTATATATGGCGGGTGCCCTGACACTATAAAAAGCAAACTAACTAACCAGCCTCACCCGTAACACTTATATGGTGATCACTGGTGAAAGGGTTAACTAGGGGCAATCAGGGGGTTAAACCTTTATTAGGTAATATATGGGGGTACCCGACGCTATAAAAACCTGCGGCGAACCAAAAAAAATAACTGGCTACCTATCGGCATCACCGACACTAAGACAGCGATCAGAAAAACGATCGCTTAGTGACACTGGCAAAAGGGGGTGAAAGGGTTACCTGGGGGGGGCGATCAAGGGGTTAAACCTTTATTAGGTAATATATGGGGGTACCCGACGCTATAAAAACCTGCGGCAAACCTAAAAAAAATAACTGGCTACCTATCGGCATCACCGACACTAAGACAGCGATCAGAAAAACGATTGCTTAGTGACAGCGGTGCTAGGGGGTGAAAGGGTTACCTGGGGGGGGCGATCAAGGGGTTAAACCTTTATTAGGTAATATATGGGGGTACCCGACGCTATAAAAACCTGCGGCGAACCTAAAAAAAATAACTGGCTACCTATCGGCATCACCGACACTAAGACAGCGATCAGAAAAACGATCGCTTAGCGACACAGGTGAAAGGGTTACCTGGGGGGCGATCAAGGGGTTAAACCTTTATTAGGTAACATATGGGGGTACCCGACGCTATAAAAACCTGCGGCGAACCTAAAAAAAATAACTGGCAACCTATCGGCATCACCGACACTAAAACAGCGATCAGAAAAACGATCACTTAGTGACAGCGGTGCTAGGGGGTGAAAGGGTTACCTGGGGGGCGATCAAGGGGTTAAACCTTTATTAGGGGGGGTTAGGGGGCTACACTGGACCTAAAACTAACTGCCCTGACACTTTTACAGTCACAAATGTCACTGATTGCACACAGTGATCAGTAAATAAATGGTCACTGCAATCAGTGACACTGTGACTGGGGGCTGGGGGGTGATCTGGGGGGTGATCTGGGGGTGTCTGGGGGGGGGATTTATGTATCTATGTGTGCTGGTGTTAGTGTAGTGTTTGTGCACTAACCTGTGTGTCTTCTCTCATGCGGCGCTCGGTATATGTGAGCGCCGCATGAGGGATGACATCACTTCCTCCTGCCTGTGTAAACATTACACAGGCAGAGGAAGCATTTTATTCGCCGGGAGCGATCACGAGGGGGTGGCCAGAATCGAATGGCGGCCCCCTCATCGCGAAGCGATCCCGCCCGCTCACTGTACCGGAGGGGGGTCCGATTGGACCCCCCACCCATACGAAGGCAGGCACGTACAGGTACGTGATTGTGCCTGTCCGTGCCATTCTGCCGACGTATATTTACAGTGGGCGGTCGTTAAGTGGTTAAGCATTATTAAAATCACTGCTCACTGGACCCGGGTCCACAACACTTTTTATGACAATAACTTGTATATTAGACTTTAAAATTAGCACTTTTGGTTTTTCACGTTCGGGTCCCATAGATTTTAACGGTGTTCGAATGTTTGCGCGAAATTTCGGTCCGTTCGCATGTTCTGCCGCAAACCAAACCGGGGGGGTGTTCGGCTCATCCCTAAACATGAGTCATAATTGCATGAGCCAAAACTTTGCCATGTTAAAACAAATATCATAAGATATAAAACTACATGGGCAGCAACAATACCAGACTGTGTAGACTTTATCAGTGCCCATCTTCAATTGGTGCTCTGCTCTTATATTTCCTTATCTTTGCCAAACAGTAGCACTGCTTTATGTTTCATTAAGGGTGAGTAGTAGAATATAAGTGGTAGATTAAAGCAGAATGAAATCCTAGACAGAGAAATGCCAATCCTATTTGGGGATTGGTCAGGGCTCCCAAATTCACCCCATGTCCCCCTCACTCTCTGCCCTGCCTCTTTTCCAGAGAAATAAAGTACATGTCAGTCACCTGCTGCTACACTAAGCCACTCCCCAGCCCAAGATCAAAAACAAACAGGCCTAGCTCACAGCTAGGCCTGCCTAAATTTACCTGCACTGGCTGTAAAAACACAAACACTACTCTAGCGCCTACCTACCTAAGATAGAGGGTGCTACAAGTGTAAGGGGACATCACAATTGTTCCATTTCAAGTTTATTACTGGAAATTATATTGACATATCTAGCAGCAGTGGTAAAAAAAAAAAAATCAGCCCTGGGTGTCAAATATGTTAGGCTGGTCACATTCTTTTTTATTTCATTTAAAGTTTTTACTGATTTACTAATGTAACATGGGTTGTAATTATAACCATTTTTAGCAGAGATTCCCTAAACTGTTGACAATTTAAGAGTTCCTTTAAAAGGAAATAGTTGAGAAAGACTGCTCTAAGGGTTCATTGTCGTCCATACCTTCTAGTTGTCTGTTATCCTAAGTGCTTATAACCTAACATATAGTACAGCCAGTTGAGGCTTGTTGAAAATCAGAGTCTTTTGTTAAAATATGATGTTCTATCCAGTAGAGTTACATAGCTGTCAGATTTAAGTCTTCTGACTGATTAGTAAAACTGGGTATGTTTATAGTGGACTCTGGCCAATGTGCATTCCAGAACTACTCATGGGAAACTTGGGAGTCTCAGTGAATAATGTGTTGAGATTCATGTAGAACAAACAAATATTACTAACATAAAATATCAAATAATTGAAGGATCACTGTAGTGAAAAATATTGTATTCTGTTAACCAGAGACATGACTACAGATCATGGGGCCCCCTGGCATTCTCCCTTCTGTCATACAGTTTGTCTAAATCAAGGACAGACAACACAAGAGTAGGGATGAGCCGAACACCCCCGGGTTCGGTTCGCACCAGAACCCGCGAACGGACCGAAAGTTCGCACGAACGTTAGAACCCTAATAAATACAATGGATGCGAACGTTCGAAATCTAAAGTGCTAATTATAACGACTATTATGCATGTTATTGTCCTAAAAAGGGTTTGGGAACCCGGGTTCTGCACCAGGGGACATGTATCAATGCAAAAAGAAGTTTTAAAAACATCTGTTTTTCGGGAGCAGTCATTTTAATGATGCATAAAGTGAAAAAAAAAATGTCAAATATTCCTTTAAATATCGTACCTGGGGGGTGTCTAAAGTATGCCTGTGAAGTGGCACGTGTTTCCCGTGTTTAGAACTGTCCCTGCACAAAATGACATTTCTAAAGGAAAAAAAAAGCCATTTAAAACTGCTTACGGCTTTAATGTAATGTCTGGTCCCGGTAATATGGATGAAAATCTTTGAGAAAAATGGCATAGCTACTCCATCACCCCCCCCCCCCCACCCCAGCCCATTACCAGCCCCTTTGGGTCTTGTATGGATATTAAGGGGAACCCCGCACACAAAATAAAAAAGGCCCTATATACTCTGAACAGCCGTATACAGGCGGTGCATACAAGACAGGGACTGTAGGTTTGGTTTTATGTAGAATCTGTTTGTAATTTTGAACAGGTACATTGTTTAAGTGTAGCTCCAGCCAAAAAATCTATTTTTAAGCTTTTTGGAAAACATAGGGAAGGGTTATCACCCCTGTAACATTTGTTTTGCTGTCTGTGCCCCTGTTCAGAACATTTCACCTCACTTTCCGTCCCAATGACAAATGTTTTTGAAAAGTGGGGTTTTTATTGAAACAAGGATTGGTGATAAAGCAACAGTAGAGAGGAGACACCTTTTTCCCATATTAACTCTTACAGGAGAGAATTTCCCTTCCTAGGGGTAGATTTCCTCTCACTTCCTGTTGTCTCCTTCCGTTTGCAAGTAGGAGTAGTTTGTAAGTTGGATGTTTGAAAGTAGGGGCCTGCCCTATATACTCTGCTGAAATTTGCTCCTTACATGTTGGTGTTGCCACAACACTGTAAGCCCTCACAGTTACTCTTGGTGGGCGCTAGGGATGAGCTTCGTGTTCGAGTCGAACATACGTTCGACTCGAACATCGGCTGTTCGATCGTTCGACGAAGATCGAACGATTTGGGCCGTTCGCGCCAAATTCGAGTGACGCGAACGGCCCACAATGCACTACGCCATCGTAGTGTCATCCAGGCGCTGTGATTGGCCAAGCATGCACTGTGACCCCGCATGCTTGGCCAATCACAGCGCCGGCAGCGAGGAGAGCAATGATTGGCCACAGGCAGGATGCCTGTGGCCAATTATTGCTGAGGGTGTTTAGTACACGCCCCACACTATAAAAGGCCGCCAGCACGGCGGCCTAGTGTAGTGTGTTCCGGAGCAGGGAAAGACAAGCATAGGCAGGGACAGTGACATTTCTTTCTTTCTTGCTTAACCTGGATTCCTTTAGTTTAGGGAAAGAGAAGGATAGGTAGGGAGAGTGTCAGTGTGTTTTACTGTGCGAGTCCTTGTTTCTAGGGACAAAGAAGGAAAGTGAGGGGATTTCTCCTTGTGCTATAGTGTGCTTTAAAAAAACATTTTTTCTAGGGACAGAAAACTGTAGGTAGGGAGAGTGTCAGTTTCTTTCACTGTGCCAGTCCTTGTTTCTAGGGACAAAGAAGGAAAGTGAGGGGAATTCTCCTTGTGCTATAGTGTGCTTTAAAAAAACATTTTTTCTAGGGACAGAAAACTGTAGGTAGGGAGAGTGACAGTTTCTTTCACTGTGCCAGTCCTTGTTTCTAGGGACAAAGAAGGAAAGTGAGGGGATTTCTCCTTGTGCTATAGTGTGCTTTAAAAAAACATTTTTTCTAGGGACAGAAAACTGTAGGTAGGGAGAGTGTCAGTTTCTTTCACTGTGCCAGTCCTTGTTTCTAGGGACAAAGAAGGAAAGTGAGGGGAATTCTCCTTGTGCTATAGTGTGCTTTAAAAAAACATTTTTTCTAGGGACAGAAAACTGTAGGTAGGGAGAGTGTCAGTTTCTTTCACTGTGCCAGTCCTTGTTTCTAGGGACAAAGAAGGAAAGTGAGGGGATTTCTCCTTGTGCTATAGTGTGCTTTAAAAAAACATTTTTTCTAGGGACAGAAAACTGTAGGTAGGGAGAGTGTCAGTTTCTTTCACTGTGCCAGTCCTTGTTTCTAGGGACAAAGAAGGAAAGTGAGGGGAATTCTCCTTGTGCTATAGTGTGCTTTAAAAAAACATTTTTTCTAGGGACAGAAAACTGTAGGTAGGGAGAGTGTCAGTTTCTTTCACTGTGCCAGTCCTTGTTTCTAGGGACAAAGAAGGAAAGTGAGGGGAATTCTCCTTGTGCTATAGTGTGCTTTAAAAAAACATTTTTTCTAGGGACAGAAAATTGTAGGTAGGGAGAGTGTCAGTTTCTTTCACTGTGCCAGTCCTTGTTTCTAGGGACAAAGAAGGAAAGTGAGGGGAATTCTCCTTGTGCTATAGTGTGCTTTAAAAAAACATTTTTTCTAGGGACAGAAAACTGTAGGTAGGGAGAGTGTCAGTTTCTTTCACTGTGCCAGTCCTTGTTTCTAGGGACAAAGAAGGAAAGTGAGGGGAATTCTCCTTGTGCTATAGTGTGCTTTAAAAAAACATTTTTTCTAGGGACAGAAAACTGTAGGTAGGGAGAGTGTCAGTTTCTTTCACTGTGCCAGTCCTTGTTTCTAGGGACAAAGAAGGAAAGTGAGGGGATTTCTCCTTGTGCTATAGTGTGCTTTAAAAAAAACATTTTTTCTAGGGACAGAAAACTGTAGGTAGGGAGAGTGTCAGTTTCTTTCACTGTGCCAGTCCTTGTTTCTAGGGACAAAGAAGGAAAGTGAGGGGAATTCTCCTTGTGCTATAGTGTGCTTTAAAAAAACATTTTTTCTAGGGACAGAAAACTGTAGGTAGGGAGAGTGTCAGTTTCTTTCACTGTGCCAGTCCTTGTTTCTAGGGACAAAGAAGGAAAGTGAGGGGAATTTTCCTTGTGCTATAGTGTGCTTTAAAAAAACATTTTTTCTAGGGACAGAAAACTGTAGGTAGGGAGAGTGTCAGTTTCTTTCACTGTGCCAGTCCTTGTTTCTAGGGACAAAGAAGGAAAGTGAGGGGATTTCTCCTTGTGCTATAGTGTGCTTTAAAAAAACATTTTTTCTAGGGACAGAAAACTGTAGGTAGGGAGAGTGTCAGTTTCTTTCACTGTGCCAGTCCTTGTTTCTAGGGACAAAGAAGGAAAGTGAAGGGAATTCTCCTTGTGCTATAGTGTGCTTTAAAAAAACATTTTTTCTAGGGACAGAAAACTGTAGGTAGGGAGAGTGTCAGTTTCTTTCACTGTGCCAGTCCTTGTTTCTAGGGACAAAGAAGGAAAGTGAGGGGAATTCTCCTTGTGCTATAGTGTGCTTTAAAAAAACATTTTTTCTAGGGACAGAAAACTGTAGGTAGGGAGAGTGTCAGTTTCTTTCACTGTGCCAGTCCTTGTTTCTAGGGACAAAGAAGGAAAGTGAGGGGATTTCTCCTTGTGCTATAGTGTGCTTTAAAAAAACATTTTTTCTAGGGACAGAAAACTGTAGGTAGGGAGAGTGTCAGTTTCTTTCACTGTGCCAGTCCTTGTTTCTAGGGACAAAGAAGGAAAGTGAGGGGATTTCTCCTTGTGCTATAGTGTGCTTTAAAAAAACATTTTTTCTAGGGACAGAAAACTGTAGGTAGGGAGAGTGTCAGTTTCTTTCACTGTGCCAGTCCTTGTTTCTAGGGACAAAGAAGGAAAGTGAGGGGAATTCTCCTTGTGCTATAGTGTGCTTTAAAAAAACATTTTTTCTAGGGACAGAAAACTGTAGGTAGGGAGAGTGTCAGTTTCTTTCACTGTGCCAGTCCTTGTTTCTAGGGACAAAGAAGGAAAGTGAGGGGATTTCTCCTTGTGCTATAGTGTGCTTTAAAAAAACATTTTTTCTAGGGACAGAAAACTGTAGGTAGGGAGAGTGTCAGTTTCTTTCACTGTGCCAGTCCTTGTTTCTAGGGACAAAGAAGGAAAGTGAGGGGAATTCTCCTTGTGCTATAGTGTGCTTTAAAAAAACATTTTTTCTAGGGACAGAAAACTGTAGGTAGGGAGAGTGTCAGTTTCTTTCACTGTGCCAGTCCTTGTTTCTAGGGACAAAGAAGGAAAGTGAGGGGAATTCTCCTTGTGCTATAGTGTGCTTTAAAAAAACATTTTTTCTAGGGACAGAAAACTGTAGGTAGGGAGAGTGTCAGTTTCTTTCACTGTGCCAGTCCTTGTTTCTAGGGACAAAGAAGGAAAGTGAGGGGATTTCTCCTTGTGCTATAGTGTGCTTTAAAAAAACATTTTTTCTAGGGACAGAAAACTGTAGGTAGGGAGAGTGTCAGTTTCTTTCACTGTGCCAGTCCTTGTTTCTAGGGACAAAGAAGGAAAGTGAGGGGATTTCTCCTTGTGCTATAGTGTGCTTTAAAAAAACATTTTTTCTAGGGACAGAAAACTGTAGGTAGGGAGAGTGTCAGTTTCTTTCACTGTGCCAGTCCTTGTTTCTAGGGACAAAGAAGGAAAGTGAGGGGAATTCTCCTTGTGCTATAGTGTGCTTTAAAAAAACATTTTTTCTAGGGACAGAAAACTGTAGGTAGGGAGAGTGTCAGTTTCTTTCACTGTGCCAGTCCTTGTTTCTAGGGACAAAGAAGGAAAGTGAGGGGATTTCTCCTTGTGCTATAGTGTGCTTTAAAAAAACATTTTTTCTAGGGACAGAAAACTGTAGGTAGGGAGAGTGTCAGTTTGTTTCACTGTGCCAGTCCTTGTTTCTAGGGACAAAGAAGGAAAGTGAGGGGATTTCTCCTTGTGCTATAGTGTGCTTTAAAAAAACATTTTTTCTAGGGACAGAAAACTGTAGGTAGGGAGAGTGTCAGTTTCTTTCACTGTGCCAGTCCTTGTTTCTAGGGACAAAGAAGGAAAGTGAGGGGAATTCTCCTTGTGCTATAGTGTGCTTTAAAAAAACATTTTTTCTAGGGACAGAAAACTGTAGGTAGGGAGAGTGTCAGTTTCTTTCACTGTGCCAGTCCTTGTTTCTAGGGACAAAGAAGGAAAGTGAGGGGATTTCTCCTTGTGCTATAGTGTGCTTTAAAAAAACATTTTTTCTAGGGACAGAAAACTGTAGGTAGGGAGAGTGTCCGTTTCTTTCACTGTGCCAGTCCTTGTTTCTAGGGACAAAGAAGGAAAGTGAGGGGAATTCTCCTTGTGCTATAGTGTGCTTTAAAAAAACATTTTTTCTAGGGACAGAAAACTGTAGGTAGGGAGAGTGTCAGTTTCTTTCACTGTGCCAGTCCTTGTTTCTAGGGACAAAGAAGGAAAGTGAGGGGAATTCTCCTTGTGCTATAGTGTGCTTTAAAAAAACATTTTTTCTAGGGACAGAAAACTGTAGGTAGGGAGAGTGTCAGTTTCTTTCACTGTGCCAGTCCTTGTTTCTAGGGACAAAGAAGGAAAGTGAGGGGATTTCTCCTTGTGCTATAGTGTGCTTTAAAAAAACATTTTTTCTAGGGACAGAAAACTGTAGGTAGGGAGAGTGTCAGTTTCTTTCACTGTGCCAGTCCTTGTTTCTAGGGACAAAGAAGGAAAGTGAGGGGAATTCTCCTTGTGCTATAGTGTGCTTTAAAAAAACATTTTTTCTAGGGACAGAAAACTGTAGGTAGGGAGAGTGTCAGTTTCTTTCACTGTGCCAGTCCTTGTTTCTAGGGACAAAGAAGGAAAGTGAGGGGAATTCTCCTTGTGCTATAGTGTGCTTTAAAAAAACATTTTTTCTAGGGACAGAAAACTGTAGGTAGGGAGAGTTTTAGTTTCTTTCACTGTGCCAGTCCTTGTTTCTAGGGACAAAG
This sequence comes from Rana muscosa, assembly GCA_029206835.1. Classification (NCBI taxonomy): domain Eukaryota; kingdom Metazoa; phylum Chordata; class Amphibia; order Anura; family Ranidae; genus Rana; species Rana muscosa. Next base: position 458,684,888 of record CM055116.1, on the reverse strand, counting down.
AAGGAAAGTGAGGGGATTTCTCCTTGTGCTATAGTGTGCTTTAAAAAAACATTTTTTCTAGGGACAGAAAACTGTAGGTAGGGAGAGTGTCAGTTTCTTTCACTGTGCCAGTCCTTGTTTCTAGGGACAAAGAAGGAAAGTGAGGGGATTTCTCCTTGTGCTATAGTGTGCTTTAAAAAAACATTTTTTCTAGGGACAGAAAACTGTAGGTAGGGAGAGTGTCAGTTTCTTTCACTGTGCCAGTCCTTGTTTCTAGGGACAAAGAAGGAAAGTGAGGGGATTTCTCCTTGTGCTATAGTGTGCTTTAAAAAAACATTTTTTCTAGGGACAGAAAACTGTAGGTAGGGAGAGTGTCAGTTTCTTTCACTGTGCCAGTCCTTGTTTCTAGGGACAAAGAAGGAAAGTGAGGGGATTTCTCCTTGTGCTATAGTGTGCTTTAAAAAAACATTTTTTCTAGGGACAGAAAACTGTAGGTAGGGAGAGTGTCAGTTTCTTTCACTGTGCCAGTCCTTGTTTCTAGGGACAAAGAAGGAAAGTGAGGGGAATTCTCCTTGTGCTATAGTGTGCTTTAAAAAAACATTTTTTCTAGGGACAGAAAACTGTAGGTAGGGAGAGTGTCAGTTTCTTTCACTGTGCCAGTCCTTGTTTCTAGGGACAAAGAAGGAAAGTGAGGGGATTTCTCCTTGTGCTATAGTGTGCTTTAAAAAAACATTTTTTCTAGGGACAGAAAACTGTAGGTAGGGAGAGTGTCCGTTTCTTTCACTGTGCCAGTCCTTGTTTCTAGGGACAAAGAAGGAAAGTGAGGGGAATTCTCCTTGTGCTATAGTGTGCTTTAAAAAAACATTTTTTCTAGGGACAGAAAACTGTAGGTAGGGAGAGTGTCAGTTTCTTTCACTGTGCCAGTCCTTGTTTCTAGGGACAAAGAAGGAAAGTGAGGGGAATTCTCCTTGTGCTATAGTGTGCTTTAAAAAAACATTTTTTCTAGGGACAGAAAACTGTAGGTAGGGAGAGTGTCAGTTTCTTTCACTGTGCCAGTCCTTGTTTCTAGGGACAAAGAAGGAAAGTGAGGGGATTTCTCCTTGTGCTATAGTGTGCTTTAAAAAAACATTTTTTCTAGGGACAGAAAACTGTAGGTAGGGAGAGTGTCAGTTTCTTTCACTGTGCCAGTCCTTGTTTCTAGGGACAAAGAAGGAAAGTGAGGGGAATTCTCCTTGTGCTATAGTGTGCTTTAAAAAAACATTTTTTCTAGGGACAGAAAACTGTAGGTAGGGAGAGTGTCAGTTTCTTTCACTGTGCCAGTCCTTGTTTCTAGGGACAAAGAAGGAAAGTGAGGGGAATTCTCCTTGTGCTATAGTGTGCTTTAAAAAAACATTTTTTCTAGGGACAGAAAACTGTAGGTAGGGAGAGTTTTAGTTTCTTTCACTGTGCCAGTCCTTGTTTCTAGGGACAAAGAAGGAAAGTGAGGGGATTTCTCCTTGTGCTATAGTGTACTTTAAAAAAACATTTTTTCTAGGGACAGAAAACTGTAGGTAGGGAGAGTGTCAGTTTCTTTCACTGTGACAGTCCTTGTTTCTAGGGACAAAGAAGGAAAGTGAGGGGATTTCTCCTTGTGCTATAGTGTGCTTTAAAAAAACATTTTTTCTAGGGACAGAAAACTGTAGGTAGGGAGAGTGTCAGTTTCTTTCACTGTGCCAGTCCTTGTTTCTAGGGACAAAGAAGGAAAGTGAGGGGAATTCTCCTTGTGCTATAGTGTGCTTTAAAAAAACATTTTTTCTAGGGACAGAAAACTGTAGGTAGGGAGAGTGTCAGTTTCTTTCACTGTGCCAGTCCTTGTTTCTAGGGACAAAGAAGGAAAGTGAGGGGATTTCTCCTTGTGCTATAGTGTGCTTTAAAAAAACATTTTTTCTAGGGACAGAAAACTGTAGGTAGGGAGAGTGTCAGTTTCTTTCACTGTGCCAGTCCTTGTTTCTAGGGACAAAGAAGGAAAGTGAGGGGATTTCTCCTTGTGCTATAGTGTGCTTTAAAAAACATTTTTTCTAGGGACAGAAAACTGTAGGTAGGGAGAGTGTCAGTTTCTTTCACTGTGCCAGTCCTTGTTTCTAGGGACAAAGAAGGAAAGTGAGGGGAATTCTCCTTGTGCTATAGTGTGCTTTAAAAAAAACATTTTTTCTAGGGACAGAAAACTGTAGGTAGGGAGAGTGTCAGTTTCTTTCACTGTGCCAGTCCTTGTTTCTAGGGACAAAGAAGGAAAGTGAGGGGATTTCTCCTTGTGCTATAGTGTGCTTTAAAAAAACATTTTTTCTAGGGACAGAAAACTGTAGGTAGGGAGAGTGTCAGTTTCTTTCACTGTGCCAGTCCTTGTTTCTAGGGACAAAGAAGGAAAGTGAGGGGAATTCTCCTTGTGCTATAGTGTGCTTTAAAAAAACATTTTTTCTAGGGACAGAAAACTGTAGGTAGGGAGAGTGTCAGTTTCTTTCACTGTGCCAGTCCTTGTTTCTAGGGACAAAGAAGGAAAGTGAGGGGAATTCTCCTTGTGCTATAGTGTGCTTTAAAAAAACATTTTTTCTAGGGACAGAAAACTGTAGGTAGGGAGAGTGTCAGTTTCTTTCACTGTGCCAGTCCTTGTTTCTAGGGACAAAGAAGGAAAGTGAGGGGATTTCTCCTTGTGCTATAGTGTGCCAAAGCATTCCTCATCAACCATCTTTGAAATCCTTGTTTTTTGGACAGTCAGGGAAATTGTCGTTGTGCTATTCTGTGCAAAAGCAATAATCCTCAACCATATTTAGAAATCCTTAAGTAAAGGGACAGAGAAGGACACCTGAAGGTAGCCCTTATTGCTTTTTTCCCATCTCCCTGCAGGCCATCTATTAGAATGTCTGGAAGGCAAACAAGGAGAGGCAGACAGTCAGGAGGCAATAAAAGAGGGCAAGCAGGCTCTGTGTCTGGGGGCAACAGTGCTGGTCGTGGACGCGGTGCATTGTCATCAGCACATGGCCATGGGACACGCTTGTCCTTCTTTTCGGCAGCTGGACATGTTGAGCCACATCATGCCGAAGACTTGGTAGAGTGGATGACCAAGCCCACCTCATCCTCCTCATCCTCTCTCACCCAGGCTCAGGGTACTGGCAAAGCAGCTGCCAAAGCGTCCTCTTCCCTGGTATCAATGTCAGACTCATCATCAGTCACTCCTTCCCTAGACCCACCATGTCCTCCTCCTGAGGAGTCCCCCGAACTGTTTGAGCACAGTGTTGGGTACATGCTCCAGGAGGATGCCCAGCGTTTCGAAGGGTCTGATGATGAAACCCAGCTACAGGAAGGCAGTAGCGTGAGAGCAGACAGAGGGGATGCTCAAGAAGGACACCAATCTGGCAGTCATGTTCCAGCAGCTGCAGCATACTGCCAGATTGGCTCCAGTGATGAGGAGGGAGGGGATGATGAGGTCACTGACTCCACGTGGGTGCCTAATAGGAGAGAGGAGGAGGAGGAGGATGAGGAGGAGGCACATCTCCAACGAGGCAGGATGCCCTTTGGTGGCCAGCGTAAGGGCAGTACACCGACGGAATCACACCGCAGAGCTCCGCCTGTGCAGGGCGCTGCCTCTGCCCGTCATTCAAAAAGTTCCTTGGTGTGGGCCTTTTTTGAGGCTAGTGCATCAGATCGCACAGCTGCTGTTTGCAACATATGTCTCAAGCGTATATCGCGTGGCCAAAACATCAGCCGCTTGGGTACCACATGCCTGACCAGACATATGTTGACCTGCCATGCAGCTCGTTGGCAAGCCTACCTCAAAGACCCACACCAAAGAACAAAGCGGACCTCTCCTTGCACCGCATCAGCTGGGATCTCCAACCCCACTATAACTTCAGTCCTCTCTGAAACATGCACTGAGAGGAATGAAGGTGTAGAATTAGGTGTGTCACAGCCAAGTACTTGCGGCCACTCTGCTAGCAGTACACCGACGTCCGATTCTAGCAGGCAAATTTCCCTGCCCCAGCTGCTGGACCGTCAAAAGAAGTTCACTCCCAGCCATCCACATGCCCAGCGGTTGAATGCTAGCTTGGCTAAATTGCTAGCGCTTCAACTGCTGCCTTTTCAGTTGGTAGACTCGGCCCCCTTCCGTGAGTTTGTGCAATGTGCGGTTCCTCAGTGGCAGGTTCCCAAACGCCACTTTTTCTCACGGAAGGCTATTCTGGCTCTCTACCGGCATGTGGAAGGCAATGTCTTGGCCTCGCTGGACAGGGCGGTCAGCGGTAAGGTGCATATTACCGCTGACTCATGGTCCAGCAGGCATGGACAGGGACGTTACCTTTCTTTCACGGCCCATTGGGTCACTCTTTTGGCAGCTGGGAAGGATGCAGGACAAAGTGCAGTAGTGTTGGAGGTTGTTCCACCGCCACGCCTCCAAAATGCTACTACTGGTTGTGACACACCTCTCTCCTCCACCCCCTCCTCTTCTTCTTCCTCCATGGCCTCTTCCTGTGGTTTGTCCTATGAACCAGCGGTGCTCCGTAGCCGTTCACGGGGCTACGCAAGTACGCAGGCAAAAAGATGCCATGCCGTGCTTGCGCTGGTGTGTTTGGTGGACAGAAGCCACACTGGGGCAGAGGTCCTGTCTGCTCTGCAGGGCCAGGCCGAGAGGTGGTTGACGCCAGGCCAGCTTAAGCCAGGAATGGTGGTTTGCGACAATGGCACCAACCTCCTCTCCGCCCTCCGACAGGGACAACTGACCCATGTGCCCTGTGTGGCTCACGTCCTTAACCTGGTGGTGCAGCGGTTCTTGGCCAGGTACCCGGGCTTACAGGATGTCCTGAGGCAGGCCAGGAAAGTCTGTGTGCATTTCCGCAGATCTTATAATGCCAGTGCTCGCCTGGCTGAGCTGCAAAAGGAGTTGAACCTGCCCAAGAACCGCCTTATATGTGACATGCCCACCAGGTGGAACTCAACGTTGGCCATGCTGCAGCGGCTGCACACGCAGCAGAGGGCCATCAATGAGTACCTGTGCGACTACGGCACCAGGACAGGGTCAGGGGAGCTTGTTTTTTTTTCTCCACGCCAGTGGGGCATGATCAGGGATGCATGCACTGTCCTGGCACCATTTGAGGAGGCCACGAGGATGGTGAGCAGTGACAGTGCATGCATCAGTGACACTGTACCTCTTGTCCACCTGTTGGAGCACACGCTGCGTGGAATAATGGACAGGGCACTTGAGGCAGAACAGAGGCAGGAAGAGGAGGACTTCCTTGCCTCTCAAGGCCCCCTTTACCCAGACAGTGTTCCTTCTGTCCCACCCATCGCACAGGAAGAGGAAGAGGAGGAGGAGGAGGAGGAGGAGGATTGTGTCAGCATGGAGGTGGAGGCTGGCACTCAGCATCATCAGCAGCAGTCTTTTAGGGATGATTTACAGTCCCAAGAAACCAGTGGACTTGTACGTGGCTGGGAGGAGGTGACTGCGGATCATGTCGTCCTTAGTGACCCAGAGGACTCCGGAGCGAATGCCTCAGCAAACCTACGCTGCATGGCCTCCCTGATCCTGCAAAGTCTGCGGAAGGATCCTCGTATTCTTCGGATCAAGGAGAGGGACCATTACTGGCTGGCCACTCTCCTTGATCCACGGTACAAGGGTAAGGTTGTGGACCTTATGTTACCGTCGCAGAGGGAGCAGAGGATGAGACAACTCCGGGAGGCCTTGCAGAAAGGTCTGTGCAACGCGTTCCCAGAGACTGGGAGGTTACAAACTCCTGGTCCAGGACAACGAGTTGCTGAGGCTTCGGCCAGTCAAAGAAGGAGCGGTGGGGAAGGTGGCCGTCTGACCGATGCGTTCAGACAATTCTTTAGTCCGCAGCCCCAAAGTATGATTGGTTCCAGCAACCATCGCCAGCGTCTGATAAACATGGTGCAGGAATATCTAGGGGCAAGGTCAGACTTGGACACCTTCCCCACCGAAAATCCTCTGGCTTACTGGGTCTTGAGGATGGATCACTGGCCAGAGCTTGCACAGTATGCAATTGAGCTACTGGCCTGTCCTGCATCCAGCGTTCTTTCGGAACGCACATTCAGTGCTGCTGGAGGATTTGTCACGGATCACAGGGTGCGCCTGTCCACCGACTCGGTTGATCGACTGACTTTCATCAAGATGAACCAGTCTTGGATCACCACCAGCTACCACACACCTGATGCTGATATAACAGACTAATTGATTTTAACATGTCACATCCCTTCAAGACTGATGCTGATGCTGAGTGCCTGTGCTGTTATGTTGACTGGCTATCCTCCTCCTCCGAGTCCTCAATGATACGATTGATGATGATAGCTTGGAAGATCATTTTTGTTTATGGGTGCCGCCACCAGTGGCTAAGGCCCAATTTTTCAGCCCCTGTTTTACAGGGGCGTGTAATTACAATTTTTTTAGCAATAATTTGCCATAGGGCTCATTGCTGTGCTCCAAGTACAGTATCTGTGAGGGGTTGGAGTGTTGTGGCACCAGTGCCTAAGGCCCAATTTTTCAGCCCCTGTTTAACAGGGGCGTGTCATTACAATTTTTGAAGCAATACTTTGCAACAGGGCTCATTGCTGTGCTCCAAGTACAGTATCTGTGAGGGGTTGTAGTGTTGTGCCACCAGTGCCTAAGGCCCAATTTTTCAGCCCCTGTTCAACAGGGGCATGCAATTACAATTCTTGATCTAATAATTCACAGCAGGGCCCATTGCTGCACCCACCAAGAGTAACTCTGAGGGCTTACAGTGTTGTGGCAACGCCACCACCACCACCACCACGAAAGGCCCAATTTTTCAGCCCCTGTTCAAAAGGGGCATGTAATTACAATTCTTGATCTAATAATTCACAGCAGGGCCCATTCCTGCACCCACCAAGAGTAACTCTGAGGGCTTACAGTGTTGTGGCAACACCACCACCACCACCACCACCACGAAAGGCCCAATTTTTCAGCCCCTGTTCAACAGGGGCATGCAATTACAATTCTTGATCTAATAATTCACAGCAGGGCCCATTGCTGCACCCACCAAGAGTAACTGTCAGGGCTTACAGTGTTGTGGCACCAGCACCACCATCAAAGGCCCAATTTTTACTACCACTGTTCAACAATTATATGTAATTAAAATTCCTGATATAATAGTTGACAGCAGGGCGTTCCAGCACCAACCAAGAGTAACTGTGAGTGCTTACAGTGTTGTGCCAACACCAACAACTAAGGGGCCTATTTCTGCAGAGTATATACGGCAGGTCCCTACTTTCAAACATCCAACTTACAAACGACTCCTACTTGCAAACGCAAGAAGACAACAGGAAGTGAGAGGAAATCTACCACTAGGAAGGAAAATTCTCTCCTGTAAGAATAAATATGGGAGAAAGGTGTCTCCTCTGTACTGATGCTTTATCAGCAATCCTTGTTTCAAGAAAAACACCACATTTCAAAAACAGTTGTCATTGGGACGGAAAGTGAGGTGAAATGTTCTGAACAGGGGCACAGACAGCAAAACAAATGTTACAGGGGTGATAACCCTTACCTATGTTTTCCAAAAAGTTTAAAAATAGATTTTTGGGCTGGAGCTACACTTCAACAATGTACCTGTTCAAAATTACAAACAGATTCTACATAAGAACAAACCTACAGTCCCTGTCTTGTATGCACCGCCTGTATACGGCTGTTCAGAGTATATAGGGCCTTTTTTATTTTATGTGCGGGGTTCCCCTTAATATCCATACAAGACCCAAAGGGGCTGGTAATGGGCTGGGGTGGGGGGGGGGGGGGGGTCATGGGGTAGCTATGCCATTTTTCTTAAAGATTTTCATCCATATTACCGGGACCAGACATTACATTAAAGCCGCAAGCAGTTTTAAATGGCTTTTTTTTCCTTTAGAAGTGTCATTTTGTGCAGGGACAGTTCTAAACACGGGAAACACGTGGCACTTCACAGGCATACTTTAGACACCCCCCAGGTACGATATTTAAAGGAATATTTGACTTATTTTTTTTCACTTTATGCATCATTAAAATGACTGCTCCCGAAAAACGGCCGTTTTTAAAACTTCTTTTTGCATTGATACATGTCCCCTGGTGCAGAACCCGGGTTCCCAAACCCTTTTTAGGACAATAACATGCATAATAGTCGTTATAATTAGCACTTTAGAATTCGAACGTTCGCATCCATTGTATTTAATAGGGTTCTAATGTTCGTACGAACTTTCGGTCCGTTCGCGGGTTCTGGTGCGAACCGAACCCGGGGGTGTTCGGCTCATCACTAGTGGGCGCATGAATGGGCCCTGCTGTGAATTATTAGATCAAGAATTGTAATTGCATGCCCCTGTTGAACAGGGGCTGAAAAATTGGGCCTTTGGTGGTGGTGGTGGTGTTGACACAACACTGTAAGCCCTCACAGTTACTCTTGGTGGGCGCATGAATGGGCCCTGCTGTGAATTATTAGATCAAAATTAGTAATTGCATGCCCCTGTTGAACAGGTGCTGAAAAATTGGGCCTTTGGTGGTGGTGGTGTTGACACAACACTGTAAGGCCTCACAGTTACTCTTAGTGGGCGCAGGAATGGGCCCTGCTGTGAATTATTAGATCAAGAATTGTAATTACATGCCCCTGTTAAACAGGGGCTGAAAAATTGGGCCTTAGGCACTGGTGACACAACACTGCAACCCCTCACAGATACTGTACTTGGAGCACAGCAATGAGCCCTGTTGCAAAGTATTGCATAACAAATTGTAATTACACGCCCCTGTTAAACAGGGGCTGAAAAATTGGGCCTTAGGCACTGGTGCTGGTCCCACGACACTGCAACCTCTCCCAGATACTCTAGTTGGAGTGCAGGAATGAGCCCTGCTGCAAAGCATTGCATAAAAAATTGTAATTACATGCCCCTGTTAAACAGGGGCTGAAAAATTGGGCCTTAGGCACTGGTGCTGGTGCCACGACACTGCAACCTCTCCCAGATACTCTAGTTGGAGTGCAGGAATGAGCCCTGCTGCAAAGCATTGCATAAAAAATTGTAATTACATGCCCCTGTTAAACAGGGGCTGAAAAATTGGGCCTTAGGCCATGGTGCTGGTGCCACGACACTGCAACCTCTCCCAGATACTCTAGTTGGAGTGCAGGAATGAGCCCTGCTGCAAAGCATTGCATAAAAAATTGTAATTACATGCCCCTGTTAAACAGGGGCTGAAAAATTGGGCCTTAGGCACTGGTGCTGGTGCCACAACACTGCAACCTCTCCAAGATACTCTAGTTGGAGTGCAGGAATGAGCCCTGCTGCAAAGCATTGCATAAAAAATTGTAATTACATGCCCCTGTTAAACAGGGGCTGAAAAATTGGGCCTTAGGCACTGGTGCTGGTGCCACGACACTGCAACCTCTCCCAGATACTCTAGTTGGAGTGCAGGAATGAGCCCTGCTGCAAAGCATTGCATAAAAAATTGTAATTACATGCCCCTGTTAAACAGGGGCTGAATAATTGGGCCTTAGGCACTGGTGGCGGCACCCAGAAACAAAAATGTTCTTACAAGCTATCATCATCAATCGAATCATTGAGGAGGAGGAGGATAGTCAGTCAACATAACAGGACAGTCACTCAGCATCAGCATCAGTCTTGAAGGGATGTGACATTTGAAAATCAATTAGTCTGTTATATCAGCTTCAGGTGTTTGGTAGCTGGTGGTGATCCAAGACTGGTTCATCTTTATGAAGGTCAGTCGATCAACCGAGTCAGTGGACAGGCGCACCCTGTGATCCGTGACAAATCCTCCAGCAGCACTGAATGTGCGTTCTGAAAGAACGCTGGATGCAGGACAGGCCAGCAGCTCAATTGCATACTGTGCAAGCTCTGGCCAGTGATCCATCCTCAAGACCCAGTAAGCCAGAGGATTTTCGGTGGGGAAGGTGTCCAAGTCTGAATTTGCCCCTAGGTATTCCTGCACCATGTATATCAGACGCTGGCGATGGTTGCTGGAACCGATCATACCTTGGGGCTGCGGACTAAAGAATTGTCTGAACGCTTTGGTCAGACGGCCACCTTCCCCACCGCTCCTTCTTTGACTGACCGAAGCCTCAGCAACTCATTGTCCAGGACCAGGAGTTTGTAACCCCCCAGTCTCTGGGAACACATTGCACAGACCTTTCTGCAAGGCCTCCCGGAGTTGTCTCATTCTCTGCTCCCTCTGCGACAGTAAGATAAGGTCCGCAACCTTACCCTTGTACCGTGGATCAAGGAGAGTGGCCAGCCAGTAATGGTCCCTCTCCTTGATCCGAAGAATACGAGGATCCTTCCGCAGACTTTGCAGGATCAGGGAGGCCATGCAGCGTAGGTTAGCTGAGGCATTCGGTCCGGAGACCTCTGGGTCACTAAGGACGACATGATCCGCAGCCACCTCCTCCCAGCCACGTACAAGTCCACGGGTTTCTTGGGACTGTAAATCATCCCTAAATGACTGCTGCTGATGATGCTGAGTGCCAGGCTCCACCTCCATGCTGACACAATCCTCCTCCTCCTCTTCCTGTGCGGTGGGTGGGACAGAAGGAACACTGTCTGGGTAAAGGGGGCCTTGAGAGGCAAGGAAGTCCTCCTCTTCCTGCCTTTGTTCTGCCTCAAGTGCCCTGTCCATTATTCCACGCAGCGTATGTTCCAACAGGTGGACAAGAGGTACAGTGTCACTGATGCATGCACTGTCACTGCTCACCATCCTCGTGGCCTCCTCAAATGGTGCCAGGACAGTGCATGCATCCCTGATCATGCCCCACTGGCGTAGTGATAAAAAACCGAGCTCCCCTGACCCTGTCCTGGTGCCGTAGTTGCACAGGTACTCATTGATGGCCCTCTGCAGCATGGCCAACGTTGAGTTCCACCTGGTGGGCATGTCACATATAAGGCGGTTCTTGGGCAGGTTCAACTCCTTTTGCAGCTCAGCCAGGCGAGCACTGGCATTATAAGATCTGCGGAAATGCACACAGACTTTCCTGGCCTGCCTCAGGACATCCTGTAAGCCCGGGTACCTGCCCAAGAACCACTGCACCACCAGGTTAAGGACGTGAGCCACACAGGGCACATGGGTCAGTTGTCCCTGTGGGAGGGCTGAGAGGAGGTTGGTGCCATTGTCGCAAACCACCATTCCTGGCTTAAGCTGGTGTGGCGTCAACCACCTCTGGGCCTGCCCCTGCAGAGCAGACAGAACCTCTGCCCCAGTGTGGCTCCTGTCCCCCAAACACACCAGCGCAAGCACGGCATGGCATCTTTTTGCCTGCGTACTTGCGTAGCCCCTTGAACGCCTACGGAGCACCACTGGTTCCGAGGACAAAGCACAGGAAGAGGCCATGGAGGAAGAAGAAGAGGAGGGGGTGGAGGAGAGAGGTGTGTCACAACCAGTAGTAGCATTTTGGAGACGTGGCGGCGGAACAACCTCCAACACTACTGCACCTTGTCCTGCATCCTTCCCAGCTGCCAAAAGAGTGACCCAATGGGCCGTGAAAGAAAGGTAACGTCCCTGTCCATGCCTGCTGGACCATGAGTCAGCGGTAATATGCACCTTACCGCTGACCGCCCTGTCCAGCGAGGCCAAGACATTGCCTTCCACATGCCGGTAGAGAGCCGGAATCGCCTTCCGTGAGAAAAAGTGGCGTTTGGGAACCTGCCACTGAGGAACCGAACATTGCACAAACTCACGGAAGGGGGCCGAGTCTACCAACTGAAAAGGCAGCAGTTGAAGCGCTAGCAATTTAGCCAAGCTAGCATTCAACCGCTGGGCATGTGAATGGCTGGAAGTGAACTTCTTTCGACGGTCCAGCAGCTGGGGCAGGGAAATTTGCCTGCTAGAATCGGACGTCGGTGTACTGCTAGCAGAGTGCCCGCAAGTACTTGGCTGTGACACACCTAATTCTACACCTTCATTCCTCTCAGTGCAGGTTTCAGAGAGGACTGAAGGTATAGTGGGGTTGGAGATCCCAGCTGATGCGGTGCAAGAAGAGGTCCGCTTTGTTCTTTGGTGTGGGTCTTTAAGGTAGGCTTGCCAACGAGCTGCATGGCAGGTCAACATATGTCTGGTCAAGCATGTGGTGCCCAAGAGGCTGATGTTTTGGCCACGCGATATACGCACTCGACTCAAAAAAGGCCCACACCAAAGAACTTTTTGAATAACGGGCAGAGGCAGCGCCCTGCACAGGCAGAGCTCTGCGGTGTGATTCAGTCGGTGTGCTGCCCTTACGCTGGCCCCCCGAGGGCATCCTGCCTCATTGGAGATGTGCCTCCTCCTCATCCTCCTCCTCCTCCTCTCTCCTATTAGGCACCCACGTGGAGTCAGTGACCCAATCTGGCAGTATGCTGCAGCTGCTGGAACATGACTGCCAGATTGGTGTCCTTCTTGAGCATCCCCTCTCTCTGCTCTCACGCTACTGCCTTCCTCTAGCTGGGTATCATCATCAGACCCTTCGAAACGCTGGGCATCCTCCTGGAGCATGTACCCAACACTGTGCTCAAACAGTTCAGGGGACTCCTCAGGAGGACATGGTGGGTCTAGGAAAGGAGTGACTGATAATGACATTGATACCAGGGAAGAGGACGCTTTGGCAGCTGCTTTGCCAGTACCCTGAGCCTGGGTGAGAGAGGATGAGGAGGATGAGGAGGGCTTGGTCATCCACTCTACCAAGTCTTCGGCATGATGCGGCTCAACACGTCCAGCTGCTGAAAAGAAGGACAAGCGTGTCCCATGGCCACGTGCTGATGACGATGCACCGCGTCCACGACCAGCACTGTTGTATCTAGACACAGAGCCTGCTTGCCCTCTTTTATTGTCTCCTGACTGTCTGCCTCTCCTTGTTTGCCTTTCAGACATTCTAATGGCCTGCAGGGAGATGGGAAAACCAGCAATACGGGCTAGCTTTAGGTGTATATTTTACAGGAATCACACTACGCCTGCTGTAAGTGCTGCAAATGCCTGTTAGTGTAACACACTAGGAAAACACAGCAATAAGGCCTAGCTTCAGGAGTATTTTTAGCAGGAAGCACACTACGCCCGCTGTAAGTGCTGCAAATGCCTGTTAGTGTAACACACCATGAAAACACAGCAATACGGGCTAGCTTCAGGTGTATATTTTGCAGGAATCACACTACGCCCGCTGTAAGTGCTGCAAATGCCTGTTAGTGTAACACACTAGAAAAACACAGCAATAAGGCCTAGCTTCAGGAGTATATTTAGCAGGAAGCACACTCCGCCTGCTGTAAGTGCTGCAAATGCCTGTTAGTGTAACACACCAGGAAAACACAGCAATACGGGCTAGCTTCAGGTGTATAATGTGCAGGAGGCACACTCCGCCCGCTGTAAGTGCTGCAAATGCCTGTTAGTGTAACACACCAGGAAAACACAGCAATACGGGCTAGCTTCAGGTGTATATTTTGCAGGAATCACACTACGCCTGCTGTAAGTACTGCAAATGACTGTTAGTGTAACACACTAGGAAAACACAGCAATAAGGCCTAGCTTCAGGAGTATATTTAGCAGGAAGCACATTACGCCCGCTGTAAGTGCTGCAAATGCCTGTTAGTGTAACACACCAGGAAAACACAGCAATACGGGCTAGCTTCAGGTGTATAATGTGCAGGAGGCACACTCCGCCCGCTGTAAGTGCTGCAAATGCCTGTTAGTGTAACACACCAGGAAAACACAGCAATACGGGCTAGCTTCAGGTGTATATTTTGCAGGAATCACACTACGCCTGCTGTAAGTGCTGCAAATGCCTGTTAGTGTAACACACCAGGAAAACACAGCAATACGAGCTAGCTTCAGGTGTATATTTTGCAGGAATCACACTACGCCCGCTGTAAATGCTGCAAATGCCTGTTAGTGTAACACACTAGGAAAACACAGCAATAAGGCCTAGCTTCAGGAGTATATTTAGCAGGAAGCACACTACGCCCGCTGTAAGTGCTGCAAATGCCTGTTAGTGTAACACACCAGGAAAACACAGCAATATGGGCTAGCTTCGGGTGTCTAATGTGCAGGAGGCACACTCCGCCCGCTGTAAGTGCTGCAAATGCCTGTTAGTGTAACACACCAGGAAAACACAGCAATACGGGCTAGCTTCAGGTGTATATTTAGCAGGAAGCACACTCCGCCCGCTGTAAGTGCTGCAAATGCCTGTTAGTGTAACACACCAGGAAAACACAGCAATACGGACTAGCTTCAGGTGTATACTGTGCAGGAGGCTTAGCAACAATGACTGTGGCCAATTATGGCTCTCCTAGCTGCCGGCGCTGTGATTGGCCAAGCATGCGGGGTCACAGTGCATGCTTGGCCAATCACAGCGCCGAGATTGCACTGCGATGACGCAGTGTATTGTGGGCCGTTCGCGTCACTTGAATTTTGCGCGAACGGCCCAAATCGTTCGATCTTCGTCGAACGATCGAACAGCCGATGTTCGAGTCGAACGTACGTTCGACTCGAACACCGAGCTCATCCATACACAAGAGATATCAGCATAGTCAGTACATTACTAGGGACCAGTGCTGTGGACATAAGCTGTCAGGGAAGGGGGGGGGGCATTAATGCAGGAAACACACTTTGAACCTTAATTTCTTAAATTGTACATTAAGGTACACAGATTTGTTACATTAAGGTACACAATTGGTTATGCTGCTGCTTCAGTAGATTGGGCATTGGCAAACAAAGTCTAGTAGTGTAATTCTTACCACTCCCATTTTTGCTAGTATCCCAGGAGAAAGGACATCTTCTGTCCTCTAAGAGAAGAGACAACCTTTCTGATTTTTTTATTTTTTTTTGTCAAGATTCTATTCTTCATTTAGCGATTGTCTTCATTAACTGCAGAGTCAAAAGAGGCTTATTTTACAGCTTTCTGAATTTACTGATCCCTAGCATTGTCACGAAGGCCATACCTAGGCCCCTCTAGGAGGAGGCATGGACAGCCTTTAAAGTGTCTTTTGGCACTGGGCTCTGCTTAATGTGCTTTATACATACTAGTATGCAACATGTTGAAGCAACCTCAGGGTTATTTACATGTCCAGGGCCATGGTGGAACCCTGTCATGCATGTTCTATTTTCTCAAGGTGTGGATCCCTATCACCTTTCTGTCAGCATGCATGTGTCTTAGCAGAAAAGGAGAAGATGGCACAAGAACCAACTGTGTGATATGTCCGTATTGGTATTTAAGACTTAAAAGTCCTGGCAGTAGATAAAAAGTCCCAGCAGTATATAAAAACGGGGGGAGGGGGATGGTTTTTAGGAGGAGGTTCAGTTTATTGCATCAGCGGCAGCGGTACCTTGGGAGTTGAAGCAGAACTCTGTGGAGATAAGTAGAAAAGAGACAAGGTGCGCCAGACTAAGTGCAACGTATTTAGACCCTTTATTTCAATAAAATAAGCCAATTGGCTACTCACAGGATAAGGTAATAATAAGGCAAGTAGAAAGTATACGGTCCGCGGTCACTGTACAATCCACGGTCACATAAGGAGTGGCGTCCTGAACGTTATGGTGACAGGCTGTCCGGAGGTGGATGATCCAATGATGGAGCTACAGGGAGATCCCTGTGTGTATCCGGATGGCTGGGCAGAGCGCCGTACGGCCTCGACGATATCCGGAAACCGGAACCGGAAGTGCGTGTCAACATAGAACGCAGGCTCAGGAGGGTCTGTGAACTGGAAGTGACTGTGGGCCAATCAGATGATGTGTTTCACAGCATCCGCTGTTTCTTCAGATCTCTGCATGTGTCTTAGCCCCTCTGAACATTTCTTGGGCTACCTGCTGCCTTATAGTGGCCTTGTTACAGATGGTATTAACCCTTCCTGCTACAGCAGTGAGCACCTGTGTCAACTATGCCTAACATTACTAGCCTGGGTTCTCTGAAAAGCCCCCAGCCTTCCAGTGCATTCCCTACTGAAACATATCTTGTACAGTGAATGGCTCAACCTCCTCCAAAATGTTTTGCCCAGTTACTGAAAAAATAGACTGTCCCTTTTGTGGGCCCAGTCATTTCCTTTCCTGGCAAGACTTTAGCTATCCCTGTTGAGGACATCCCTGTGTTTAAAGACCCGGTGAATGAAAAGCTAGAAGCCATTTCTAAAGCTTTATTTTTTCTTGCAGGTCCAGCTCTGCAACCTGACATTGTGATCATGTCCAACTGGCAAACCTAGTTGTCAGGTCCAAAGGTATGTACTGAGATCCTGGTTTTATCCTTACCTCCACACTGATGTTGCAGGATAGAGGTGAACATTGATGTTTTTTTTTTTATAAGCCCCAAACAACCCCTTTAATAAAGCAGTGCAGGATATTTGTTATTTTTACATGCACATAGATTTTCTATGAGCTTTCAACTCGTACCTGCATATGGGCTGGCTGTTTACAAGCTGCAGGGCTTGTGAATGAACTATGAGGCCGCTCATCAGCAACTTTGCAGTCCATTTGGAACTACAAGCTGTCAGCCGCAAAGGCTGATTTATGGTACTTATACTTCAAGTCATTCACCGGAAACTGTGAGTAAATGGTGCGGTCGTGTGGGTGCAACCCCGCATGGCCATGTTATTTTAAAATAGTGACAGCGAGCGCCTGGAGAAGTTCCCTGCTCACTATCAGTGAGATGGGGGGGGGGGGTGAGAGCCTGCAGCTACTGCAACATGTTACATGTTCCACTCTAAATATTTTCCAAAAGGTGAGCTTATCCTTTAACAAACAAAAACTAAAACTCGCGCTTATGGAGACATACAAAAATAAATGACAAGTGAAAAGAAATTATTATATGCGCAGCTGCTACAGCATAAGGCACTAACACCTTGAGAGATAAAAAATTATAAAATGCAGCGCTAGCGAATATAAATGTGCTCAATACAAACGTATGTGTGAATGTCAACCATCTAAACCTTTCGGGATGATGGTACACACTAGGCTTGTGCAATTCGTTTCGTAACGAATTGAAATTCGTCCGAATTTAGCAACTTTCGGACATTCGGAAGCATTCGAATTTCCGAACAAAGCAATTACGAATAAGACCGAATCCGAAATAAATTATACCGCAAATAGCGAATGCCCGAATGTCTTCGGCATAATTCGTTATGAAAAAGTTACGAATGTACGAATCCATACGAAGCACAATAACACTCACTCTGCTCTGCTCTCTGCTTCTCCCACACCGTGCTGAACTCCCTCTCAAAATGGTGTACAGGGGCGGAGGTTATAGCCGCATGTAAAAAACGAAAGTAAAATACGAGATTTCGAATCCATTCGAAGCACAATAACACTCTGCTCTGCTCTCTGCTTCTCCCTCACCGTGCTGAACCCTCTCAAAATGGTGTACAGGGGCGGAGCCTATAGCCGCATGTTAAAAACGAAAGTAAAATACGAGATTTTGAATCGTTACAAATAACCGCAATGTATTTAGAAAAGTACAAATCCATTCGAAGCACATTAGGCATAATAGGCAGCGTCGTTGTGAGAGAGACACGGAAAATTACGAATCAACGAACCCAAAAAAAGTTACGAAAGTAGGAGTTGTGTCCAGAATCAACGAAAAACAACGTACTCTACCGAAAGTACGAATTATAAAGCAACAAAAAATTCAACGAAAAATGTCGCTTGCAAAAATACGAATGAGTCCGAACACGAAAAATCCCGTCTAGCAAAATTACGAATGATTACGAATCAACAGGACCGGAAAGAAATGAACCGAAACGGAACGAATTTTTCCGTTGTGCACAAGTCTAGTACACACTATTAGTGAAAAGATTATGCACCAATGATTGGTGTCACCAGAAATGCAGTGGGTGTAATACTAAATGTTACCACTAAAAAGTGATCAACTAAGTAAAACCAGAAAATATACTGTGCAAAACATTAAATGAACTGAACAACCAGGCAAATAGCTCTAGGAGTAATTCACAGTACTACAGATGGTTTTCAACATCAAAGAAATAATGTCCCATTTGCAACAGTGGTTGTAATATAGAAGGAAGGGAAAAAAAATGCTTTAAAATAAAATAAAAGTCACCCAACATCCAACTTCTAGGACCAATAATGTTCGGTGAAATTCAACAGTTGGCTCAATAGCAGCAGAGATCAGAGGACCATGTGGGGAATAAAAAGAAAAAGCAACTTGTGAAGTACCGCTTAGGAACAGATTAACAATACGCTGTTATTGGGAAAACTCACAAGCCTTCAATGATAACCGAGCGTCAGTGTGTTCCGGGTTCACAACGGCGTGCGTTCCACAAGAACCGGAAGCAGCGTCACTGGTTCTTAGTGTTGACCGGAAATTTGTCAATGCATTTCGCCCTATCCTTTAACAGACCAAGCTGTTCAGTACAAATGGAAGTTAGAGGGTTGAGACAAACCATTTAATAATGACAGGGGTGCTTACAATGGTCAGCTTTGATTCATTTATGTGAAACCTTTATCCCAAAAGGAAAAAAAAACAGTTTGCTGTAATTGCCCATAAAGTGTTAGCTGGAGTTCGGCTTTAATGTTTTAGTCAACTCCATCTAAATCTGCTAGTCTAATGCCTAGTACACATGGGCCGAATGTCGGGAAACATTGGCCGGTTCAATAAGAAATGTCCGACAGTCGGTCCGACAGAAGCCAGAGTGTTCTGGTGGGGAGGTTGTCCTCCTGTCAGAACACAACATTTTAGCACGGGAGATCACTGTACTAACATCATTAGTACAGCGGCTCTGACTGGAGCTGTCAGTTTTTTTTTTTCATTCAACCCGCTGGAGTGAACAAAGAAAATAATAATAGTGTTTACCAGGCATAACACTACCCTCAATACAGAATAATAATGTTGCTGTCCAAAGGTGTCTGCTTTACTACTACATCCAGGATTGCGACACCCTAATGCCGCGTACACGCGATCGGAATTTCCGTCGGAAAAACCTTGGATGGTTTTAACGACGGAATTCCGCTCAAGCTTAGCTTACATACACATGGTCCCACAAAAGTGCTCTGAACTTTCGACCGTCAAGAACGCGGTGACGTACAACACTACGACGAGCCGAGAAAATTAAGTTCAATGCTTCCGAGCATGCATCAAATTGTTTCCGAGTATGCGTAGGAATTTTGCACGTCGGAATTGCTACAGACGATCGGAAAAATAGAGAACCTGCTCTCAATCTTTTGTTGGCGGATATTCCGACAGCAAAATTCTGATCGAGCATACACATGGTCAGAATTTCCGACGAAAAGCTCACATCAAACTTTTCTTGCCGGAAATTTCGACCATGTGTACGCGGCATAAGACAGAAAGTGTGTTACTAGCCAGATAACCAGATGAAAAAAAAGTACGATTTTTTAGGGCTTTAAGCATGTGGACAGTGTAAAATGTATATCAATGCAGTCCTAGATTCCAATGTTCTATTTATGAGTTCCGGAACAATGGTTGTTGAATTCGAATATCCTAGATTTAAAGGATTTTACTATAAAACAGTCTTAGCCTATCATCTCAAATGTAAACCACATGCGTTATTCCTCAAACATGTTTCTTATCACAGCATTGCTTTTTGGCCTTTGTAGACTGTTCTTTGGCTTTGTATATTGGCTTGGACTGTGAGATTACATGTTCTTCTGTCTTCCAATTGTACAAGGCAATGAAATTCTATTTTACAGATAAAGCAGCTCAATGACTAGTAGTTATATGTTGTGATTAGGGATGAGCTTCGTGTTCGAGTCGAACATACGTTCGACTCGAACATTGGCTGTTCGATCGTTCGACGAAGATCGAACGATTTGGGCCGTTCGCGCCAAATTCGAGTGACGCGAACGGCCCACAATGCACTACGCCATCGCAGTGTCATCCAGGCGCTGTGATTGGCCAAGCATGCACTGTGACCCCGCATGCTTGGCCAATCACAGCGCCGGCAGCGAGGAGAGCAATGATTGGCCACAGGCAGGATGCCTGTGGCCAATTATTGCTGAGGGTGTTTAGTACACGCCCCACACTATAAAAGGCCGCCAGCACGGCGGCCTAGTGTAGTGTGTTCCGGAGCAGGGATAGAGTAGCATAGGCAGGGACAGTGACTGTTATTTCTTTCTTGCTTAACCTGGATTCCTTTAGTTTAGGGAAAGAGAAGGATAGGTAGGGAGAGTGTCAGTGTGTTTTGTGCTTCTGCTATAGTGTGCTTAAAAAAAAACATTTATTCTAGGGACAGAAAACTCTAGGTAGGGACAGTGTCAGTTTCTTTCACTCTGCAAGTCCTTGTTTCCAGGGACCTGGAAGGACAGTGAGTGAATTGTCCTTTTGCTATATTGTGATTAAAAAAAACATTTATTCTAGGGACAGAAAACTCTAGGTAGGGACAGTGTCAGTTTCTTTCACTCTGCAAGTCCTTGTTTCCAGGGACCTGGAAGGACAGTGAGTGAATTGTCCTTTTGCTATATTGTGATTAAAAAAAACATTTATTCTAGGGACAGAAAACTCTAGGTAGGGACAGTGTCAGTTTCTTTCACTCTGCAAGTCCTTGTTTCCAGGGACCTGGAAGGACAGTGAGTGAATTGTCCTTTTGCTATATTGTGATTAAAAAAAACATTTATTCTAGGGACAGAAAACTCTAGGTAGGGACAGTGTCAGTTTCTTTCACTCTGCAAGTCCTTGTTTCCAGGGACCTGGAAGGACAGTGAGTGAATTGTCCTTTTGCTATATTGTGATTAAAAAAAACATTTTTTTCTAGGGACAGAAAACTGTAGGTAGGGAGAGTATTTTTTTTCTTTCACTCTGCAAGTCCTTGTTTCCAGGGACCTGTAAGGACAGTGAGTTAATTGTCCTTGTGCTATATTGTGCTGAAAAAAACATTTATTCCAGGGACAGAAAACTCTAGGTAGGGACAGTGTCAGTTTCTTTCACTCTGCAAGTCCTTGTTTCCAGGGACCTGGAAGGACAGTGAGTGAATTGTCCTTTTGCTATATTGTGATTAAAAAAAACATTTATTCTAGGGACAGAAAACTCTAGGTAGGGACAGTGTCAGTTTCTTTCACTCTGCAAGTCCTTGTTTCCAGGGACCTGGAAGGACAGTGAGTGAATTGTCCTTTTGCTATATTGTGATTAAAAAAAACATTTATTCTAGGGACAGAAAACTCTAGGTAGGGACAGTGTCAGTTTCTTTCACTCTGCAAGTCCTTGTTTCCAGGGACCTGGAAGGACAGTGAGTGAATTGTCCTTTTGCTATATTGTGATTAAAAAAAACATTTATTCTAGGGACAGAAAACTCTAGGTAGGGACAGTGTCAGTTTCTTTCACTCTGCAAGTCCTTGTTTCCAGGGACCTGGAAGGACAGTGAGTGAATTGTCCTTTTGCTATATTGTGATTAAAAAAAACATTTATTCTAGGGACAGAAAACTCTAGGTAGGGACAGTGTCAGTTTCTTTCACTCTGCAAGTCCTTGTTTCCAGGGACCTGGAAGGACAGTGAGTTAATTTTCCTTGTGCTATATTGTGATTAAAAAAAACATTTATTCTAGGGACAGAAAACTCTAGGTAGGGACAGTGTCAGTTTCTTTCACTCTGCAAGTCCTTGTTTCCAGGGACCTGGAAGGACAGTGAGTGAATTGTCCTTTTGCTATATTGTGATTAAAAAAAACATTTATTCTAGGGACAGAAAACTCTAGGTAGGGACAGTGTCAGTTTCTTTCACTCTGCAAGTCCTTGTTTCCAGGGACCTGGAAGGACAGTGAGTGAATTGTCCTTTTGCTATATTGTGATTAAAAAAAACATTTATTCTAGGGACAGAAAACTCTAGGTAGGGACAGTGTCAGTTTCTTTCACTCTGCAAGTCCTTGTTTCCAGGGACCTGGAAGGACAGTGAGTGAATTGTCCTTTTGCTATATTGTGATTAAAAAAAACATTTATTCTAGGGACAGAAAACTCTAGGTAGGGACAGTGTCAGTTTCTTTCACTCTGCAAGTCCTTGTTTCCAGGGACCTGGAAGGACAGTGAGTGAATTGTCCTTTTGCTATATTGTGATTAAAAAAAACATTTATTCTAGGGACAGAAAACTCTAGGTAGGGACAGTGTCAGTTTCTTTCACTCTGCAAGTCCTTGTTTCCAGGGACCTGGAAGGACAGTGAGTGAATTGTCCTTTTGCTATATTGTGATTAAAAAAAACATTTTTTTCTAGGGACAGAAAACTGTAGGTAGGGAGAGTATTTTTTTTCTTTCACTCTGCAAGTCCTTGTTTCCAGGGACCTGTAAGGACAGTGAGTTAATTGTCCTTGTGCTATATTGTGCTGAAAAAAACATTTATTCCAGGGACAGAAAACTCTAGGTAGGGACAGTGTCAGTTTCTTTCACTCTGCAAGTCCTTGTTTCCAGGGACCTGGAAGGACAGTGAGTGAATTGTCCTTTTGCTATATTGTGATTAAAAAAAACATTTTTTTCTAGGGACAGAAAACTGTAGGTAGGGAGAGTGTTTTTTTTCTTTCACTCTGCAAGTCCTTGTTTCCAGGGACCTGTAAGGACAGTGAGTTAATTTTCCTTGTGCTATATTGTGATTAAAAAAAACATTTATTCTAGGGACAGAAAACTCTAGGTAGGGACAGTGTCAGTTTCTTTCACTCTGCAAGTCCTTGTTTCCAGGGACCTGGAAGGACAGTGAGTGAATTGTCCTTTTGCTATATTGTGATTAAAAAAAACATTTATTCTAGGGACAGAAAACTCTAGGTAGGGACAGTGTCAGTTTCTTTCACTCTGCAAGTCCTTGTTTCCAGGGACCTGGAAGGACAGTGAGTGAATTGTCCTTTTGCTATATTGTGATTAAAAAAAACATTTATTCTAGGGACAGAAAACTCTAGGTAGGGACAGTGTCAGTTTCTTTCACTCTGCAAGTCCTTGTTTCCAGGGACCTGGAAGGACAGTGAGTGAATTGTCCTTTTGCTATATTGTGATTAAAAAAAACATTTATTCTAGGGACAGAAAACTCTAGGTAGGGACAGTGTCAGTTTCTTTCACTCTGCAAGTCCTTGTTTCCAGGGACCTGGAAGGACAGTGAGTGAATTGTCCTTTTGCTATATTGTGATTAAAAAAAACATTTATTCTAGGGACAGAAAACTCTAGGTAGGGACAGTGTCAGTTTCTTTCACTCTGCAAGTCCTTGTTTCCAGGGACCTGGAAGGACAGTGAGTGAATTGTCCTTTTGCTATATTGTGATTAAAAAAAACATTTTTTTCTAGGGACAGAAAACTGTAGGTAGGGAGAGTATTTTTTTTCTTTCACTCTGCAAGTCCTTGTTTCCAGGGACCTGTAAGGACAGTGAGTTAATTGTCCTTGTGCTATATTGTGCTGAAAAAAACATTTATTCCAGGGACAGAAAACTCTAGGTAGGGACAGTGTCAGTTTCTTTCACTCTGCAAGTCCTTGTTTCCAGGGACCTGGAAGGACAGTGAGTGAATTGTCCTTTTGCTATATTGTGATTAAAAAAAACATTTTTTTCTAGGGACAGAAAACTGTAGGTAGGGAGAGTATTTTTTTTCTTTCACTCTGCAAGTCCTTGTTTCCAGGGACCTGTAAGGACAGTGAGTTAATTGTCCTTGTGCTATATTGTGCTGAAAAAAACATTTATTCCAGGGACAGAAAACTCTAGGTAGGGACAGTGTCAGTTTCTTTCACTCTGCAAGTCCTTGTTTCCAGGGACCTGGAAGGACAGTGAGTGAATTGTCCTTTTGCTATATTGTGATTAAAAAAAACATTTTTTTCTAGGGACAGAAAACTGTAGGTAGGGAGAGTGTTTTTTTTCTTTCACTCTGCAAGTCCTTGTTTCCAGGGACCTGTAAGGACAGTGAGTTAATTTTCCTTGTGCTATATTGTGATTAAAAAAAACATTTATTCTAGGGACAGAAAACTCTAGGTAGGGACAGTGTCAGTTTCTTTCACTCTGCAAGTCCTTGTTTCCAGGGACCTGGAAGGACAGTGAGTGAATTGTCCTTTTGCTATATTGTGATTAAAAAAAACATTTTTTTCTAGGGACAGAAAACTGTAGGTAGGGAGAGTATTTTTTTTCTTTCACTCTGCAAGTCCTTGTTTCCAGGGACCTGTAAGGACAGTGAGTTAATTGTCCTTGTGCTATATTGTGCTGAAAAAAACATTTATTCCAGGGACAGAAAACTCTAGGTAGGGACAGTGTCAGTTTCTTTCACTCTGCAAGTCCTTGTTTCCAGGGACCTGGAAGGACAGTGAGTGAATTGTCCTTTTGCTATATTGTGATTAAAAAAAACATTTTTTTCTAGGGACAGAAAACTGTAGGTAGGGAGAGTGTTTTTTTTCTTTCACTCTGCAAGTCCTTGTTTCCAGGGACCTGTAAGGACAGTGAGTTAATTTTCCTTGTGCTATATTGTGATTAAAAAAAACATTTTTTCTAGGGACAGAAAACTGTAGGTAGGGAGAGTGTTTTTTTTCTTTCACTCTGCAAGTCCTTGTTTCCAGGGACAGAGAAGGACACCTGAAGGTAGCCCTTATTGCTTTTTTCCCATCTCCCTGCAGGCCATCTATTAGAATGTCTGGAAGGCAAACAAGGAGAGGCAGACAGTCAGGAGGCAATAAAAGAGGGCAAGCAGGCTCTGTGTCTGGGGGCAACAGTGCTGGTCGTGGACGCGGTGCATTGTCATCAGCACATGGCCATGGGACACGCTTGTCCTTCTTTTCGGCAGCTGGACATGTTGAGCCACATCATGCCGAAGACTTGGTAGAGTGGATGACCAAGCCCTCCTCCTCCTCCTCATCCTCTCTCACCCAGGCTCAGGGTACTGGAAAAGCAGCTGCCAAAGCGTCGTCTTCCCTGGTATCAATGTCAGACAAATCATCAGTCACTCCTTCCCTAGACCCACCATGTCCTCCTCCTGAGGAGTCCCCCGAACTGTTTCAGCACAGTGTTGGGTACATGCTCCAGGAGGATGCCCAGCGTTTCGAAGGGTCTGATGATGAAACCCAGCTAGAGGAAGGCAGTAGCGTGAGAGCAGACAGAGGGGATGCTCAAGAAGGACACCAATCTGGCAGTCATGTTCCAGCAGCTGCAGCATACTGCCAGATTGGCTCCAGTGATGAGGAGGGAGGGGATGATGAGGTCAATGACTCCACGTGGGTGCCTAATAGGAGAGAGGAGGAGGAGGAGGATGAGGAGGAGGCACATCTCCAACGAGGCAGGATGCCCTTTGGTGGCCAGCGTAAGGGCAGTACACCGACGGAATCACACCGCAGAGCTCCGCCTGTGCAGGGCGCTGCCTCTGCCCGTCATTCAAAAAGTTCTTTGGTGTGGGCCTTTTTTGAGGCTAGTGCATCAGATCGCACAGCTGCTGTTTGCAACATATGTCTCAAGCGTATATCGCGTGGCCAAAACATCAGCCGCTTGGGTACCACATGCCTGACCAGACATATGTTGACCTGCCATGCAGCTCGTTGGCAAGCCTACCTCAAAGACCCACACCAAAGAACAAAGCGGACCTCTCCTTGCACCGCATCAGCTGGGATCTCCAACCCCACTATAACTTCAGTCCTCTCTGAAACATGCACTGAGAGGAATGAAGGTGTAGAATTAGGTGTGTCACAGCCAAGTACTTGCGCCCACTCTGCTAGCAGTACACCGACGTCCGATTCTAGCAGGCAAATTTCCCTGCCCCAGCTGCTGGACCGTCGAAAGAAGTTCACTCCCAGCCATCCACATGCCAAGCGGTTGAATGCTAGCTTGGCTAAATTGCTAGCGCTTCAACTGCTGCCTTTTCAGTTGGTAGACTCGGCCCCCTTCCGTGAGTTTGTGCAATGTGCGGTTCCTCAGTGGCAGGTTCCCAAACGCCACTTTTTCTCACGGAAGGCTATTCCGGCTCTCTACCGGCATGTGGAAGGCAATGTCTTGGCCTCGCTGGACAGGGCGGTCAGCGGTAAGGTGCATATTACCGCTGACTCATGGTCCAGCAGGCATGGACAGGGACGTTACCTTTCTTTCACGGCCCATTGGGTCACTCTTTTGGCAGCTGGGAAGGATTCAGGACAAGGTGCAGTAGTGTTGGAGGTTGTCCCACCGCCACGCCTCCAAAATGCTACTACTGGTTGTGACACACCTCTCTCCTCCACCCCCTCCTCTTCTTCTTCCTCCATGGCCTCTTCCTGTGGTTTGTCCTATGAACCAGCGGTGCTCCGTAGCCGTTCACGGGGCTACGCAAGTACGCAGGCAAAAAGATGCCATGCCGTGCTTGCGCTGGTGTGTTTGGGGGACAGAAGCCACACTGGGGCAGAGGTCCTGTCTGCTCTGCAGGGCCAGGCCGAGAGGTGGTTGACGCCACGCCAGCTTAAGCCAGGAATGGTGGTTTGCGACAATGGCACCAACCTCCTCTCCGCCCTCCGACAGGGACAACTGACCCATGTGCCCTGTGTGGCTCACGTCCTTAACCTGGTGGTGCAGCGGTTCTTGGGCAGGTACCCGGGCTTACAGGATGTCCTGAGGCAGGCCAGGAAAGTCTGTGTGCATTTCCGCAGATCTTATAATGCCAGTGCTCGCCTGGCTGAGCTGCAAAAGGAGTTGAACCTGCCCAAGAACCGCCTTATATGTGACATGCCCACCAGGTGGAACTCAACGTTGGCCATGCTGCAGCGGCTGCACACGCAGCAGAGGGCCATCAATGAGTACCTGTGCGACTACGGCACCAGGACAGGGTCAGGGGAGCTTGGTTTTTTTTCTCCACGCCAGTGGGGCATGATCAGGGATGCATGCACTGTCCTGGCACCATTTGAGGAGGCCACGAGGATGGTGAGCAGTGACAGTGCATGCATCAGTGACACTGTACCTCTTGTCCACCTGTTGGAGCACACGCTGCGTGGAATAATGGACAGGGCACTTGAGGCAGAACAGAGGCAGGAAGAGGAGGACTTCCTTGCCTCTCAAGGCCCCCTTTACCCAGACAGTGTTCCTTCTGTCCCACCCATCGCACAGGAAGAGGAGGAGGAGGAGGAGGAGGAGGAGGATTGTGTCAGCATGGAGGTGGAGGCTGGCACTCAGCATCATCAGCAGCAGTCTTTTAGGGATGATTTACAGTCCCAAGAAACCAGTGGACTTGTACGTGGCTGGGAGGAGGTGGCTGCGGATCATGTCGTCCTTAGTGACCCAGAGGACTCCGGAGCGAATGCCTCAGCAAACCTACGCTGCATGGCCTCCCTGATCCTGCAAAGTCTGCGGAAGGATCCTCGTATTCTTCGGATCAAGGAGAGGGACCATTACTGGCTGGCCACTCTCCTTGATCCACGGTACAAGGGTAAGGTTGCGGACCTTATGTTACCGTCGCAGAGGGAGCAGAGGATGAGACAACTCCGGGAGGCCTTGCAGAAAGGTCTGTGCAACGCGTTCCCAGAGACTGGGAGGTTGCAAACTCCTGGTCCTGGACAACGAGTTGCTGAGGCTTCGGCCAGTCAAAGAAGGAGCGGTGGGGAAGGTGGCCGTCTGACCGATGCGTTCAGACAATTCTTTAGTCCGCAGCCCCAAAGTATGATTGGTTCCAGCAACCATCGCCAGCGTCTGATAAACATGGTGCAGGAATATCTAGGGGCAAGGTCAGACTTGGACACCTTCCCCACCGAAAATCCTCTGGCTTACTGGGTCTTGAGGATGGATCACTGGCCAGAGCTTGCACAGTATGCAATTGAGCTACTGGCCTGTCCTGCATCCAGCGTTCTTTCGGAACGCACATTCAGTGCTGCTGGAGGATTTGTCACGGATCACAGGGTGCGCCTGTCCACCGACTCGGTTGATCGACTGACTTTCATCAAGATGAACCAGTCTTGGATCACCACCAGCTACCACACACCTGATGCTGATATAACAGACTAATTGATTTTAAAATGTCACATCCCTTCAAGACTGATGCTGATGCTGAGTGCCTGTGCTGTTATGTTGACTGGCTATCCTCCTCCTCCGAGTCCTCAATGATACGATTGATGATGATAGCTTGGAAGATCATTTTTGTTTATGGGTGCCGCCACCAGTGCCTAACGCCCAATTTTTCAGCCCCTGTTTAACAGGGGCGTGTAATTACAATTTTTGAAGCAATACTTTGCAACAGGGCTCATTGCTGTGCTCCAAGTACAGTATCTGTGAGGAGTTGCAGTGTTGTGCCACCAGTGCCTAAGGCCCAATTTTTCAGCCCCTGTTTAACAGGGGCGTGTCATTACAATTTTTGAAGCAATACTTTGCAACAGGGCTCATTGCTGTGCTCCAAGTACAGTATCTGTGAGGGGTTGCAGTGTTGTGCCACCAGTGCCTAAGGCCCAATTTTTCAGCCCCTGTTCAACAGGGGCATGTAATTACAATTCTTGATCTAATAATTCACAGCAGGGCCCATTGCTGCACCCACCAAGAGTAACTGTCAGGGCTTACAGTGTTGTGGCACCAGCACCACCATCAAAGGCCCAATTTTTACTACCACTGTTCAACAATTATATGTAATTAAAATTCCTGATATAATAGTTGACAGCAGGGCGTTCCAGCACCAACCAAGAGTAACTGTGAGTGCTTACAGTGTTGTGCCAACACCAACAACTAAGGGGCCTATTTCTGCAGAGTATATACGGCAGGTCCCTACTTTCAAACATCCAACTTACAAACGACTCCTACTTGCAAACGCAAGAAGACAACAGGAAGTGAGAGGAAATCTACCACTAGGAAGGAAAATTCTCTCCTGTAAGAATAAATATGGGAGAAAGGTGTCTCCTCTGTACTGATGCTTTATCAGCAATCCTTGTTTCAAGAAAAACACCACATTTCAAAAACAGTTGTCATTGGGACGGAAAGTGAGGTGAAATGTTCTGAACAGGGGCACAGACAGCAAAACAAATGTTACAGGGGTGATAACCCTTACCTATGTTTTCCAAAAAGTTTAAAAATAGATTTTTGGGCTGGAGCTACACTTCAACAATGTACCTGTTCAAAATTACAAACAGATTCTACATAAGAACAAACCTACAGTCCCTGTCTTGTATGCACCGCCTGTATACGGCTGTTCAGAGTATATAGGGCCTTTTTTATTTTATGTGCGGGGTTCCCCTTAATATCCATACAAGACCCAAAGGGGCTGGTAATGGGCTGGGGTAGGGGGGGGGGGGGGTCATGGGGTAGCTATGCCATTTTTCTTAAAGAATTTCATCCATATTACCGGGACCAGACATTACATTAAAGCCGCAAGCAGTTTTAAATGGCTTTTTTTTCCTTTAGAAGTGTCATTTTGTGCAGGGACAGTTCTAAACACGGGAAACACGTGGCACTTCACAGGCATACTTTAGACACCCCCCAGGTACGATATTTAAAGGAATATTTGACTTTTTTTTTTTCACTTTATGCATCATTAAAATGACTGCTCCCGAAAAACGACCGTTTTTAAAACTTCTTTTTGCATTGATACATGTCCCCTGGTGCAGAACCCGGGTTCCCAAACCCTTTTTAGGACAATAACATGCATAATAGTTGTTATAATTAGCACTTTAGAATTCGAACGTTCGCATCCATTGTATTTAATAGGGTTCTAATGTTCGTTCGAACTTCCGGTCCGTTCGCGGGTTCTGGTGCGAACCGAACCCGGGGGTGTTCGGCTCATCACTAGTTGTGATTCAGTGTTGCATCAATTTAATGTATGAACTATACCAAGGCAGCCACGCAGCACTCCTAATATATTCCTGTCTTTCCTGGTGTAGAGGTAATGGGACTATGAAACAAGGCAGTAAGACTATGTTGGTGAAATTTAAAGTGGTTGTAAAGGCACAAGGTTTTTTACCTTCATGCCCCCCCTCCCTTAAAACTTACCTGAGCCCCCTCTCGAGCCAGCGAGGTCCAGGAGAACCTTGCCTCTTCAGGGACTCGCACACCTGATTGGCTTTTGCCAGCAGCAAATGTTAAAATATACAGAGTATACCATTTATGTCTAAACCGCTGGCAACAAAAGTGAGTACACCCCTAAGTGAAAATGTCCAAATTGGGCCCAATTAGCCATTTTTCCTCCCCGGTGTAATGTGACTTGTTTGTGTTATAAGGTCTCAGGTGTGAATGGGGAGCAGGTGTGTTAAATTTGGTGTTATCGCTCTCACTCTCTCATAATGGTTACTGGAAGTTCAACATGGCACCTTATGGTAAAGAACTCTCTGAGGATCTGAAAAAAAGAATTGTTGCTCTACATAAAGATGGTCTATGCTATAAGAAGATTGCCAAGACACGGAAACTGAGCTGCAAATTGGTTGCCAAGACCATACAGCGGTTTAACAGGACAGGTTCCATGGTCGACCAAAGAAGCTGAGTGCACGCACTCAGCGTCATATCCAGAGGTTGTCTTTGGCAAATAGACGTATGAGTGCTGCCAGCATTGCTGCAGAGGTTGAAGGGGAGGGGGGGGTCAGCCTGTCAGTGCTCAGACCATACGCCACACACTGCATCAAATTGGTCTCTTCTAAATATGATGCACAAGAGCCCGCAAACTGTTTGCCGAAGACAAGCAGACTAAGGACATGGATAACTGGAACCATGTCCTGTGGTCTCATGAGACCACAATAAACTTATTTGATTCAGATGGTATCAAGCGTGTGAGGCAACAACCAGGTGAGGAGTACAAAGACAAGTGTGTCTTGCCTACAGTCAAGCATTGTGGTGGGAGTGTCATGGTCTGGGGCTGCACTTTGGAGCTACAGTTCATTGAGGGAACCATGAATGCCAATATGTACTGTGACATACTGAAGCAGAGCATGATCCCCTCTCTTCGGAGACTGGGCCGCAGGTCAGTATTCCAACATAACAACCACAAACACACCTCCAAGACGACCACTGCCTTGCTAAAGAAGCTGAGCAGGGATGAGCCGAACACCCCCCTGTTCGGTTCGCACCAGAACCTGCGAACAGACAAAATGTTTGTGTAAACTTTAGAACCCTATTAAATACAATGGACTCGAACGTTCGAAATCTAAAGTGTTAATTATAAAGGCTAATATGCAAGTTATTGATATTAAGGGGAACCCCGCCGCAAATTTAAAAAAAAAATTGACGTGGGGTTCCCCCAAATATCCATTCCAGGCCCTTCAGATCTGGCATGGATTTTAAGGGGAACTCCACCCCAAATTTAAAAAAAAAATGGCGTGGAGTCCCCCTAAAAATCCATACCAGACCCCTTATCCGAGCACGCAACCTGGCCGGCCGCAGGGGAAAAGGGGGGGACGAGAGAGTGGCCCCCCTCCCTCCTGAACCGTACCAGGCCACATGCCCTCAACATGGGGAGGATGTCCCCATGTTGATGGGGACAAGGGCCTCATCCCCACAACCCTTGCCCGGTGGTTGTGGGGGTCTGCGGGCGGGGGGCCTATCGGAATCTGGAAGACCCCTTTAACAAAGGGGACCCCCAGATCCCGCCCCCCCTATGTGAATTGGTAAGGGGTACATTGTACCCCTACCATTTCACGAAGAAAGCGTAAAAAAATGTTTAAAAAAACACACATACACCTTGAAAAAGTCCTTTATTTAAAAAAAAAAAAAAACATCCCAGCGGTGAAATCCAGTGTCCCGCGGCGATCCCGATGTCCAGCGCTGTCCTTCATTGGTTGTGCCTGAGCGGACCTGATGGGGAACTCCCTCTCAGTATTTTAAATGTATAGACCCGCCCCTTCTAAAGTTCCCCATCAGGTCCGCTCAGCGGACCAGATGCGGAACATGAGAAGGGGCGGGTCTATACATGTATTACCAAAGTGAGAGCAGTCCCCCATCAGGTCCGCCCCCTCGGTATGTCAGACCCGCCTACGTCATTGGCTTGAGCGGGGAACTTCCTTCACTATGTAAATTTAAATTACACAGTGAAGGAAGTTCCCCGCTCAAGCCAATGACGTAGGCGGGTCCGACATACCGAGGGAGCGGACCTGATGGGGAACTTTAGAAGGAGCGGGTCTATACATTTAAAATACTGAGAGGGAGTTCCCCATCAGGTCCGCTCAGGCACAACCAATGAAGGACAGCGCTGGACATCGGGATCGCCGCGGGACACTGGATTTCACCGCTGGAATGTTTTTTGTTTTTTTTTTTTTTTAATAAAGGACTTTTTCAAGGTGTTTGTGTGTTTTTTTAAACATTTTTTTACGCTTTCTTCGTGAAATGGTAGGGGTACAACGTACCCCTTACCAATTCACATAGGGGGGGGGCGGGATCTGGGGGTCCCCTTTGTTAAAGGGGTCTTCCAGATTCCGATAAGCCCCCCGCCCGCAGACCCCCACAACCACCGGGCAAGGGTTGTGGGGATGAGGCCCTTGTCCCCATCAACATGGGGACATCCTCCCCATGTTGAGGGCATGTGGCTTGGTACGGTTCAGGAGGGGGGGGCGCTCTCTCGTCCCCCCCTTTTCCCCTGCGGCCGGCCAGGTTGCGTGCTCGGATAAGGGGTCTGGTATGGATTTTTAGGGGGACTCCACGCCATTTTTTTTAAAATTTGGGGTGGAGTTCCCCTTAAAATCCATGCCAGATCTGAAGGGCCTGGAATGGATATTTGGGGGAACCCCACGTCAATTTTTTTTTAATTTGAGGCGGGGTTCCCCTTAATATCCATTCCAGACCTGAAGGGCCTGGTAATTGAATTCTGGGGAACCCCCACGCTTTTTTTTTTTTTTTAATCAATGACTTTTGTATGTATTGCCGGGAGCCGACAATTCATTAATAGCCGCGAGTCAGTTTTAAAAGACTTTTTTTCTTTCAAAAATGACATTTTTTGCAGGGACAGTTCTAAGCACGGGAAACATGCGCCACTTCACATGCATATCATACACACCCCCCAGGTACGAAATTTAAAGGAATATTTCACTTTTATTTTTTTCATTTTAAGCATTATCAAAATCACTGCTCCCGGAAAAACGGCCGTTTTTAAAACTTCTTTTTGCATTGATACATGTCCCCTGGGGCAGGACCCAGGTCCCCAAACACTTTTTAGGACAATAACTTGCATATTAGCCTTTATAATTAACACTTTAGATTTCTTCCATAGATTTTTCGAATTTGCCGCGAACACCCCAATTTGTTCGCTGTTCGGCGAACGGGCGAACAGGCAATGTTCGAGTCGAACATGAGTTCGACTCGAACTCCAAGCTCATCCCTAGTCTTCAGACCTAAACCCTATTGAGCATCTGTGGGGCATCCTCAAAGGGAAGGTGGAGGAGCGCAAGGTTTCTAACATCCACCAGCTCTGTGATGTCATCATGGCAACCTGTGAAGCTCTGGTGAACTCCATGCCCAAGAGGGTTAAGGGAGTGCTGGAAAATAATGGTGGCCACACAAAATATTTACACTTTTATTGCCAGCAGTTTAGACATTAATGGCTGTGTGTTGAGTTATTTTGAGGGGACAGAAAATGTACACTGTTATACAAGCTGTACATTCACTACTTTACATTGTAGCAAAAGTGTAATTTCTTCAGTTTTGTCACATGAAAAGATATAATAAAATATTTACAAAAATGTGAGGGGTGTACTCACTTTTGTGAGATACTGTATTTGTTTTTATTGGTTGAGCTAGATGTTTATTTTTTCAACCTAACTATGTAATAGTTATCTGATTGTGAGCTATATATTACATTCTACAATATATTGTTGTTAGTTTTTCTTTATTTACATGGTTGAAATACCTGAAAGAGCCATTACAAGTCCAGACACATCCCATCAATAGAACATTGCAGTGAATTCATAGCTTACAGTCAAATATTACTCATCCAGATCTAGGAGGAAGTAATGTGAACATGGGTTTAAAATGAACAGGTTGGCTAAAATAAAGGTTTGTTAATAGATTAAAAAAAAGTATTTTTTAGGTTTGTACATGTGTTTAGTAATAGACTATGATCCCAGTGAAATATTAATTCAAATTAATCATCATAAAAATATTTTTCTTTCTACCTAAAATTACTATGCAGATCAAGCACAGTACTAGCTATACCTTGTGTTTTATTTTTCACAATGCTTGCTACTTTCAGCCATGTATGTAAGTAACTATTATGTTCACTATGTGAATATTACCTTCAGCTCTCCTTGTTGCTCTATGGCAGATGATTGATACAGTTTATAGAATAGAACCTACTATGAGCAATTGTTTAAATATTTTTAAGTGATTTAAAGTTTCTATCTATTTTACTATTTGAGAAGACAATGAAGACAATGAAATTATGCTAAACAGTGGACAAACTACCACAAGTGTGGTTGGTCCCACCATTTCCACCACCACTTCTCTTGGATCTCACAATGCTCCTTTTTGATAATTGGACAGCCAATGATGATGTAACTCCTGCATTTGCATGTAAGAATTACAATGTCCCCAGCACTCAGATATGTTCTCAGCATGCCAAGAATGAGCTCAGACGTACACCTCACAACAAATGTGCCATACAGTGTACACAGATGAAAAGAAAAAAACATTAGGAGTCGGGTAAGAGTTTTATTTTTTAATTTTTATTGATTAAAGGGCCTTTCCATGTCTATTTTGAAAAAAAAAAAAAAAAAACACTATGCATATGCATGCATCATACATACTAGGGGGGGTACAACTGGGGAGATCCATAGTGGAGAAGGATCTGGGGGTTTTGGTAGATCATAAGCTCAATAATGGCACTAGTGATGAGCCGAACACCCCCGGGTTCGGTTCGCACCAGAACCCGCGAACGGACCGAAAGTTCGCACAAACATTAGAACCCTATTAAATACAATGGATGCGAACGTTCAGATTCTAAAGTGCTAATTATAACGACTATTATCCATGTTATTGTCCTAAACAGAGTTTGGGAACCCGGGTTCTGCACCAGGGGACATGTATCAATGCAAAAAGAAGTTTTAAAAACGGACGTTTTCCGGGAGCAGTCATTTTAATGATGCATAAAGTGAAAAAAAAAAGTCAAATATTCCTTTAAATATTGTACCTGGGGGGTGTCTAAAGTATGCCTGTGAAGTGCCACGTGTTTCCCGTGTTTAGAACTGTCCCTGCACAAAATTACATTTCCAAAAGAAAAAAAAGCCATTTAAAACTGCTTGCGGCTTTAATGTAATGTCTGGTCCCGGTAATATGGATGAAAATCTTTAAGAAAAATGGCATAGCTACCCCATCACACACCCCCCCCTACCCCAGCCCATTACCAGCCCCTTTGGGTCTTGTATGGATATTAAGGGGAACCCCGCACACAAAATAAAAAAGGCCCTATATACTCTGAACAGCCGTATACAGGCGGTGCATACAAGACAGGGACTGTAGGTTTGTTCTTATGTAGAATCTGTTTGTAATTTTGAACTGCTACATTGTTTAAGTGTAGCTCCAGCCCAAATACCTATTTTTAAGCTTTTTGGAAAACATAGGGAAGGGTTATGACCCCTGTAACATTTGTTTTGCTGTCTGTGCCCCTGTTCAGAACATTTCACCTCACTTTCCGTCCCAATGACAACTGTTTTTGAAATGTGGTGTTTTTATTGAAACAAGGATTGGTGATAAAGCATCAGTAGAGAGGAGACACCTTTCTCCCATATTAATTCTTACAGGAGAGAATTTTCCTTCCGAGGGGTAGATTTCCTCTCACTTCCTGTTGTCTTCTTCCGTTTGCAAGTAGTAGTCGTTTGTAAGTTGGATGTTTGAAAGTAGGGACCTGCCGTATATACTCTGCAGAAATTGGCCCCTTAGGTGTTGGTGTTGGCACAACACTGTAAGCACTCAGAGTTACTCTTGGTGGGTGCTGGAACGCCCTGCTGTCAACTATTATATCAGGAATTGTAATAACATATAATTGTTGAACAGTGGTAGTAAAAATTGGGCCTTTGATGGTGGTGCTGGTGCCACAACACTGTAAGGCCTGACAGTTACTCTTGGTGGGCGCAGCAATGGGCCCTGCTGTGAATTATTAGATCAATAATTATAATTGCATGCCCCTGTTGAACAGGGGCTGAAAAATTGGGCCTTTGGTGGTGGTGGTGGTGGTGGTGGTGGTGTTGACACAACACTGTAAGGCCTGACAGTTACTCTTGGTGGGCGCAGCAATGGGCCCTGCTGTGAATTATTAGATCAATAATTATAATTGCATGCCCCTGTTGAACAGGGGCTGAAAAATTGGGCCTTAGGCACTGGTGGCACAACACTGCAACCCCTCACAGATACTGTACTTGGAGCACAGCAATGAGCCCTGTTGCAAAGTATTGCATCAAAAATTTTAATTACACGCCCCTGTTGAACAGGGGCTGAAAAATTGGTCCTTAGCCACTGGTGGCACAACACTGCAACCCCTCACAGATACTGTACTTGGAGCACAGCAATGAGCCCTGTTGCAAAGTATTGCATCAAAAATTGTAATTACACGCCCCTGTTAAACAGGGGCTGAAAAATTGGGCCTTAGCCACTGGTGGCACAACACTGCAACCCCTCACAGATACTGTACTTGGAGCACAGCAATGAGCCCTGTTGCAAAGTATTGCATCAAAAATTGTAATTACACGCCCCTGTTAAACAGGGGCTGAAAAATTGGGCCTTAGCCACTGGTGGCACAACACTGCAACCCCTCACAGATACTGTACTTGGAGCACAGCAATGAGCCCTGTTGCAAAGTATTGCATCAAAAATTGTAATTACACGCCCCTGTTAAACAGGGGCAGAAAAATTGGGCCTTAGCCACTGGTGGCGGCACCCATAAACCAAAATGATCTTCCAAGCTATCATCATTAATCGTATCATTGAGGAGGAGGAGGAGGATAGCCAGTCAACATAACAGCACAGGCACTCAGCATCAGCATCAGTCTTGAAGGGATGTGACATTTTAAAATCAATTAGTCTGTTATATCAGCATCAGGTGTGTGGTAGCTGGTGGTGATCCAAGACTGGTTGATCTTGATGAAAGTCAGTCGATCAACCGAGTCGGTGGACAGGCGCACCCTGTGATCCGTGACAAATCCTCCAGCAGCACTGAATGTGCGTTCTGAAAGAACGCTGGATGCAGGACAGGCCAGTAGCTCAATTGCATACTGTGCAAGCTCTGGCCAGTGATCCATCCTCAAGACCCAGTAAGCCAGAGGATTTTCGGTGGGGAAGGTGTCCAAGTCTGACCTTGCCCCTAGGTATTCCTGCACCATGTATATCAGACGCTGGCGATGGTTGCTGGAACCGATCATACTTTGGGGCTGCGGACTAAAGAATTGTCTGAACGCATCGGTCAGACAGCCACCTTCCCCACCGCTCCTTCTTTGACTGCCCGAAGCCTCAGCAACTCGTTGTCCAGGACCAGGAGTTTGTAACCTCCCAGTCTCTGGGAACACGTTGCACAGACCTTTCTGCAAGGCCTCCCGGAGTTGTCTCATCCTCTGCTCCCTCTGCGACGGTAACATAAGGTCCGCAACCTTACCCTTGTACCGTGGATCAAGGAGAGTGGCCAGCCAGTAATGGTCCCTCTCCTTGATCCGAAGAATACGAGGATCCTTCCGCAGACTTTGCAGGATCAGGGAGGCCATGCAGCGTAGGTTAGCTGAGGCATTCAGTCCGGATTCCTCTGGGTCACTAAGGACGACATGATCCGCAGCCACCTCCTCCCAGCCACGTACAAGTCCACTGGTTTCTTGGGACTGTAAATAATCCCTAAAAGACTGCTGCTGATGATGCTGAGTGCCAGCCTCCACCTCCATGCTGACACAATCCTCCTCCTCCTCCTCCTCCTCCTCCTCTTCCTGTGCGATGGGTGGGACAGAAGGAACACTGTCTGGGTAAAGGGGGCCTTGAGAGGCAAGGAAGTCCTCCTCTTCCTGCCTCTGTTCTGCCTCAAGTGCCCTGTCCATTATTCCACGCAGCGTGTGCTCCAACAGGTGGACAAGAGGTACAGTGTCACTGATGCATGCACTGTCACTGCTCACCATCCTCGTGACCTCCTCAAATGGTGCCAGGACAGTGCATGCATCCCTGATCATGCCCCACTGGCGTGGTGAAAAAAACCCGAGCTCCCCTGACCCTGTCCTGGTGCCGTAGTCGCACAGGTACTCATTGATGGCCCTCTGCTGCGTGTGCAGCCGCTGCAGCATGGCCAACGTTGAGTTCCACCTGGTGAGCATGTCACATATAAGGCGGTTCTTGGGCAGGTTCAACTCCTTTTGCAGCTCAGCCAGGCGAGCACTGGCATTATAAGATCTGCGGAAATGCACACAGACTTTCCTGGCCTGCCTCAGGACATCCTGTAAGCCCGGGTACCTGCCCAAGAACTGCTGCACCACCAGGTTAAGGACGTGAGCCATACAGGGCACATGGGTCAGTTGTCCCTGTCGGAGGGCGGAGAGGAGGTTGGTGCCATTGTCACAAACCACCATTCCTGGCTTAAGCTGGCGTGGCGTCAACCACCTCTCGGCCTGCCCCTGCAGAGCAGACAGGACCTCTGCCCCAGTGTGGCTCCTGTCCCCCAAACACACGAGCGCAAGCACGGCATGGCATCTTTTTGCCTGCGTACTTGCGTAGCCCCTTGAACGCCTACGGAGCACCGCTGGTTCCGAGGACAAACCACAGGAAGAGGCCATGGAGGAAGAAGAAGAGGAGGGGGTGGAGGAGAGAGGTGTGTCACAACCAGTAGTAGCATTTTGGAGGCGTGGCGGTGGAACAACCTCCAACACTACTGCACCTTGTCCTGCATCCTTCCCAGCTGCCAAAAGAGTGACCCAATGGGCCGTGAAAGAAAGGTAACGTCCCTGTCCATGCCTGCTGGACCATGAGTCAGCGGTAATATGCACCTTACCGCTGACCACCCTGTCCAGCGAGGCCAAGACATTGCCTTCCACATGCCTGTAGAGAGCCGGAATCGCCTTCCGTGAGAAAAAGTGGCGTTTGGGAACCTGCCACTGAGGAACCGCACATTGCACAAACTCACAGAAGGGGGCCGAGTCTACCAACTGAAAAGGCAGCAGTTGAAGCGCTAGCAATTGAGTCAAGCTAGCATTCAACCGCTGGGCATGTGGATGGCTGGGAGTGAACTTCTTTTGACGGTCCAGCAGCTGGGGCAGGGAAATTTGCCTGCTAGAATCGGACGTCGGTGTACTGCTAGCAGAGTGGCCACAAGTACTTGGCTGTGACACACCTAATTCTACACCTTCATTCCTCTCAGTGCAGGTTTCAGAGAGGACTGATGGTATAGTGGGGTTGGAGATCCCAGCTGATGCGGTGCAAGGAGAGGTCCGCTTTGTTCTTTGGTGTGGGTCTTTAAGGTAGGCTTGCCAACGAGCTGCATGGCAGGTCAACATATGTCTGATCAAGCATGTGGTGCCCAAGCGGCTGATGTTTTGGCCACGCGATATACGCTTGAGACATATGTTGCAAACAGCAGCTGTGCGATCTGATGCACTCGCCTCAAAAAAGGCCCACACCAAAGAACTTTTTGAATGACGGGCAGAGGCAGCGCCCTGCACAGGCGGAGCTCTGCGGTGTGATTCCGTCGGTGTGCTGCCCATACGCTGGCCACCCAAGGGCATCCTGCCTCGTTGGAGATGTGCCTCCTCCTCATCCTCCTCCTCCTCCTCTCTCCTATTAGGCACCCACGTGGAGTCAGTGACCTC
Source organism: Rana muscosa (assembly GCA_029206835.1). NCBI lineage: Eukaryota > Metazoa > Chordata > Amphibia > Anura > Ranidae > Rana > Rana muscosa. Next base: position 458,645,374 of record CM055116.1, on the reverse strand, counting down.
ATCATCCCCTCCCTCCTCATCACTGGAGCCAATCTGGCAGTATGCTGCAGCTGCTGGAGCATGACTGCCAGATTGGTGTCCTTCTTGAGCATCCCCTCTCTCTGCTCTCACGCTACTGCCTTCCTCTAGCTGGGTATCATCATCAGATCCTTCGAAACGCTGGGCATCCTCCTGGAGCATGTACCCAACACTGTGCTCAAACATTTCGGGGGACTCCTCAGGAGGAGGACATGGTGGGTCTAGGGAAGGAGTGACTAATGATGACATTGATACCAGAGAAGAGGACGCTTTGGCAGCTGCTTTGCCAGTACCCTGAGCCTGGGTGAGAGAGGATGAGGAGGATGAGGTGGGCTTGGTCATCCACTCTACCAAGTCTTCGGCATGATGTGGCTCAACATGTCCAGCTGCTGAAAAGAAGGACAAGCGTGTCCCATGGCCACGTGCTGATGACAATGCACCGCGTCCACGACCAGCACTGTTGCCCCCAGACACAGAGCCTGCTTGCCCTCTTTTTTTGCCTCCTGACTGTCTGCCTCTCCTTGTTTGCCTTGCAGACATTTTAATGGATGGCCTGCAGGGAGATGGGAAAAACAGCAATAAGGGCTACCTTCAGGGGTATACTGTGCAGGAGGCTTAGCAACAAAGACACTGACACTGTCCCCTGCCTATCCTTCTCTGTCCCTAAACACAAGGATTTGCAATATGCTTCAGCAAGATTGGTTTAGCACAGAATAGCACACTGATAGTTTCCCTCACTGTCCTTCTCTGTCCCTACAAACAAGATTTAGCACAGAATAGCACACTGATAGTTTCCCCGAGTGTCCTTCTCTGTCCCTAAACTCAAGGATTTCAAATATGGTTCAGCAAGATTGGTTTAGCACAGAATAGCACACTGATAGTTTCCCTCACTGTCCTTCTCTGTCCCTACAAACAAGATTTAGCACAGAATAGCACACTGATAGTTTCCACGAGTGTCCTTCTCTGTCCCTAAACTCAAGGATTTCAAATATGGTTCAGCAAGATTGGTTTAGCACATAATAGCACACTGATAGTTTCCCTCACTGTCCTTCTCTGTCCCTACAAACAAGATTTAGCACAGAATAGCACACTGATAGTTTCCCCGAGTGTCCTTCTCTGTCCCTAAACTCAAGGATTTCAAATATGGTTCAGCAAGATTGGTTTAGAACAGAATAGCACACTGACAGTTTCCCCGAGTGTCCTTCTCTGTCCCTAAACTCAAGGATTTCAAATATGGTTCAGCAAGATTGGTTTAGGACAGAATAGCACACTGACACTTTCCCTCACTGTCCTTCTCTGTCCCTACAAACAAGATTTAGCACAGAATTGCACACTGATAGTTTCCACGAGTGTCCTTCTCTGTCCCTAAACTCAAGGATTTCAAATATGGTTCAGCAAGATTGGTTTAGAACAGAATAGCACACTGACTGTTTCCCCCGAGTGTCCTTCTCTGTCCCTAAACTCAAGGATTTCAAATATGGTTCAGCAAGATTGGTTTAGGACAGAATAGCACACTGACACTTTCCCTCACTGTCCTTCTCTGTCCCTACAAACAAGATTTAGCACAGAATAGCACACTGATAGTTTCCACGAGTGTCCTTCTCTGTCCCTAAACTCAAGGATTTCAAATATGGTTCAGCAAGATTGGTTTAGCACAGAATAGCACACTGATAGTTTCCCTCACTGTCCTTCTCTGTCCCTACAAACAAGATTTAGCACAGAATAGCACACTGATAGTTTCCCCGAGTGTCCTTCTCTGTCCCTAAACTCAAGGATTTCAAATATGGTTCAGCAAGATTGGTTTAGCACAGAATAGCACACTGATAGTTTCCCTCACTGTCCTTCTCTGTCCCTACAAACAAGATTTAGCACAGAATAGCACACTGATAGTTTCCACGAGTGTCCTTCTCTGTCCCTAAACTCAAGGATTTCAAATATGGTTCAGCAAGATTGGTTTAGCACAGAATAGCACACTGATAGTTTCCCTCACTGTCCTTCTCTGTCCCTACAAACAAGATTTAGCACAGAATAGCACACTGATAGTTTCCACGAGTGTCCTTCTCTGTCCCTAAACTCAAGGATTTCAAATATGGTTCAGCAAGATTGGTTTAGAACAGAATAGCACACTGACAGTTTCCCCGAGTGTCCTTCTCTGTCCCTAAACTCAAGGATTTCAAATATGGTTCAGCAAGATTGGTTTAGGACAGAATAGCACACTGACACTTTCCCTCACTGTCCTTCTCTGTCCCTACAAACCAGATTTAGCACAGAATAGCACACTGATAGTTTCCACGAGTGTCCTTCTCTGTCCCTAAACTCAAGGATTTCAAATATGGTTCAGCAAGATTGGTTTAGAACAGAATAGCACACTGACAGTTTTCCCGAGTGTCCTTCTCTGTCCCTAAACTCAAGTATTTCAAATATGGTTCAGCAAGATTGGTTTAGGACAGAATAGCACACTGACACTTTCCCTCACTGTCCTTCTCTGTCCCTACAAACAAGATTTAGCACAGAATAGCACACTGATAGTTTCCACGAGTGTCATTCTCTGTCCCTAAACTCAAGGATTTCAAATATGGTTCAGCAAGATTGGTTTAGGACAAAATAGCACACTGACATTTTCCCTCACTGTCCTTCTCTGTCCCTACAAACAAGATTTAGCACAGAATAGCACACTGATAGTTTCCCCGAGTGTCCTTCTCTGTCCCTAAACTCAAGGATTTCAAATATGGTTCAGCAAGATTGGTTTAGGACAGAATAGCACACTGACACTTTCCCTCACTGTCCTTCTCTGTCCCTACAAACAAGATTTAGCACAGAATAGCACACTGATAGTTTCCCTCACTGTCCTTCTCTGTCCCTACAAACAAGATTTAGCACAGAATAGCACACTGATAGTTTCCACGAGTGTCCTTCTCTGTCCCTAAACTCAAGGATTTCAAATACGGTTCAGCAAGATTGGTTTAGAACAGAATAGCACACTGACAGTTTCCCTCACTGTCCTTATCTGTCCCTACAAACAAGGATTAGCACAGAATAGCACACTGACACTTTCCCTCACTGTCCTTCTCTGTCCCTACAAACAAGGTTTAGCACAGAATGACACACTGACACTCTCCCTACCTATCCTTCTCTGTCCCTAAACACAAGGAATCCAGGATTAGTAAAGGAAAAAAATGACACTGTCCCTGCCTATGCTTCTCTTTCCCTGCTCCGGAACACACTACACAAGGCCGCCGTGCTGGCGGCCTTTTATAGTATGGGGCGTGTACTAAACCCCCTCAGCAATAATTGGCCACAGGCATCCTGCCTGTGGCCAATCATTGCTCTCCTCGCTGCCGGCGCTGTGATTGGCCAAGCATGCGGGGTCACAGTGCATGCTTGGCCAATCACAGCGCCTGGATGACACTGCGATGGCGTAGTGCATTGTGGGCCGTTCGCGTCACTCGAATTTGGCGCGAACGGCCCAAATCGTTCGATCTTCATCGAACGATCGAACAGCCGATGTTCGAGTCGAACGTATGTTCGACTCGAACACGAAGCTCATCCCTAAATGGCACCAGTTCTCAAAAAGGATATCGGGGAACTGGGGAAAGTGCAGAGAAGGGCAACCAAACTGATAAGTGGCATGGAGGAGCTCAGCTATGAGTAAAGATTAGAGGAACTGAATTTATTATGAGAAGAGGAGAATAAGGGGGGATTTGATCAACATGTACACATATATAAGGGGTCCATATAGGGGTCCATAAGTGAACTTGGTGTTGAGTTATTCACTTTACGGTCAACAGGGCCAGATTAAGAGCATCATGGGCCTGGTGCTGAGGATTTTGGCGGGCCTTTTTATGGAAACAAAATGAAAATGCAAACAATTTTTCGCTAAAACAAATTAAATATACTCTCACCAGTAATACCAGCCGTGCAGCAGCAACACCACCTGCTATGCAGTCTCTCACCAGCAGCAACATAGGGAGCCCACATTTCCAAACTGCCATTCAGGGACACCCCCCCTTCACAAAAAAAGATGAAGGTGGGGGGTGTAGTCTCAGGGGCTGATGGGGAAATCGGCAGTGGGGGTGATTTGTCAGGCAAATGGCTGGTGTTAGCACTTAAAATCATCTTGACACCATGCTTGATATGGTGTCAGGATGATCAAATTCCATTATTTCTATTACTACATTGTAATATATAGTGAAATAGTTCAACTCACCATAATGCAGAATCAGCTTGTCACTTGCCACCAGATGCAGCTTGTTACCTTGCCACCCATAGCCTGCCACCAGATGTAGGTGTATCACTTTCCACAGCTGCCTGCCACCAGATGCAGCATGTCACTTGCCACCAGCAGCCTGCCACCAGATACAGTGTGCCACTTGCCACCAGCAGCCTGTCACCAGGTACCGTGTGCCACTTGCCACCATATAGTGTGCCACTTGACACCAGCAGCCTGCCACCAGATACAATGAGGCCCCTTGCCACCAGATACAATGAGGCCCCTTGCCACCAGATACAGTGTGCCACTTGCCACCCACAGCCTGCCACCAGATACAGTGTGCCACTTGCCACCAGCAGCTTGACACCAGATACAGTGTGCCCCTTGCCACCATATAGTGTGCCACTTGCCACCAGCAGCCTGCCACTAAATACAGTGTGCCACTTGCCACCAACAGCCTGCCACCAGATACACTGTGCCACTTGCCACCAGCAGCCTGCCACCAGATACAGTGTGCCACTTGCCACCTGCAGCCTGCCACCAAATACAGTTTGCCACCAGCAGCCTGCCACCAGATACAGTGTGTCACTTGCCACCCACAGCCTGCCACCAGATACAGTGTGCCACTTGCCACTTAGCAGCCTGCCACCAGATACTGCGTGCCACTTGCCACCAGCACCTTGCCACCAGATATAGTGTGCCACTTGCCACCAGCAGCCTGCCACTAAATACAGTGTGCCACTTGCCACCAGCAGCCTGCCACAAGATACAGTGTGCCACTTGCCACCCACAGCCTGCCACCAAATACAGTTTGCCACTTGCCACCAGCAGCCTGCCACCAGATACAGTGTGCCCCTTGCCACCAGCAGCCTGCCACCAGATACAGTGTGCCACTTGCCACCCACAGCCTGCCACCAAATACAGTTTGCCACTTGCCACCAGCAGCCTGCCACCAGATACAGTGTGCCACTTGCCACCCACAGCCTGCCACCAGATACATTGTGCCACTTGCCACCCACAGCCTGCCACCAGATACACTGTGCCACTTGCCACCAGCACCTTGCCACCAGATATAGTGTGCCACTTGCCACCAGCAGCCTGCCACTAAATACAGTGTGCCACTTGCCACCAGCAGCCTGCCACAAGATACAGTGTGCCACTTGTCACCCGCAGCCTGCCACCAAATACAGTTTGCCACTTGCCACCAGCAGCCTGCCACCAGATGCAGTGTGCCCCTTGCCACCAGCAGCCTGCCACCAGATACAGTGTGCCACTTGCCACCCACAGCCTGCCACCAGATACAGTGTGCCACTTGCCACCCACAGCCTGCCACCAGATACATTGTGCCACTTGCCACCAACAGCCTGCCACCAGATACACTGTGCCACTTGCCACCAGCACCTTGCCACCAGATATAGTGTGCCACTTGCCACCAGCAGCCTGCCACTAAATACAGTGTGCCACTTGCCACCAGCAGCCTGCCACAAGATACAGTGTGCCACTTGCCACCCACAGCCTGCCACCAAATACAGTTTGCCACCAGCAGCCTGCCACCAGATGCAGTGTGCCTCTTGCCACCAGCAGCCTGCCACCAGATGCAGTGTGCCTCTTGCCACCAGCAGCCTGCCACCAGATGCAGTGTGCCCCTTGCCACCAGCAGCCTGCCACAAGATACAGTGTGCCACTTGCCACCCACAGCCTGCCACCAGATACATTGTGCCACTTACCACCCACAGCCTGCCACCAGATACACTGTGCACCTTGCCACCAGGTATACTGTGCCACTTGCCACCAGCAGCCTGCCACTAAATACAGTGTGCCACTTGCCACCAGCAGCCTGCCACAAGATACAGTGTGCCACTTGCCACCCACAGCCTGCCACCAAATACAGTTTGCCACTTGCCACCAGCAGCCTGCCACCAGATGCAGTGTGCCCCTTGCCACCAGCAGCCTGCCACCAGATACAGTGTGCCACTTGCCACCCACAGCCTGCCACCAGATACAGTGTGCCACTTGCCACCCACAGCCTGCCACCAGATACAGTGTGCCACTTGCCACCCACAGCCTGCCACCAGATACAGTGTGCCACTTGCCACCCACAGCCTGCCACCAGATACAGTGTGCCACTTGCCACCCACAGCCTGCCACCAGATACAGTGTGCCACTTGCCACCCACAGCCTGCCACCAGATACATTGTGCCACTTGCCACCAACAGCCTGCCACCAGATACACTGTGCCACTTGCCACCAGCACCTTGCCACCAGACATAGTGTGCCACTTGCCACCAGCAGCCTGCCACTAAATACAGTGTGCCACTTGCCACCAGCAGCCTGCCACAAGATACAGTGTGCCACTTGCCACCCACAGCCTGCCACCAAATACAGTTTGCCACCAGCAGCCTGCCACCAGATGCAGTGTGCCTCTTGCCACCAGCAGCCTGCCACCAGATGCAGTGTACCTCTTGCCACCAGCAGCCTGCCACCAGATGCAGTGTGCCCCTTGCCACCAGCAGCCTGCCACAAGATACAGTGTGCCACTTGCCACCCACAGCCTGCCACCAGATACATTGTGCCACTTGCCACCCACAGCCTGCCACCAGATACACTGTGCACCTTGCCACCAGGTATAGTGTGCCACTTGCCACCAGCAGCCTGCCACTAAATACAGTGTGCCACTTGCCACCAGCAGCCTGCCACAAGATACAGTGTGCCACTTGCCACCCACAGCCTGCCACCAAATGCAGTTTGCCACTTGCCACCAGCAGCCTGCCACCAGATGCAGTGTGCCCCTTGCCACCAGCAGCCTGCCACCAGATACAGTGTGCCACTTGCCACCCACTGCCTGCCACCAGATACAGTGTGCCACTTGCCACCCACAGCCTGCCACCAGATACAGTGTGCCACTTGCCACCCACAGCCTGCCACCAGATACAGTGTGCCACTTGCCACCCACAGCCTGCCACCAGATACAGTGTGCCACTTGCCACCAACAGCCTGCCACCAGATACACTGTGCCACTTGCCACCAGCACCTTGCCACCAGATATAGTGTGCCACTTGCCACCAGCAGCCTGCCACTAAATACAGTGTGCCACTTGCCACCAACAGCCTGCCACCAAATACACTGCCACTTGCCACCAGCAGCCTGCCACCAAATACAGTGTGCCACTTTCCACCCACAGCCTGCCACCAAATACAGTTTGCCACTTGCCACCTGCAGCCTGCCACCAGATGCAGTGTGCCCCTTGCCACCAACAGCCTGCCACCAGATACATTGTGCCACTTGCCACCAACAGCCTGTCACCAGATGCAGTTTGCCACTTGCCACGCAGCAGCCTGCCACCAGATACTGTGTGCCACTTGCCACCAGCACCTTGCTACCAGATATAGTGTGCCACTTGCCACATTATAGTGTGCCACTTGCCACCAGATAGTGTGCCACTTTCCACTCAGAGCCTGCCACCAGATAGTGTGCCACTTGCCCCCGGATACAGTGTGCCATTTGCCTCCCACAGCCTGCCCCAGATACAGTGTGTCACTTGCCACCAGCAGCCTGCCACTCCCTCCAGGACTCTGCCCCGTACTGGCACTGAAAGGTGGCACTGATGAGCTGGACTAATGGGCAATGATAGGTGGCACTGAGCTGCACTGATAGGTGGCACTGATGAGATGCACTAATGAGCACTGATAGGTGGCACTGAGCTGCACTGATAGGTGGCACTGGCTAGCTGCATTTATGGGCACTGATAGAGGGCACTCACTGAAATGTGGCACTGATAAGATGCACTGATGGGCTGCCTGCACTGAGATAGCCCCCCCCCCAAAAAAAAAGTTAACCACTTAAGGCTTCAGCCAGTACTGTACTAGTACACACTTCTTCTGCACAATTAGACCTATCTGTCTGACAGTGACCTCCCCAGCAGTGGGCCAGCGCTCATGGCTTACTTACTTTAATTTTTACTGTCCTTCTCCTGGCTCTCACAGCACCGCACACACAGAACTCCTTTCGCAAGGCAATCGAGCCTCATAGGACGCCGGGGACGGCCTCTGGATGATGACGTCACGCCGCCGAGACGTCAAGCTCCGCCTACAGTGTTTGTGTTGAGTACTGAAAGGGGAGGAGCACGCTCAGTCTCGGCGCACTGGCACTGCCTGCGCCGCAAGAGGCTCTGCTGTGGATGATAGCCGCGGCTCACGGCCGCTACTCGGGGCCTGCGATTAAATGATGTTCGGCAGACTGACTCAATATTGGGCCTATGAATAATGCAGATGCAGGCTGCAGCTGCCTGCTGCCTGGACAATGTGGATGTATTATATAGCAGCCGACGGCCGGGCCCTGGTGAGAGAGTTTGGGCCTACATTATGATGGGGGCCTGGAGCTGCAGCTCCATCAGCCCCTATGTTAATCCGGCCCTGACGGTCAACACAAAAGACAAGGGGGCACTCTTAAGCCCTGTACACACGATCGGTTTTACCGATGAAAACAGTCCGATGGACTTTTTTCATCGTACAAACCGATCGTGTATGGGACCCATCGGTCTTTTTACCATCGGTTTCAAAAAATAGAGCATGTTTTAAATTTTTCAGATGGATCAAAAACCAATAGCAAATTCCGATCGTCTATGGGCAAGTCCATCGGATAAAAAGCCCACGCATGCTCAGAATCAAGTCGACGCATGCTCAGAAGCATTAAACTTCATTTTTCTCGGCTCATCAGAGTGTTTTACGCCACCGCGTTTGGAACGGTCGGCTTTTTGACTGATGGTGTGTAGGCAAGACTGATGGAAGTCAGCTTCATCGGATTTCCGATGGACAAAACCATCGGATTAGAATCCATAGGATATCCGATCGTGTGTACGAGGCTTGACAGTCTAGAGGAAAAAAGATTTCGTCTCCAAATACGGAAAGGTTTCTTCACAGTCAAGCCCTGTACACAAGGGCGGGAATCTCGTTGGGAAAAAAAAACGTTGGTTTTCCCAACGAGATTCCCGGCAAGGTTTTCTTGCTTGCCGAGTGTACACACCGCACATTCAAAAGAACCGCCGTTCTTTTGAATGGCAAGAATGTGGTGATGTCATCGACTACGACGAGCGTGCGCTCGTCACATTTGATGCCGTTGTCGCCATCTTGCTTCACCCTACACTACCCTTGTAAGTTACCGCGCATGCGTCAAAGTCTCATCGAGCATGCGCGGGTTTACCTGGAGACAGGTAAGTATACACACGCACGGTTTTCTCATCGGGAAACAGGCCAACGAGAATCCCGACGAGAAAATAGAGAGCAGGTTCTCTATTTTTCTCGTCGAGATTCCTGGCAGTTTTCCCGACGAGAAACCATACACACGACCATTTTTCTGGGCAAAAAGCTCTCCCAGCAGTTTTCTTGCCGAGAAAACCGGCTGTGTGTACGAGGCTTAAGAGCTGTGAAAATGTGGAATAGACTCCCTCCAGAGGTGGTCCTGTCCAGCTCAGTAGATTGCTTTAAGAAAGGCCTGGATACTTTCCTAAATGTACATAATATAACTGAGTACTAACATTTATAGGTAAAGTTGATCCGATTGCCTCGCGGGATCAGGAAGGATTTTTTTTCCCTGCTGTAGCAAATTTGATCATGTTGGGGTTTTTTGCCTTCCTCTGGATCAACTGTGGGTATAGAATTGGGTATATGGGATTGTACGATATATTTTTTTTTTTTTTTATGGTTGAACTGGATGGACTTGTGTCTTTTTTAAACCTGACTAACTATGTAACTATATGTAACTAGCTCCTAGAGATTTTCTGTTGAAGGTCTTTAGTTTTGCTTTTACTGCTTAGACAGAATAGCATATTTTTATTAACTCTATTAGTGTTCAGATTGATGCTGCAGTATCATAAATAATAAAATTGATGCCAGTCTTTAAAATTAGGGACATGGAAGACCTCACTGCTACTTTGCATAACACAGAAGAGACCTTAAGGTCCACTTGGAGACCCTGGCAGTATTTCGTTTACACTGAACAGTATCTTTTGGAATGCAGAATTGTATTTTGTGCAACAACAACTGTAAATCAGTATTTAGTATAGATATATTCTTCAACCTGTAGATGGCAGTGTTTATAAGTTTGTAGCTACCTCTATGGTATGCTCTATGTCTTTTGCCTGAATAAAGTTTCCTGTCTGCAGTTAAGCAGAAAAGCCCATGCAAACTGTGGACTGTCTGTTCTGTAGGGCTATATACAGAATTTATAACAGTATCTCAACATGCTCACGTAACCTGAGTGATTCCCAGACCCTACCACCTCTTCCCTGAGAGACCCCTCCTCACTTCCCTAAGCTTCCTTCTCCACACCATCCAACCTTATTCTTTATTGATTTCACACATTCTCTCTGGTCCATCCTGCCCTTGGCCACATTTCATGCCACCGTTTCTAAAAAAAAATCAATGATACTTGTGCCAAATCCTGCGCATGCTTGGTATGAAATATGGCACCACTTGTTTTATTTATCTATTGCCATGATGTTAGCAATGTGAATGTCATTTTGTGAGCCATCATGTTGCTGTAGCAACAAAAACATTTCCAGGAATGTAATTTCCTGGAGATTAGTAAACGAGATCTCCCTGGAAGGCACCAGTGATGTAGCCTTCCCAGAGTCAGGATAGCAAAGAGGCACTGGCTACTGTACCAGTTCCTCCAAATACCATAAAGGGGAGTAAAAAATGTACGCAATAAATTTTTTATTTTTCATATGAACTAAATATGTTTATAGATCACCATGCAGAGCTGCATATGCCCGGGCTTTTTAGGTTTGAAAGGGTCGCTTTAAGACCCCTTTCACACTGGGTCGTTTTGCAGGCGCTATTGCGCTAAAAATAACGCCTGCAAACCGACCTGAAACAGCCGTTGCTGTGTCTCCAGTGTGAAAGCCCCGAGGGCTTTCACACTGGAGCGGTGCGCTAGCAGGACGGTAAGAAAAAGTCCTGCTAGCAGCAGCGGTGAAGGAGCGGTGTGTTTACCGCTCCTCCACGGCTCCTGCCCATTGAAATCAATGGGACACCGCGGCTATACTGCCGGCAAAGCGCCTCTGCAGAGGGGCTTTGCAGTGGTTTTTAACCCTTTCTCGGCTGCTACCGGGGGGTAAATCCGCACAGATAGCAGCTGAATAGCACCGCAAATCCGACAGTAAAGCGCCGCTAAAAATAGCGGCGCTTTACCACCGACGCACCTCCCGCCCCAGTGTGAAAGTACATCTTGCCCTCTCCTCTTATCTAAAATTGTTGTAATGTACAGTAAGTGTACAATTTTTTTTAAAATATACTTACCTTACCACCAGCTTTTGGCCACAGTTCCCAGGCGAGAATGATGTCACAATCCTCCTGCCAAGGATCACCAGGATCTCAAATCTCCGCACTGTGCTGCAGCTCCTTCTTATGAAATTCTGTATAATTAAAGTTCCCAGGATCTCACCAGAAGCATTATGATGCCTCTTCCCTGAATGGAAGGCAGTGTAAGGTAGGTATGTTTCTTTTTACTTGTATAAATGTGGCAATTTTTAATGGGGTAGGGGAAGCATGTAATAAGCAGACCTTGAATTTAAAGTGGATGTAAACCCAAATTATTATTTTTTTGCTGTCACAATGTAGAGTATAAGATTTCCTATCATTTGTGCCAGGTCTTGCCACAAAGAAATAATCCAGCTCTGAGCAATCCTCTTTTATTGTTCAGTGAGGTAAAACGGACAAACAGAGAAAAACCTTTGTCCGTTCCGCCCCCTTGCTTTGAGTGACAGGTTATTTACATATCTCGTGCACTAGCTTTAGACAGGCATTATTTTTTATTTCCTACCCCCACGGGTGGACGGGGAGTCTACTGACATCATGACTCCACCCACCGAGCTCCAGACAACAGATCCACCCACAGAATCTGCAGTTTTTCAGTTCTTATAACAGACAGAGGGGAGACATTTGACAGATAAGGATACATGCAGGAGGCATGTATATCCTTATAGATCAGCAATATGGCAGTAGTTTAGAAAGGATGAGAGTGGGTTTACATCCACTTTAAGTCTCAGTCAGTTACTACTAATCAGATCACTTATGTGTAATGCAGGGGTGCTCAACATGTGGCCCGCGGGCCACATGTGGCCCTCGATCTCAAACTCAATGCAGGAGTTTTGGTGTGCTTTCAGAAGGTGCAACTCACCTGCAAGATATAATAGAAGTTTTTGGCACAGCACAGCTAACCGGCATGAAAGCCACAGGTGTGAAAGCAGCCTTTTAGGGGGCTCAAGACAGTAAGGGTTCATTTAGATTTGCAAACCTCCCCAACCACTGGTGTAGCGTCAGAGGTTGCAATGGTGACCCCTCACCATGCTCCAGGGGGCCTGTGTGGCCTCCCTGTCACATTGTATTTTGCACTTGGAAAGGAGGGGTGGTGGGGGCGGCATTTACAGGAACCGATCCTCTAAATTTTCATCCTGCAACTGTTGAAATTCAGCTTCTCCTCCTCTCCCTCCCCGATTGCATTCGGTGGCTGCAGGGGGGAAATGTTCATTATGCTAGTCAAACTAAAACATTTTAAATTCTGAACCATTTAATTTCATTGTGGCCCGCGACCAATTAACTTTAAGGAGTTGTAAAGGAAAAACGTTTTTAACCACTTGCAGACCCCTTCACGGAGATATACGTCGGCAGAATGGCATGTACAGGCACAATCACGTACCTGTACGTGGCCCTTTAACTGCCGACGTTGGGGTCGCGCTCACGACCCCCCTGCCTTCCCCGTGAGTGGGACCGCGGGTCCCGCGGACTCGATCGCCGTGGGGATCCCCGCGATCGTCTCACGGAGGCTCGGAGCGGGGAGATGTGTGTGTAAACACATCATCTCCCAGCTCCTCTACTGACAATGTCAGCGATCTTCGCTCTGTGTAATCATAGCGGAGATCGGTGACGTGTCAGTCGTAGCCACGCCCCCCTCAGTTAGTAACACGCCCCTAGGCACACTTAACCCCTCTAGCGCCCCTAGTGGTTAACCCCTTCACTGCCAGTGTCATTTTCATAGTAACCAGTGCATTTTTATTGCACTGATCGCTGTGAAAATGACAATGGTCCCAAAAATGTGTCAAAAGTGTCCGATGTGTCCGCCATAATGTCGCAGTCACGAAAAAAATCGCTGATCGTCGCCATAACTAGTAAAAAAAAAATTTTTATAAAAATGGCTTAAAACTATCCCCTATTTTGTAAACGCTATAATTTTTGCGCAAACCAATCAATAAACGCCGATTGCGTTTTTTTTTACCAAAAATATGTAGAAGAATACGTATCGGCCGAAACTGAGGAAAAAAAAAGTTTTTTTAAATATTTTTTGGGGAAATTTATTATAACAAAAAGTAAAAAATATGTAATTTTTTTCAAAATTTTCGCTCTATTTTTGTTTATAGTGCAAAAAATAAAAAACGCAGAGGTGATCAAATACCACCAAAAGAAAGCTCTATTTGTGGGAAAAAAAGGATGCCAATTTTGTTTGGGAGCCACGTCGCACAACCGCGCAATTGTCAGTTAAAGCGACGCAGTGCCGAATCGCAAAAAGGGGCCTGGTCATAATGGCCCGTATTGGTCCGGGGCTTAAGTGGTTAATCTTAATGCATTCTATGTGTGTAGCAATCTCCCCAGCACCCCCTAATACTTACCCGAGCGCCATTTGTCTCCAGCGATGTCCACAATTCCCTCTGATGTCCAGGACTCTCCTCCTGATTGGCTGAGACACAGGGGCTGTCAATCAAAGTCAGTTAGCCAATCAGAAGAGAGAGGGGGAAGATGGCCCCCACCCGGCTTTATACCAATGCAGGGCGGAAGCCATATCAAAACGTTACTTCCGCCCATAGCTCTTAAAGCAACATTTTTTTTTTCAAATTACATTTTTTTTTTATTGCAAGTTTATGTAAATATGAGATCTGGGGTCTTTTTGACCCCAGATCTCATATTTAAGAGGTCCTGTCATGCTTTTTTTCGATTAAAAGGGATGTTTACATTCCTTGTAATAGGAATAAAAGTGACACCATTTTTTTTTAAAGGACAGTGTAAAAATAAAAAATAAAAGGTAAAATAAATAAGAAAAAATAAATACATTTTTAAATGCGCCCCTTCTCGCCAAGCTCGCGTGCAGAAGCGAACGCATACGTGAGTAGCGCCTGCATATGAAAACGGTGTTCAAACCACACATGTGAGGTATCACCACGATCTTTGGAGCGAGAGCAACAATTCTAGCCATAGACCTCCTCTGTAACTCAAAACATGCAACCTGTAGAATTTTTTAAACGTTGCATATGGAGATTTTTTTAGGGTAAAAGTTTGTCACCATTCCAAGATTGGGCTGTTGTTTTTTTTTATTATTCAAAAAAGTGCGCTTGTAAGATCACTGCGCAAATACGGTGTGACAGAAAGTGACAGAAAGTATTGTAACAAATGTAATTTTATTCTCTAGGATGTTAGAAAAAAAATATATATATATAATGTTTGGGGGTTCTAAGTAATTTTCTAGCAAAAAAAAAAAAATATTTTAACTTGTAAACAACAAGTCTGAAAAACTTGCCCGGTCTTAAAGTGATTAAAACAAAACAAAAAAACAAGACTTCAATAGCTTGCGCACCCCTGGTGTAAACTATACTTTTTTCAGTATAAGGCCATTAAAATCTATAGGTTCACAAAATAAGAATACAGTAACTAATAATAAAATAGCAGGACAGTAAAAAGTAACTAGATAGATAAACAATTTGATTTATATCATTCATATATACACGGTGGGAAAACACAGATACACGTTAACAATGGTACAGTGCTATCGTTTTGCGCAGTATGAATGCTGTTGCCAATCTCAAGTTTTCTCTGATTAACACACATCCTTGTGGTTTGAAAGTTCACATAAACAGGATGTAATCTGCATCACTCAACTTATCACTTGTCAGTAATTTTCTGCTGAATAATGACACGTCCATGTGTCAAGAAACACGCAGTATAGAAAATATTTGCCTAAGCATGTTTTCCTAGTTTAAGCAACTACAGTATTCCTGAAAATGCAGTGTAGACTCTGAGAACATACATTATCTACAGTATGTACTTCTTTGCCCTCTCCCCCAATAAAACCTGAGTGTTCTGTTGCATGTTTCCTGAATCGTTGCAACACTTAACATGAAGAATCCAATTATTTTCAATCATGCCCATTCATACCTCAGCATTGTGTCACTTGTTGCGCAAAGAAGTACATGACCTTTTTTTTTTTTCGGGCAGAATCACGCACATTTTTGGCACCATTTAAAGCAACATTTTTTTTTTTCAAATTACATTTTTTTTTTATTGCAATTTTATGTAAATATGAGATCTGGGGTCTTTTTGAATGGGGGAGCCTTAAAACGCATGACACAAGTGTTTAAGCTTGTTTTTCATGTATGCTCGCACCTATAAACTATTCTAACAAACACAAGGAAACACAACATATGATACTGCTTTCAATTGGACAAAACGAAAATGCCTGAAGCTTGAAAACACATGAAAAACAAATGCAATATGCTTCATAAAAGCACGTTCACCTGAGCAAAAATCACCTAATTAACCTCATGTGCAAGTGTGAATAGAGACTCTTGGTCAATGCACTTATCTTGTTTTTGACTTTCTTTATTCTGGCAGGTTGAATCATGACCAATAACTTATATCTTATGCAATGAAGGTAAATAGTAGCACAAAGGTGGTAATAACACACATACAGTTGTGCTCGTAAGTTTACATACCCTAGCAGATTTTATGATTTCTTGGCCATTTTTCAGAGAATATGAATGATAACACAAAAACTTTTCTTTCACTGATGGTTAGTGCTTGGCTGAAGCCATTTATTATCAATCAGCTGTGTTTACTCTTTTTAAATCATAATGACAACATAAACTACCCAAATTACCCTGATCAAAAGTTTACACACCCGAGTTATTAATACCGTGTATCGCCCCCTTTAACATCAATGACAGCTTGAAGTCTTTTGTGGTATTTGTGGATGAGGCTCTTTATCTTCTCAGATGGTAAAGCTGCCCATTCCTCTTGGCAAAAAGCCTCCAGTTCCTGTAAATTCTTGGGCTGTTTTGCATGAACTGCATGTTTGAGATCTCCCCAGAGTGGCTCAATGATATTGAGGTCAGGAGAGTGAGATGGCCTCTCCTTCACTTTATTCTGCTGTAGCCAATGACAGGTCGACTTGGCCTTGTGTTTTGGATCATTTTCATGTTGGAATTTCCAAGTACGTCCCATGCGCATCTTCCTGGCTGATGAATGCAAATTTTCCTCCAGTATTTTTTGATAACATACTGCATTCATCTTGCCATAAATTTTGACCAAATTTCCTCTGTCTTTGTAGCTCACACATCCCCAAAACATCAGCGATCCACCTCCGTGTTTCACAGTAGGAATGGTGTACCTTTCATCATAGGCCTTGTTGACTCCTCTCCAAAAGCAGTGTTTATGGTGGTGGCCAAAAAGCTCAATTTTGGTCTCATCACTGCAAATGACTTTGTGCCAGAAGGTTTGAGGCTTGTCTCTGTGCTGTTTGGCATATTGTAAGAGGGATACTTTGTGGCATTTGTGTAGCAATTTCTTTCTTCTGGGGACCATGCAGCCGATCGTTCTTCAAGTGCCTCCTTATTGTGCATCTTGAAACAGCCACACCACATGTTTTCAGAGAGTCCTGTATTTAACCTGAAGTTATTTGTGGGTTTTTCTTTACATCTCAGACAATTTTCCTGGCAGTAGTGGCTGAAATTTTACTTGGTCTACCTGACCGTGGTTTGGTTTCACTAGAACCCCTAATTTTCCACTTCTTGATTAGAGTTTGAACACTGCTGATTGGCATTCTCAATTCCTTGGATATCTTTTTATATCCCCTTCCTGTTTTATACAGTTCAACTACCTTTTCCCGCAGATTCTTTGACAATTCTTTTGCTTTCCCCATGACTCAGAATCCAGAAACGTCAGTGGAGCACTGCATGAAAGATGCAAGGGTCTGTCAGGAGTCCAGAAACCCATTGACCTTTTATGCACACACACACTAATTACAAGCAAACAGATCACAGATGAGGATGGTTAACTTTATTAGCCATTTAAACCCCTTTGTGTCAACTTGTGTGCATGTTATTAGGCCAAAATCACCAGGGTATGTAAACTTTTGATCAGGGTCATTTAAGTCGTTTCTATTTGTCATTATGATTTAAAAAGAGTAAACACAGTTGATTGATAAAAAATGGCTTCAGCCAAACACTAACCATGAATGAAAGAATTTTTTTTGTGTTATCATTCATATTCTCTGAAAATGGCCAAGAAATACTAAATTCTGTCAGGGTATGTAAACTTATGAGCACAACTGTAAAAAAAAACACAGTGATAGGGTGTAGAGAGATTAAATTAATGGTCCATGAGTAGTATAATAATAGGGCACAGTTGCTGATCTCCAACTGTCCCCACACCATGTGAGCAAACATGCCACCACTTCCCCAATCAGATGTACACTCACCAACTAATATTGCCTCACACTCTCGTGTTTTGGCAAAAACAGCAATCACCCCTCAGGGTTAAAACAACACCCCATCAGGTAGAATTCCAAAGATGGCCGTAATGTGTGAGGCAATATTAGTTGGTGAGTGTACATCTGATTGGGGAAGCGGTGGCACGTTTGCTCACATGGTGTGGTGAGAGTTGGAGCTCAGCAACAGAGTGTCTTATTATTATACTACTCATGGACTATTAATTCAATCTCTCTACACCTTATCACTGTGGGATTTTATATGTGTGTTATTACCACCTTAGTGCTACTATTTACCTTCATTGCATATAGGTAGATTATTGTTTTTAAATGCTTTTCTCTCTAAGTGGCTGCTACATCATTTTAATAATGATTAATCAATTCATCATTTATTTGCTCTGCGGCGCAATGTTCTGATCTTTGTTAGTGGCGCATATTGAGATCTTATTTACTGTTGTTAACTTATATCTTATATCTTGGATATTTTATATATCTTTACATTGGTCTAGCTTGTACCTATGCATATACCAGCCCTCAAAATTTCCACTCACCTGCTTGCATTTGGCGAGTGTATTTAAGTTGAGGGCGAGCGTGGAGCAAGGTTGCCAAACGTCCAGGCTTTGGAACTGCGAAAGTGCCGTTTACACGGGCAGGGCAAAGGGGGTGGAGTTAAGGGCGGAGCTAAGGTGGCGGCAAAATTAGGTTTCGCCTAGGGTGTCAAAAAGCCTTGCACCAGTGTGTGCAGAAACCTGTGTGAGCAGAAAAACATATGTAAATGAAAGTTTTTATTTTTTTAAATGATCCTTTGTCCTGAGGTATATGTGTGTCTGTGTCACTTCTGGCATAGTAATTAGGAGTATTTTTATGGGTACAAGGACTGCGGCACATGTGTATACAGGGACTAGGCTCTGATTCTGTTTAATCATCCCCCTTTAAGCCACTCCCACTGTTAGTCTGGGCTTGTCTTCTGCTCAGTCCTAGAGTTCCTCACGTGTTTTAGAATCCGAGTCATGCTCACAATTGCTCACACTGTGACATTTACATGTTTTGTCGGAAAAAAAAAGTTGTGGGGGGTTGGCAACACAGTTGGGTTGGAACTGAACGGGAGCCGAATGGCAGCACAACCCAATTAACTCCACAACCACCTTGCATCATTACTTCCTTATGTAACCAGTGGGCATTATTTAAAGCCATCGAAAGCTACTGAAGACAACACACAAATTTTGCCATGGCACGCTGCTTGCATTGCAATTTTTTGGGCAGTAGGGCCTAAATTATGTTTGATTCTTCACCTGGTCCCGGGCGAAAAGGTACCCCGATGTGCAGAGAGAAGTAGATTCCGCCCACACCTCGACATGCCTGGGAACCCAGGAAATTGTAGGTAATGGAGTTAAAAGGGCACCTTAGACATACATTCACAGTCTCAGATATGTCTAAGGTGATCTACAATAGGCTTGTGCAATTCGTTTCGTAACGAATCGAAATTCGTCCGAATTTAGCAACTTTCGGACATTCGGAAGCATTCGAATTTCCGAACAAAGCAATTACGAATAAAACCGAATCCGAAATAAATTATACCGCAAAATAGCGAATGCCCGAATGTCTTCGGCATAATTCGTTATGAAAAAACTTACGAATGTACAAATCCATTGGAAACACAATAACACTCACTCTGCTCTGCTCTCTGCTTCTCCTTCACCGTGCTGAACTCCCTCTCAAAATGGTGTACAGGGGCGGAGGCTATAGCCGCATGTAAAAAACGAAAGTAAAATACGAGATTTCTAATCCATTCGAAGCACAATAACACTCTGCTCTGCTCTCTGCTTCTCCCTCACCGTGCTGAACCCTCTCAAAATGGTGTACAGGGGCGGAGGCTATAGCCGCATGTAAAAAACGAAAGTAAAATACGAGATTTCGAATCGTTACAAATAACCGCTATGTATTTCGAAAAGTACAAATCCATTCGAAGCACATTAGGCATAATAGGCAGCGTCGTTGTGAGAGAGACACGGAAAATTACGAATCAACGAACCCAAAAAAAGTTACGAAAGTAGGAGTTGTGTCCAGAATCAACGAAAAACAACGTACTCTACCGAAAGTACGAATTATAAAGCAACAAAAAATTCAACGAAAAATGTCGCTTGCAAAAATACGAATGAGTCCGAACACGAAAAATCCCGTCTAGCAAAATTACGAATGATTACGAATCAACAGGACCGGAAAGAAACGAACCGAAACGGAACGAATTTTTCCGTTGTGCACAAGCCTAATCTACAACATGCATACATTGTGAAAACAATGCAATTGAAGTGGCAGAGTGCATATACATTGTACCTTAATGCTTAAGACTGACACATGCTCAGTTCAGAGGACAGGGTAGAGATATCTTTTAGTGTTACTTAATGTCAGGGCCGATGATAGGGGGGTACCACCGGTCCTCCTGTAGGGGGCCCGGGCACACAGGGGGCCCGGACAGTTGAGGACCAGTGTTGCAGAAAACCACCAATGACAAAACTATGTGTCTCTCTGCAGCAACTGAAAGCTGTTTTTTCCCGCTCTCCCTCCTACCGGCTTTCAGCTGCTGGGTGAGAGACAAACATGGCCGGATTAAGGAAGACCCAGATTTCAGTTCTGCCCCCAGGCTGGCCCTCCCTTGGATGATGTGCCTGGCCGGCGGCTGCTAAACTCCTTTCCCCGCCCCACCCCCACTTAGGGCCGGGACAAGGGGATGGCAGCCTGGAGACTGGAGCAGCAGGAGGAGAAGAGGCAGAGAGGAAACAGCCAGGAGGAGGCGCGCTGTGTCGTGCTCTCACCTCGTGTCAGAAGAGAACTCGTCTATACAGCACATGAGACCAGATCGCTCTGATCGCATTGAACTGTACACACACACAGTTTGATTACCTCCCCCTACCCACATTTTCTGGTGTCAAGAGATGAGCAGCCCTTGGAGGAGATAGGGGGTGGTAATCAAACTGTGTGTGTGTGTGTACAGCCCAATGTGATCTGAGAACGATCCTGTCTCATGTGCTGCACAAATGATTGCTGTTCTGATACGAGGCGAGAGAACAAAACAGCGCACCTTCTCCTGGCTTTGTAGTGGTTTCCCCCTGAAAGTTGGGGGAGTGGGGAATAAAAGTTTATGCTTGGGATGTTTGTGGAGGAGGGGGGATGGGCGGCTATCTGTGCTGGGGATTTATTTGGGGAGAGGTGGTTGAGATAGGTGGGGGGAATGTTTGTGCTATGAGGGGGGGGTGGGGGAATAGGAGGGATTGGGAGGGATTTGTGCTGGCAGGGGGGATTTGGTGTAGGATTTGAGCTGGGGGGCGGGATTGGGGGGGCAAAGACTTGTGCTGGGATAGAAAGCTTGTGAAGAATGAGGATGTGTGCAAGATAGGGTGATGATTTGTGCTAGGAGGGGGAATTGGGTGGATTTGAGTTGAGGGGTGGGATGGGGGGCGGGCCAAAGTTTTGTGCTGGGAGAGGGGATTTGAACTGGGAGTTGGGGGAATATGTATATTATTGTGTAGCGGGTACTTGAATTTAGGGGGAGCATCTGGGTGCTAGTGTAACCCAGGTGCCTGATTGTTAGGGAATTCAAGGTTCCCTTTGTGAGTCTTGGAGGACTCTGGGGGTGTGAAGTTCTCGCCGGCCTAAAGGTGGCGTTGTTGCCTTGGACCGAGGCTGGGCTCGCACCGCAAGACTGTGCCTTTTTGTCCTCCCCTGGAGCTGGTACAGTGGTGCGGGGAATACGCTGTGGCGCAAAGGGAGAGGTCATAAAAGGGGGGACGCCCTGACCTTGGGGTTCAGAGTTGGAGGACGCAGCCGCACCCAGGCACCTTCAGCTTGGGTGCTGGCGTTCCGGTGTTCCAGGCCTAGGTGCCCTTGGCCTAGCTGGAGCAGAGATGGAGTCCATCTCAGGCACCTTTAGCCTGGGGTGAGGTACTATGGCGGATGCCTGGGGCTCAGTACCTTCGACTGAGTTCCGCGAGGGTGGAGGAATCTGAGGGGGCCCTAACTCCTTGGGTGCCCGTGTCTGAGTTCGTGAGGACTGGTGTGCAGTAACTTCTCCGAAGAGTCCGGCGCTGCATCGCTGGTGATGGAGAGGCCTCCACTTCTCCCTTGGACAGATTTCTTCCTCTGACAGGGGCAAAGTGAGCGAAGGTAATTCACGTTCTATATCACCTAGTCAGTGGCAATGACTATTCACCACTGGTGACAGCACAGTGGGCAGCAGCAGAAGGGAAAGGATTGTGCCTCGATCTGTCCCCATTTTCCAAAGAAAAGAGATTGTTTTATTGCTTGGCAAGAAGAATAAAACTGAGTTGGACCTATTCACTGTGTGGAACTCGGGTTACTAAAGCAAAGGAGTCAGGAACAAAGGACTGGACTTGACTCTAGGACACCTACACAAAAGCCCAATCTTCTGGCCTTCACCTCTTAGTTACGGAGGACGTGGGCCGTGGTGCGTCTCATCTCCCACTCCCAGATACCCCTAGACAACAGCCATATAACAGATAGAGCAACGGAGAAGGGGTGAGTCCGCTACACGTGGGGGCTCGTCCGGGATATGTGTATGGTGTCTGAAATTGAACTTTGCTGCCCGGAGGAGTTCCGAGTAGGTCGGCCATATTGGCCAACGCACCACGAGGCAACCCACAACTGTGTAGTATGTGGGTGGAGCAAGGGAAAAGCCTGCGAACAAGTGCAGAAGGTGGGAGGAGTCTGGCCACGTGGACGTACGCACGTGGAGATTCCGGCGCAGGTGGGTCAGTGCGCATAGGAGCAGCAAAGAGAGAGGATGGCTTCAAGTGCTCCGTGGATTTCAGTTCCTTCCTTCGCGGATATGTCTTCTCTGGCTGCTCCGATTATGGATAAGGGGATAAGACTAAGGCCCTGGGGGCGATTGACTCTGTATACCTGCAGAGACATGGAGGCCCTCGGTGTGATCTGTCCAGGCTGTTCGGGACTGGTGGTCCAGCTGAAGCCGTTCGGGCGCTGTGAGGTCTGCAAAGAATTCCTCTTCGAGGTGGAACCGTCCACAGAAAAGCCTCGGGCTTTCCACCTCAACTACCTCACAGGGATTGCCACTCCTGAGGGAGAGATCGATGCTGGTGCGTTCCCCGTGCGCGCTGATCCGGGCGAAGTGACTGCCCAAGCGGAAGTGAAAAGAGAGAAATCCGAGGATGCTGCCTCGGTCACCAGCAGCTCCCTGCTCCGGCCACTGAAGAGGAAAGTTGGCCTAGTGATGGCCTTGTGTGGTCGTGGAAGAGTTTCGCCCCACTGCTTGCCTGGCCTGGATGGATTCGGTAGACAACGTCCTGGACATCCCTGTTCGTCTAAAGGTCCAGGTGAGCCAGGGGTTGGGACTGTCTGTGTGGTTAAAAGTGGCGGAAGCCCACAGTCGGTAGAGGCCGTCAAGGGGGATAGTTCCGTGACTGGGAATTATCTGCCCGCTGAGTGCTACGACACCTCTGACCTGGATTCATTGTCTGACAATGGCGATGATGGGGAAATAGACAAAATCGTCCAACAGAAGTTCCAGGACTGTAAAGCTAAGTGGATGCTGGGAAGACACATTCATGCGGACAAAGTGGTGATCTGCCGCAAGGAAGGAAAAAGTGTTGAGTACCATGTGGAGGCTTTTGATGACCGTCTGAAGCCTGTGTCATTGCCTCATCCAAGGTTTTACCTGTAAAAAGAAGAGGGGGAAAGAGACTCCCGTATGCTTTTCTTTCCTATTCCTGGCTGAACTTTCCGGAGTGCCTTTACCGGAACACAGGGACTGTGCCCTAGTTTTTTTGTATTTGGGCAGTTCTACTCGTTGGAGATATAGGAGCTGTTTTTTTTTTGTTCTCCCTCCTTCTCCTGGCACTCAAAAGAAATCAGTGACTTTGGGTTTTAGTTAGTGTAGGGTCACAGAGAAATGATCAAGAGGAAAGTTCATCTGGAAGTGATGAGTGTCTTGACCGCGGCACTGTCACCAGGTGGCAGTGTTGCGCAACGATTGTTTGTTTTTATCATGCAGCACTTATTGGATTGAATGGGTTTCTTCTAGGATAGACTCATTCATTCCAAGCAAACACACATGTTGGTAGGATGTATGTTTCTTTTCTTTCCCTCTGCAGGAGACTCGTCTGTCAAGACTACTGAGAATGGGTGGTCCTTAGATAGTCAAAGGGGAGGAGGGAATGTAATGTGTGAAATGTAAAGTGTCGTTAAAGGTTTTATGGTTATGATTGTTTATGTTTCCTTTTCCCATCAGGTCTTGGCACAATTCAGGGCTAAAATGTGTAGTTTGGCTTCTGGGATGAGCTTATGTCACCCCCCTTGTGGGGTGTGGGCTTGTACCAGACGCTGGGGACCAGCGTCAAATCACCAGGGGGAGTGTGTAGCGGGTACTTGAATTTAGGGGGAGCATCTGGGTGCTAGTGTAACCCAGGTGCCTGATTGTTAGGAAATTCAAGGTTCCCTTTGTGAGTCTTGGAAGACTCTGGTGGTGTGAAGTTCTCGCCGGCCTAAAGGTGGCGTTGTTGTCTTGGACCGGGGCTGGGCTCGCACCGCAAGACTGTGCCTTTTTGTCCTCCCCTGGAGCTGGTACAGCGGGGCGGGGAACCCGCTGTGGCGCGAAGGGAGAGGTCATAAAAGGGGGGACACCCTGACCTTGGGGTTCAGAGTTGGAGGACGCGGCCGCACCCAGGCACCTTCAGCTTGGGTGCTGGCGTTCCGGTGTTCCAGGCCTAGGTGCCCTTGGCCTAGCTGGAGCAGAGATGGAGTCCATCTCAGGCACCTTTAGCCTGGGGTGAGGTACTATGGCGGATGCCTGGGGCTCAGTACCTTCGACTGAGTTCCGCGAGGGTGGAGGAATCTGAGGGGGCCCTAACTCCTTGGGTGCCCGTGACTGAGTTAGTGAGGACTGGTGCACAGTAACTTCTCCGAAGAGTCCGGCGCTGCATTGCTGGTGACAGAGAGGCCTCCACTTCTCCCTTGGACGGATTTCTTCCTCTGACAGGGTCAAAGTGAGCGAAGGTAATTCACGTTCTATATCACCTAGTCAGTGGCAATGACTATTCACCACTGGTGACAGCACAGTGGGCAGCAGCAGAAGGGAAAGGATTGTGCCTCGATCTGTCCCCATTTTCCAAAGAAAAGAGATTGTTTTATTGCTTGGCAAGAAGAATAAAACTGAGTTGAACCTATTCACTGTGTGGAACTCAGGTTACTAAAGCAAAGGAGTCAGGAACAAAGGACTGGACTTGACTCTAGGACACCTACACAAAAGCCCAATCTTCTGGCCTTCACCTCTTAGTTACGGAGGACGTGGGCCGTAGTGCGTCTCATCTCCCTCTCCCAGATACCCCTAGACAACAGCCATATAACAGATAGAGCAAGGGAGAAGGGGTGAGTCCGCTACAATTGTTTGAGGAGACTTTTGGTTTGCAGGCTGAATTACGTTTTTTTTATGTAGGATGGAATGTTTGCGTACACTAATAATGATTTTCTTTTTTTTTGTGAAAATATAATTTTGATATTTTTGCCCGAGGGGGGGCCTGTTGTCAGGTAGGCTATACGGGGCCCTGTGATTTCTAACCGTGGCCCTGCTTAAAGTCATCAAGCGACCCCAGAAACCCTTGTAAGCCTGTGGTTACAGTTAACACCTAAATAAGCTCATTTATATCAGCTTTTCCTAAAGTACAGTATGTACACATCCTAGATTCCAAAGTAATTTTAATTCCTGTTAGGGGAGTGATTTTTTTGTGTCAGCAACATACCTCAATGCCCAGTAAGAGTTTTCACCACTGTAAACAGAATGTATAATTTAATATCTACTCACTTAAACAATAAACCATACTGTATATGGATAAGTACTGTAGTTGATAGAGTATGTGGAAATAGCCAGATGCACATACCTCCCAACTTTCTGAGATGAGAATGAGGGACATCTTATAGCAAAAGTATGTAGGCATAGGACACACCTCCTGCCACACCCCCCTTAAGGGAGAATTGTACAAAAAAAAATGATTGGTTAAACTCACAAGTGGTTTTATACGACTTCTATTACTTTATATTTGCTTCTGCAGCAATTTAGAAATTGGATGAAAGTTTTAGCACCGGGAAACACTTTTTGATGGATAATTAGTGCATTTTATATACAGCTATAAAGATTAAACCAAAATGAGGAATAAATGAGGAGAAAAGAAGGACAGATAGACTTTGTTCCAAATCAGGGACAGTCCCTCGAAATCAGGAACAGTTGGGAGCTATGGATCTTGCATGACAACAGGAAATATATATAGCTAGACCAGGTTTATAAGGTGAGAACCAGGAAAAGAAAAAGTTACTTTGAATGCCATGCATGACTCAGAGATGCCAACGCTACTTTCTGCATTGTTTAGTCTACTTATCACAAGCTGGTTAAGATCAATTTCCCTGTTAGTTATTCTCATGTTTTTTTTGTTTTTTTATAGAAAGTATTGGTTAGCAACTCATCTTAGCAAATGAGTCTTCAAAGAGGTTGAATATGAAAATACGATTAACAGTTTCTAAAACGTCATACCAGCCAAACCTGTGGCTGGTAATTCCTTTAAAAAAAAAAAAAAAGCTGCAGTTACAAATCTGGTTTTCTGCTTGTTCAGTTACTTGTTTTCTGCGTGTTTTCTACTCAGTCCTAGAGTTCCTCACGTGTTTCATAATCCTAATGTAGCCATGGCCCGACCCATAGAGGCCCAATGATGACCTCCACAGTCAGGGAGAGCTGACACCCATCTTCACAGTGTGGTGTAGATAGAGTAAGTTGGGCGCCAGACACTTTGAGAATGCAAAAAGGGATTTTTTGTCTCTTAACAGAACTGGGGAGAGAGGGTTAGGGCCTGAACACCTTTAGGCAGATGCAAAAATGCTTGGCAGACTCTGAGACAAAAATAGGAATAAAAGAACAGCTGTACAGTTCAAGGGCCTTTAAGCCGAATTGCAGCAAACTGTATCTGTAGACTAGGGACGAGCCAAACACCCCCCTGTTCGGTTCGCACCAGAACCTGCGAACAGACAGAAAGCTTGCGTGAACTTTAGAACCCTATTAAATACAATTGACTCGAATGTTCGAAATCAAAAGTGCTAATTATAAAGGCTAATATGCAAGTTATTGTCCTAAAAAGTGTTTGGGGGCCTGGGTCCTGCCCCAGGGGACATGTATCAATGCAAAAAAAAGTTTTAAAAACTACCGTTTTTTTCGGGAGCAGTGATTTTAATAATGCTTAAAGTAAATCAATAAAATTGAAATATTCCTTTAAATTTCGTACCTAGGGTGTGTGTATAGTATGCCTGTAAAGTTGCGCTTGTTTCCCATGCTTAGAACTGTCCCTGCTCAAAGTGTAATTTCTGAAGGAAAAAAAGTAATTTAAAACTCACTCGCGGCTATTAAAAGTGCTAATTATAATGGCTAATATGCAAGTTATTGTCCTAAAAAGTGTTTGGGGACCCGGGTCCTGCCCCAGGGGACATGTATCAATGCAAAAAAAAGTTTTAAAAACTGCTGTTTTTTTCGGGAGCAGTGATTTTAATAATGCTTAAAGTGAATCAATAAAAGTGAAATATTCCTTTAAATTTCGTGCCTAGGGTGTGTGTATGATATGCCTGTAAAGTTGCGCTTGTTTCCCGTGCTTAGAACTGTCGGGGGGAACCCCACGCATTTTTTTTTTAATTTGCGGCAGGGTTCCCCTTTATATCCATACCAGACCTGAAGGGCTTGGTAATTGAATTTGGGGGGACCCCCACGTTTTTTTTTTTTTTTCAATGACTTTTCTCTATATTGCCGGGAGCCGACAATTCATTATAGCTGCGAGTAAGTTTTAAATTACTTTTTTTGCTTTAGAAATGACTCTTTGTGCAGGGACAGTTCTAAGCACGGGAAACAAGCGCGACTTTACAGGCATACTATACACACACCCTAGGTACGAAATTTTAAGGAAAATTTCACTTTTATTGTTTCACTTTAAGCATTATTAAAATCACTGCTCCCGAAAAAACAGCCTTTTTAAAAACTTTTTTTGCATTGATACATGTCCCCTGGGGCAGGACCCGGGTCCCCAATCACTTTTTATGACAATAACTTGCATATAAGCCTTTAAAATTAGCACTTTAGATTTCTCCCATAGACTTTTCGAATTTGCCGCGAACACCCCAAATTGTTCGCTGTTCGGCGAACGGGCGAACAGGCAATGTTTGAGTCGAACATGAGTTCAACTCGAACTCGAAGCTCATCCCTACTGTAGACCACTGTCTCCTATAGCAACGGATCCGGTAACTTCAACTTCAATACAGATCACAACTCACAGTATCCCGTTGTAGATCCTCTCACTGAGCTCCCAATCTTTCACTAGACTCTTCAGACCCCAGACAAAGATTTGTGCTGGGATAGAAAGTTTGAGAAGAATGAGGATGTGTGCTAGATAGGGTGATTTTTTGGGGTGAGGGAGATATGTGCTAGGAGGGGGAACTGGGGTGGGATTTGAGGTGGGGGGTTGGATTGGGGGGGGTTGTGCTGGGAGGGGGGATTTGAACTGGGAGTTGGGGGATTATGTGTATTATTGTTTGGGGAAATTTTTTTTGGCCTGCAGAAGGAATTCATGTTTTTTATATATGATGGAATGTTTGTGTCCATTAATAATGATTTTCATGTTTTTTTGTGAAAATATTGTTTTGATATTTTGCCTGAGGGGCAGCCTGTTGTCAGGTAGGCTATACGGGGGCCCGTGATATCTAACAGCGGCCCTGCACAAGTGACCCCAGAAGCCCTTGTAAGCCTGTGGCTACAATTAACACCTAAATAAGCTCATTTATATCAGCTTCTCCTAAGTACAGTATGTACACATCCTAGATTCCAAAGTAAAGTCCCCCACCCCCTCTACCCACAAACTCACTCACTGCCCAAGAGATTACCAATCACTTCAAAGACAAGATTGATGCAATTCGTGAGGACACCTCCACTGTCCATACATCTTCACCACCCAACATAACTTGCCTAACGGCACTTTCAACACTCTCCTCTTTTTAATTGGCTACTATTGAAGAGGTTACAAAACTTTTCTCAGATGCCCACCTAACCATTTGTCCCTTGGACCCTGTTCCCTTACAACTACTACGGTCACCCTCTTCTTTTATCCTATGCTCCCTCACTCACATCTTCAATCTCTCCCTCTCAAGTGGCACCTTCCCCTCCCCTCTAAAACATGCACAGATCACTCCCATACTTAAAAAGCCCTCACTGGATCCCACCAACCTGAACAACTTAAGGCCCATCTCATTGCTCCCATTCACCACTAAACTTCTAGAATGCCTAGTCTACAACCGTCTAGGCTCCTACCTCAGTGAAAATAACCTTCTTCACCCCTTACAGTCTGGCTTTCGCTCGCAGCACTCCACGGAAACTGCCTTACTAAAAATCACTAACGATTTGCTAACTGCTAAAAGCAACAGCCAGTACTCCATACTCCTTCTACTCGACCACTCTGCAGCCTATGATACCGTTTACCACCCGCTCCTTCTCAATAAACTCCATTCCCTTGGCCTCCAAGATTCTGCTCTATCCTGGTTCTCTGCCTATCTATCACAGCGCTCCTTCAGTGTTACCTACAACTCTGTCTCCTCCTCTCCATTGCCCCTTTCTGTGGGAGTCCCCCAAGGCTCTGTTCTTGGACCACTTCCCTTCTCTATCTACACCTCCTCCCTTGGTCACTTTATAACCGCCCACGGCTTTCAATACCACCTATACGCCGATGACACCCAAATCTATCTGTCTACTCCGTCCTCACCTCACTCTTTCAGTCTCCTCTTGCATTACTAACTTACTAACTGACATCTCAGCATGGATGTCGCACCACTTCCTTAAACGAAATCTCTATAAAACTGAGTTACTAATATTCCCCCCTGCCAATGCCCCCCTCCATGACTTTTCCATCAAAATCAACAATTCAACCATCAGTCCCTCCCCTCACGCCAGGGTACTAGGTGTAATCCTAGACTCTGACTTGTCATTTCAGCCTCAAGTCCAATCGTTGTCAAAAGTTTGTAGAACTCCTCATTCACTCCCTTGTTATCTCTTGCCTTGACTATTGCAACTCCCTTCTTATTGGCCTGACTCTCCATAGGCTATCCCCTCTTCAGTCTATCATGAATGCTGCTGCCAGACTTATCCACCTTACCAACCGCTCGGTGTCTGCCAAACCTCTCCTCCAATCCCTACACTGCCTCCCGATCACGCAGCGAATTAAATTCAAAAGACTAACCACAACCTACAAAGCCATCCACAACTCTGCCCCGAGCTACATCACCAATCTTGTCTCCAGACATATCCCAAACCGTCCTCTCCGCTCTTCTCAAGACCTCCTACTGTCAAGCTCTCTCGTCTCCTCCTTCCATGCTTGTCTCCAGGATTTCTCCAGAGCCTCTTCCATCCTCTGAAACTCACTACCTCAACCTGTCCAGCTATCCCCCTACTCTTGCTACCTTCAGGCGATCCCTGAAAACTCACCTCTTCAGGGAAACCTATCACGTCTCCAACTAATCTTTTACCACTTCCATCAGCTCATTCCCCACAGTTACAAGCTTTTGTACCACCTGCCCCACCCTATTAGAGTGTAAGCTCTTCTGAGCAGGGCCCTCTTAACCCTCTTGTATTTTATTGTATTGTAACTCTATTGTCTCCCTTTTATATTGTAAAGCGCTGCGTAAACTGTTGGCACTATATAAATCCTGTATAATAATAAAGTGTGTAATTTCAATTCCTGTTAGGGGATGATTTTTTTCTGTGAGCAGCATACCTCAATGCCCAGTACGAGTTTCCACTCTGTAAACAGAATGTATAATTAAATATCTCTCACTTAAACAATAAACAATACTGCATTTTGATAAATAGTTGATAGAGTATGTGGAATTAGTCAGATGCATGACAATAGGAAATAGATACAGCTAGACCAGGTTCATAAGGTGTGAACCAGGAAAAGAAAAAGTTACTTTAAATGTCATGCATGACTCTACCAACGCTAATTTCTGCATTGTTTAGTTTACTTATCACACGCTGATTAACCACTTACGGACCGACCACCGTTGTTATACGTCGCTACTTTGAAGAGGAGTACCGTTGTTATGGTAGCAGCTAGCTACCATAACCCCGGTACCCTCTTCAAGAGCGGGCGGTCTTATTTCAGATAAAAGTGGTCTCTGCGACGGATACGCCATGAGATCACTTTTATCGGCAGTGGGAGAGGGCTCCCCCCCTCCCGCCGCTCTCCGGTGCCCTCTACCACTTACCGGAGCCGTCAGCAGCGGCGAAGGCGATCGTGTCCTCTTGTCGGCTGGGTATGGAGACGAGTGAGGGGAAGATGGGCCCCACCCATCTCCATACCACTGCAGGGCGGAAGCAAACGCCACTTATGTCCAATGCTCTTAAAGAGCCTTTTTTTTTTTTTTTTTTTTTAGAATGACATAGCTTTTTTTTAGTTCTTTTTATTGCATTTTAGTCTAAATATGAGATCTGAGGTCTTTTTGAGCCCAGATTTCATATTTAAGAGGACCTGTCATGCTTTTTTCTATTACAAGGGATGTTTACATTCCTTGTAATAGGAATAAAAGTTACCCATTTTATGAATTTTTTTAAACACTGTAAAAAAATAAAATAAAGTAAAATAAATAAGATTTTTTTTTTTTTTAAAGCCCCCAGTCCCGATGAGCTCGCGCGCAGAAGAAAACACATATACGTGAGCAGCGCCCGCATATGAAAATGGTGTTCAAACCACACATGTGAGGTATCACCGCAATCATTAGA
Organism: Rana muscosa; assembly: GCA_029206835.1. Classification (NCBI taxonomy): domain Eukaryota; kingdom Metazoa; phylum Chordata; class Amphibia; order Anura; family Ranidae; genus Rana; species Rana muscosa. The sequence goes on along the minus strand of CM055116.1, from coordinate 458,613,797 downwards.
GCAAAAGCAATAAGTCTAGTCCTAGATCTGGTCTAACTCAAAACATGCAACCTGTAGAATTTTTTAAAATGTATGTAGATTTTTAAGGGTAAAAGTTTGTCGCCATTCCACGAGCGGGCGCAACTTTGAAGCGTGACATGTTGGGTATCAATTTGCTCAGCGTACCATTATCTTTCACAATATAAACAAAATTGGGCTAACTTTACTGTTGTCTTATTTTGTAATTACAAAAAGTGATTTTTTTCCAAAAAAAGTGCGTTTGTAAGACCGCTGCGCATATACGGTGTGAAAAAAAGTATTATAATGTTTGAGGGTTCTAGCACACAAAAAATGTTTTTAACTTGTAAACACCAAATCTCAGAAAGAGGCTCGGAGCTTAAGTGGTTAAGATCCCAATCTAAAAAAAAAAGCACTTTTGTTCTTCTGTATAACTGCTGAAGAATGTTGAGAAAAGTAAAAAGCTAGGTTATTGCATAATTTTGGTATATAATGTCTATGATGTATGAAATAAAAATTAGCCTACAAGATTACTCATAGTTGTGCATTACCTAGCAAAACAGTCTAATCATATCCTTTGAGGTTTTCAGGCAGACATATGCCACATTTCATTTATGCTCCATTTTAATGGCTATAGGTATATAGTACTATAAAACATAATATAGATTTTATTTTACTATTTTATCAGAAGGGACTTGATTGGAACTACTACTATACTATACTAACCTACTCCAGTATATATATGTGCTAAAGTTTTAGGCAAGTGTGAAGAAATGCTGTAAAGTATGAATACTTTAGAAAATATAATATAAAAAAATATTTTAATTATTTTTAATAATTTACAAAATGCAATATGAGTTAACAGAAGAATAATAAAAATTAAATCAATATCAATGACTTCCATTTGCTTTCAGCCCAGCATCAATTCTTACACTTGCACATTTTGTACACTTGCACAAAGTCAGGGATTTTGTATGATTAGAGCCAGGTGTATCATTAACTAATTATACCAAGCAGGTGCTAATGATCATTAATTTCATATGTACCATAGGTTGAAACACAGTCATTAACCAAAACAGAATCAGCTGCGTAGGCTTAAAACTGGGTGAGGAACAGCCAAACTCTGCTACCAAAGTAAGGTTGTGGAAAACAGTTTCATGTCACAGGTCATAGACCATGGCAAGACTAAGCACAGCAACAAGACACAAGGTAGATATACTGCATCAGCAAGGTGTCTCCCAGGCAAAGATTCCAAAGCAGACTGGAGATTCAAGATGTGCTGTTTACGCTCTTTGAGGAAGCAGAAAGAAACAAGCAACCTCGAGGACCGTAGATGCAGTGGTTGGCCAAGGAAACTTAATGCAGCAGATGAAAGACACATCATGCTTGTTTGCTTTGACATCGGAAGATGTCCAGCAGGGTAATCAGCACAGAACTGGCTGGAAACCAGTGGGACCCAGGTACACCAATCTACTGTCAAGAGAAGTCTGGCCAGAGGTGGTCTTCATGGAATAATTGCAGCCAAAATGCCATACCTCCAATGTGGAAACGAGGCTAAGCAACTCAACTATGCATGAAAACAGAAACTGGGGCGAAGAAAATGGCAGCAGGTGCTCTGGACTGATGAGTCAAAAATTTTAATATTTGGCTGTAGCAGGAGGCAGTTTGTTTGCTGAAGGGTTGGAGAGCAGTACAATAATGAGTGTTGGCAGGCAACAGTGAAGCATGGTGGAGGTTTCTGGCAAGTTTTGGGTGGAATTTTTGCAAATGGAGTTTGAGATTGGGTCAGGATAAATGGTGGCCTCAATGCTGAGAAATACAGGCAGATACTTATTCATAATGGCATACCATCCAGGAGGTGTGTGATTGGGCCCAAATTTATTCTGCAGCAGTACAATGACCCCAAAACATATAGCTGATACCTTCAGCATAAAAAAAACAAGGAGTCCTGGAAGCGATGGTTTGGCCCTCACAGAGCCCTGATCTCTACATCATTGAGTCTGTCTGGAATGACACGAAGAGACAAAGGATTTGAGGCAGCCTACATTCATGGAGGATATGTGATTAGTTCTCCAAAATGTTTGGAACAACCTACTTGCTGAGGTCCTTTAAAAACTGCAGGTGTACCTAGAAGAATTGATGCTTTTTTGAAGGCAAATGGTGATCACACCAAATATCACCAAATATTGATTTAATTTAGATTTCTCTTCTGTTCATTTACTTTCAATTACCACTCAATTTATTGTTGGTTTCTCATGACAAGGTTTTTCCACAGATATACACAAAACTCTATCTTGGCTGACTCCTGAAGAAGTGGGCATTGCCCCATGAGACGCGTAGAGAGTTTACAGCCTTTCTGAATTAAAAATTACATGCTTCAGCAATAATGGATGATATGTTGTATATACATGCCTGATTTATGGATATTGATGATATTACCAAAAATCTAATTGTATGTGTTTCTCTGTATTTTGTAATACATTTTGTAAGTTTTTAATACTTTGTTGGATTATTTTATTTAGCACCACTCATAAAAGACCCATGGGCAAGTCTTCTTTTGGCTTCTTCTGTATATTTGGGACTGAGTACTGCTGCGGTTTGAGCTCAGATGGCCCTTTCTTTTTTAAAGCGGAGGTTCACCCAAATTACTGACTTAATGCTATACACTTCTGTGCATAGCATAGATGCGCAAATGACAAAAAATTATTTTATAAGTGTTGTATTTACCTTTATATATTCTGTTTCTTTATGTTACTTCCTGTCTTACTCCCGCGGGAGTGGGCGTGTGCATTCCTTTTCCCCGACTCCTGGGAGCTAAGTGTAAACATTCCCAGGAGTCAGTGCGGATCGCTGCTGCGTGCGAAATCTCGCGAGATCATCTGCTCTCTCTCCCCGTACTGACCTGTGTATTTTTGGTTGCCATCACAACGGGGCGGGAACTTCCGACGCCTCCGCCCGTTGTGATGGCAACCAGGAAGTGTTGACGGCGCTGCTCGCCGTCAACACTTATCACGTCAGATAGAGCGGTGAATGCCGGGAGACGCGCATTCACCGCTACCCGGAAGTCTGTGCTTGTGGGCTTCACAATGCCCACAAGCAAAATGGAAAACAGCAACCTTTTTTATAAACGTTTCTTTTTTACCAAAACGAACGGGGGATGTAATAAAGCGCAGGGCAAGTGAGTACTAAACTAGTAATCTGTAACCACATTTAATGGACTGAAAAAAAAAATAACTATGGACCGCGGAACCTCCGCTTTAAGGTCTAATATATAACCGTTTCATTACCTGTAACCTAAGGGATGCTGGCTCTTTTTTTTATAAATTCTTTATTTTTCCATAGATTTCACATTACAAGTTTTCACGTTTTATACCATCTGCTTATATCAATCAAAAATCAAACACAAAAAAAAAAAGAGACTACAATCTTGTATTCTCCCACCTCCTTTATGCTTCATTAATTTAATGTGACTTCTCTTTTCCTCTTTAACCTCTGCCTTTCTTTTCCGTGAAGCCCCCCTCCCTCCCCCAACCAAACACAAAAAAAAAAGGAAAAAAAGAGGGCGGGAGAGATTACACCCTCCCACCCTCACACCTCCTCTCTCTCCTCCTCTCCCTGATCCCCACCCCCTCCCCGCTCCTCCCTATATTTCAAGTAGGGTGCCCATATCGTCCGGTATCTCCCATCTTGATCTTTCATTGCCATCGTAAAGTTCTCCATCTGTTGAATCTCTGCGATTCTAGTGAACCATTGTGCTCTAGTTGGTGGACTCTCCTTTTTCCACAGGACAGGGACACACGCCCTCGCGGCTATAATAAGATGTCTTAGTAGTGAATTTTTGTATTTTTCCACTGATATAGGTATATCTAGTATTAGAATGGCTGCTGGTCTGTCTTCTAAAGACACTCCTGTAATTATTTTGATAGTTTCTATTACCATTTTCCAAAACTCCTGTATTTTCACACATTCCCAGAAAATATGTAATAGATGCTGGCTCTTGACATGTAAGTCACAAAAGCTAGGAGATAAACCTTACTTACTTTTTCCAGAATTTAAGGTTCTACTGTAAACTTCCATGTACAAACTGAAAACAGATAAATAAAGTGCCAGCATCACAATGTGGAAAGAGGCTTAAAGATACAAAAGATGGATACGATTAACACCTTGTATATTATATGGTACTAAAAACAGCAACAAACATATATGTCCAAAGTAACCGCAGTCTCTATAAATAAATAAAGGCCCCAAAGACCACAATTGTCAAAGTCAGCAATGCTCCGCTCCAAACTTTATGAGGGCCTTAGCATACCAAACATTTCTAAAAATGAATATGCAGCCCAAGCTCAAATTTTACATCGGGATGCAACCCATGATGTCCCATTTTGGGTGTTCCAACAAAGCTTATTTTGCAGGCAAAGTGACAATCAAAACAACCAGCTATAGCTATGTCCTGCTAAATATCCACATATCTTTAACCCTGTTACAACTCACTCCTTAAAATTATGGGACAATATTAAAAATTCAAGTGGTCCTATCTCTTCTCACATATTAGAAGTCACAGGAAACCCCATGTTTCCCTTAGTTCACACAAATTCCATAGCATTTCACAATTGTAACAAAGGTCAGATCACTACTTCTCAATATTCTCAACCATTCTCAATATTATAATCATTTTCCAGCTGGTGAAAACTTTTGCAACCTTGTTCCAGTCGTGAAAAATATTAAAAGTCAGCAGCTACAAATACTGTAGCTGCAGACTTTTAATAGACAGACGCTTACCATTTCAGGGATCCCACACTGTCATCACCCAGGCCGGTTATTTGGCAGTCCCCTGCACCACCATCTTTCTTATGGGAAGCCGGCTGTGACTTCCTGGCAAAGCGAGGCAAGGCGAGCAGAAGTGGGAGCCAGTCAGAAATAGGTACCCTCTCCCAGAAAAAAAAAAACTTCCAATAGTAAGAATGGCGCGAGGGAGGAAAGGATAAGCGGAACTTCCCTTTTCAGGTGACTCTTTGAAAACCACACCAACTACCTCATCAAATTCAGACCCACACAGCCCTGAATTGATTTATTTTTTATACAAACGCAACAGCTATATACTACACACTCATCCCGATCTCCATATACTGCCAAATGGGAGATGGAACTGGGAGGTACTATAGCAGAAAATGATTGAAAACAAATGTGGAAGTTTACTGTCTCCCAACTGTCAGTTACTTTTTTTGAGGGTATTTACTGTAGTTCCAGACAGAATCTCCAAAGCCCTGCCAATGTACCTTCTACATGCTTTAGAGACTGTCAAATGGAGGGCACTTTTGCACACATCTGCTAAGAATGTCCAATAGAGAAACAAGTCTAAAGTATACAGACAAATTAATCAAGTTATGGGTTCTCCACTCCACAAGATCCATCCATAGCAGAAAACCAGAAAGATATATGGCCCCAATTTAAATGACCCATACATATCGTTACAGCTGCAGAGGAGGTATATTGCGCTCATGGAAAAACTCCCATACTCTCAAGACCTCTGACATTTCTTGATAAAAAATTGGCACATACAATATTTTTCCAAAAATTAACTGCATGCCATAATAACACAGTGACCAAAATTGAATGAGTTGATGCCTTACCCTAAAACCACCGTCATTGTGCCTGGAGAAGTAGACTTCTTCACCCTCCTTCTCCCTCTTCTCCTTCTCCCAGATTTTTATTCCTCCCTATTTCTCCTTTTTTTTTTTTTTTCTCCTCTAAACTCCTAGCAACTTTCCATTTTCCTTCCTATATATCATCCTTGTTTCAGGGACATTCTGAGCTCACCACTAGACCCCGGCCTGTCCTTGTCATATGTTACAATTGTCCCTTATATTGCACCGCCACGTGTTACGTTCTATTTTACTAATGCCTGACACAACTATAAACTAACTTTTAGGCAACAACAATCTAATCTTAACTCAATGGAAAAGTTAATTGTTTTACCTACTGTAACTTGAATTTATATGTTACACCTTCATTGTTTGAATGTAACCCTGGTATAACAATACACATTTATTGAACAAACAACATTCAACTATGCACTGAACAATTCGTTTTTGTAAACAGAGAGATTAAAATTCCTCTTTTACCAATTAGTAAAAAGTTCTCTGTTACACGATCTGTCACCATCATCTGTGTCCACCAAACACAGTTGATGATGACAGATCACTGTACCAGGCCACTGCCGGTACCATATAATCGCTGTGACCAATCACAGCAGATCACATGACAATTGTAAACAATGAATGGCATGAATCAAAGTCATTAATTGTGTACAATTGTGTTGCTAGCTGTGATTGGTCACAGTGAACATTATGGGACAGACAGGGCCAATCAGAGCACATCTGTACCATGTGATTAGCTGTGGCCAATCACAGATTATCACAACAATACACACTGAATGAATGAATCAATTTAATTCAGTAAAAATGGTTGCTTATAGCAGTAAAATTCATTGATATAAGCAATCATAATGTGCAAAAAAAAAAAAACCCTGATCACTTACCCAGAGTAGTACAACAATACTATGGTAACACTGTATTGCTCTGGTCACAGTGTGTTAAAAAAAAATCATTTTTTTCTTGTAATACCAGTCAGTGTCCCTGATCACAGCCACACTAGTTACATGATGACGCTGTACTGCACTGGTTGCAGCATGTAAAAAAAAAAAAAACTGTGAAAAAAATAAATTTGTTTTAATTTCTTAATTTTCAAAAAAAATTGTGACAAGAAATTACAACTTCAAAAAACTTGCAATACCTCTTACTAAATACCTTGAACTGTCTACTTTCCAAAAAGGGGTAATTTGGGGATACTTGTGCTGTCCTGGCATTTGTGGGCCTCAAGAAATGAGACCATCAGTACATCAGGAATGATAATTTTTTCATATGTATATATATATATATATATGTATATATATATATACTGTACTATAGTTTGTGGACTCTATAACTTTCCTACAGACTAACTAATAAACACTGTTTTGGGTTATTTTCACAAAAACAAATGTAGCAGAATACAGTTTGGCCTAAATTCATGAAGAAAGTTTGTTTGTTTGCAAAATCTTATAACAGCAACAAAGAAACTTTGTTTCTTTTTTTAATCGTTTAATTAGCAAAAAAACAAAACAAAACAGTGGCTATTAACCACCTCAATACAGGGCACTTACACCCCCTTCCTGCCCAGGCCATTTTTCACCTTTCAGCGTCACACTTTGAATGACAATTGCACGGTCATGCTACACTGTAACCATGTGAAATGTTTATCATTTTCTTCACACAGCTTTCTTTTGGTGGTATTTTGAAAAAAATAAGTTTTTCTTAGTTTCTGTCAGTAAATTTTGTAAATAAGTATTTTTTCTCCTTCACTGATGGGCGCTAATGAGGCGACACTGATGGGCACTGATAGGCTGCACTGATGGGCACTGATGAGGTGGCACTTATGGACACTGATGAGGCAGCATCAGCGGGTCTGGCGGCCGCGATCGTTCACAAGAGACACAGGGCAGAACAAAAATGGCAACAAGCATAGATAGAGGAAGACTCTTCAATAGATGGCAACAATATCAGAGAGTATACATGGGCTGCTAGAAGTTCATAGCCACGGGTTGCAGGAAAGAATTTTGCATAATTCCCCTATCAAGACAGACAGTGCTGATAGGGGAATGGAATCCCTCCCGCCGAGCTATTGTCTGCTCCTGGCATGGGATCAACTTGTGTACAACTAGCATGCCGGATTCTCTTGCGATTATCACTAGTGGCTATAGCATATAATCTCTTTCTTCTTCCGGCGGGGACGGCTTCCCTGCCCTTCCCTGCCAGAAGAAGACAGAGATGATATGCTACAGACACTAGTGATAATCGTAAGAGAATCCGGCATGCTAGTTGTACCCAAGTTGATCCATCGATCAACTTGGTAAATTCAGCCTGCCCAATAACAGTTTGAATCTCAGCCGGTTTCTGCTGAACCGGCCGAGATTTGAACTGCGTATGGTCAGCCTTAGTTTACCGACTTGTCTACAGGGGCAGGTTTTTTTTTTTTTACATGTTAAAATCTGCATTTTTGTTAGAATTGAAGCCCCCAAAAATTTTATATTTTCTGAAAGCAGTGACGCTGGAGAATAAAATGGTGGTGGTTAGAAATTTTTTAGCTATACAATATTTGTGCAGCTATTTATCAGTTGTGCATTTTTAAGAAAAATGCACAAAAATTAAGTTTAGTGCAAACAAACACAATAGTGTACCCAATTTATTTGTAAAATATAAATAATGGGGTATGTCAAGTACATACAGTAGATACCAAACATGTCAAGCTTTAAAACTGCGCAGGCCCATGAAATCGCAAAAAAAAAATGGCAAATGTTGCAACGCTAATAAATGAATCCAATGATTGTAAAAACTTTTTTTTCGTGAAATAAAAAACACAATAATGAAAGTCCCAATAAAATCAAGTGAATGAAAAAAAAGTCCATATAGTGAAGTAAATATATGTGTAATCCAGCAATCAGCAACGTGCTCCACCACCCGGTGTAAGATGAATGGGCATGCCCCTGATGACGTCAGTTGTGACGAAACATGTAGGGCGGAGCCTATGTAAGTCGTCACGCCTGATCCGTTGTGTACACCACCATTGATTTCCATGCATGGTTTACAGTGTTTGGAGTTTTATATGCTAATTTTTGCCTTCTGAAATGTGAGTACTATATTTTGTCTACACCATTAAAGAGTGTCTATGGTATTACACTATCTGGATGTTTCCTTTATTGCATATACGAGGCACATCCTTGTCCTGCATCTATCTGAACCACCAAACAGCATCTGTTCCTAGAGGATTCATAGTGGCTTACACGTTGGTGACTGCTGGATTACACATACTGTATATTTACTTCACTATATGGATGTTTTTTCATTCACTTTAATTTACTGGGACATTATTATTGTGTTTTTTAGTTCATAAAAAAGTTTTTACAGTCTTTGGATTCATTTATTAGCGCCCCAACATTTTTTTGTAGATTTATTGCACAGCATATCTAACTGTTTTTTGCTAGCTGCTTGTTCATTATACTTTGAGGTTTTATTATACATTTCACTTTTGTCAGCACGATTTCCTCTCAATTTCAATGGCACTCAAATATATGCAAAGGCAATCTTTAACCACTAAAAAGACCGCCTACTGCATATAGATGGCTCCATTGCGCAAAATCACGTACCTGTACCTGCATGCCCATTAGACAGAGGGGGAGCCAATCAGCGGGTCTGTCAGACCCGATGCCCGCCGGCCTCCCACGATCGTTCCCCAGAGAGGCAGAATGGTGACCTGCCTATGTAAACAAGGCAGATCGCCGTTCTGACAGGGGAGGACACAGAGCTTCTGTTCCTGCTAAGCAGGAACACAGATCTCTGTGTTCACCCAGTCAGTCCATCCCCCACACAGTTAGCAAGCACCTCCTAGGGACACATTTAATCCTTTGATCACCCCTGCTGTTAACCCCTTCCCTACCAGTGTCATTAGTACAGTACTAGTGCATATTTTTAGCACTGATCACTGTAATAATGTCACTGGTTCCCAAAAAAGTGTCAAAAGTGTCAATTAGGTGTACGATTTGTCCGCCGCAATGTCGCAGTCCTGCTAAAAATCACTGATCACCGCTATTACTAGCAAAAAAATGAAAAAAATAAAAAGGCCATAAAAATATACCATAGTTTGTAGACGCTATAACATTTGCGCAAAAAAATCAATGTACGCTTATGGGGATTTATTTACCAAAAATATGTAAAAGAATACGTATTAGCCTAAAAGGATGAAGAAATTAGATTTTTGACATTTTTGTTATTTGGTGTGTTTTTTTGCAGAAAGTAAAAACTATTGTGTTTTCTTTCCAAAATTGTCACTTTTTTAGTTTATAGAGCAAAAAATAAAAACTGCCGAGGTGATCAAATACAGTACCACCAGAAGAAATCTCTTTTTGTGGGAAAAAAGGACACCGATTTTATTTGGGTACAGCGTCGCACAACCGCGCAATTGGCAGGTAAGGTAACGCAGTGCCGTATCGCAAAAAATGGCCTGGTCATTAAGGGGGTAAAGCCTTCCGAGGCTAAAGTGGTTAATGGCTCTACAAATATTGCTCTCATTCCGAGTTTCACGGAAATGCCTCACATGTGTGGGTAAATTTATGTTTACGTACAAATGCTCGCCCTACAATGTGCCTTTGAATTGGGTTGTGTATGGGGGTGCTTTAAATTTTTTACACTTTTTAAAATGTTTTCTTTAACTATATTGCTATCACAAGGGGAACTCGGATGTGAGGTAAGGTAATATAACTTCCTGCTCTCACTGCTGGAGCCATTTACCATGGTCCCAGAAACCCCAGAGGAATGGGAGATCCTGTGAACCGCTGCAGATGCCACCAATGGGAAGGAGGTGTCACACCTTCAGAGCCCCATAAACATGAGCGGAATAACTTTTATCTGAAAGTCTTTCGCTGGATCTAAAAATCAATAGCAAGCTCATAGCAAACAGCAGCCATGAGCATGCTTCAACCCCATGTATCAACTACTGGATCACAAACTGGGGGTTGTTAGAACTCTACAACAGCAAGCTGAATTGGTAACAAAGAGTCTAAGGAAAAATGCGCTTTAAACGATTTTGGCTACCCCAACCAGGCTTTTTATAAAAAAAAACAAAAAAAAGGTCAAGCAAAAACACGGACCATTCAACAGATGGGAAAAGCAGAACACACAGATTAATACAGTCATCTCGTGACTAAGATTGACTAAACTTTTGCAAATGCTTGAAAGGATTTTTATAAAAACATTAATGGGGAGTACTCGGAATCGTACGGTGTGGAAAATGTGGTCCCCCAGGGTTCTGTCCTGGAACCAATCCTATTTAATTTATTCATAAATGATCTGGAGGATGGGGTAAACAGCTCAATCTCTGTATTGTATTGTATTGCAATAACTTCTCCTCGGGATATGGAAACCTTGCAAGATCTGAACAAATTAATGGGGTTGGCAACTACATGGCAAATAAAGTTTAACGTAGAAAAATTTAAAATAATGCATTTAGGTGGCAAAAAAAATGAATGCAATCTACTCACTAGGGGAAAAACCTCTGGGGGAAACTAGGATGGAAAAGGACCTGGGGGTCCTAGTAGATGACAGGCTCAAGAACGGCATGCAATGCAAAGCCAATAGAATATCGGCATGCATTAAAAAGGGAATTAACTCCAGAGATAAAACGATAATTCTCCCACTCTACAAGACTCTGGTCCGGCCGCACCTAGAGTATGCTGTCCAGTTCTGGGCTCCAGACCTCAGGAAGGATGTGCTGGAAATGGAGAGAGAAGGGCAACAAAGCTAATAAAGATCTGGAAGATCTTAGTTATGAGAAAAGGTTACGAGCACTGAACTTATTCTCTCTGGAGAAGAGACGCTTGAGAGGGGATATGATTTCAATGTACAAATACCGTACTGGTGAGCCCACAATAGGGATAAAACTTTTCCGTGAAAGGGCATTTAAAAAGACTCGTGGCCATTCACTAAAATTAGAAGAAAAGCGATTTAACCAGAAACTGCGTAGAGGGTTCTTTACGGTAAGAGCGGTAAGAATGTGGAATTCTCTTCCACATGCAGTGGTTTCAGCAGGGAGCATCGAAAATTAAAAAAAAAACTATTAGATAGGCACCTAAACGACCATAACATACAGGGATATACAATGTAATATTGACATAAAAGCACACAAACACAGGTTGGACGTGATGGACTTGTCTTTTTTCAACCTTACCAACTATGTAACTACCGTATTTATCGGCGTTTAACACGCACAGGCGTATAACACGCACCCTAACTTTAAGAGGGAAGTTTCAGGAAAAACACTTTTCACAGCCCCCTGCGTATAACACGCAGGCACAGTTTACCCTCTATTTTCAGGGTAAAAAAGTGAGTGTTATACGCCAATAAATACAGTATGTAATAAAAGTTAAAATAAAACTCCTAAATGCATTTTTGATGTTTGGGTGACTTCTCTGTGAAGCTGACCTGGTATATGCAGCCCACCGAAGTGAGGAATACAAACACCTGACATTAGGAAGACTAAACAATCTCTCAGTTAATGGATGTCAAACTCTTTAAAAGGACAATGAGGTGCACATTTTGGACAGGAGGATGGAGAACTTGCTCTCCTAGCATTAACATATAATGCTGTTTTAAAATTTTTACCCTAGCAGTTTGGCAACTCCTTACACTCGTTGGCTATGTAAGTCAAACAGCTAACTCCTGTTCCACAATACACCATGGTGACTAGATAATGGTAATTAGAACAGTTTTTTTTTATAACCTTCAGTTTGCGTCATGGACAGTCAACATCTACCTTGACGCTATTCTCAAAACCATGTTGAATGATGTAGTTATGAACGCGGGGTTATGGTGCCGATACTTATTTGAAATGAGGAAGCCACTCAGATAATTAATGAAATATCTTCAACATTGCTACAGCTTACTTGAATGTGACTAACAACTACTTGCTAATAATCATGTGGTATTGTGTACTATCCTTGAACCCAGTCATTTTCACTGAAGTAACAATTATTCGAAACATTCCCCAAAATAATACGTTAAAGGGAAATGATGGACTGAGTACAGAGCACAGTCCAGAAATGAATCATATTTTGCCAACATAAACTTGGCACATGTGTCACCCAAATCACGCAAGTCTTCTGAATAAGAGAAACTACCGAGCTATGAAGCTTTAGCATTTTTTCAAATTCAGAGTTACTAAGCCAAGACTGAAGTACTTTGCCAAAACCAATCTCTGAGTAATGTTTTTCTAGAGAGCAGGATCAAAATTCATCTGTAGGCAGTTTATTTTATCTGAATATTAAAAGGATCAATTAATAAGAAAACACCTATAAAAGAGCTAGCCAAACTAATAAAGGTGTTTCCTAGTCTTTGCAAATAATGTACATAGTGGTTGAAAGTTTTATCTTGCTACATTTTTCTTTGACTTTTACACTTTTAAGGGCTGCAGATGGTCAGAGGACAGTAGCAGCACTTGTGTTGCCAGGACACGTCGCTATCGTCTATAAATATCTGATGTATGCTATCAGGGTCATGCAGGGGCAGATGCTACCTGAGGCAGCCATTTTTTTTTATTAACCCCCCATTTTTGGTTACTAGTGTACTTTCTGGCAGGTGACATGGGCTCTCCCAGGGTATGGAATTTAAGTACCATTTGGTCTTCATCAGAGCTCCTAATTATGGAGATGGTCTGGAAACCCAAGTGGCTCCTGAAACTCTTTGATTCAACTACAGAAGTAGCACCAAGTCACAGCCCCTGAAATATCCATACCATAGGGGTGACACAGGAACGGGAGGGCAACTGTGCAGAGACAGGAGACCAGAGTGCACTTGGGATCAAGCACTGTTTTGTTGGCCACCGGAGAGTAGTCTGGTAGCCAACAATTAGGCAGTAAATTATGCTGGAGATGGGAGAATAGTCAAGTAGTCAGGCAGGGGTCCTGGCAGGTGGCAAGCAGAGTTTGGTCAAACATTCCAGGTGAGGTCAGCAATGAAGAAATTAGAAGACAAGGCAGAAAATAAGGGAACATGCAGGCAATCTGGCAAACAACAGGTAATATGCTTCAGTATTAAAGCTCTTGCTTACAGGTAGCTGGTTTAAATAGACAAAAGTCTATTTAAGGGCTGGTTATTGCGATTTTTTATTTTTTTACCAAAAATATGTAGAAGAATACATATCGGCCTAAACTGAGAAAGAAATTAGCTTTTTTTGCTTTTGGGATTTTTATTATAGCAAAAAGTAACCGCGCAATTGTCAGTTAAACTGACGCAGTGCCATATCGCAAAAAATGGCCTGGTCATTAAGGGGGCAAATCTTTCCGGTCCTTAAGTGGTTAATAGGTAACTCCACTTTTGTGGTAAAAAAAAACAAAATGCAAATAAATAAAATACAACAGCATATAAAATTGTGACACAAGTCATATTGTAATTGAATGTTATTAAAAACTACCTTTCCTTTTTAACCTACAGCTCTGTAATTTTCTGTAAAATGCAATGCAATATGGCTACCTGGAGGCATTCTGTGCACAGATGGTGTACAGAACGCCCCCAGAAATTTCATTTTCTGCTTGTGTGATTGGCTAGCTGATTTTCCCAGAAAAAAAAACTGATTTTGAGAATCCCATGCAGCAAAAATGTCATTTTTGGTGAGGTAATTCCTAAAAGAAATCACATCTAAAAGGGATGTAGACCCTGCAATTTTCTTCATTGGAACCCTGCAGGTGCAGCAGCTGATTGATAATTATTATTATTATTTTTTTTTATAATTTTTTTACAATACAAATACAAAAACATTACATACAACACTATTTTGGTCTCAGTTTAGCCCCTGCATAAGAACCCATTCATAACATTGTTGGTAAGTACCCTGCCAAATCTGCTCATCTGTGTAACATATGGCCAGCTATATAGCCCTTATGATTTTTATCTGTTATTTTGAAAACTCTGTGAACCATAAAAAGAAGGGAGAGAGGGCAAGGGTACCATGAGATGGGAGGAGGAGGGAGAAGGAAAAGGGGAGGAGGGGGAAAGTGAGACCAGGGCAGGAAAGAGAGGGAAGTGAGGCAAAAAAAAAAAAACAGGAAGGCTGGTTTCCCTACCTAATAATGTGCCTAAAAAAAATTTAAAAAAAAAATTGATAATTATAAACCACTTGCTGACTACTTAAAGGGGTTGCTCCACCGGAAAAAAAAAATTAAAAGCCAGCAGCTACAGCTACAGCAGCTGCTGGCTTTTAATATTTGGACACTTACCTGTCCTGGAGTCCAGCGACGTCCACAGCAGAGGACGAGCGACCGCTCGTCGCTCTGCTGCTCCCTCCGCCATCCTCGCTGAGGGAACCAGGAAGTGATGCCCGGTTCCCTGCGGCCCTGCGGCTTCATGCCCGGTTCCCTACGGCGCATGCGCGAGTCGCGCTGCGCCGTTCTGATTGGTGCTCCTGTGTTCTGGGAGCCGAGTGTCTCCCAGAACACCAAGGGAAGTCTGCGGGAAGTGACGTAACTCCCGCAAATTCCCGGAGACAGGACTCCCGGATGTGGGTGAAAATACCTGTCTTAGACAGGTATCTTCACCCCCCTCCCCCCTGAAAGGTGTCAATTGTGACACCGGAGGGGGGGAGGGTTCCAAATAGCAAAAGTTGCTATTTAGGGTGGAGCTCCACTTTAACAGCTTCAGCCCCGGAAGATTTTACCTCCCTCCTGACCAGAGCACTTTTTACAATTTGGCACTGACAATTGCGCGGTCGTTCAACGCTGTACCCAAACAAAATTTGCGTCTTTTTTTCCCCCTCAAATAGAGCTTTCTTTTGGTGGTATTTGATCACCTCTGCGGTTTAATTTTTTTTGGGCTATAAACAAAAAAAGAGCGACAATTTTGAAAGAAAAAACAATATTTTTACTTTGTGCTATAATAAATATCCCCAAAAGTTTTTTTAAAAAACAAATTTCTTCATCAGTTTAGGCCAATATATATTCTTCTACATATTTGTGGTAAAGAAAATCGCAATAAGCGTATATTGATTGGTTTGCGCAATCAATGGGAAAGATTTATGGCATTTTTATGATTTAATTTTTTTACTAGTAATGGCGGTGACCTGCGATTTTTAGCGGCACTGCGACATTGCGGCGGACAGATCAGACTTTTGACACTTTTTTGGGACCATTGGCATTTATACAGCGATCAGTGCTATAAAAATTTGTTTACACACACAAATTCCCGTGCTTGCGCTCTTGCACGCGATCGCACGTGGACAGCGGCGATCGTGCCCACCGGCCACGTGCATCGGGTCCCCTCTGGTGGCCAAAAAGAGGTAGGACGTACCCGTACGGGATTTCGCCCAGGAGAGCCATTGTGCCGCAGGATATCTGCGTGACACAGTCGGCAAGTGGTTAATTGGGAAAATAGGTATTTACTTTGCAGTTAAATCTGGGGTTTTGGCTGCAGTTAGATGCCATAACCCCAGGATAATTTTTTCCCTCAAGCGCCGGTGTTTCTCATAAAAGTAGCTTGAGCGGCAGATTCATTGCTGGGTCACTTTTAGAAGTGTCGGGAGGGTGGTGCAGGGCTTACCTGGCAAATCAGGAAGCTCGACAACCGATCCGGCGTTGGCGGCTGGACACAGAGATAAGCGAAGGACATCTGATCATCTCTATGTCCTAGAAGGACCGGAGCGATGTCATGACGTCACTTCCATTTCCGGCCACATGTAAACAAGGCCATTTTTTAACAATAAAAGTGGTCAAAAAAGTTTTTAAAGGGACAGTGTAAAAATATTTTTTTTTAATAAAAATAAACATTTTCTTAAAGCACCCCTGTCCCCACGTGCACGCCCGCAGTGGTGAAGACATACGTAGTTCAAGCGCACAAATGTAAACAGTGTTCGCACCACACATGTGAGGTATCCCCCGTCAACATCTGAGCGAGAGCGATAATTCTAGCACTAGACCTCCTCTGTAACTATAAGTACCGTAGTTTGGCGCCATTTCACAAGCATTTGCAATTTTAAAGCATGACATGTTAGGTATCAAATTACTCGGCATAACATCATCTTTCATATTATACAAAAAAATGGGGTTATATATTATGTTTTTTTATTTTTATTTATTAATTAAAGTGCATTTTTTCCCAAAAAATCGCGTTTGAAAAACCACTGCGCAAAAACCATGTGACATAATAAATTGCAAAAACCGTCATTTTATTCTCTAGGGTCTCTGCTAAAAAAAAATATAATATAAAATATATAATGTTTGGGGGTTCTAAGTCATTTTATAGCAAAAATATAGATTTTTACTTGTAAACAACAAGTGTCAGAAAAAGGCCTGGTCAGCAATATTCTCTATGCACACGGACACAAACAGCTATTCTTTCAGAATTCCAAAAGATAGGACTCTGCAACAAAGTTTAGTAAAATCCTTGCAATGTACATAGATCACCCAGAGGGGAATGTTTTTTTCTCAACAAAAGTGGAGTTACTCTTTAACCACTTGCTGGCCGCCTGCGTCGGATCGCATTTCTAGTATGTGATCTGGCAATTCCAGGAAGGGGGCGTGCTGGCTGTGATTAGTGATTGACCGCCGGCACCCACTGATCGGCGAGGAAGAAGACAGGACAGAGCTCTGTCCTGTCAGCAGGGATGTGCAGGTTTTTGTTTCCGTGCAAAGCAGGAAAATAAAATAAATCACTTCCTTTAGTGAAAGTACACAAAAACACTAGCTAGGCACACATTTAACCCTTTAATCACCCTAGATGTTTAACTCTTTCCCAGCCAGTGTCATTAGTACAGTGCATATTTTAAGCACTGATCACTGTATTAGTGTCACTGGTTCCCACAAAGTGTCAGTTAGTGTCACATTGTCTGCCATACCAACGCAGTCCTCCTATAAGTCACTGATCGCCACCATTGCTAGTGTAAAAAAATTAATAGAAATTCCAGTTATACAGTAAGTAAAATAGGTATTGAACATGTCACCATTTTTCCAGGTAAATATATTTCTAAAGAAGCTATTGACATGAAATGTTCACCATGTGTCGGTAACATCCCATGCAATCCATACATACAAAGAAACCAAAACAAATAAGTTCAGAAATTAGGTTACCGTATATACTCGAGTATAAGCCGACCCGAGTATAAGCCGAGGTACCTAATATTACCCCAATAAACTGGGAAAACGTATTGACTCGAGAATAAGCCTAGGGGGGGAAATGCAGCAGCTACTGTAAGCGGAAAAGAGGGTCAACAATGCCCATTTGCACGCCTCACTGTGCCCAACCTCACTGTGCCCATTGCAACCTCACTGTGCCCATTGCCAGCTTACTGTGCCCATTGCCACCTCACTGTGCCCAACCCTCACTGTGCCCATTGCAACCTCACTGTGCCCATTGCCACCTCACTGTGCCCAACCTTACTGTACCCATTGCCAGCTTGCTGTGCCCATTGCCACCTCACTGTGCCTATTGCCAGCTTACTGTGCCCATTGCCAGCTTACTGTGCTCATTGCCACCTCACTGTGCTCATTGCCAGCTTACTGTGCCCATTGCCACCTCACTGTGCCAATTGCCAGCTTACTGTGCCCATTGCCACCTCACTGTGCCCAACCTTACTGTGCCCATTGCCAGCTTACTGTGCCCAACCTTACTGTGCCCATTGCCAGCTTACTGTGCCCAACCTCACTGTGTCCATTGCAGCCTCCCTGTGCCCGAGTCAGTGTATTTGAAACTCTTCTTAGACTGCGAGCGGCGTCCATTGTTTAAATATCGTGGCTTCCTCCTGGTCTTGTTCCGTGATAGGCGTTTCCAGCAAACACTGTATTGAGTGTTCCGCCTATCATGGAGGTCCTCTCATTCTCGGACTCCTTTTCCCAGCAGGCACTGTGTTCAGTATTCCACCAATCAAGGATGTCTTTTCATCCTCGGACAAGAGAACGTCCATGATAGGCGGAACACTGAACACAGTGTCTGCTGGGAAACGGAGTCCGAGAATGAGAGGACCTCCGTGATAGGTGGAACACTCAACACAGTGTTTGCTGGAAATGCCTATCACGGAACGGGACCAGGAGGAAGCTGCGATATTTAAACAATGGACGCCCGCAGTCTAAGAAGATTTTCAGGTACACTGACTCGTGTATAAGCCGAGGGGTGTATTTTCAGCTCTAAAAAAAGGGCTGAAAAACTTGGCTTATACTCGAGTATATACGGTATGTGTAATAAAATATAATGCCACAGGGAAAAAGTATTGAACACATGAAGAAAGGGAGGTACAAAAAGGCATGGAAAGCCAAGACACCAGCTGAAATCTATCAGTAATTAAAAATCAGCCCTGCCCCTTGTCAGTGCAAATTAACATCAGCTGGTTTAATCTCAACTGATGGCCTATAAAAACGTGTCTCCTTACCAAGGGGACACACAAGAAACATTTCATGATGGGTAAAAGCAAAGAGCTCTCTCAAGATCTTCACAACCTTATTGTTGCAAAACATACTGATGGCATTGGTTACAGAAGGATTTCTAAACTTCTAAATGTTCCGGTGAGCACTGTTGGGGCCATCATCCGGATGAGGAAGGAACATTATATCACCATAAACTAGCCACAACCAGATGCTCCCCGCTAGATTTCAGACAGAGGAGTGAAAAGAATTATCAGAAGAGTTGTCCAAGAGCCAAGGACCACTTGTGGAGAGCTTCAG
Organism: Rana muscosa; assembly: GCA_029206835.1. Taxonomy (NCBI): domain Eukaryota; kingdom Metazoa; phylum Chordata; class Amphibia; order Anura; family Ranidae; genus Rana; species Rana muscosa. Next base: position 458,594,512 of record CM055116.1, on the reverse strand, counting down.
AAAGACCTGGAATTAGAAGGTACAATTAAAGAAAACAATAAGTAACGCACTCAACTGCCATGGCCTGTGTGCATGCTCACCACGCAAGGCTCTATTGCTGAAGAAAAAGCATGTTGAAGCTCATTTAAAGTTTGATGCACAACATTTAGACAAACCTGTGAAATACTGGGAGAATATATATATATATTGTGAGGGGGTTAGCTCGGCAGCGGGTGTGTGTGACCCCCGGGATGGGCTCCCCACACAAAAACAGGCCCAGCAAACGGAGGTTGTGGTTTTCAAAATCAAAAAGGTGCGGTTTATTTTCTATTTACAGTGACAAAACACAGCAAAGCAAAAGAAACATAAATAAAATAAATCCTGGTCAACTTGACCTCTGACTAAACATACAGGTTTCCTAACTAACAACTGGGATCAGCCTAGTGCTGTCCTAGTCCCTAAGTCCCTGGTTTTAAATGTCCAAGCAAATAGCCACACAGGCTTTGTCTCACCGCACAGGGGTTCACTCTCCCTAGACAGTCCACACAGGTCTGGTTCCAGGCATGAGCAAACACCTAATGAATCTGGGAGTTCTTATAGAGGCCTAAATGAGCTGACAAGCTTCAGCTGGTCTCATCAACTCCCTGTCTGCACGACGCCCCACACTCTCCCTAGAGGTATGAGTCATCCATGAGCCCACTAGCCTCAGCTGGGCTTATACAACTCTCCACCTAGTTGTATAAGTCGGCGTAAAGCCTGAATCTGGGCGAAATATATCTACCCCCCTGGATGCAACCAGGTGACCCCACCTTCCTGCTGTCACATACCCCCCCTCTTGTTTTAACCTCGGGGTTGGAACACCAGCAATCAGGCATTCATGTACTCGAGACAAAGCATCCACATTCCCCATTTGAACGCCAGGGCGATGCTTTACTGTGAAGTTGAATTCCTGGAGGGCCAGGAACCACCTATTCACTCTTCTATTTGTTTCCTTGTTTTGAGCCATCCACTTTAACGGAGCGTGATCCGTAACCATGTCAAAGTGCCTACCTAGCAGGTAGTACCGAAGGGAATCTAGAGCCCACTTCACCGCTAAACACTCCTTTTCAACGGTGGCGTAATTTACCTCATGGGACTTCAACTTCCTGCTGAGGTAAATGACTGGGTGCTCTTCCCCGTTCCAGACCTGGGACAATACTGCTCCTAACCCCACATCTGACGCATCACTTTGTACGACAAAGTCTTTAGAGAAGTCGGGTGAGTACAACACTGGCTGGCTACATAAGGCTTGTTTCAAGAATTGGAATGCTGCCTCAGCCTCGGGGGTCCATTTAATCATGACCGACCCTTTCCCCTTCGTCAGGTTGGTTAGGGGCACAGCCTTAGAAGCAAAGTGGGGAATGAATCGCCGATAATACCCAGCGATTCCCAGAAAGGCTCGTACCTGCTTCTTGCTGTTGGGACGTGGCCAACTCTGGATGGCCTCGACTTTGTTGAGTTGGGGTTTTATTACTCCCCTCCCAATGGTGTACCCAAGATATTTGGCCTCCTCCTGCCCAATGGTACACTTCTTGGGGTTAGCCGTAAACCCCGCTTCCCGAACAGAGTCCAGGACTGCTTGCACTTTTGGCAGATGTGAGGCCCAATCTGTGCTATGGACAATTACGTCATCCAGGTAAGCCGCAGCATACTTCCGATGGGGCCTCAGCATCTGGTCCATTTTCCGCTGGAATGTGGCCGGCGCATTCTGTAACCCGAACGGCATTCTTTTATATTGGAACGCCCCGTCTGGGGTTACAAATGCGGTTTTCTCTTTGGCCGACTTGGCCAGGGGGATTTGCCAATACCCTTTTGTGAGGTCAAGAGTTGTCATGTATCGGGCTGTTCCCAGCCGGTCGATCAACTCATCTATACGTGGCATGGGGTAGGTGTCAAATTTTGTAACTTTGTTCAACTGACGAAAATCGTTACAAAATCGCCAGCTCCCATCCGGTTTAGGCACCAACACAATGGGACTAGACCAATCACTTTGGGACTCCTCTATCACCCCTAAGTTCAGCATTTTCTGTACTTCCTCCCGTATTGCCTCCCGTCCGGCCTCTGGGATCCGATAGGGTTTTAACTTCACCCTTTCACCGGGCGGGGTAATGATGTCATGCTCTACCCCAGATGTTTGTTCCGGCAGCTCAGAGAATACCTCCTTGTTGCGAAGCACAAACTCCTTAACCTCCTGTTGTTGGGGTTGTGACAAGGTGGCTGCTATTCCAACCTCAGGAATCACGCAACCAGTTTGAGCTGGTGACCAAGTGTCTGCGACTAGGGACTCTCTATCCCTCCAGGCTTTCAACAGATTAACGTGATAGATCTGTTCGGGCTTTCGCCTTCCTGGTTGTCTGACCTTGTAATTCACTTCGCTCACTTTTTCCATTATCTCATAGGGGCCTTGCCATTTGGCAAGGAATTTACTTTCAACCGTAGGGACAAGTACCAGTATCCTATCCCCCGGGGAAAAGGTACGGGTCTTGGGTCCACGGTTGTACACTCTCTGCTGTGCTAACTGCGCTTGGGCCAAATGTTCCTTCACGATGGGCATTACCTGTGCAATTCGGTCTTGCATCAGGGCGACATGCTCAATCACACTCCTGTGGGGAGAACTCTCACTTTCCCAAGTTTCCTTGGCAATATCCAACAGCCCTCTTGGGTGTCTCCCATACAGTAACTCAAAGGGGGAGAATCCCGTAGAGGATTGGGGCACCTCCCTAATAGCAAACATCAGATAAGGAAGTAGACAGTCCCAATCCTTTCCATCTCTATCCACCACTTTCTTCAACATTTGTTTTAGGGTTTTGTTGAATCTTTCAACCAGCCCATCGGTTTGGGGGTGATACACAGATGTACGTAATTGCGTCACTTTGAACAATTTACACAGCTCCTTCATAACCCGGGACATAAAGGGTGTACCTTGGTCCGTAAACAGTTCTTTACAAATACCCACCCGGCTAAACACAAGAGATAGCTCTTTGGCTATGGTTTTGGCCGAGGTATTTCGGAGAGGGATCGCTTCTGGATAACGGGTGGCATAGTCCATTATAACTAATATGTACTGGTGCCCCCTAGCGGACTTGATTATTGGCCCTATCAAATCCATGGCGATCCTCTCAAACGGGACCTCAATGATGGGTAGAGGGACCAGCGGGCTACGGAAATGTGGCATCGGGGCCGACCTCTGACACACAGGGCAGGAGGAACAATAATTTTCTATGTCCTTCATCACCCCCGGCCAATAGAATCTCTGTAATACCCTCTCTCGGGTTTTCTCTGTCCCCAGATGACCTCCAAGAATGTGCCCATGGGCCAACTCCAACACCAACTTCCTGTAAGGTTTGGGCACCACAAGCTGCTCAACGGTTTCTTCTGCCCTTTTTGCCACCCGATACAGTAGGTCCTTCTCTATGCTGAAGTATGGGTAAGTGCAGGTATTATCTGGGTTCACTAACTCGCCATCTATTTTCACTACGTTTTCCCGTGCCTTTATTAGGGTGGGGTCTTTCAACTGTTCTGTGGCAAAGTTTTCCCTGTGAACCTCAAGATCAGAAAACTCCACAGACGGTAGGTTTTCGTCTGAGGAGGTGGGCTCCTCTCCAGTTTCTTGAGTCTCCCCTGCCAATACTGATAAGGGAAATTCCGGAGAGTCCTCACCACTCTCAGGGGAGTTCTGGCTATCACATTCCTGGTACATAGGGGCACCAGTGGGGGGCTCAGGATCATCCCACAGTTCCCAGAACTTCGGAAAATCCCTTCCCACAATGGCGTCATGCGGTAACTGAGATACTAAGCCCACTGGATGAGAGAGGGTACCTTTGGGGGTCTCGAAACACACTGTAGTCACTGGATACTCTCGGGTGTCCCCATGCACACAAATAACAGCTACCTTGCTATTCCCAAAGACCTCTGTTTTAACTAACTCAGCCTTTATCAGGGTCACAAGGCTACCTGAATCCAGCAATACCACAACATTTCTACCATTAACACACATTTTGCATAAATGTTTCTCAGTTACTCGAATGGCAGTGCATGCGACTGTCGCACACAGCGACTGACGTCTGCCCGTCAGAAAGTCACACTGCATGGGTTCCTCCACAACCGGGCAATTGGCTGCAATATGTCCCGCTTGCCGGCAGCGGTAGCAAACGATCCTTCTTGCCGCCTCTTGAGCCGCTGATTTCCCAGGCTGTTCTCACCAAACTTGGGGTAGAGCTCCCACCCTCTCACTCTCTCCACCCTCACCCCTTGGAATCCTCTTATCCGCCCCTGGGGATGGTCTGGTCTTAGGGTGGAAAGTCCGAGTGTCTCTGGAAGAGGCCGTCAGGTTCTCTGTAGCCAAGTATTTCTCCACACGATCCACAAGACCATCGGCCGTCTCTGGGTCTCCATGGCTTACCCACTTTTGGATGGCAGTAGGAAGAGCTCTCAAAAACCGATCCATTACAACACGTTCCACAATCTTTGGTGCGGACAAAGTCTCTGGCTGTAGCCACTTTCTGCTCAGGTGAATGAGATCATACATTTGAGACCTGGGGGGTTTTCCAAGCTGGAAAGTCCAGTTATGCACACGCTGAGCCCGGACAGCCTGGGTGACACCCAGCCTTGCCAAAATTTCAGCTTTTAGCATCACATAGTCTTTTGCTTGGTTAGGCTCTAGGTCATAGTAAGCTTTCTGCGATTCACCAGTTAACAGAGGAGCCACCAGTCCAGCCCACTGCTCCTCAGGCCACTTTTCTCTTTCAGCGGTCCTTTCAAATGTGGTCAAAAATACCTCTGGATCATCCTCTCCAGTCATTTTTGTCAATAAACGACTCACCCCAAAGGACGCGGTATTAGTGGGACGGCTTTCCTCACTGGTCTGCGGACGTTGCTGCATTACTGCTTCCATCTGTTGTTGTAGTCTCTGCTCTTGCTTCTGCAACAGGTCTATGAAGCGGGCCTCAGATTGCTGCTAGGCTTGTTTCTGAGCCTCCAGACTCTGTTGCAAAGTTGCGTTTGTCTGCTGCTGGGCTGCAAGGCTCTGTTGATGAGCTTGCTGCTGGGCTGCGAAGTTCTGTTGTTGAGCTGCAAGGCTCTGTTGATGAGCTGCAAGGCTCTTTTGCAAACCTGCATTTGTCTGCTGTTGATTGGCATTTGCTAGAGCCAGCTGCTTCAGTATCTCCTCCATGCTGGCTTAAAAAAAAACTGCCACTGGTTCTCCACCAACTGTGAGGGGGTTAGCTCGGCAGCGGGTGTGTGTGACCCCCGGGATGGGCTCCCCACACAAAAACAGGCCCAGCAAACGGAGGTTGTGGTTTTCAAAATCAAAAAGGTGCGGTTTATTTTCTATTTACAGTGACAAAACACAGCAAAGCAAAAGAAACATAAATAAAATAAATCCTGGTCAACTTGACCTCTGACTAAACATACAGGTTTCCTAACTAACAACTGGGATCAGCCTAGTGCTGTCCTAGTCCCTAAGTCCCTGGTTTTAAATGTCCAAGCAAATAGCCACACAGGCTTTGTCTCACCGCACAGGGGTTCACTCTCCCTAGACAGTCCACACAGGTCTGGTTCCAGGCATGAGCAAACACCTAATGAATCTGGGAGTTCTTATAGAGGCCTAAATGAGCTGACAAGCTTCAGCTGGTCTCATCAACTCCCTGTCTGCACGACGCCCCACACTCTCCCTAGAGGTATGAGTCATCCATGAGCCCACTAGCCTCAGCTGGGCTTATACAACTCTCCACCTAGTTGTATAAGTCGGCGTAAAGCCTGAATCTGGGCGAAATATATCTACCCCCCTGGATGCAACCAGGTGACCCCACCTTCCTGCTGTCACAATATATATATATATATGTAGCGGCCTCACCCTCTCTCTCTTCTTTAGCGGTTACTTTGGCTCCGGTCTAGGGGTACCTCGAAGGGGAGAGCGAGGTGTGCCACGCCCCATGTCCTCTAGATTACAGCATGTAGAGGTGAAGGCCAGCACCAGATTACCTTCGGGCTGTGTATACGCTCAGAGCCAAGTCTGTTCTGCTGATAACCCCCTTTGCTCCCAGTAATTGGAGTACCACACACTGAAAAGGTCCAACACTTATTTATTCCATAACGGCAAACAAATAGTCCTTTGCGAGCAGACAGTTTGAGACCCATAGAACAGTTCAGTATTGGCGAGGAGTAGGTCAAAGCACAATCCTCAAACATACTTTTTGGCTTCACCAGGGAACCTTGCACCACCAGAGTCCTCCAAGAACCACAAAAGGGATTCTCAGACTCCCTAACAATTAGTACATCTGGGTTGAATAACCCAGATGCTCCCCCCCAAATTTAAATGCCCGCTACACTCTCCCCCCGATGATTTGACACTGGTCCCCAGTGTCTGGTCCAAACTCACATCCCACAAAGGTGGTGACATAAGCTCCGCCCAGAAACTAAACCATACAATTTAGTCCTGAATTGTGCCAAGACCTAGAGTGGGAAAGGGAAAACATAAAACAGTAAAACTATAAAACTTTCAATAAGACACTTCTGACATTTACACATGCACAATCCTCCCCCTGGCTATCTAAGGACCACCCATTCTCAGCAGCCTTGACAGATGAATCTCCTGCAGAAGGGAAAAACACAAACATCCTACCACAATGTGTGCTTTCTTGGAATGAACGGGCCTGTCATTGAAGAGGCCCATTCGCTCCAATGAGTATGGTGGTGAAAGTGTAAAAAAAATAAAACAGTCGTTGCGCAGCACTGCCATCTGGTGACAGTGCCACGGTAATGACACTTGGCCAAATCCTCCAGACAACTTTCCTTCTTCTTTCACTGTGTCTACACTAACTACACCCCAAAGTCATTATCTTCTTTGCAGTGCAGGGAGAAAGAGGGAGAACAAACAGTAACAGCTCCCATTTCTCCAAAGAGTAAAATGCCCAAATAAAAAAAAACTAGGGCACAGTTTTTGTGTTCTGGCAAGTTCAGCAATGAACAATAAACAGAGCATACAGGAGTCTTTTCCTCCTAAAGGTAGAACTTTGGGTGCGGCAGGAACAGGGGCTTCAAGTGCTTATCGAAAGTCTCCACATTATATTCAATGTTCTCTCCATCTTTGCGACAAATAAGCACCCTGTCCGCATGGATGTGCCGACCCAACATCCACTCCGCCTTACAGTCTTTGAACTTCTTAGACACGGGGGATGAGCACGAAAGATATCGGCGAGCATGGGGCACTTTGAGCTTTTCCCAGACAAACTCATCATACCATCGCTGCCGCAGGACCTCCACTTCAAAAAGCAAGTCCCGGGGTAGGTATGGGTACTCCCACCCATACTCACGGGCAACTCTCTGACAGAAGAGCTGTAGCCGGGCCAGAGGTGGCATTGTGGCATGGTCTCCTTCTCCAGGCTGGACAATGGACTCAGGATGCTGAGGTACTTTAACTACCTCCGTTGGCTTGGGCCTAGGAGCCCGCAGTGATGAACGTTGCGTTCCCGTCACCGGAACGGATGAAGCAGTAGGTGATCCGGAGGATGGAAGGGTAGGCAAGAGACCAGATTTCTCCCCGGGCTCCGGGACCTCCACCCGGGGTGTACTATCCCCTGTAGACATAGGCAGATCCCTTGGCGCACGGAGTGCGAGTAATGGCATCCTGTCCCAACCCTTGCGGTGAAAGACCTCATCGATCTCACCATCATCGCCGGGATCTGACAGCGACTCTAGGTCGGAGGTGTCGTACATTAAGTGACTACTTCCACATGGCCAGACTCCTCCCATACTCTGCACTTGTTTGCGGGCTTTCCCTTCTCCCCACCCACGAACTGCGCAGTTATGGTGTGCCTCATGGCGCGCTTGCCAACATGGCCGACCTACTCGGAACTCCACCAGGCAGCAAAGTCCAAACACAGACGTTCCCAGCTCCATACACGAAACACACATCCCGGACGAGCCCCCCCACGTGTAGCGGCCTCACCCTCTCTCTCTTCTTTAGCGGTTACTTTGGCTCCGGTCTAGGGGTACCTTGAAGGGGAGAGCGAGGTGCGCCACGGCCCATGTCCTCTAGATTACAGCATGTAGAGGTGAAGGCCAGCACCAGATTACCTTCGGGCTGTGTATACGCTCAGAGCCAAGTCTGTTCTGCTGATAACCCCCTTTGCTCCCAGTAATTGGAGTACCACACACTGAAAAGGTCCAACACTTATTTATTCCATAACGGCAAACAAATAGTCCTTTGCGAGCAGACAGTTTGAGACCCATAGAACAGTTCAGTATTGGTGGGGAGTAGGTCAAGGCACAATCCTCAAAGAAACGAAACCGTTGAGGTTTCACCAACGGTTGCTAAGCACAGTGGCTGTAAAACATACTTTTTGGCTTCAGAGTCTCTTCCAGCGACTCTAATGAACAGGAACTGGAGTTACCATCGCTACGTTGCAGCCCCTGTCAGGGGGAAGACATCCCTCCAAGAGAGTTACCAGAGGCCCGCCGTCACCGGATTAATGCTGTACCGGGCTATTCAGAAGGGTTACACTCCCCGGCCTCCTCACCTCAGATACGGGTCCCAACACCTTAGGGCCCCTCGGACTCCTCCACCCTCGCGGAACCCAGTCGAAGTTACTGGGCCCCAGGCCTTGGTCATAGTACTTCACCCCAGGCTTAAGGTGCCTGGGATGGACTCCATCCCTCGCTCCGGCCAGGTCAAGGGCACCTGGGCCCGGAACTCCGGAATGCCAGCACCCAGGCCGAAGGTGCCTGGGCGCAGCTGCGTCCTCTAACTCTGAACCCCAAGGTCAGGGCGTCCTTTTATCTCCTCTCTTTTTGCGTCACATCGGGTTCCCCGCCCCGCTGTACCAGCGCCAGAAAAGGAAAAAAAGGAACAGTCTTGCGGTGCGGGTTCAACTCCGGCCCAGGGCGACAACGCCACCTGCAGGCCGCAGGGAACCTTGCACCACCAGAGTCCTCCAATATATATATATATATCTGGTCAGATGAGATCAAAATTGAACTCTTTGGATACCATGATACACACCATGTTTGGAGGTCAAATGGCACTGCACATCACCCCCAAAACACCATACCAACAGTGAAGTTTGAAGGCAGGAACACCATAGAGTGGGGCTGTTTTTCAGCATACGGTACTGACAAACTTAATTTCATTGAAGGAAGGATGAATGGAAAAATGTACCAAGACATTCTTAAAAAAATCTGCTGCCATCTACCAGGATGATGAAGATGAAACGAGGGTGGACATTTCAGCAAGATGATCCCAAACACAAAGCCAAGGAAGCTCTCAATTGGTTTCAAAGAAAGAAAATAAAGCTGCTACATTGGCCCAGCCAATCTCCTGACTTGAATCCAATAGAAAATCTATGGAAAGTACTAAATATTAGGCTTGTGCACAACGGAAAAATTCGGTTAGTTTCGGTTCGTTGCTTTTCAGTCCTGTTGATTCGTAATCATTCGTAATTTTGCTAGACGGGATTTTTTGTGTTCGGACTAATTCGTATTTTCGCAAGCGACATTTTTCGTTGAATTTTTAGTTGATTTATAATTCGTACTTTCGGTAGAGTACATTGTTCTTGGTTGATTCTGGACACAACTCCTACTTTCGTAACTTTTTTTGGGTTCGTTGATTCGTAATTTTCTGTGTCTCTCTCACGACGACGCTGCCTATTATGCCTAATGTGCTTCGAATGGATTTGTACTTTTCTAAATACATAGCGGTTATTTGTAACGATTCGAAATCTCGTATTTTACTTTCGTTTTTTACATGCGGCTATAGCCTCCGCCCCTGTACACCATTTTGAGAGGGTTCAGCACGGTGAGGGAGAAGCAGAGAGCATCGCAGAGTGTTATTGTGCTTCGAATGGATTCGAAATCTCGTATTTTACTTTCGTTTTTTACATGCGGCTATAGCCTCCGCCCCTGTACACCATTTTGAGAGGGAGTTCAGCACGGTGTGGGAGAAGCAGAGAGCAGAGCAGAGTGAGTGTTATTGTGCTTCGTATGGATTCGTACATTCGTAACTTTTTCATAACGAATTATGCCGAAGAAATTCGGGCATTCGCTATTTGCGGTATAATTTATTTCGGATTCGGTCTTATTCGTAATTGCTTTGTTCGGAAATTCGAATGCTTCCGAATGTCCGAAAGTTGCTAAATTCGGACGAATTTCGATTCGTTACGAAACGAATTGCACAAGCCTACTAAATATCAGAGTTTATAGAAGAGTTCCACAAAACCTTCAAGATTTGAAGACTGTTTGTGTGGAAGAATGGGCCAAAATCACACCCGAGCAATGCATGCGACTAGTTTCTCCATACAGGAGGCATCTTGAAGCTGTCATTACCAACAAAGGTTTTTGTACAAAATATTAAATAGATTTCAGTTGGCGTATTCAATACTTTTTTCCTTTTTTCATTCCATTTTATTACACATAACTTACTTTCTGAACTTATCTGTTTTGGTTTCTTTGTATGAATGGATTGCATGGGTTGTTACTGATACGTGGTGATAATTTCATGTCAATATCACCTTCAGGGATGAGCCGAACACCCCCCTGTTCGGTTCGCACCAGAACCTGCGAACAGACAGAATGTTCGTGTGAACTTTAGAACCCTATTAAATACAATGGACTCGAACGTTCAAAATCTAAAGTGCTAATTATAAAGGCTAATATGCAATTTATTGTCCTAAAAAGTGTTTGGGGACCCGGGTCCTGCCCCAGGGGACATTTATCAATGCAAAAAAAGGTTTAAAAAATAGAAGTTTTTACGGGAGCGGTGATTTTAATAATGCTTAAAATGAAAAAATAAAAGTGAAATATTCCTTTAAATTTCGTACCTGGGGGGTGTGTATGATATGCATGTAAAGTGGCGCATGTTTCCCGTGCTTAGAACTGTCCCTGCACAAAGTGTCATTTTTGAAGGAAAAAAAGTCATTTAAAACTCACTCGCGGCTATTAATGAATTGTCGGCTTTTATCAATACATAGAAAAGTCATTGATAAAAAAATAAAAAAAAGCGTGGGGGCTCCCCCAAATTCAAATACCAGGCCCTTTAGGTCTGGAATGGATATTAAGGGGAACCCCGCTGCAAATTTTTTTTAAAAATGGCGTGGGGTTCCCCCTAAATATCCATACCAGGCCCTTCAGATCTGGGGAGGATGTCCCCATGTTGATGGGGACAAGGGCCTCATCCCCACAACCCTTGCCCGGTGGTTGAGGGGGTCTGCGGGCGGGGGGGCTTATACCGCCCCCTCGGTATGTCGGACCCCGCCTACGTCATTGGCCTGAGCGGGAAACTTCCTTCACTGTGTAAATTTAAATTACACAGTGAAGGAAGTTCCCCGCTCAGGCCAATAACGTAGGCGGGGTCGGACATACCGAGGGGGCGGACCTGATGGGGAACTTCATTCGCTGTGTAATACATGTATAGACCCGCCCCTTCTCATGTTCCGCATCTGGTCCGCTGAGCGGACCTGATGGGGAACTTTAGAAGGGACGGGTCTATACATTTAAAACACAGCGGAGGAAGTTCCCCATCAGGTCCGCACAGGCACAACCAATGACGGACAGCGCTGGACATCGGGATCGCCGCGGGACACTGGATTTCATCGCTGGAATGTTTTTTTTAATTAATTTTTTTGAATTTTTTAATAAAGGACTTTTCCAAGGTGTGTGTGTTTTTATTTACATTTTTTGACACTTTCTTGGTGAAATGGTAAGGGTACAATGTACCCCTTACCAATTCACATAGGGGGGCCGGGATCTGGGGGTCCCCTTTGTTAAAGGGGTCTTCCAGATTCCGATAAGCCCCCTGCACGCAGACCCCCACAACCACCGGGCAAGGGTTGTGGGGATGAGGCCCTTGTCCCCATCAACATGGGGACATCCTCCCCATGTTGAGGGCATGTAGCCTGGTACGGTTCAGGAGGGAGGGGGGGCCGCTCTCTCGTCCCCCCTCTTCCCCTGCGGCCGGCTAGGTTGCGTGCTCGGATAAGGGTCTGGTATGGATTTTTGGGGTGGAGTTCCCCTTAAAATCCATGCCAGATCTCAAGGGCCTGGTATGGATATTTAGGGGGAACCCCACGCCATTTTTTTTTAAATTTGCGTTGGGGTTCCCCTTAATATCCATTCCAGACCTAAAGGGCCTGGTAATTGAATTTGGGGGAACCCCCACGCTTTTTTTTTATTTTTTATCAATGACTTTTCTATGTATTGATAAAAGCCGACAATTCATTATAGCCGCGAGTGAGTTTTAAATGACTTTTTTTCCTTCAAAAATGACACTTTGTGCAGGGACAGTTCTAAGCACGGGAAACATGCGCCACTTTACATGCATATCATACACACCCCCCAGGTACGAAATTTAAAGGAATATTTCACTTTTATTTTTTCATTTTAAGCATTATTAAAATCACTGCTCCTAAAAAAACTGCAGTTTTTAAAACTTTTTTTTGCATTGATACAGGTGCCATGGGGCAGGACCCGGGTCCCCAAACACTTTTTAGGACAATAACTTGCATATAAGCCTTTATAATTATCACTTTAGATTTCTCCCATAGACTTCTCGAATTTGCCGCGAACACCCCAAATTGTTCGTTGTTCGGCGAACGGGCGAACAGGCAATGTTCGAGTCGAACATGAGTTCGACTCGAACTCGAAGCTCATCCCTAATCACCTTTAGAAATATATCCACCTAGAAAAATGGTGACGTGTTCGATACTTATTTTACCCGCTGTATGTATATCATAAATTGTAGACGGTATATAACATTTGTGTAAACCAATCAATATACACTTATTGGGATTTTCCCCCAAAATATGTTGCAGAATACAAATTAGCTTAAAATTATGAGGAAATCTTATTTTTTTTTTAATCTGTAAAAAATAAAGTAAAAAATATATTTATTTATTTTCTCAAAATGTATGGCCTTTCTTCATTTATAGCGCAAGAAATAAAAAACCCAGAACAGAGCTTGACAGATCTGCAACAAGCAAGTGAAACAAGGCTTGAAATGAGCAAAGCCTGAACAGAGCTGGACACGGCTATAACATTATCATCTGTTGCTAAGACACTGGCAGCAGGACCGCACTTTGTCACCGACTGTTAGGATACTCAGAACAGGGTCGGCCGCACAGTGTCACTGATTGCAAGGATTAAGGCAGCCAGGCTGCACAGCATCATTGATTGTTATGATGCGGACAGCTGCCTGAACCAAAGCAACTAATGACACTGTACAGCCTGATGGCTGAACATACATAGGGCTGAACATGCTCTGAGGACAAAGTCTCCAGTATGGACCCTCTGCCTCAGTACCACTCCCCAGTGTGCCTCCATGAATGCTGCCTCAATCGGCTTCATGGACTACACCATGGATCTTATACTTGTGCAGTAAAATCTTTCCTCACTTTTCTTCATGGATAAAAGAAAGATCAGTGATCAATAGCAAAGAGATTTTCTAACATACTAGACAATGTCGTAGGGGCAGGGCTTTTTTTCAGCGGGAACGCGGGGGAACGCAGTTCCGTCACCTCCAGCACTGAATGTATGTAATGGCAAGGAGTACTAGGGTGTGCTGCAGGCTCAACTGATACTGGCTGCTGGGGGATCTATTGTCACCGGAGGAGATCTATTTTTGCACGGGGGTCTATTACTGCTGGGGAGGTCTATTGTTGCTGATGGGGGATCTATTGTTGCTGCGAGTGTTTATTATGTTGCTGGGGGTTCAGGTGTTGCTAGCAGGGATCTATTGTTGAAAGAGGGGTCTTTTGTTGCTGGCTGCTGGAGGGTCTATTGATGCTGTTGCAAGTGTAGCGGGGTCTCTGGGTTTTTTGTGGGACACTCGGGTGTGTGGGTGCGGGAGTGGTGGACCACTTGTGTTTGTGGAGGATTGGATGGTGTAATAATCTCCTTGGCCTCTGGGTGGCGGGGTACCTGGAGGCTCGGGGTTTATTTGCCATTGCAGTGCTGCCCTTTTTGTCCCTTTCCGGAGATGGTACGGCAAGGGCGGGGAACCTGCCGTGGTGTCGATGGGAGGGGATGAAGGGGGGGGATGCCCTGGCCGCGAGGTCTTCCAGAGGATCTTCTTCACGCGCCCAGGCACCTTAGGCCTGGGTGCGGGCGGTTCTGGATTCCGGCCCAGGCGCCCGAGGCCTGACCGGAATGGAGTTGGAGTCCATCCCAGGCACCTTCAGCCTGGGGTGAGGTACTAAACTAGGAGGCCTGGGGTCCAGTGACTTCGACTGGATCCCGCGAGGGTGGAGACGTCCGAGGGTCCCTGAGGTGGACGGGGCCCATGTCTGAGGTGAGGCCGGGGAGGTTACCCATTCCGAGAGTCTGGAGCAGCATCAACCCAGTGACGGATGGGCCTCTGGTAACTCCCTTGGAGGGACATCTTCCCCTGATAGGGGCCGCAGCGCAGCGAAGGTACTCCTATCTACGTTCTCTTGAGTCGCTGGTAGAGACTATCAAGTTCTAAGTCCTTTCTAGCTAATGCTATAGTAACCGCTGGCGAGATCGCAGTGGTTTAGCTAATAACCAGGATAGTGCCTCGACCTTCTCATTCCCCGTATCAAAATGTTATCAAGTCGCAACCAGATGGCTACTGAAGCACTGTTTATTGTGAGATGTACAATAAAGCAAGAGTTGGACTGTGATCGGTGTGTGGAACTCTGGTTGATGGGAGCAGAGGGAAGTGTTGACACAGCGGGACTTGATTCTAGACAAAATCACATAGGCCCGAGGAAATATCTGGTACTGGCCTTCACCTCACCCACAGATATGGGGAGGACATGGGCCGTAGCGCATCTCACCCTGTCGTGTGACATACCCCTAGACAAAGGAGACGGGGTGAGGCCGCTACACATGGGGGCTCGTGAGTCCGGGATGATATGTGTTTTAACTTTGGAAGAAAGAATGGCTGTGTCTGGACTTTGCTGCCCGGAGGAGTCCTGAGCAGGTCGGCCATGTGATTGGCCAAAGTGCATCCCTGCTCAAAGTCGTTGAAATGACCCTAAGACGGGAAAGGCCCATGCAGAGGAGCGAGAAGAGGGAGGAGTCCAGCCGTGTGAAGTACTACGAGTGGGGGCTTTTATTGCACTGCGCCACGAGGCACCCTGTGACTGTACAGTTCATGGGCGGAGCTTGATGGAAGCCCGCGAAAACGTGCAAGTCATGGGAGGAGTCTGGCCATGTGGAGGAACTCACGTGGAGACTTCAGCGCGTGGTCAGTGCATGATGGAGCAGCAGACAGTCGGGATGGCCTCAAGCTCCCCGTGGGTTCCAGTTCCCTACCCCACGAAGATGACTACATTCGCTGCTCCCCTTACAGACACGGGGATAAGACTCAGGCCCCGAGGACAGTTGGCTTTGTACTCATGCAGAGACACGGAGGCCCTCGGCGTGATCTGTCCCAGATGCTCGGGACTGGTGGTCCACCTGAAGCCATTCGGGCGTTGCGAGGCATGCAAAGAATTCTTGTTCAAAGTGGAGCCATCCACAGTAAGGCCCCGGACCCTTCGCCTCAACAGCCTCACAGGTACCGCTACTCTAGAAGGAGAGATCCAGGCCTTTGCGGAGGTTCCCGTACGCACTGACCAGGGCGATGTGACTGCCCAATCAGAGACTGAGAGAGAAAAATCCGAGGATGCTGCTTCGGTCACCACAAATTCTCTGCTCCCACCTCCGAAGAGGAAATTCGGCCTGGTGCAGGCCTCCTGTGGTCGTGGTCGAGCTTCACCCGTCGCTTGCCTGGCCTGGATGGATCCGGTTGGAAGAGTCCTGGACATCCCAGTTCTACAAAAGGTCAAGGTGAGCCAGGGGCTGGGACTGTGGTGGTGGTTGGAGGTGTCGGGGGTCCACAGCCGGTGGAGCCCGCAAGGGAGGGTAGTACCACGTCTACCAGAGACTACCTTCCTGCCGAGATGTATGACACTTCCGACCTAGAGTCGCTGTCAGATTGTGGAGATGACAGGGAGACTGATGAACTGTTTCATCGGAAGGGCTGGGATAAACGCCCGTTGCCTGTGTTACGTGTACCACAGGATTCCCTTATGTCAATAGGAGACAGCATGCCCCGGGTACAAGCCCCGGAGTCTACGAGGAAGTCTAGTCCTCAAAGTGCCTTCCCACAATCTACAACATCGCCCATCTTGGTGGCAGGGATGCAGCGAGCCTCACTACGAGCACCAAGAGAAAAGCCTTTAGAGGTAGTGAAAGTACCTCGGCACCCGGAGGCCATCGTTCAACCCGGAGAAGGTGAGCGGGAAGCCATGCCTCCTTTGGCCAGATTGCAACGACTTTTCTCACAGAGAGTCGCCCGTGAGTATGGGTGGGAATATCCTTACTTGCCTCGGGACTTACTTTTTGAAGTTGAGGTCATACGCCAGAGATGGTATGACGAATTTGTTTGGGAAAAGCTCAAAGTACCCCATGCACGAAGATATTTGTCCTGTTCGCCATCCGTGTCAAAGAAGTTTCGGGACTGCAGAGCAGACTGGATGTGGGGCCGCCATATCCACGCAGACAAGGTGCGCATCTGCAGGAAAGATGGAGAGGATGCTGACTATTCAATTGAGGTTTTTGATAAACATCTGAAGCCCTTGTTCTTGCCTGACCCGAAGTTCTACTTGTGAGAAGAGACTCACTTGTTGTTTCCTTTCCTACAATCTTCTAGAAGTGTTCTTGCCGGAGCATTCGAACTGTGCCCTAGTTTTTTATTTGGGCTTTTGTTTTCTACTCTTTGGAGGAATGAGAGCAGTTTTTGTTTGTTCTCTCTTCCTCACGGCTCAAAGACAGACTTTGGGGTAGAATTAGTGTAGGGACGCAGGAAGAATGAAGATTGCACCAAGTGTCATTACCGCGGCACTGTCACCAGGTGGCAGTGTTGTGCAACGGCTGTTTGTTTTTTTTTTACACGCGCATCACTTTACTCATTGGAGCGAATGGGTCTATTGGTTAATGGACCCATTCATTCCAAATTAACACAAAAATGTCAGGATGTGGCTTTTCTTGTGTGTTGTTTTTTTTTCCCTTCTGCAGGAGATTCGTCTGTCAAGACTGCTGAGTATGGGGTGGTTCTTAGACAGTGAGGGGAGGGATTGTATATGTGTACATGATAGATGTTTTTAGGGAAAAGTTTTATTGTTTTATATTCCCTTTCCCCTTTGAGCAGGTCTTGGTATGGTTGAGGTTCAAAAATTTAGGGATAGCCTCTGGGGCTAGGCTTGTGTCATCACTCCATGGGAGACATGGGTTTGCACCAGACGCTGGGGACCAGCGTCAAATCACAGGGGGGAGTTTGTAGCGGGGTCTCTGGGTTTTTTGTGGGACACTCGGGTGTGTGGGTGCGGGAGTGGTGGACCACTTGTGTTTGTGGAGGATTGGATGGTGTAATAATCTCCTTGGCCTCTGGGTGGCGGGGTACCTGGAGGCTCGGGGTGGATTTGCCATTGCAGTGCTGCCCTTTTTGTCCCTTTCCGGAGATGGTACGGCGAGGGCGGGGAACCTGCCGTAGTGTCGATGGGAGGGGATGAAGGGGGGGACGCCCTGGCCGCGAGGTCTTCCGGAGGATCTTCTTCACGCGCCCAGGCACCTTAGGCCTGGGTGCGGGCGGCTCTGGATTCCGGCCCAGGCGCCCGAGGCCTGACCGGAATGGAGTTGGAGTCCATCCCAGGCACCTTCAGCCTGGGGTGAGGTACTAAACTAGGAGGCCTGGGGTCCAGTGACTTCGACTGGATCCCGCGAGGGTGGAGACGTCCGAGGGTCCCTGAGGTGGACGGGGCCCATGTCTGAGGTGAGGAGGCCAGGGAGGTTACCCATTCGGAGAGTCTGGAGCAGCATCAACCCAGTGAGGGATGGGCCTCTGGTAACTCCCTTGAAGGGACATCTTCCCCTGATAGGGGCCGCAGCGCAGCAAAGGTACTCCTATCTACGTTCTCTTGAGTCACTGGTAGAGACTCTCAAGTTCTAAGTCCTTTCTAGCTAATGCTATAGTAACCGCTGGCGAGATCGCAGTGGTTTAGCTAATAACCAGGATAGTGCCTCGACCTGCTCATTCCCTGTATCAAAATGTTATCAAGTCGCAACCAGATGGCTACTGAAGCACTGTTTATTGTGAGATGTACAATAAAGCAAGAGTTGGACTGTGATCGGTGTGTGGAACTCTGGTTGATGGGAGCAGAGGGAAGTGTTGACACAGTGGGACTTGATTCTAGACAAAAGCACATAGGCCCGAGGAAATATCTGGTACTGGCCTTCACCTCACCCACAGCTATGGGGAGGACATGGGCCGTAGCGCATCTCACCCTGTCGTGTGACATACCCCTAGACAAAGGAGACGGGGTGAGGCCGCTACACAAGCGGCCCATTGTTGCTGGGGGATCTGTAGTTGATAGGGGAGGGGGTCTGTTGTTGTTGGCTGCAGAGGATCTATTTTATTGCTTTTGTTATCATTGACAAATTCCATACCAATTACTTAGCATCACCAATGTTACTTGGTTCTGTATTCTCTAAATGGGGCGGTATTGGGAGGTGAGTAGGAGTTGTAAACAAGGGGCGGTGCTCAGAGGTGGGTAGGGGGCAGAGACAAGGGGTGACTCTTAAAGGGGGAGTTCCAACACCTATTCTTTGAGAAAAAAAAAAAGCCCTGCTTAGGGGCATATTATAAAGTAAGCAATGTGACAATCATTTACTGCAGGTGAATTAATCAGTGTAATTTAAAACACATGCCCCAGAATGGTTCACCTGCAGGGAATGGTTAAATAATGTCACGATTTTTGCTTTATAAATATGACCATAATCTATTCCAGTGACCAATGGCACGGATTACCATACCTTTTCATGTCCTTGTTTTCACTAGAGATCTTTAAAGTGATTGTATGACTTGTTTTTATTAGGTTATGTATTGCATGGCTGACTCTGAATGTGCAATCAAAGTGTGAAAGTTACATGTAGTTTATTAAATTCCCTATGGCTATTCCTTTTCCAATGGGACCTCTAGTGGTGTGTTATGGGCAGTACAGATATGGTATTTATATTTGAGTACCAGATGGTATGCAGACAGTAAATTGGCTAAAGCTGGAAACTGGGGATCATGAAGATTTCCGCAAATAATTATATTTGAAGGAAGGCAATCAAACAATTAAAATTTACATTATGTACAGTCAAAACTTTTTTTTTTTCTTTTAAACAGTGAAAAAGTGATCTAATTAAATCTAAAATACAAATCTGGTCCCGACTGCCGCTGGGGGTGTGGGGATGTATTAACGTAATAAAAATTATTCTCCTCCCCAAAATACTATACGTCATCTGGCATTCCCCGGTGTACATCCCCCTTAAGCACTTTAAATACTTTGAGGCTTTGCTTAAACCCTTTGTCTGGGGTAGTAACAGACACAAACTGACCTGGCGCTTCCTTAAAAACCCCACTGATTTAGGAGGAACGGCCTTACCAGACCTCAACCTATATTATGTGGCGTCACAGCTATCCCAACTATTCCACATAGATAAAACAGACAAAGACAGGTTCGCCACTCTCAGCTGCCACACCCTGGCACGACCCCCTCAGACCCGATCAGTGAAATAGCGGTGGGTCTCCGGAGTACTGAACCGACTGGAAAAACCACCCTTCTGTATCACTACCGGCGCATCTGGGATGTTGCCATGGTTAAGTTACAGATTACCCCGTTTAATGACTACACTACTGTGGCGCAATAAACGCCTCCCCGAACTCTCCCAGATCTCTGATTAAGGGCTTTGGGACACATATGGGATCCGCTACCTGCATCATCTTCTCTCAAATGGAGAGATCAAGTCCTTTCATGCCCTGCAGGAGGAATTCGCTCTTCCAGATTTTATGTCCTATAGGCTCCTTCAGGTGCGACACGCCATGTCCACACAATTCTCGAATACACCCCCACAGTCTTCTCCCAATTCCATAATAGCTACTATAGTTAAGAGTACTGATCCTCAGAAACTTATCTCTTCATTCTACTCTATGCTAATTACCCCATCCTAAGAAAAACTGGCATATGACATTAAACCACGATGGGGGAGGGAGGTGGGAGATGTAGATGATGAGGAGTGTGGTGAGGCCCTAGACGCCTGTAAGACGCTGTCTCCCAAACTGTCTGATAGACTGATGCAATTGTACATTATACATCGGTCTTACCTCACCCCTCTCCGAGTCTCCAAATTCAAGCAAGATCATCCCAATACTTGCCCTATATGCCTGCGTGAAACAGGCACGTTCTTTCATATGCTACGGGCCTGCACCAAAATTCTAAATTTTTGGAAACAAATTGTGGAATTCATACATGATACTATGGGCTCTCCTCTAACTCTGAACCCAAAGCCGTGTATTCTGGGGATATTCCCTGAACCGGATATAGACAAATTTACAATGACCTTCCTACATGAACCGCTATTCTTAGCTAGGAGAGTTATTGCCAAAAAGTGGATGAGACAGACACCCCCTACATTCGAAGAGTGGAAATCTGAGGTCAATAGTAGCCTTCCTTTTAAGAAATTCCTGTATATAAATAGAGGATGCCCCTCCAAATACAACAAAGTGTGGGACCGGTGGTTGAATAATACGGCAACTCTTACTTGAGAGAAATCTTAGAATACTTAGAGATGCACGGTGAGCTATGATTGCACTCATGGATGTTTACCCTGAAATATGTTTAGTAATGTTTTATTATTCGTTTTTCTTCATGATGGATAATGTATTGCCCTTGTACCACAAGTAATTATCCTGTATATATATACATACAGTTCAATAAAAAACACTTAAACAAAAAAAAAAAAAAAAACTGTGAAAAAGTATTGGAATCTTTGTCAAGGGGCTTTCACCAGACAGAACATGTTGGGCAATCTTCACCACAACAAACCACAACAAACACAAAGAAATGCAGTTTGTAGTAGAGTAGGTTAAGGATCATGTCTTAACTTTTTATTGTTGTCTGTGCTCCTGTTGCTTAGATTTTTACTCATGTCCTGTCTGTTAAAATTGTTGTCACTTGGATAATAAGTAGCCGCCCTCAGGGAGCAGTAAAAATCATGACAGGGGCTCCAATCTTTCCTCATTCTATGTAAAACTAAAACCAAAAAAGTTTTTTCTGAACACATTTTACATTTTAACAGCTCTTAAAATGTTTATACAAATGAGGAAATGTCTACCTCCATACAAAAGTTACAAAATCCAGATAATATAATAAATTATAAATGATATTATTTGTGTTTGTATTTTAATTTTTAGTAAATAAATTAATAAATATATATGTAGGAGCTCTGGGGCCATCCAAAAAATTATTTAGCAAAATTCAGAGTTGCAAAGTCAGAATTCCCAGGTTAAAAGTCAGAAATCTGGCTATGTGTCCTGGCTAAGGAGGAGTGAGGACATGCATCTCCTCGGTTCAGTGTCCACCGCTGCCTCACTTTCAGCATCCAGGGGAGATTTCACTCCCAAACAGCACCTATCATGTCCCAGAGGCGGTGGACATCCTCCCAGCCGCCGAAGGCTGACAGATCTCGGCAGGGGCAGCTGGAGACTTTCTTCCCCCGGCCATGAGGCCTTCAAGATGGAGCCGCACTGAAAGGCCGCAAAGGCCACACAGCACACTGCGGCCCAACTCCAGAGGTTACCCTCCCCTCTGTGACTCTGCCTCCCCTGGCTCAACAGCCTCGCATGACAGGGGCTCTGACATGGCAGACCTCTTGGACCTCTTGGAGGATGGAGACATTAACCACTTAAGGACCTGAAGAATTCCCCTGGAAATGCTTGAACAAAGATTTGATGAGGCATTGCCTACCATTTCTATGCTCCAGACTACTCAGGATCAGAAAATTGAGGCCCTACTGTGTCAGCTAGATGATTTTGAGAACCACAGCCGGCTGGCAAATATTCGCATCCATGGCCTCCCAGAATCCGCAGCTCCTAGAGATATGATCCCTACACTAGTGGGCATATTGTGAGAAATTTTGGAGTTACCTGCAACAGCTCCCATCGAGATTGATCGCGCTCACAGGGCACTTAGATCTGAAGATGCGGACAATCCTAGAGATGTTATCTGTAAGCTACACAAATACACGCTTAAAGGTCGCATTATGCAGAAAATGTGTACTTTGATTTTGATGGGCAACACCTTTTCTTTTACCAGAATACAGTGCCTTGCAAAAGTATTCACTCCCCTTGGCTTTTTACCTATTTTGTTACATTACAGCCTTTAGTTTAATGTTTTTTTTTTATGTGAATTATATGTGATGGATCAGAACCCAATAGTCTAAGTAGGTGAAGTAAAATTAGAAAAATACATACATAAAACTATTTTTCAGAAATAAAAAATGATAATTGGCATGTGCGTATTTATTCACCCCCTTTGTTATGAAGCCCATAAAAAGCTCTGGTGTAACCAATTACCTTCAGAAGTCACATAATTAGTGAAATGATGTCCACCTGTGTGCAATCTAAGTGTCACATGATCTGTCATTACATATACACACCTTTTACAAAGGCCCCAGAGGCTGCAACACCTAAGCAAGAGGCACCACTAACCAAACACTGCCATGAAGACCAAGGAACTCTCCGAACAAATAAGGGACAATGTTGTTGAGAAGGACAAGTCAGGGTTAGGTTATAAAAAAATATCCAAATCTTTGATGATCCCTAGGAGCACCATCAAATCTATCATAACCAAATGGAAAGAACATGGCACAACAGCAAACCTGCCAAGAGACGGCCGCACACCAAAACTCACGGACAAGGCAAAGAGGGCATTAATCAGAGAGGCAGCACAGAGACCTAATGTAACCCTGGAGGAGCTGCAGAGTTCCACAGCAGAGACTGGAGTATCTGTACATAGGACAACAATAAGCTGTACGCTCCATAGAGTTGGGCTTTATGGCAGAGTGGCCAGAAGAAAGCCATTACTTTAAGCAAAAAACAAAATGGCACGTTTTGAGGTTGCAAAAAGACATGTGGGAGACTTCCAAAATGTATGGAGGAAGGTGCTCTGGTCTGATGAGACTAAAATTTTACTTTTTGGCCATCAAAGAAAACGCTATGTCTGGCGCAAACACAACACATCACATCACCCAAAGAACACCATCCCTACAGTGAAACATGGTGGTGGCAGCATCATGCTGTGGGGATGTTTTTCAACAGTCGAGACTGGAAAACTGGTCAGAGTTGAGGGAAAGATGATGCTAAATACAGGGATATTCTTGAGAAAAACCTGTACCACTCTGTGTGAAATTTCAGGCTAGGAGGGAGATTCACCTTCCAGCAGGACAATAACCCCAAACACACTGCTAAAGCAACACTTGAGTGGTTTAAGGGGAAACATGTAAATGTGTTGGAATGGCCTAGTCAAAGCCCAGATCTCAATCCAATAGAAAATCTGTGGTCAGACTTAAAGATTGCTGTTTACAAGCGCAAACCATCCAACTCGAAGGAGCTGGAGCAGTTTTGCAAGGAGGAATGAGCAAAAAACCCAGTGGTAAGATGTGGCAAGCTCATAGAGACTTATCCAAAGCGACATGGAGCTGTGATAGCCGCAAAAGGTGGCTCTACAAAGTATTGACTTTAGGGGGGTGAATAGTTATGCACATTTACTTTTTCTGTTATTTTGTCCTATTTGTTGTTTGCTTCACAAAAAAAAAAAACATCTTCAAAGTTGTGGGCATGTTCTGTAAATTAAATTATGCAAATCCTCAAACAATCCATGTTAATTCCAGGTTGTGAGGCAACAAAACACGAAAAATGCCAAGGGGTGAATACTTTTTGCAAGGCACTGTATGTACTAAAACTATTGCATTTCATGTTCTGTGTACTGTGGGAGACTAGATATCGTGAATGCAGGTTCTGGGTTTAGTAACACTTTAAAGTATGAGTCATGCCTCGTACACACGACCGGTTTTCCCGTCGGAAAAACTGCGATGAGAGCTTTTGGCTGGGAATTCCGACTGTGTGTATGCTCCATCGGACTGTTTCCCACAGGTTAACTGGCGGGAAAAAAAAGAGAGCAGGATCTCGTTTTTCCCGTCAGGCAAAAATCCTTGCGGGAAAACCATTTGTCTGTATGCTTTTCCGACGGAAAAAAAAACGCGCATGCTCATAAACAATTTGGCGCATGCTCGGAAGCATAGAACTTAATTTTGTCAGCTCGTCATAGTCTTTTTTGTCACCGCGTTCTTGGCAGTCAAAAGTTCACCGGACTTTTGTGTGACCGTGCGTATGCAAGGCAGGCTTGAGAGGAATTCTGTTGGGAAAACCATCGTTTTTTTTCCCAACGGGAAAACCGGTCGTGTGTACGAGGCATCAGAGTAAATTTTCCTACACTGTCACTACTAGTAGCACACACTAGAAAGTGCTACACAATTCAGCTTACAGCCAAATCTGCATCATTGGAATTTTTAGGCCAGAAGGTCCAGTCAGGGCCGCTGATAGGGGGGGACTACCAGTCCTCCTGTATGGGGCTCGGGCACACAGGGGGGGCCAAACAGCAGGGGGAATGGGTGTGGTCGGGCGGAGGTGCAATTACAGAAAGATGCCCTGTGCGGCTCTCTGCAGCTGCTGAAAGTCGGTTTCTCTCCCTCCCGCTGGCTTTCAGCTGCTGCAGGGAGAGACACAGACACAGGGCATCGTTCCTGTAATCACTTCCTCCCGCACCGATCCCCCTCCTTGTTCTGCCTACTTCTGATCCCCCCATTTGACCCCCCCCCTGTCACTGTGCTGCACCCCCCCCCCCTCCCGTGGCACTGCTGGCTTCCCTGTCCTTTTAAAAAATTTATTGTAAAAAAATTTTTTTAAATTAAAAAAAAATGTAATAAAAAAAAAAACGATAAAAAAAGGGTTAATTCACACAGGCTCTGTATTATGTTTGTGTCCGCTAATAATGATTTTTGTGTATTTTTTGTGAAAATCTTGTTTTGATATATTGGTGGGGGCCCGGCCAGGTAGACTGTACGGGGGCCCATGATTTCTAGCAGCAGCCCTTGGTCCAGCTGTCTGTCTTCAGTGAAAGGGTAACCCTTCTTCCCCATTTTACAGTTTTGCTATTGCATTCAGACTGACTGCAGTGAAAAGATTCACACATGACTTGTAAAAAGACTAATTTCACTGTTTCCAGACGGGGCACTACTGTGCAAAACAGATGAATCTCAAGAGGCCCATTACATATTTTACTGTGATGGAAAAATCTTTATTTATATATTTATTATATATCAAAAAAGTAGTGCATATATCAAAAATAATAAAAATAATAATAAAATAATAATAAATAATCACTGCAATATGAGTCTCAGCGATATGAACAGTTCCATTGCCCTTTCCGTGTTGTTTTTCTATTTTTCAAAAGCAAAAGTGATATTAATTTAATAATTTAAATGTGAAGCAAAGCTAACGCTTAATTAAAGCTCTTTTACCGCTGCAGGTGCAGTTAAAGAGCGCTCTGATAGACTTCTATGGGGGCCAGTGGCGGCTGGTGCTCAAATTTTTTTGGGGGGGGGGCGCAAACAAACTGAAAATAAAAAAAACAATTGCCTTCACTGTGCCCATTAAACGCAGCCACTGTGCCCAAACACCACCAGTTTGCCCCCTCAAATACAGCCAGTTTGTTTCCATATACAGCCAGTTTGTCCCCATATACAGCCAGTGTGCCCCCATATACACAGCCAGTGTGCCCCCCATATACAGCCAGTGTGCCCCCCATATACAGCCAGTGTGCCCCCCATATACAGCCAGTTTGTCCCCATATATTTAGCCAGTGTGCCCCCCTATATATAGCCAGTGTGCCCCCATATACAGCCAGTTCCCCCCAAATGCAGCCAGTTTGTCCCCCATATACAGCCAGTTCCCCCCAAATGCAGCCAGTTTGTCCCCCATATACAGCCAGTCCCCACCAAATGCAGCCAGTCTGTCCCCCATATACAGCCAGTCCCCCCCAAATGCAGCCAGTTTGTCCCCCATATACAGCCAGTTTCCCTCAAATGCAGCCAGTTTGTCCCCCATATGCAGCCAGTTCCCCCCAAATTCAGCCTGTCCCCCCCCCCCCAGCCCTGCACTTACCTTCCTTGGTCCACGCCGTCCTCGATGTGCTCTCCCGCCCTCGATGTCGCTTCAGCCAATCAGGTTACCGGTAACCAGATCCGGTGAACCTGATTGGCTGAAACCTCCACAGTCTTCTCCAAGGAACGCACCCCCGTGCGTACCTGGGAGGAGTTTTTGGAAGGCGATTACAGCCTGAGAGCTGTATTCGGAAAGCCTATCAGAGCCGCTGGCTCTGATAGACACTTCCAGAACACACCCACCGCCGGCCACCGCTCTAATTCATATGGCCGGCGCTCACCAGGAGGCCGGCCATATGAATAGTGGGCAGCGCGGCAGCGGTGACAGTACACAGATTCATGCAATGCATGAATCTGTGTATTGTCTTTCAGTGGCGGTGCGGGAGCGAGAGGGGGCGGCGCTCCGGCGCCCTCTATGGACGCCCTGCCACTGATGGGGGCTTTAGAGAAGCACTGAAGCAAGATGAAAGTGACAGAGGGTATTATTTTTTGAAGCACAGCGAAGTGAAGAAAAGCAAATGCAACAGTGTGAACAGGACTGTAAGGTAACCATTTTATTTAGTTACAGGTGCTTTGATCGTCATTTACAGTCAAATTCTATGTTTTCAAGCAAGTGTAAATGAGCCCTAATACAGTAAACCTTTGGTTTGCCAAAATGCGATATAGCATGCTGAAATACTTTAATCAGAAAATGTAATGCAATTTGCCACTAGATGGAGCGAAAGATCACAGAAAGTGCATGCAACAAAGTTTTGACATCTAAAGAACGCTTTAAAAAAAAAAGCCCTTAGTATTACTGGGAGGTGGGAGGGGCCAGGATCTGCTTATTTGGATCTGTAAGCAGGGAAATTCTCCTTGGACCCTTGCTATAGGAGGGAACAGGTTATCATGCCCTCCTTATATTGGTGCCAGAGTAAAAGTGTCTCTCACTTTATTTTTCTATATTTTTTTTAATTTTCAATGTCACTTTTTGTCTTGATTGTCAATATGTTACATGTGCCCCAGCTTACAAACATTCAGTACATTAAAAAAAATTGACATTTTTAAAATACATAATTATGTTTGGCACACCAGTGTTGAGAGTTAATATTGCGTCCATTGACAGCAATGCTGGGGGTTATTAGTGCGTCCACTGACACCAATGTTGGGGGTTATTATTGCATCCACTGATACTAATGCTGGGGGTTATTATAAAGTCCACTGACACCAATGCTTGTGGTAATTGTGGGTTCCACTCACAACAGTGCTGGGGGTTATTATTGCGTCCACTGACACCAATGCTGGGGGTTATTATTGCGTCCACTGACACCAATGTTGGGGGTTATTATTGCATCCACTGATACTAATGCTGGGGGTTATTATAAAGTCCACTGACACCAATGCTTGTGGTAATTGTGGGTTCCACTCACAACAGTGCTGGGGGTTATTATTGCGTCCACTGACACCAATGCTGGGGGTTATTATTGCGTCCACTGACACCAATGTTGGGGGTTATTATTGCATCCACTGATACTAATGCTGGGGGTTATTATAAAGTCCACTGACACCAATGCTCGGGGTAATTGTGGGTTCCACTCACAACAGTGCTGGGGGTTATTATTGCATCCACTGACACCAATGCTGGGGGTTATTATCGCGTCCAATGACACCCGTGCTGGGGTTATTTTTACTGTCACTGACACCAATGCTGGGGATTATTGTACTCAACTTTGTTCAGTTTACATTGTGATATACCGCAAAAAATACATCAAAGCCAATATTTTTGGCAGTTGACGTGCACTATAGCCTATTCATTTTGCAATGTGATGCTTTCTGGAAGTGTCAAGGGCCACACTTGAGGCCCTCTATGATTTTCAAGTTGACCACCACTGATCTAAAGCCTAAGTTTAGTCACTTAAAAATAAATCAGCACATGAAACAATACATACAATCAATGAGACGTGTCTAAAAGTTTACTGATTGTTGTAAGAGTTCCTTGTGCCGATTTTTTTTTTTTTTACTTTTTTCCCAAAAATTAGACTTTAAAGCTGGACTCCAGGGAAACAGCTAAACACACTTTTGAAATTCAAAAATAAAAGATGTTTAACCACTTAAGCCCCAGACCATTTTGTTGCTAAAGGACCAGGCCCCTTTTTGCGATTCGGCACTGCGTTGCTTTAACTGACAATTGCGCGGTCGTGCGACGTGCCTCCCAAACAAAATTGCGCTATATACAAAAATAGAGCTACAATTTTGAAAAAAATTACATATTTTTTATTTTTGCTATAATAAATATCCCCAAAAAATATATAAAAAAACATTTTTTTTCCTCAGTTTAGGCAGATGGCATTTTTATTAATATTTTTTTTTTACTAGTAATGGCGGCGATCAGCGATTTTTATCGTGACTGCGACATTATGGCGGACACATCGGACACTTTTGACACATTTTTGGGACCATTGTAATTTTTACAGTAATCAGTGCTATAAATCTGCACTGATTACTGTGAAAATGACACTGGCAGTGAAGGGTTTAACCTCTAGGTGGCGCTGTAGGGGTTAAGTGTGACCAAATGATTGATTCTTACTGTAGGGGGCATAGCTTGGTGTGTGATGTCACTGATCGTCGTTCTCTATGACAGGGAACAGACGATCACTGACATGCCACTAGGAAGAACGGGGAAAGGTTTGCTTACACTTACCTCTCCCCGTTCTTCAGCTCTGTGACCCGATCGTGGGACACCGGCGGCGATCGGGTCCGTGGGTCCCGCGGGCGCGGTCATGGAGCTTCTGACCGGGCACGAGTCCGCCGCCAGCGGCGCGCGCGCGACCCACGGACCCATGGACGGGTTCTTAAAGGGGACGTACCTGTACGCCCTTGTGCCTGTCCATGCCATTCTGTCGACGTACATCGTTGTGCTGTGGTCCTTAAGTGGTTAACCTGCCAAAGGATTTGTAGCACTATCGACACTTGCTCGTTCTCCTCCTTTCCTGACCTGCCAGGCTGTATGCTTGGATAAGGATCTTGCATGGCATGGGGGTTCCCCTCAAAATCAATATCAGACCTGTAGGACCTGGTATGGATTGGGGGGGGGGGCACATGCTTTTTTTTTCTTAATTATTCATTGTTGCCATTTTTTTACATTCAGCCGTTATCGGAGAACCCCACTGACAACTGATGAATCATCAGTCATTAAGCACGCGGCAGCTGCCGCGTGATTGTTAAGGGTGCCAGTGGCTGCTGGTTCCTTAAAGTGTAAGTAAACCCCCCTATCGTCTTCAGCCAAGGAAGCTGCCATTGTTGCCCCTGTTAAATCTACAACTACCATGATGCTGCACATGTGATCAGTTATGACACCAGCCATTGGATGGTTTGACAGTTTGGTTGAGAGTACAACCAATGGGAGTGTTACATTTCCGATGGAAAATTCCGATCGTCTGTGTGGAATTCTATCAGAGAAAAATCCAAGCATGCTCAGAATCAAGTCGACGCATGCTCGGAAGCATTGAACTTCATTTTTTCTCTGCTCGTCGTAGTGTTTTACGTCACCACATTTTGGACGGTCGGAATTTAGTCTGACAGTGTGTATGCAAGACTGATGGAAGTCAGCTTCATCGGAATTCCGACGGAAAATTCCATCGGATTTTATTCCGATCGTGTGTACAAGGCATAAGACTACCAGTTGTGTCAAATATCTTATGAACCATGTCAATCCAGTGTTGTGTTTTTTAATAAACACCCGGGGGGGGGGGGGGGGAGAGACGCAAGATAGAACTACACAAGTGGTGAAAGAGCATGGGAGGGGGGAGAGAAAAAAAGTTTTGCAAGGGAAAAAGAAGGTCCATTAGACCTGAGGTTTGATCTCCTCCGCCGAGCTCCAATTTACATGTAGAACAAGGTCCAATCAGGGATATCTATCAAGTATAATGTAAGAGACTGTCTTAGAGAAGAAATTTACTTTTCAGTTTGTTTGATATTTTTTATTTTCACTATCCACATAGCAATCGAAGGAGGGTGAGGTTGTCTCCATGAACCTTGGTCTTTGAAAGCCAGCCAGTACCAAGTGGTCAACCTCTATGTTCACTATGCAGAAGAATCTGTTTGGCATAGGACCCAGAGGATTGCAGAAAGTACTGTAGTAGTGCCAACTGCTACAGTGTTTGTCCACTTTCTCAGCAGTCCTTCAGGTATAAGATGCACATACCTGCATTGTGCCAGGCTAGACCAATGTAGCTATACAATTAAAAACATACCTGGCTTATTGCCTCAAGATGTGACCAGTATAGATTTCTGTGTCCTCAGCAGTGACTAGTTCAGATATTAATGTCCCCAGTCATGACCAGTTTAGATCTCAATGTCCCAGCTGTGACTGTTTAGGTTCCAGTGTCCCCAGGCAGGACTACCAATAGGGGCTTACATGCAGTACTCCCAAATGAGGCCCAAGTCCTAGTAAGGTAACAGGGGGGCCTGAGGCCAGCAAGTGGCCCCTGTTGCTCTCTCCTCTACCTGTGGTGCAGTGTATCCCTTCAATCTCTTTTATATATGCTCTTCTTCAGAACCCCCTAGTGCTGGGAGCCAGTGGGCACATCTTATTAATAGGGAAGGGGAGGGTGTATGGCAGAGGTGTTGGGCAGAGCCAGGGTGTGGCCACCTCCTCCTCTCCTCACACATGTGTAGCGGGGTCTCCTTTAAAGACTCTCAGGACTACCTTACCCAGAACCCCATTCGGCACCCAGGGTGCAATGTTTCCACCCCAGAGACTCATGGGTGGGGTTATATAAGGAGGAGGCGAGGCTGCGCTCGGTCTCTTTGGGACACGGGACTTCAGTGGAGAGATCTTCCTGTGCGGATCCGCTGTGGTGCAAGGCCTGAAGCCTGGGGCCTTGCGCTACTACCCAACAGAGCCTTCCACCCCATCGCGAGCCTGGGTGGCATCTGACTCGGTTTCCTCAACCGCTGCTGAGCCGGAGACCAGAGCGCTGCAGACGCTGTGTGTGGAGACACAGCAGGTGGAAGTTCCCAGACTGGGATCGCGTCCGGAGGGGTGAGCGAGCACCTGCTCAATCCATACACTGTACAATATTGTTAGGCCTACAGACTGCCGTGGCCCACCAGTTCATATTTAAGTCCCCACTGGAGATCCATAGCAGAACTGAGTCAAACGGATCTCTAGTGGAGTGTTCTGTGTTGGCACTTTTACCCTTTGGATTACAAATGTGTTCCTGAAATGTGCACCACCATTTAAAGACTTGCATGCAAAGAGTTCATCCCAAAGAGACTGAGTTATATGGTCAGGCCTGGCCATCTAGATAGTTTATTTAGTTGCTGCGCCATAGGGCGCATAGTGAAGTACTGTTACACGTGGTGCGTGTGCGCCAAATCTTGCTAGTTATAGTGTGGCTATTGCTGCAGGGCTCTGCAGATAGATTCATGTGATCTGTTACAATTGTTGATTTTATTGCCAGTAGAAAGTAAACTCGTTATTCTTCTATCATTGCATTGGTGTCTGAATTTTACCATAGAGCATAAGATATATATATATTACCCTAGACTAACTGTGCCAGAAGGGGGTTGAGTAAATTGCCGGGGGTTGGCGGAGCTGTCTTCAGGGCCCAAACTAAATCTGCGGCCCTCTTAACTGAAGGTATCGCTACATGTGGGGGCTCGTCCGGGATCCTGATACAGCAGGTGAACGCCAGAAGTGCCGGCATGGACCCCATGGACCCACAAGCAGTAGAAACGTGGTGCAAAGCCTCTAGGGCAGACCCAAACCGCTCAATAGTCATCAGCCTCCCTGGGGAGGAATGGCTGAAACAGTAGAGTTAATGAAGTCAGTGTCCCCAGATCACACACCATGGGTGACAGAGATAAAGTCAGACCCAGACATCTCATATCAGTATGCACTAGTAGAGTACTGGGACAGGATGCCGGAGGCTTGCAAGCGCAAGTGTGTGCGGACGCCAGACAACAGAACCTATAGGTTGGCGCATGCAGTAACTGTAAAGAAGGAGCCATCACCAATGGGATCACCGCAGGCTGCGGCCCGTACCTCACCAGAAAGAGGAGACAGGGTGACGCCCCCGGTGGCACCTGCACCTGCCACTGCTATATCATCAGAACTAATAAATGCAATAGGGGATCTGCTAACCAAATGTCAGAAGACAAGCACGGTGCATGTAGAGACTAGCTATCGGAGACTAAAGACATTCTCAGGGAAGCTCCCTGTCCCTGCGGGGAGGAAGACTTCGATACTTGGGTGGAACAGGCGTTGCAGGCAGTGGAGGCATGGGAGGTGCCTGAAGCGCAGAAGAGGCAACGAGTGATAGAAAGCCTTAAAGGCGCAGCAGCAGAAGCGGTGAAAGGTTTCCGGTTTGGAAATACAGACTGCACGGCTCAAGACTGTCTAGCCATGCTACAGGAAGAGTTCGATCAGTTAAAAAAGGTGACAGAGATGGTCTACCAATTTAAACATACTTTCCAACAGCCGAATGAGAAGCTTTCAGAGTATGTCAGAAGACTGAACAAGTTGCTGTGTAAGATTGTGCTGAAGAAGGGAATGATGCCCCAAGATACAGATGCGGCAAGACTGAAGCAAGTCTTAAAGGGAGCATTTCGCTCGGATCCAGTCTGGCTGCACTGTCTGGATTCAATTTCAGCCTAAAGTACAGGCCAGGGGCTGGAAATCGAGATGCAGACGCTCTGTCCAGGAGATCTCATACCCCCACCAGTGACACAGAAGACTGGACTCAAGTGGCACCCGACGGGGTGCTGGCCCTTTGTCAAGGGGCTGAATAACAAGCTAGAGGAGGCTCGAGGGCAGAAGAGATAGGAATTACCATGGTAGGAGTCCCCAAACAATACTGTGGAGTAACCCAACTGGAGGAAGACAATCTGTCGAAACTGTCCAAGAAGGAGCTGAGATGCGACCAATTAGAAGACCCCATGGGGAAATTGGTTCTGGAAGCCCTGGAGAACCAGGATCCAAACAGACTCCTGCGCCACTCCTCAAAGGAAGCTCGCCTGTTGAGGAAAGAGTGGGACAGGTTGCAGGTGCATCAGGGAGTGGTCTACCGAAGGGGCCCCTCTGATGACCTGGAAGATAAATGGCAACTGTTCCTTCCAGAGAAACATCGAGAGACTGTTCTGATTGCCCTGCATGACAATCACGGCCACCTAGGGGCGGAAAGGACCTTTCAACTCGTCAGAAGTCGGTTCAATTGGCCCTGCATGAGGGCAGAAGTAGAAGGGTACTGCCATTCATGTGCACGCTGCATCCAGAGGAAGACTTTACCCCATCAAGCTGCCCCAATGGGCCATCTACAAAGTCAAGGCCCAATGGATCTGGTATGCATTGATTTTCTCTGCCTCAAACCCGACCTGAGTGGACTAGGAAATGTTCTGGTGATAACCGATCATTTCACCCGGTATGCCCAAGCTTTCCCAACCAAAGACCAGAAGGCTTCCACAGTAGCCAAGGTACTTATGGAGAAGTATTTTGTCCATTATGGGCTGCCACAGCGACTCCATTCAGACCAAGGAAGGGACTTTGAGAGTCGGCTGATCCGGAAACTCCTGGATTCATTAGGAATCAAGAAAACCCGAACCACACCTTACCACCCACAGGGAGATGCTCAGCCGGAGAGGTTTAACCGAACCCTGCTCAACATGTTGGGAACTCTGGATAGTGAGAAGAAACAACATTGGAGCAAACACATAGCAGCTATAGTACACGCTTACAACTGCACCACAAGTGATGCTACAGGCTACTCCCCCTATTGACTCATGTTTGGGAGAAAAGCAAGGTTACCTGTGGACCTGGCCTTTGGCACCTCCTTAGACCATTCCTCAGCCACCTCCCACAAAGGATATGTGGACAGGCTCAGACACAGCCTAAAAGTAGCCTTTGAACAAGCTCAAGCGGCCTCAGATCAGAGGGGAGCTCGAAATAAAAGAAACTTCGACTTGAAGGTCCGGGTGCAAGACCTTCAGCCCGGGGACCGAGTACTGTTACGCAATCTGGGGGTCCCTGGAAAACACAAACTTGCAGACAGATGGAGATCTGAGCCCTATGTCATCTGTAGGAAGCTGCCGGGCCTGCCTGTTTACAAGTAGAAGCCAGAAGGGAAGGTAGGACCACTGAAGACGTGGCATCGAAACCACCTGCTCCCACTTGCTGAAGCAGTCAGGATACCTCCAGTGAGGGACTCCCCTGAACCAGTCTCCATTTTGGATACTCCCAGGCCAAACACTCAGTCCCAGACCTCTCGGGCTGAAGATGGAGAGGCCTCTGAGCTTAGTGGAGATGAAGGAAGAGAACTTGGCTGGCTGTGGTCTTCTCCAACTACAGGGACTTCTGCTATAGATCTTCCAACCACTGAAGACACTATAGATGGACAACTGAATGCAGAAGCCACTGAATTCATCCCATCTAGTCCTTCATCAGATTACTGGGAAGATGCCTGTGATACTTACTCTGAAAAGGACCCTGGAGACTCTATATATCCCTCGGCTCCTGAAGCAGATGTTCCAGAGCCCGCCGTGTTGCCCGAGCCTGCTACGGAAGAAGAGCCTGTGGCGCCAGAGCCAGAAACCCCAAGAGAGCAAAGGGCTCGAAGAGTCATAAGGCCTCCAAAAAAGTTGACCTACCCACAAATGGGGAAGAGCTCAGAAGATTCTGTGGTCACTGTCAGGAGGAGTGCAGAGAACCTGGATCCCTCCACTGTTCATTTGGTGGAGGGCAACCCCCACTCACTCTCTGGCACAGTTAGGCAGGCCACTCATGATAGTGTGACCTGTGGGCAAGGGAATTCAACCCCTCGGTTTTGGTGGGAATTCCCTATGCCAACATCATACGCAACTTTGTCTAGGGTTGTACGCAGTATATGTTAGAATTATCTTTGGGGACCAAAGAATTTAAGTGGGAGGAGTGTGTAGCGGGGTCTCCTTTAAAGACTCTCAGGACTACCTTACCCAGAACCCCATTCGGCACCCAGGGTGCAATGTTTCCACCCCAGAGACTCATGGGTGGGGTTATATAAGGAGGAGGCGAGGCTGCGCTCGGTCTCTTTGGGACATGGGACTTCAGTGGAGAGATCTTCCTGTGCGGATCCGCTGTGGTGCAAGGCCTGAAGCCTGGGGCCTTGCGCTACTACCCAAGAGAGCCTTCCACCCCATCGCGAGCCTGGGTGGCATCTGACTCGGTTTCCTCAACCGCTGCTGAGCCGGAGACCTGACCGCTGCAGACGCTGTCTGTGGAGACACAGCAGGTGGAAGTTCCCAGACTGGGATCGCGTCCGGAGGGGTGAGCGAGCACCTGCTCAATCCATACACTGTACAATATTGTTAGGCCTACAGACTGCCGTGGCTCACCAGTTCATATTTAAGTCCCCACTGGAGATCCATAGCAGAACTGAGTCAAACGGATCTCTAGTGGAGTGTTCTGTGTTGGCACTTTTACCCTTTGGATTACAAATGTGTTCCTGAAATGTGCACCACCGTTTAAAGACTTGCGAAGAGTTCATCCCATAGAGACTGAGTTATATGGTCAGGCCTGGCCATTTAGATAATTTATTTAGTTGCTGCGCCATAGGGCGCATAGTGAAGTACTGTTACACGTGGCGCGTGTGCGCCATATCTTACTAGTTATAGTGTGGCTATTGCTGCAGGGCTCTGCAGATAGATTCATGTGATCTGTTACAATTGTTGATTTTATTGTCAGTAGAAAGTAAACTCGTTATTCTTCTATCATTGCATTGGTGTCTGAATTTTACCATAGAGCATAAGATATATATATATTACCCTAGACTAGCTGTGCCAGAAGGGGGTCGAGTAAATTGCCGGGGGTTGGCGGAGCTGTCTTCAGGGCCCAAACAAAATCTGCGGCCCTCTTAACTGAAGGTATCGCTACACATGTAACTGCAGCAATATGGCTGATAGGGCTGCTGAGGATGGAACAACATGGGAGAAGAAATGGCAGATGGACTTCTATCGTCATTCTTGAGGTAAGAAGTTAACATCTCTTTATTCCTTGCAGGAATTCCCTTGCCTCTGCCTCTACATATTGCCCTACTTTGCTTCAATATGCTGGCCTACCACCTATACTGCCTACTGCCCTGACCTGCCACTACATGCTACCCTGGCCTGCCACTACGTACTCCCCTGTACCTGTGACTTTAACAGTGCAAGGCTGCCACTCTAACTTCTTGGTTATTGCCTACTGAGGCTAACTGTCTGCTTCAAAAATGTATTAGCTAAGGCAAGAAAAAAAATTATTATGATTGATTCATTATGACTACAGATACTGTCCTGCTGCCTTCTAGTCATTCAGAAATCCCTCATGTAGTGGTAACAGGTTAATATTGGGGTAGAGAACTTGTGTTCTAATTTCTTGGGAAATGGAAAGCACACAGAACTGTGACACCTTGCTTGTACTCCGCATGGCTCTTTATGTTGAAAATCCCTCCTTTTGATGTCATATGAAGGCTATGCATGTGGTATTGCAGATCAGGATGGTGCACTTGGCCTCCAATCAGTTTAATGCCTGCCAAACACGGGCAGGAAGATATGAAAGCAAAGGCACTCAGTGCACATAAGGAAGCAGACAAATAATGCACAATAATACAGTAAGGGAGCTAGAGAACCAACCATGTGTGTTGGCACTAATATATAAATATAAATATTTAGAGAGAGAGGGACAGAAGACAGAACTTTTACAAAGCTTTCACATAGTCTGCCTGCAGAATGGGTGGACAGATCCAGCCAGGACAGGGGCTTTTGAAGGGGGCTACATGGTGGACTCGTACCCACTGATTATGGGCCCTGGCTTTTAAGGGTACACTACTCCTTGGGAGGTTTATGCCTGGGGGACCCTTTGAGTGGTTTTGTTTCTGATTCAAGTCCATGTCTCCCCAAAACACACAGACCCTAGGAATCTAGGCCCAGAATCCATGTTTAGGCCTAGATGCCCCATTACCAGCAATGACTTCTTTGATTGTGATACTCAGA
This sequence comes from Rana muscosa, assembly GCA_029206835.1. NCBI lineage: Eukaryota > Metazoa > Chordata > Amphibia > Anura > Ranidae > Rana > Rana muscosa. Next base: position 458,557,468 of record CM055116.1, on the reverse strand, counting down.
GCAGATGTTAATATCATCAGCTCAAAGCAACCTGATTCTTGCGGTCTCCTGATGTAATCTGTTTAAGGTGTTAAGTGTCTTTGTCCCATTGTTTCATTTCCCCATTATGTGCCTCTTAGGTGTACATTCCCATTGTTCTATTGTTTCTGTCTGTCTGATCATCTCTTGGAGATGAGATTAATCTTGTGACCACTTTAACTTGTGTAGCGGGGGTCCCAAAGTTAGGGACTGCTATGCTAAATTTAGGGGTGATTCGAGTGGTAGTTGGCTTGAATCTTTCAATTTACTGCCTTGCTGCTGTTTCACCTGGCGTGCAGTTCCCCTTAGAAGTATAGGTGGCGCTGTCACTTGTACTCGGGGTTGAACCACAGGTGATGGAGTGGCGATTGGGTGTCCTCTCTTGGCAGCCGTGCTGTGGGCATGGTTGATCCACTGTGCATGCTGGGAGGGGGTACAAAAGGGGCAGACGCCATGCCAGTGGGGTTCTAGTTACTACCCCGGCGACCTGTACCCGGAGGGAAGAGTGTTTCAGGTCCAAGTTTGAGTGCATGGTCCTCCAGGTCATGGGGCCACGTGCGCCTCAGTCCCAGGCACCTTAAGTCCTGGGACTGCAACTTCAGCCCTGGGCCCAGCACCTTTAGCTGGAGCCCACTTCGGGAGGAGGAATCCCAGGGTACCGCCTTGCGAGGGGACCCGTTTCTAGAAGAGGAGGCTGGGGGAGGACCGTTCCGAGTGACTGCTGAGAGATCACAGTGAAGGAAGGGGCCCAGTAACTCTCTGGAGGGATGTCATCCATCCGAAAACGGGCCTAACATCTTGGCCATTAGGAGGTTTGGGACACTATAGATTCTGTGGCAGAGGATCTCCTGAACGCATCCATTAGGGAATCTGATAGACTGTTCGAGCTACACGCCGGCTGCTAGTGCCATTGGGTGACTATCCGGGTGAGCTATACCCACTCAGGATCGAGTGGCGAAGAAGCCAGGAGTGCCTGAATTGATCTGTCTTCCTAACACCTTTCTCTCTTCTCAACTTTGTGGATGTTTGTGCATAAGGAAAATAAACTCTACGTTGGAGTGGCTACTGGTGTGGACCTTGGAGTTACTTGGGGTATGGAGACTTTGTCCTTACATTCTAGGGACGGAAACCAGCTTTGAGGAGAACCTTGCTGTAAGACCCCTGGGTTAAAACAAGTGTGCTTAATCTCTGCAAACCAGGGGGTATGGGCATGGTGGGCATGGTGTGCCTTTTTCTCCTGTGAGCGAGCCAAAGACAGTGGAGAGAAAGGGTGCCGTGTGCTACACTTGTTATGGAACTATTGTGGGATGTTATGTACTTATGTTGATTAGCTTAATAAGAGTTAATTAGATTACTGTCATCTATTAGTTGGTAGATGTGCATTAGCATTATGTGTATGTTGGCTGTTCCTTAACTATGTTAATTATGTGCAAAAAATATATATTAATAAATGTGCAACCATGTGAAAGGCAAACAATGTGCCAAAGTGAATAACCTATATGACATAAGGGTGAATTTAAAAAAAATGAATGCGTGAACACACATTTAGGAAGTCCATTCACTTCTGCTGCCCAGCTGACATGACATCAGAAAAGAAACAAAAAAAAAACACACAACTTCACTTCAAAAAAGAAAAAGGGAAGAAGTGTCCATTGATGAAGTGATGCAACCAGTTATATCAGAAAGGCTGTGGATCTTCAAACATAAAAATTTCACTCCGGCAGAAATGTGCAAACAGGAGGCTTACCAGAGCAGATGGGTCCCTGTCACGGGGACTAGGGATGAGCTTCGTGTTCGAGTCGAACATACGTTCGACTCGAACATCGGCTGTTCGATCGTTCGGCGAAGATCGAACGATTTGGGCCGTTCGCGCCAAATTCGAGTGACGCGAACGGCCCACAGTGCACTACGCCATCGCAGTGTCATCCAGGCGCTGTGATTGGCCAAGCATGCACTGTGACCCCGCATGCTTGGCCAATCACAGCGCCGGCAGCGAGGAGAGCAATGATTGGCCACAGGCAGGATGCCTGTGGCCAATTATTGCTGATGGGGTTTAGTACACGCCCCACACTATAAAAGGCCGCCAGCGCGGCGGCCTTGTGTAGTGTGTTCCGGAGCAGGGAAAGAGAAGCATAGGCAGGGACAGTGACATTATTTTTCCTTTACTATTCCTGGATTCCTTGTGTTTAGGGACAAATAAGGATAGGTAGGGAGAGTGTCAGTGACAGTGTGCTATTCTGTGCTAATCCTTGTTTGTAGGGACAGAGAGGTACAGTGAGGGAAACTGACAGTGTGCTATTCTGTTCTAAAACTATTTTGCTGAACCATATTTTCAATCCTTGAGTTTAGGGACAGAGAGGTACAGTGAGGGAAAGTGTCAGTGTGCTATTCTGTTCTAAAACTATTTTGCTGAACCATATTTTCAATCCTTGAGTTGAGGGACAGAGAGGTACAGTGAGGGAAAGTGTCAGTGTGCTATTCTGTTCTAAACCAATTTTGCTGTTCCATATTTTCAATCCTTGAGTTGAGGGACAGAGAGGTACAGTGAGTGAAACTGACAGTGTGCTATTCTGTTCTAAACCAATTTTGCTGTTCCATATTTTCAATCCTTGAGTTGAGGGACAGAGAGGTACAGTGAGTGAAACTGACAGTGTGCTATTCTGTTCTAAACCAATTTTGCTGTTCCATATTTTCAATCCTTGAGTTGAGGGACAGAGAGGTACAGTGAGTGAAACTGACAGTGTGCTATTCTGTTCTAAACCAATTTTGCTGTTCCATATTTTCAATCCTTGAGTTGAGGGACAGAGAGGTAGTGAGTGAAACTGACAGTGTGCTATTCTGTTCTAAACCAATTTTGCTGTTCCATATTTTCAATCCTTGAGTTGAGGGACAGAGAGGTACAGTGAGTGAAACTGACAGTGTGCTATTCTGTTCTAAACCAATTTTGCTGTTCCATATTTTCAATCCTTGAGTTGAGGGACAGAGAGGTACAGTGAGTGAAACTGACAGTGTGCTATTCTGTTCTAAACCAATTTTGCTGTTCCATATTTTCAATCCTTGAGTTGAGGGACAGAGAGGTACAGTGAGTGAAACTGACAGTGTGCTATTCTGTTCTAAACCAATTTTGCTGTTCCATATTTTCAATCCTTGAGTTGAGGGACAGAGAGGTACAGTGAGTGAAACTGACAGTGTGCTATTCTGTTCTAAACCAATTTTGCTGTTCCATATTTTCAATCCTTGAGTTGAGGGACAGAGAGGTACAGTGAGTGAAACTGACAGTGTGCTATTCTGTTCTAAACCAATTTTGCTGTTCCATATTTTCAAGCCTTGTGTTGAGGGACAGAGAGGTACAGTGAGGGAAAGTGTCAGTGTGCTATTCTGTTCTAAAACTATTTTGCTGAACCATATTTTCAATCCTTGAGTTGAGGGACAGAGAGGTACAGTGAGTGAAACTGACAGTGTGCTATTCTGTTCTAAACCAATTTTGCTGTTCCATATTTTCAATCCTTGAGTTGAGGGACAGAGAGGTACAGTGAGTGAAACTGACAGTGTGCTATTCTGTTCTAAACCAATTTTGCTGTTCCATATTTTCAATCCTTGAGTTGAGGGACAGAGAGGTACAGTGAGGGAAAGTGTCAGTGTGCTATTCTGTTCTAAAACTATTTTGCTGAACCATATTTTCAATCCTTGAGTTGAGGGACAGAGAGGTACAGTGAGTGAAACTGACAGTGTGCTATTCTGTTCTAAACCAATTTTGCTGTTCCATATTTTCAATCCTTGAGTTTAGGGACAGAGAAGGACACTCGTAGAAATTATCAGTGTGCTATTCTGTGCTAAATCTTGTTTGTAGGGAGGGACAGAGTAGGACAGTGAGGGAAAGTGTCAGTGTGCTATTCTGTTCTAAAACTATTTTGCTGAACCATATTTTCAATCCTTGAGTTGAGGGACAGAGAGGTACAGTGAGTGAAACTGACAGTGTGCTATTCTGTTCTAAACCAATTTTGCTGTTCCATATTTTCAATCCTTGAGTCGAGGGACAGGGAGGTACAGTGAGTGAAACTGACAGTGTGCTATTCTGTTCTAAACCAATTTTGCTGTTCCATATTTTCAATCCTTGAGTTGAGGGACAGAGAGGTACAGTGAGTGAAACTGACAGTGTGCTATTCTGTTCTAAACCAATTTTGCTGTTCCATATTTTCAATCCTTGAGTTGAGGGACAGAGAGATACAGTGAGGGAAAGTGTCAGTGTGCTATTCTGTTCTAAAACTATTTTGCTGAACCATATTTTCAATCCTTGAGTTGAGGGACAGAGAGGTACAGTGAGTGAAACTGACAGTGTGCTATTCTGTTCTAAACCAATTTTGCTGTTCCATATTTTCAATCCTTGAGTTGAGGGACAGAGAGGTACAGTGAGGGAAAGTGTCAGTGTGCTATTCTGTTCTAAAACTATTTTGCTGAACCATATTTTCAATCCTTGAGTTGAGGGACAGAGAGGTACAGTGAGTGAAACTGACAGTGTGCTATTCTGTTCTAAACCAATTTTGCTGTTCCATATTTTCAATCCTTGAGTTTAGGGACAGAGAAGGACACTCGTAGAAATTATCAGTGTGCTATTCTGTGCTAAATCTTGTTTGTAGGGAGGGACAGAGTAGGACAGTGAGGGAAAGTGTCAGTGTGCTATTCTGTTCTAAAACTATTTTGCTGAACCATATTTTCAATCCTTGAGTTGAGGGACAGAGAGGTACAGTGAGTGAAACTGACAGTGTGCTATTCTGTTCTAAACCAATTTTGCTGTTCCATATTTTCAATCCTTGAGTCGAGGGACAGGGAGGTACAGTGAGTGAAACTGACAGTGTGCTATTCTGTTCTAAACCAATTTTGCTGTTCCATATTTTCAATCTTTGAGTTGAGGGACAGAGAGGTACAGTGAGGGAAAGTGTCAGTGTGCTATTCTGTTCTAAACCAAATTTGCTGTTCCATATTTTCAATCCTTGAGTTGAAGGACAGGGAGGTACAGTGAGTGAAACTGACAGTGTGCTATTCTGTTCTAAACCAATTTTGCTGTTCCATATTTTCAATCCTTGAGTTGAGGGACAGAGAGGTACAGTGAGTGAAACTGACAGTGTGCTATTCTGTTCTAAACCAATTTTGCTGTTCCATATTTTCAATCCTTGAGTTGAGGGACAGAGAGGTACAGTGAGGGAAAGTGTCAGTGTGCTATTCTGTTCTAAAACTATTTTGCTGAACCATATTTTCAATCCTTGAGTTGAGGGACAGAGAGGTACAGTGAGTGAAACTGACAGTGTGCTATTCTGTTCTAAACCAATTTTGCTGTTCCATATTTTCAATCCTTGAGTCGAGGGACAGGGAGGTACAGTGAGTGAAACTGACAGTGTGCTATTCTGTTCTAAACCAATTTTGCTGTTCCATATTTTCAATCCTTGAGTTGAGGGACAGAGAGGTACAGTGAGTGAAACTGACAGTGTGCTATTCTGTTCTAAACCAATTTTGCTGTTCCATATTTTCAATCCTTGAGTTGAGGGACAGAGAGGTACAGTGAGGGAAAGTGTCAGTGTGCTATTCTGTTCTAAAACTATTTTGCTGAACCATATTTTCAATCCTTGAGTTGAGGGACAGAGAGGTACAGTGAGTGAAACTGACAGTGTGCTATTCTGTTCTAAACCAATTTTGCTGTTCCATATTTTCAATCCTTGAGTTGAGGGACAGAGAGGTACAGTGAGTGAAACTGACAGTGTGCTATTCTGTTCTAAACCAATTTTGCTGTTCCATATTTTCAATCCTTGAGTTGAGGGACAGAGAAGGACACTCATAGAAATTATCAGTGTGCTATTCTGTGCTAAATCTTGTTTGTAGGGAGGGACAGAGTAGGACAGTGAGGGAAAGTGTCAGTGTGCTATTCTGTTCTAAAACTATTTTGCTGAACCATATTTTCAATCCTTGAGTTGAGGGACAGAGAGGTACAGTGAGTGAAACTGACAGTGTGCTATTCTGTTCTAAACCAATTTTGCTGTTCCATATTTTCAATCCTTGAGTTGAGGGACAGAGAGGTACAGTGAGTGAAACTGACAGTGTGCTATTCTGTTCTAAACCAATTTTGCTGTTCCATATTTTCAATCCTTGAGTTGAGGGACAGAGAGGTACAGTGAGTGAAACTGACAGTGTGCTACTCTGTTCTAAACCAATTTTGCTGTTCCATATTTTCAATCCTTGAGTTTAGGGACAGAGAAGGACACTCGTAGAAATCATCAGTGTGCTATTCTGTGCTAAATCTTGTTTGTAGGGAGGGACAGAGTAGGACAGTGAGGGAAAGTGTCAGTGTGCTATTCTGTTCTAAAACTTTTTTGCTGAACCATATTTTCAATCCTTGTGTTTAGGGACAGAGAAAGATAGGCAGGGGACAGTGTCAGTGTCATTGTTGCTAAGCCTCCTGCACAATATACACCTGAAGGTAGCCCATATTGCTGTTTTTCCCATCTCCCTGCAGGCCATCCATTAAAATGTCTGGAAGGCAACCAAGGAGAGGCAGACAGTCAGGAGGCAAAAAAAGAGGGCAAGCAGGCTCTGTGTCTGGGGGCAACAGTGCTGGTCGTGTACGCAGTGCATTGTCATCAGCACATGGCCATGGGACACGCTTGTCCTTGTTTTCGGCAGCTGGACATGTTGAGCCACATCATGCCGAAGACTTGGTAGAGTGGATGACCAAGCCCACCTCATCCTCCTCATCCTCTCTCACCCAGGCTCAGGGTACTGGCAAAGCAGCTGCCAAAGCGTCCTCTTCTCTGGTATCATTATCTTCATTAGTCAATCCTTCCCTAGACCCACCATGCCCTCCTCCTGAGGAGTCACCCGAACTGTTTGAGCACAGTGTTGGGTACATGCTCCAGGAGGATGCCCAGCGTTTGGAAGGATCTGATGATGATACCCAGCTAGAGGAAGGCAGCAGCGTGAGAGCAGAGAGAGGGGATGCTCAAGAAGGACACCAATCTGGCAGTCATGCTCCAGCAGCTGCAGCATACTGCCAGATTGGCTCCAGTGATGAGGAGGGAGGGGATGATGAGGTCACTGACTCCACGTGGGTTGCCTAATAGGAGAGAGGAGGAGGAGGAGGAGGATGAGGAGGAGGCACATCTCCAACGAGGCAGGATGCCCTTGAGTGGCCAGCGTATGGGCAGCACACCGACGGAATCACACCGCAGAGCTCCGCCTGTGCAGGGCGCTGCCTCTGCCCGTCATTCAAAAAGTTCTTTGGTGTGGGCCTTTTTTGAGGCGAGTGCATCAGATCGCACAGCTGCTGTTTGCAACATATGTCTCAAGCGTATATCGCGTGGCCAAAACATCAGCCGCTTGGGCACCACATGCTTGATCAGACATATGTTGACCTGCCATGCAGCTCGTTGGCAAGCCTACCTTAAAGACCCACACCAAAGAACAAAGCTGACCTCTTCTTGCACCGCTTCAGCTGGGATCTCCAACCCCAGTATACCTTCAGTCCTCTCTGAAACCTGCTCTGAGAGGAATGAAGGTGTAGAATTAGGTGTGTCACAGCCAAGTACTTGCGGCCACTCTGCTAGCAGTACACCGACGTCCGATTCTAGCAGGCAAATTTCCCTGCCCCAGCTGCTGGACCGTCAAAAGAAGTTCACTCCCAGCCATCCACATGCCCAGCGGTTGAATGCTAGCTTGGCTAAATTGCTAGCGCTTCAACTGCTGCCTTTTCAGTTGGTAGACTCGGCCCCCTTCCGTGAGTTTGTGCAATGTGCGGTTCCTCAGTGGCAGGTTCCCAAACGCCACTTTTTCGCACGGAAGGCTATTCCGGCTCTCTACAGGCATGTGGAAGGCAATGTCTTGGCCTCGCTGGACAGGGCGGTCAGCGGTAAGGTGCATATTACCGCTGACTCATGGTCCAGCAGGCATGGACAGGGACGTTACCTTTCTTTCACGGCCCATTGGGTCACTCTTTTGGCAGCTGGGAAGGATGCAGGACAAGGTGCAGTAGTGTTGGAGGTTGTTCCACCGCCACGCCTCCAAAATGCTACTACTGGTTGTGACACACCTCTCTCCTCCACCCCTCCTCTTCTTCTTCCTCCATGGCCTCTTCCTGTGGTTTGTCCTCGGAACCAGCGGTGCTCCGTAGGCATTCAAGGGGCTACGCAAGTACGCAGGCAAAAAGATGCCATGCCGTGCTTGCGCTGGTGTGTTTGGGGGACAGGAGCCACACTGGGGCAGAGGTCCTGTCTGCTCTGCAGGGGCAGGCCGAGAGGTGGTTGACGCCACGCCAGCTTAAGCCAGGAATGGTGGTTTGCGACAATGGCACCAACCTCCTCTCCGCCCTCCGACAGGGACAACTGACCCATGTGCCCTGTATGGCTCACGTCCTTAACCTGGTGGTGCAGCGGTTCTTGGGCAGGTACCCGGGCTTACAGGATGTCCTGAGGCAGGCCAGGAAAGTCTGTGTGCATTTCCGCAGATCTTATAATGCCAGTGCTCGCCTGGCTGAGCTTCAAAAGGAGTTGAACCTGCCCAAGAACCGCCTTATATGTGACATGCCCACCAGGTGGAACTCAACGTTGGCCATGCTGCAGCGGCTGCACACGCAGCAGAGGGCCATCAATGAGTACCTGTGCGACTACGGCACCAGGACAGGGTCAGGGGAGCTCGGGTTTTTTTCACCACGCCAGTGGTGCATGTTTAGGGATGCATGCACTGTCCTGGCACCATTTGAGGAGGCCACGAGGATGGTGAGCAGTGACAGTGCATGCATCAGTGACACTGTACCTCTTGTCCACCTGTTGGAGCACACGCTGCGTGGAATAATGGACAGGGCACTTGAGGCAGAACAGAGGCAGGAAGAGGAGGACTTCCTTGCCTCTCAAGGCCCCCTTTACCCAGACAGTGTTCCTTCTGTCCCACCCATCGCACAGGAAGAGGAGGAGGAGGAGGAGGAGGATTGTGTCAGCATGGAGGTGGAGGCTGGCACTCAGCATCATCAGCAGCAGTCTTTTAGGGATGATTTACAGTCCCAAGAAACCAGTGGACTTGTACGTGGCTGGGAGGAGGTGGCTGCGGATCATGTCGTCCTTAGTGACCCAGAAGACTCCGGACTGAATGCCTCAGCTAACCTACGCTGCATGGCCTCTCTGATCCTGCAAAGTCTGCGGAAGGATCCTCGTATTCTTCGGATCAAGGAGAGGGACCATTACTGGCTGGCCACTCTCCTTGATCCACGGTACAAGGGTAAGGTTGCGGACCTTATCGTACCGTTGCAGAGGGAGCAGAGGATGAGACAACTCCGGGAGGCCTTGCAGAAAGGTCTGTGCAACGCGTTCCCAGAGACTGGGAGGTTACAAACTCCTGGTCCTGGACAACGAGTTGCTGAGGCTTCGGGCAAAGAAGGAGCGGTGGGGAAGGTGGCCGTCTGACCGATGCGTTCAGACAATTCTTTAGTCCGCAGCCCCAAAGTATGATCAGTTCCAGCAACCATCGCCAGCGTCTGATATACATGGTCCAGGAATACCTAGGGGCAAGGTCAGACTTGGACACCTTCCCCACCGAAAATCCTCTGGCTTACTGGGTCTTGAGGATGGATCACTGGCCAGAGCTTGCACAGTATGCAATTGAGCTACTGGCCTGTCCTGCATCCAGCGTTCTTTCAGAACGCACATTCAGTGCTGCTGGAGGATTTGTCACGGATCACAGGGTGCGCCTGTCCACCGACTCGGTTGATCGACTGACTTTCATCAAGATGAACCAGTCTTGGATCACCACCAGCTACCACACACCAGATGCTGATATAACAGACTAATTGATTTTAAAATGTCACATCCCTTCAAGACTGATGCTGATGCTGAGTGCCTGTGCTGTTATGTTGACTGGCTATCCTCCTCCTCCTCCTCCTCAATGATACGATTAACGATGATAGCTTGGAAGATCATTTTGGTTTATGGGTGACGCCACCAGTGGCTAAGGCCCAATTTTTCAGCCCCTGTTTAACAGGGGCGTGTAATTAAAATTTTTGATGCAATACTTTGCAACAGGCCTCATTGCTGTGCTCCAAGTACAGTATCTGTGAGGGGTTGCAGTGTTGTGCCACCAGTGCCTAAGGCCCAATTTTTCAGCCCCTGTTCAACAGGGGCATGCAATTATAATTATTGATCTAATAATTCACAGCAGGGCCCATTGCTGCGCCCACCAAGATTAACTGTCAGGCCTTACAGTGTTGTGGCACCAGCACCACCATCACCACCACCACCACCACCAAAGGCCCAATTTTTCAGCCCCTGTTCAACAGGGGCATGCAATTATAATTATTGATCTAATAATTCACAGCAGGGACCATTGCTGCGCCCACCAAGAGTAACTGTCAGGCCTTACAGTGTTGTGGCACCAGCACCACCATCACCACCACCACCACCACCAAAGGCCCAATTTTTCAGCCCCTGTTCAACAGGGGCATGCAATTATAATTATTGATCTAATAATTCACAGCAGGGACCATTGCTGCGCCCACCAAGAGTAACTGTCAGGCTTTACAGTGTTGTGGCACCAGCACCACCATCAAAGGCCCAATTTTTACTACCACTGATCAACAATTATATGTTATTACAATTCCTGATATTATACTGTGAGTGCTTTCAGTGTTGTGCCAACACCAACACCTAAGGGGCCAATTTCTGCAGAGTATATACGGAAGGTCCCTACTTTCAAACATCCAACTTACAAACTACTACTACTTGCAAACGGAAGAAGACAACAGGAAGTGAGAGGAAATCTACCCCTTGGAAGGAAAATTCTCTCCTTTAAGAATTAATATGGGAGAAAGGTGTCTCCTCTCTACTGATGCTTTATCACCAATCCTTGTTTCAATAAAAACACCACATTTCAAAAACAGTTGTCATTGGGACGCAAAGTGAGGTGAAATGTTCTGAACAGGGGCACAGACAGCAAAAAAAATGTGACAGGGGTGATAACCGTTCCCTATGTTTTACAAAAAGCTAAAAAAAAAGGAATTTGCCATGGAGCTCCACTTAAACAATGCAGCTGTTCAAAATTATAAACAGATTCTACATAAGAACAAACCTACAGTCCCTGTCTTGTATGCACCGCCTGTATACGGCTGTTCAGAGTATATAGGTCCTTTTTTATTTTGTGTGCGGGGTTCCCCTTAATATCCATACAAGACCCAAAGGGGCTGGTAATGGGCTGGGGTAGGGGGGGGGGGTTGATGGGGTAGCTATGCCATTTTTCCTAAAGATTTTCATCCATATTACCGGGACCAGACATTGCATTAAAGCCGCAAGCAGTTTTAAATGACTTTTTTCCCTTTAGAAATGTTATTTTGTGCAGGGACAGTTCTAAACACGGGAAACACGTGGCACTTCACAGGCATACTTTAGACACCCCCCAGGTACAATATTTTAAGGAATATTTGACTTTTTTTTTTCACTTTATGCATCATTAAAATGACTGCTCCCGGAAAACGTCCGTTTTTAAAACTTCTTTTTGCATTGATACATGTCCCCTGGTGCAGAAGCCGGGTTCCCAAACTCTGTTTCGGACAATAACATGGATAATAGTCGTTATAATTAGCACTTTAGAATCCGAACGTTCGCATCCATTGTATTTAATAGGGTTCTAATGTTCGTGCGAACTTTCGGTCCGTTCGCGGGTTCTGGTGCGAACCGAACCCGGGGGTGTTCGGCTCATCACTAACGGGGACCAAACGGGCTCAGCAAAAACACCAGGTCCAGGTGTCAGCGATGTAATCCTATGAATCCTCGCTGCGCTCACCGGTCTGCAGTTGTTGGTGCCCCCTTCGGCCGTAGGAACACTCGCACAGCGTGATGTTTTTAGAGGGAGAAATAAAGAAGCTTCATAGTGTAGATCGGTAAAAAAAACAAATACCCTTTATTGAAAACAAACGGGTAGGCTAACATCCATGTAAAAAAGAAAAACTTTTTTTCAAAACAGCACTGCAACCCCGCCGCGGCGTGAGCCAATCAGCTGGGGGCGTGGTGACGTCAGGGTCCTGAGCTCCACCCTACGCTGCGTTTCTCCGTAAGAGGCGTCGTCTGGGAGAGGAGAGGAGGGGTTGCAGTGCTGTTTTGAAAAAAAGTTTTTCTTTTTTACATGGATGTTAGCCTACCCGTTTGTTTTCAATAAAGGGTATTTGTTTTTTTTACCGATCTACACTATGAAGCTTCTTTATTTCTCCCTCTAAAAACATCACGCTGTGCGAGTGTTCCTACGGCCGAAGGGGGCACCAACAACTGCAGACCGATGAGCGGAGCGAGGATTCATAGGATTACATCGCTGACACCTGGACCTGGTGTTTTTGCTGAGCCCGTTTGGTCCCCGTGACAGGGACCCATCTGCTCTGGTAAGCCTCCTGTTTGCACATTTCTGCCGGAGTGAAATTTTTATGTTTGAAGATCCACAGCCTTTCTGATATAACTGGTTGCATCACTTCATCAATGGACACTTCTTCCCTTTTTCTTTTTTGAAGTGAAGTTGTGTGTTTTTTTTTGTTTATTTTCTGATGTCATGTCAGCTGGGCAGCAGAAGTGAATGGACTTCCTAAATGTGTGTTCACGCATTCATTTTTTTTAAATTCACCCTTATGTCATATAGGTTTTCACTTTGGCACATTGTTTGCCTTTCACATGGTTGCGCATTTATTAATATATATTTTTTGCACATGTTTTTAGCTGAATATTGCAGCTAAATTTTTTTTGCAGCACCAGTCATACTTTTTCTTGTCAAATTTTTTTATTAAATTTTCAAAATTACAAGCATATATTGTCCATAAACATAGTCACTATAAATAGTAGCAGTTAAGGAGAACACAAATTAGATATTTATGTCAAGCTCCAGTGATTTTTGAAGGCAACAACAACAGAAGAGGAGAAAAAAAACAGTAATTTAAGTTTAACATATGTTGACCATTATCTGGAGACTTGCTAAAATAACCAGTCATACTTTTTATTCAATTTTGTGTTATAGTCTCATTGCATGACTAGCATACATACACTTTTTATCTATTTATAGGGATTAGCTTCGAGTTCGAGTCGAACTGATGTTCGACTCGAACATTGCCTGTTCGCCCGTTCGCCGAAGAGCGAACAAATTGGGGTGTTCGCGGCAAATGCGAAAAGTCTATGGGAGAAATCTAAAGTGCTAATTATAAAGGCGTATATGCAAGTTATTGTCCTAAAAAGTGTTTGGGGACCCGGGTCCTGCCCCAGGGGACATGTATCAATGCAAAAAGAAGTTTTAAAAACGGCCGTTTTTTCGGGAGCAGTGATTTTAATAATGCTTAAAATGAAAAAATAAAAGTGAAATATTCCTTTAAATTTCGTACCTGGGGGGTGTGTATGATATGCATGTGAAGTGGCGCTTGTTTCCCGTGCTTAGAACTGTCCCTGCAAAAAATGTCATTTTTGAAAGAAAAAAAGTCTTTTAAAACTCACTCGCGGCTATTAATGAATTGTCGGCTCCCGGCAATACATACAAAAGTCATTGATAAAAAAAAAAAAAAAAGCATGGGGGTTCCCCAGAATTCAATTACCAGGCCCTTCAGGTCTGGAATGGATATTAAGGGGAACTTTAGAAGGGGCGGGTCTATACATTTAAAATACTGAGAGGGAGTTCCCCATCAGGTCCACTCAGGCACAACCAATGAAAGACAGCGCTGGACATCGGGATCGCTGCGGGACACTGGAATGTTTTTTTTTTTTTAAATAAAGGACTTTTTCAAGGTGTTTGTGTGTTTTTTTTTAAACATTTTTTTACGCTTTCTTCGTGAAATGGTAGGGGTACAATGTACCCCTTACCAATTCACATAGGGGGGGGGCGGGATCTGGGGGTCCCCTTTGTTAAAGGGGTCTTCCAGATTCCGATAAGCCCCCCGCCCGCAGACCCCCACAACCACCGGGCAAGGGTTGTGGAGATGAGGCCCTTGTCCCCATCAACATGGGGACATCCTCCCCATGTTGAGGGCATGTGGCCTGGTACGGTTCAGGAGGGAGGGGGGGCCGCTCTCTCATCCCCCCTTTTCCCCTGCGGCCGGCCAGGTTGCGTGCTCGGATAAGGGGTCTGGTATGGATTTTTAGGGGGACTCCATGTCATTTTTTTTAAATTTGGGGTGGAGTTCCCCTTAAAATCCATGCCAGATCTGAAGGGCCTGGAATGGATATTTGGGGGAACCCCACGTCAATTTTTTTTAAAATTTGCGGCGGGGTTCCCCTTAATATCCATTCCAGACCTGAAGGGCCTGGTAATTGAATTCTGGGGAACCCCCACGCTTTTTTTTTTTTTCATCAATGACTTTTGTATGTATTGATAAAAGCCGACAATTCATTATAGCCGCGAGTGAGTTTTAAATGACTTTTTTTCTTTCAAAAATGACATTTTTTGCAGGGACAGTTCTAAGCACGGGAAACAAGCGCCACTTCACATGCATATCATACACACCCCCCAGGTACGAAATTTAAAGGAATATTTCACTTTTATTTTTTCATTTTAAGCATTATTAAAATCACTGCTCCCGAAAAAACTGCCGTTTTTAAAACTTTTTTTTGCATTGATACATGTCCCCTGGGGCAGAACCCAGGTCCCCAAACACATTTTAGGACAATAACTTGCATATTAGCCTTTATAATTAACACTTTAGATTTCGAACGTTCGAGTCCATTGTATTTAATAGGGTTCTAAAGTTCACACGAACATTTTGTCTGTTCGCAGGTTCTGGTGCGAACCGAACAGGGGGGTGTTCGGCTCATCCCTGTCTATTTACTATAATTTGTACCTAGTGTGTTCACACTCAGGATATCAGTATAGTCTAGGGAGATAGCGCGGATTGCCCACTTTACACCTATGTTAATTATGTCCCTGTTTACAGTTTGTATTGTTAGGCTACTTTCACACTGAGGCGTTGAGAAAACGCCTATTTAACGCCTAGCGCTATTGGCGCGTTTTTACCGCGTTAGCGCTAAAATTAGCGCCAACACGCTAGTGTTTTTGCCGCATTTTATAAGCGTTAGCATTAGCTTGTAAGCCCACCCCAATTACATCACATCCTGTCCACTTCCTGGTATTCCGTGGGTGAGGAGACAGAAGGAAGAGAAAATTGAGTTTACTGAGCTAATGTTACTTTTTGTGCTAATGTTTTGGGAACATACCCTGAAACAGAGGCAGGAACGTCGCTATTGGATACATCCTATCCTCCAAACACACTCCTCAAGAGGACAACTTGTGTTGCTTTATCAGAACTTGAGAGAGCACCCTGAAAAGTTCCAAAAATTACACACGGATGAGCATGGCAACGTAAGTGATAATATACTATCACATTGAGACTTTTTTATAAATTAACATTACACAACTCTAACCCTAATCCCACTTCTACTAGCCTCAAACCCTTAACCCTAATCCCACTTCTACTAGCCCTAATCCCTTAACCCTAACCCTAATCCCACTTCTACTAGCCTCAAACCCTTAACCCTAACCCTAATCCCACTTCTACTAGCCTCAAACCCTTAACCCTAACCCTAATCCCACTTCTACTAGCCTCAAACCCTTAACCCTAACCCTAATCCCACTTCTACTAGCCTCAAACCCTTAACCCTAAACCCACTTTTACTTGCCCTAATCCCTTAACCCTAACCCTAATCCCACTTTTAGGACTCCCAAATCCTTTTTGTTTTTACATTTTTAAGAAACATTATATTTTTCCTTTACCAAATTTGACTTTCTGCTTGACATCTTAACCCCTGACTTGTTAAGACAGGATACCATTTGCAGGTTGGCAATATCACCATGTGAACGTTTACTAATAACGCTAAGGTAAGTATATATGAATAATTAAGAAGTGCATGTTTAAACACGTAATAAAATGGCACTCCAATTTATAAGGAAAAAAATATATATTATTTATTGCATATATATTTTTCGAAATGCACAACATGTGAAAAAGATAAAACGAATTAAGAAAGAGCATCAACATGTGCATTTTACAGACAAAAGTTTATGAACAAATGAGAAAATTCCCAAAAATTATTACAAGCCAAAAAATCATAGATTATGATATTGTGAAGGATGGTGTGTCTCCTCTAGAGGGGTGGGAGGGGGAGCTTGTAAATTTTGGATATATGGCTGTACTTCATAAGGTGCTCCCTGAAACCGTTGTTGGTTTTGTGTCATTTGAAAAGTCGGATATGGGTGTTGGGACATGAGTGGAAATCGTGAACCTGCAAATGATGGGTATGATTGTGATCGCGAGGTACCTGGACCCTCATACCTCCCATAAAACTGATGAGAAGTGTTGCCCTGATATGGTGCATCTAGATTTTGATTCGGTTGTTGCTGAAATGAATTAATGAGTCTTAAGATTTCTGAACGCATGGTACACTGATGTTCCAATGGTACTTTTGCCATTTGTGGAACCAGGCTTTTGGCAAAGGACTCCAATTCCCCTCCATCTTTCTTTTGTTTCTCAAACAATTTTTTTACCACATCAAGGAAGTCCTCTGACATTTGTTGTTTTTTTTTGGGGGGGTTTTTGGTCTGTTGCTGGGCAATGCTGCTTCAGTTGTTTCCGCTTCTGTTTCAGAAATGTGTGAAAATTCATCTGCATCTAATAATTGACCGGTCTGCTCTGCATCATCAGGGTCTACTTCTGTCTCACTCTCCATATTGCTTTCTGTACTGTAATAAAAAAAAAAAGGAAATTATTCATAAAATACTAGTTCTACCGTGCATGCCTACAAAAAAACAACAAAAATATGTTAGACAATTCACTAAACCAAAAAATAAACATTCACGAAGAAATGTTTTTATACTTACGGTCTCATCTCCATGACGGGCTTCAGGAACATGAGCTCCTCATAGTGGCAATAAACTCTCCCTTTTCTCTTGCCATCAGAACCACTCCTTAGCTTATTTTGAATAAGGTGTTCTCGTCTGTAATTATCTCTCATCGTCTTCCACCTTTTCTTTATTACTCGTACTGAAATAATTTATATATTTTTTAAAATTACAGATATCTTGGTACTGGAAATACCTATACATCATTACACTATGAATTCAGAACAGGAATCTCGACAATTGGAGAAATTGTTAAGTTAACATGTGATGCTATTTGGAAATTGAAAACTAGCTTCATGCCTATTCCAAATAAAGAGAAATGGAATGATATTGCTAATCAGTTCTGGAGCAAAACCAACTTTCCAAACTGCCTGGGAGCAATTGATGGAAAATAAATTTGACTAATAAAACCCTGTCACAGTGGTAGCCAATATTTTAATTATAAAAAAATATTTTTCGGTTGTACTTATGGCTGTGGTTGATGCAGACTATAAATTTATATATATTGATGTTGGAGCATTTGGGAGTTCGGCAGACTCTTCAGTTTTTCAGAATTCAACATTTGGGAAGTGTCTTCAATCTAATCGCCTTGATTTGCCTGGAAACCAACCATTACCTAGTACAGAAAGTCCAGATATGCCATTTATTTTTGTGGCTGATGAGGCTTTCGCTATACACGAACATTTAATGAAGCCCTACTCGCGGAGGAATCTGGACACCCAGAAGAGAGTCTTCAATTATCGTCTCTGTCGGGCAAGTAGGCTGGTTGAATGTTCCTTTGGCATTCTTGCCAACAAATGGCAAATATTCCTTAAACCAATAAATCTCAAGGTTGAGAATGCCTGTAAATTAATAAAGGCAGCATGTGTGTTGCACAATATAGTAAGGGATAGAGATGGTGTGATTTTTGAGGACACATTGTCTCACAATTTTGAGGCTGCTGATTTTCCTCATGTCCGTGGTCCAACATTGGGTTTCCGAATTAAGGATGAATTAGCTAATTATTTTATGAGCCCTGCAGGAGCAGTAAGTTGGCAAGGAAATATGATCTAACATTTAGAGGTAATGCATTAAAATGATCATTAATATGTTTACCATATCTTTTGGTCTTGTCTGCAAGTATATACTTCCAAAACAAAAAGCATATTGTTTTGGATTCTGATTTTAGTTTAACTTCTTGTATTGATTCCAGAAAAATAAAACATGTTTACTTTCACCTTGTTTAAACTTTGTTTAGGAGTTCAATACTAAAAATAATATACAGTATCTCCCAAAAGATAGTACACCCCTAAGGCTCCATGTACACTGTAGCTCCAAAAAGGCCATTTTGAACGACGGATTGCTGGCAGGAAAACGCTGTTAAAGACCAGGTTTGCACTGGGCTGCGGGAGTGAAGCCGTGCGCGTTCAGCTGAACACGCACGGCTTCACTCCCGCAGCCCAGTGTGAACCATGGCGAAATATTTTTTCTTATCTGCGTTATGCATTGCCATCAACGGATGTTTAGCAGCGCTAGCTTTCAGCCGCTTTTCTTTAGCTCTATAAAAAACAATGGTTCCCTATGGGGGGGTGCTTTGGGGCAGGGGGGTGCGGCCCCCCTGCCCCAAAGCACCCACCCCCATGATGAGGGCATGCGGCCTGGTACGGTTCAGGAGGGGGGGGGCGCTCGCTTATCCCCACCCGCTTTCCTGACCGACCAGGCTGCGTGCTCGGATAAGGGTATGGTCACCCTAAAAAAAATAGGATGAAACGTAAATCCAAAATAAGTAAATTGGGCTGTGCACATGTCTATGCTTCAGTAGGTCACAGTACATGTTGGCATTCCTGGTTCCCTCAATGATCTGTAGCTCCCCAGTGCCGGCAGAACTCATGCAGCCCAAGACCATAACACTCCCACCACCATGCTTGACTATAGGCAAGACACTCTTGTCTTTGTACTCCTCACCTGGTTGCCCCCACACACGCTTGACACCATCTGAACTAGACATGTTTAACCACTTAACGACCGCCCACCGCCGATTTACGTCGGCAGAATGGCACCGAAAGGCAGAATCACGTAGATCTACGTGATCGCCTTTGTGCAGTTGGGGGGTCCATCCGGACCCCCCCTCACTGCAGTGAGCGGCCGTTAAGTGTTCGGGAGCGATCAGGCATGAGGGGGCGGCCGCTCGATTCCGCCCCCCCCCTCGCGATCGCTCCCGGCCAATGAAAATGCTTCCTCCGCCATGTGATGTAAACACAGGCAGGAGGAAGTGATGTCATCTCCCCCGCGGCGGTCTTTTCGTTCCCGGCGCCGAGAAGAGAAGAAGCAGGTTAGTGCACCAACAGTCCACTGACACTTAGGTACACATAGGCACACAAATCACCCCCCAGTCACCCCCAGATCACCCCCCAGGTCACCCCAAAGCCCCCAATCACAGTGTCACTGATTGCAGTGATCATTTATTTTACTGATCACTGCATTTAGTGTCATCTGTGATTGTAAAAAGTTGCAGGGCAGTTAGGATTAGGCCCCTTTAGGTCCAGGGTAGCCCCCTAACCCCCCCTAATAAAGGTTTAAAACCTTGATCACCCCCCAGGTAACCCTTTCACCCCCTAACTTCAGCGTCACTAAGCGATTGTTTTTCCAATCGCTGTATTCGTGTCGCTGGCGTTTTAGATAGGCAGTTATTTTTTTTAAGGTTCGCCGCAGGTTTTTATTAGTGTCAGGTACCCCCATATATTATTTTAACCCCCTGATTGCCCCTAGAGTTAACCCTTTCACCAGTGATCGCCGTATAAGCTTCACTGGTGTCACTGGTTAGCCAGTAAGTTATTTAGTTATTTAGGTTACCCGTCAGGTTTTTATATAGTGTCAGGTACCCCCATATTTAACCTAATAAAGGTTTTAACCCCCTGATTGCCCCTAGTTAACCCTTTCACCAGTGATCACCATATAAAGGTTACGGGTGACGCTGGTTGATTAGTTTGCTTTTTATAGCATCAGGGCACCCGCCGTATATAACCCAATAAAGGTTTAACCCCCTGATCGCCCGGCGGGTGAGATCAATTAGGTTTTAGCGCCAGAGAGGGTCTGCGTCGCCCCAGGCAGTGTTAGGTTAGTGCCAGTAACGCTAACACCCACGCGCAAAGCATACACCCCCCTTAGTGGTATAGTATCTGATCAGATCTATACTAGCATCCCCAGCGGTTTAGGGTTCCCAAAAATGCAGTGTTAGCGGGATCAGCCCAGATACCTGCTAGCGCCTGCGTTTAGCCCCTCCGCCCAGCCCAGCCCAGCCCAGCCCACCCAAGTGCAGTATCGATCGATCACTGTCACTTACCAAACACAACACACATAACTGCAGCGTTCGCAGAGACAGGCCTGATCCCTGCGATCGCTAACAGTTTTTTTGTAGCGTTTGATATATTTGCTGACGACAGTCAGATGCTTTTTTTCCTGTGAATCTTACTAGTGTACCCCTAAATTTAGAGCCCAAAATGGCAAGACGAAGGTACACTAGTAAAGAGGCCTACGAGATTCTGAGCATGACAGATAGTGAAGAGGAGGTCACGTATCTGTCAGATTCAGGCTCAGAATATCTTCCCGTAGAAGACAGTGACGTCAGCGGCCCCACGTCAGATAGCTCTGACGACGAAGTTGAGGTCCCTGCTAAGGTCAGGTGTACCCGATCCCGATCTTCTGAGGTTGTTGAGGAGCAAGAACCGCAGGTCTCTCGTATCATGGAGCAGAGTAGTACTAGCGCCGCTATTCCTTCTGGTGAACTGGCAAGCACCAGCGGCCTAGTACAGCCTGGACGTACATCCAGCACTGCAGTAACACTTGGTGACGTGGCGAGTCCCATAAGTGCAGTTCAAGCTGGCGAGGTGGCAAGCACAAGTAGTGTCCCGCTGCCACCAAGAAGACAAAGGCAGGCCCGTCGTGCCCATACTGCCCTTCCTGCAGAATTTGCCTATCCTGATTGGGTCCCCACCACTTCTGCAGAACCCGTACTTCCCCCATTCACTGCCCAACCCGGTATTCAGGTGGAAACAGCTGATTTTATTCCAATTGATTTTTATTCGCTGTTTTTCACGGAAGATCTCTATAGATCTATTGTGGACCAGAGTAATTTATATGCTGGTCAATTTATCGCCGCTAACCCCCAGTTGCCTAAAATTGCCAGAAATTGGAAACCAATTACGGTTTCCGAATTTAAGACCTTTCTGGGCCTTTCCCTCAACATGGGCACACATAAATTTCCGTCATTGCGTGCTTATTGGTCCACGCACCCAATTGACCACATGCCCGTGTTCTCTGCCTCCATGTCCAGGGCACGATACGAGCAGATTTTGCGGTTCATGCACTTCAACGACAATGAACTTTGTCGTCCACGTGGGGACCCTGAATATGACCGGCTCTATAAAATTCGGCCCCTCATAAACCACTTCAACGAACGTTTTGCAGCCTTGTTTACTCCCGATCAAGTTGTCTGCGTTGATGAGTCCCTGATTAAATTTTCTGGTCGCTTGTCTTTCAAGCAGTACCTTCCCAGCAAGCGTGCCAGATACGGGGTCAAGCTCTACAAGTTCTGTGACAGGGCAACAGGCTATGTAGTGAACTTTACGGTTTATGAGGGAAAAGATAGTCAGATTGAGTCGGTCAACTGCCCGGATTACATAGGGAGCGCTGGCAAGATAGTGTGGAACTTGGTGTCACCCTTATTCGGAAAGGGGTACCACTTGTATGTGGACAATTATTACACGAGCGTGCCACTGTTTAGTCACTTGTTTGATCATCAGATTGGAGCATGTGGCACCGTGCGACCTAATCGCCGGGGCTTTCCCCAGCGGCTTGTAGATGCCCGTCTTAGGCTGGGGGAGAGAGCCTGCTTGAAGTGTAATAACTTGCTCGCTATGAAGTGGAGGGACAATAAGAATGTTTTCCTTCTTACCTCCCTTCATGCAGACACGACAGTCCAAATTCGTACGGCGACTGGTGTTGTGGAGAAACCCCTCTGTGTCCACGAATATAACCAAAATATGGGAGGGGTGGACCTCAACGACCAGTTGATGGCGCCGTATCTAATTGACCGTAAGGCGAGACGCTGGTACAAAAAAGTGTCTCTATCATTATTCCAATTGGCTTTGCTGAACGCTCATGTGCTGTACAGAGCTTCAGGCGGGACGTTATCTCTTCTAAAATTCCAGAATGAGATAGTCACAGAACTCCTGTATCCAGGCTGTTCTGCACCTCACCATCCCCTACCAAATGCAGTAAGCCGGCTGCATGAGAGGCATTATTCGTATGTCCTCCCGAGTACCCCTACCCAAAGCCACCCCCAAAAAAGATGTCGTGTCTGTAGCAAGCGCGGATTTAGGCGTGACACCCGTAGTTTTTGTCCACTCTGTCCTGACAAGCCTGGTCTTTGCCAAGGTGAATGTTTTGAACGCTACCACTCAAAAGTGAAGTTTTAGCGTAGGGTACAGCATTTCACAGACAAGGACACACTTACACAGGGTCTCCCAAGATGCCATTACATTTTGAGAGACCCGAACCATTACAGTTGTAAAGTTACAAAAAAAAGTGTAAAAAAGAAAAAAAAAAACGTAAAAAACAAAACACAAAAAAAATATAAAATAAAAAAACCAAAAATAGTTGTCGTTTTATTGTTCTCTCTCTCTCTATTTTCTCTCTATTGTTCTGCTCTTTTTTACTGTATTCTATTCTGCAATGTTTTATCATGCTTGCTTTTCAGGTATGTAATTTTTTGTTTTCAGGTGCGCCATTCAACTGCAGCGCGGAATTATTTATCTTGACAGCAACAGCGTTTGCTCCCACGATACATAAAGCCGTGACTCCAGTGCTGTAGGAGGTGATTTCACCACCACAGTTAAAAAAAAGAGCATATATGCCGAAGCATGGGGGCAGCAGGGGCGGAGGAGCGATTTTGCTCCTAATGCCGCGTACATACGGTCGAAATTCCGACGGAGGCCTGCCCGTGGAAAATTCCGACCGTGTGTACGCGGCATAACTTTTTTGCGGGAGGATGCCCCCATGCTTCGGCATATATATATTTTAGGCACAGGTTGCGTTAAAACATTTTTTTATTTTTTACTAGGTTTTGTTTTGGTATTTGCTTTGCAGGTATGGCATGGTAAGGTCTTACTGTTGTACTGTAATGTTTCTTTGTTTTAATGTTAACCACCATTTGCTTAGCAGGTACGCCATTCAGTTGCAGCGCGGATCTATTTATCTTGACAGCAACAGCGTTTGCTCCCACGATACATAAAGCCGTGACTCCAACGCTGTAGGAGGTGATTTCACCACCACAGTTAAAAAAAAGAGCATATATGCCGAAGCATGGGGGCAGCAGGGGCGGAGGAGAGATTTTGCTCCTAATGCCGCGTATATACGGTCGAAATTCCAACGGAGGCTTGCCCGTGGAAAAGTCCGACCGTGTGTACGCGGCATAACCTTTTATGCCGCGTACATACGGTCGAAATTCCGACGAAGGCTTGACCGTGTGTACGCGGCATAACTTTTTTGCGGGAGGATGCCCCCATGCTTCGGCATATATGCCCATCATTAGAAGTGGGTGGATGAAGGGAGGTATTCTAATGGTGGGCATACCCACCAATCAATCTCTTTTTTTCATTCAGCCAATAGGCTGTATGAAAAAAAAGATTACAATACATGTCCAACAAGGACCAGCAACGTACGGGTATGTTGCTGGACTTTGAATGTTTATACCAGAATGATGCCTGCGGGTTTAGGTATCATCTTGGTATCATTCTTTTCAGCCAGCAGCCGGCTTTCATGTAAAAGCAATTCTAGCAGATAATTAGCCTCTAGACTGCTTTTACAAGCAGTGGGAGGGAATGTCCCCCCCGGATATAAAAAGCGCCATTGGGAAATTGGGAAAGCATTTTATCACACCGATCTTGGTGTGGTCAGATGCTTTGAGGGCAGAGGAAAGATCTAGGGTCTAACCCCCCAATTTTTTTCAGAAAAAGAGTACCTGTCACTACTTATTGCTATCATAGGGGATATTTACATTCCCTGAGATAACGATAAAAATGGTAAAAAAATTAAATATGGAAGGCACAGTTTACAAATAAAATAAAAAAGCCAAATAAATAATAAAAAAAAAAAAGCACCGCTGTCCCCCCCTGCTCTTGCACAAAGGGGAACGCAAGCGTCGGTCTAGCGTCATATGTAAACAGCAATTGCATCATGCATGTGAGGTATCACCGCGAAGGTCAGATCGAGGGCAGTCATTTTAGCAGTAGACCTCCTCTGTAAATCTAACGTGGTAACCTGTAAAGGCTTTTAAATGCTTTTAAAAATGAATGTAGTTTGTCGCCGCTGCGCGTTTGTGCGCAATTTTAAAGCATGTCGTGTTTGGTATCCATGTACTCGGCCTATGATCATCTTTTTTATTTCATCAAACATTTGGGCAATATAGTGTTTTTTAGTGCATTAAAAATAAAAAAAGTGTGTTTTTCCCCCAAAAAATGCGTTTGAAAAATCGCTGCGCAAATACTGTGTGGAAAAAAAAATGCAACACCCACTATTTTAATCTGTAGGGCCTTTGCTTTAAGAAAATATATAATGTTTGGGGGTTCAACATAATTTTCTTGCAAAAAAAATTTTTTTTTCATGTAAACAAAAAGTGTCAGAAAGGGCTTTGTCTTCAAGTGGTTAGAAGAGTGGATGATGTGTGACATAAGCTTCCTAATGTTGTGCATAAAATGCCAGGACAGTTCAAAACCCCCCCAAATGACCCCATTTTGTAAAGTAGACACCTCAAGCTATTTGCTGAGAGGCATGTTGAGCCCATTGAATATTTTTTTTTTGTCCCAAGTGATTGAATAATGACCAAAAAAAAATGTACAAAAAGTTGTCACTAAATTATATATTGCTCAAACATGCCATGGGCATATGTGGAATTACACCCCAAAATACATTCTGTTGCTTCTCCTGAGTACGGGGATACCACATGTGTGGGACTTTTTGGGAGCCTAGTCGCGTACGGGACCCCAAAAACCAAGCACCGCCTTCAGGATTTCTATGGGTGTAAATTTTTGATTTCACTCCTCACTGCCTATCACAGTTTCGGAGGCCATGGAATGCCCAGATGGCACAAAACCCCCCCAAATGACCCCATTTTGGAAAGTAGACACCCCAAGCTATTTGCTGAGAGGTATGTTGAGTATTTTGCAGATCTCGCTTTTTGTCACAAAGTTTTGAAAATGTAAAAAAAGAAAAAAAAAAAGAAAAAAAAATGTCTTTCTTAATTTTCAAAAACAAATGAGAGCTGTAAAATACTCACCATGCCTCTCAGCAAATAGCTTGGGGTGTCTACTTTCCAAAATGGGGTCATTTGTGGGGGTTTTGGGCTATTTTGACATTTTATGGCCTTCAAAACTGTGATAGGTAGTGAGGAGTGAAATCAAAAAATTATGCCCTTAGAAACCTTGAAGGCGGTGCTTGGTTTTTGGGGTCCCGTACGCGGCTAGGCTCCCAAAAAGTCCCACACATGTGGTATCCCCGTACTCAGGAGAAGCAGCAGAATGTATTTTGGGGTGTAATTTCACATATAACCATGGCATGTGTGAGCAATATATCATTTAGTGACAACTTTTTGTACATTTTTTTTTTCTTTTTGTCATTATTCAATCATTTGGGACAAAACAAAAATATATAATGGGCTCAACATGCCTCTCAGCAAATAGCTTGGGGTGTCTACTTTCCAAAATGGGGTCATTTGGGGGGGTTTTGTGCCATCTTGGCATTTTATGGCCTTCAAAACTGTTATAGGTAGTGAGGAGCGAAATCAAAAATTTATGCCCTTAGAAACCTTGAAGGCGGTGCTTGGTTTTTGGGGTTCCCGTACGCGGCTAGGCTCCCAAAAAGTCCCACACATGTGGTATCCCCGTACTCAGGAGAAGCAGCAGAATGTATTTTGGGGTGTAATTTCACATATGCCCATGGCATGTGTGAGCAATATATCATTTAGTGACAACTTTGTGCAAAAAAAAAAAAGTTTGTCATATTCCCGCAACCTGTGGCAAAATATAAAATATTCCATGGACTCAACATGCCTCTCAGCAAATAGCTTGGGGTGTCTACTTTCCAAAATGGGGTAATTTGGGGGGGTTTTGTGCTATTTTGGCATTTTATGGCCTTCGAAACTGTGATAGGTAGTGAGGAGTGAAATCAAAAATTTACGCCCTTAGAAATCCTGAAGGCGGTGCTTGGTTTTTGGGGCCCTGTACCCGGCTAGGCTCCCAAAAAGTCCCACACATGTGGTATCCCCGTACTCAGGAAAAGCAGCAGAATGTATTTTGGGGTGCAATTCCACATATAACCATGGCATGTGTGAGCAATATATCATTTAGTGACAACTTTTTGTACATTTTTTTTTTCTTTTTGTCATTATTCAATCATTTGGGACAAAAAAAAATATTCAATGGGGTCAACATGCCTCTCAGCAAATAGCTTGGGGTGTCTACTTTCCAAAATGGGGTCATTTGGGGGGGTTTTGTGCCATCTTGGCATTTTATGGCCTTCAAAACTGTGATAGGTAGTGAGGAGTGAAATCAAAAATTTATGCCCTTAGAAACCTTGAAGGCGGTGCTTGGTTTTTGGGGTCCCGTACGCGGCTAGGCTCCCAAAAAGTCCCACACATGTGGTATCCCCGTACTCAGGAGAAGCAGCCGAATGTATTTTGGGGTGTAATTTCACATATGCCCATGGCATGTGTGAGCAATATATCATTTAGTGACAACTTTGTGCAAAAAAAAAAAAGTTTGTCATATTCCCGCAACTTGTGGCAAAATATAAAATATTCCATGGACTGAACATGCCTCTCAGTAAATAGCTTGGGGTGTCTACTTTCCAAAATGGGGTCATTTGGGGGGGTTTTGTGCTATTTTGGCATTTTATGGCCTTCGAAACTGTGATAGGTAGTGAGGAGTGAAATCAAAAATTTGCGCCCTTAGAAATCCTGAAGGTGGTGCTTGGTTTCCGGGGTCCCGTACGTGGCTAGGCTCCTAAAAAGTCCCACACATGTGGTATCCCCGTACTCAAGAGAAGCAGCAGAATGTATTTTGGGGTGCAATTCCACATATAACCATGGCATGTGTGAGCAATATATCATTTAGTGACAACTTTTTGTAATTTTTTTTTTCTTTTTTTTGTCATTATTCAATCACTTGGGACAAAAAAAAAAAAATATTCAATGGGCTCAACATGCCTCTCAGCAATTTCCTTGGGGTGTCTACTTTCCAAAATGGGGTCATTTGGGGGGGTTTTGTACTGCCCTGCCATTTTAGCACCTCAAGAAATGAGATAGGCAGTCATAAATTTAAAGCTGTGTAAATTTCAGAAAATGTACCCTAGTTTGTAAACGCTATAACTTTTGCGCAAACCAATAAATATACGCTTATTGACATTTTTTTTACTAAAGACATGTGGCTGAATACATTTTGGCCTAAATGTATGACTACAATTGAGTTTATTCGATTTTTCTTATAACAAAAATTAGAAAATATCATTTTTTTTCAAAATTTTCGGTCTTTTTCTGTTTATATCGCAAAAAGTAAAAATCGCAGAGGCAATCAAATACCATTAAAAGAAAGCTCTATTTGTGGGAAGAAAAGGACGCAAATTTCATTTGGGTACAACATTGCATGTCCGCACAATTTACAGTTAAAGCAGCGCAGTGCCGAATCCCAAAAACAGGCCTGGTCCTAATGGCCCGAAATGGTCCGGGGCTTAAGTGGTTAAATAGTTAAGTCACGGTTTTGTTTTATTAATACTTTTGATGAATTACTTAATTACGAAATTGTGGAATTCCCCTAATTCTGAAATGTAACAAGGTTTGGCAATTTGTAATTTAAAAATTAAAAAATTGCAGGATTACGGGATGTCGGAATTACGGAAAATTTAACTTGTGAAAAGCTTAGGTTTAGGGTGTTTGGGTTTGAAGGTTGTAGGGTTAGGGTTAAGGGTTTCAGGCTAGTAGAATTGGGATTAGGGTTAGGGTTAAGGGATTAGGGAAAGTAGAAGTGGGATTAGGGTTAGGGGATTAGGGCAAGTAGAAGTGGGGTTAAGGTTAGGGTTAAGGGTTTGGGTTAAGGGTTTGGGGCAAGTAGAAGTGAGATTAGGGTTAGGGTTAAGGGATTAGGGCAAGTAGAAGTGGGGTTAGGGTTAGGGTTAAGGGATTAGAGCAAGTAGAAGTGGGGTTAGGACTTTTTCAAGGTGTTTGTGTGTTTTTTTAGACATTTTTTTACGCTTTCTTTGTGAAATGGTAGGGGTACAATGTACCCCTTACCAATTCACATAGGGGGGGGCCGGGATCTGGGGGTCCCCTTTGTTAAAGGGGTCTTCCAGATTCCGATAAGCCCCCCGCCCGCAGACCCCCACAACCACCGGGCAAGGGTTGTGGGGATGAGGCCCTTGTCCCCATCAACATGGGGACATCCTCCCCATGTTGAGGGCATGTGGCTTGGTACGGTTCAGGAGGGAGGGGGGGCCGCTCTCTCGTCCCCCCCCTTTTCCCCTGCGGCCGGCCAGGTTGCGTGCTCGGATAAGGGGTCTGGTATGGATTTTTAGGGGGACTCCACGCCATTTTTTTTTTAAATTTGGGGTGGAGTTCCCCTTAAAATCCATGCCAGATCTGAAGGGCCTGGAATGGATATTTGGGGGAACCCCACGTCAATTTTTTTTTAAATTTGCGGCGGGGTTCCCCTTAATATCCATTCCAGACCTGAAGGGCCTGGTAAATGAATTCTGGGGAACCCCCACGCTTTTTTTTTTTTTTTTATCAATGACTTTTGTATGTATTGCCGGGAGCCGACAATTCATTAATAGCCGCGAGTCAGTTTTAAATGACTTTTTTTCTTTCAAAAATGAAATTTTTTGCAGGGACAGTTCTAAGCACGGGAAACATGCGCCACTTTACATGCATATCATACACATCCCCCAGGTACGAAATTTAAAGGAATATTTCACTTTTATTTTTTCATTTTAAGCATTATTAAAATCACTGCTCCCGAAAAAACGGCCGTTTTTAAAACTTCTTTTTGCATTGATACATGTCCCCTGGGGCAGGACCCGGGTCCCCAAACACTTTTTAGGACAATAACTTGCATATTAGCCTTTATAATTAACACTTTAGATTTCTCCCATAGATTTTTCGAATTTGCCGCGAACACCCCAATTTGTTCGTTGTTCGGCGAACGGGCGAACAGGCAATGTTCGAGTCGAACATGAGTTCGACTCGAACTCGAAGCTCATCCCTAGTGCTCAGAGCTTAAATTTGCCTAGAACTCTCTGAAAAGAGCAGGTTAAATTTCCTTACAGTTAGCTGTTGTTGAATGTTTATGACATTGCCTTTGTTGTTTGCGCCTGTGGGTTGAGGTACAGAAGGGATTGGTCTGACATAGCTAAGGGTCATTCCCCTGCCCTTCTTCTGCCTGTTCACATAGGCCACATATGTTTACATAAGGGCTGTCAATATTATTCACTGCTGGTGCTGTTTTACCACCACTGAAGTTTCACCTGGAGTATTTATGTAAGTTTATATTGTTCACCTTTAAATGCCTTTATCTTATCAGTAGTTATACCTTCTGGTTTACCATAGTTTTGTTTCTTTTCTTCTGCTGTGTTTTGCACTAATACTGCATATTAGGTGTGCCAGAGAGGTTGTGGTTGTGGTTCTTGGTGTTGAGAGGCAGAGTAGAAAACCAAATAAATTTAAGCTGTTCCTCTGGGGGTGGTGCTACACGTGGGGGCTCATCCAGGATACACCATTGCTCTGCAATCAACTCCTCAAGACAGCACCCCTACAAGCACCAGCATGGACACTGCAGCCACGATTCAGTGGTGCAGGGAGGAAAACGGGCAAATGGAGCTGTGTGTAGTGATCAGTGTCCCTGGTAGTGACTGGACAGAGGACTGAGTCCGTCAAGCATGGGCTACCTCAGGCCTAAGCCAGAGAAAATCTTTACTGGATGTGAAGGCAGATCTTGGCTCAGATCATACCTATGTATAACTGAGTACAGATTTTAATGCTATACTAATTCATCTGGGTGAATTGAGCTCTATCTCAGGGAGCTCAGGAAGCACCACGCTAGACCCAGAGGTCACCACCTCAAAAAAAGCCTTCCCTCCTAGTGGCCGAGTTTGGGAAGCTGGTCACAGGGCTCCTTAAAAATCCAGTAGCGCTAACCAATTATGGGCATCGCAAAATACGGTTCTTCTCTGGGAAAGTTCCCACACCCACAGGAGAGGATGATTTTGATACTTGGATTGATCAAGCCATCCAAGCAGTTGAGGGGTGGGAAGTGACTGATGCACTAAAGAGACAGAGGGTGGTTGAGAGTCTGCAGGCTCCATCTTCTAAAGTCATTTGAAATCTAAAATGGGATAAACCCAGCTGTTCTGTTTCTGAGTGTCTAGAAGTACTTCAGGAGATTCATGGAGGAGTAGAAGACTGCACAGAGTTGATGTATCTCTTCCACCACACCTACCAAAGAGAGGGAGAGAGGCTAACAGCCTATGTTGCGCGACTGGACCAGATCCTTCAGCAAGTCATTATGAAGGGTGGGATGGAAGTCAAAGCTGCCAGTAAAACCATAATGACACAAGTGCAAAGGGGAGCACAGCCACTGGATCCTATTGTGCTACAACCTCGAGCCCGGAATCCAGGCCACCTTCTTGCTTACTCTAAATTCATGAAGGCTATTAGAGAGGAGGAGGCTCTCATCACAACCAAGACACAGAGGCCCGAGTCTACCAAGAGTCTCAAACATGGTGCTACAGCCTACATTATACAGTTAGGACCCGAACTGTACCGCTATTGACACTTTAGCCCAAGCCATAACCCAGTTGGCCCAAGCGCAAACTACTTTACAAAAAACATTCTGTGGAATTCAGAAGACAGTGAGGCGAGGTGATGGAAGCCCATGCAAATATGCAACTTCCGCTCTCGGAAGTGAAACACAGTGTCCACCCTTGCTACTGAGAGAAGGGGTGCTGTCTCTCCTACAGCTAAGAAGTGCTATCACTGTGGGGAAGTAGGACATTTCATCGCTCAGTGCCCGAACAAAGATGACCAGACTGATCTCACAGCTGATGTGGTGAAAGCATTAAGGAGGCTCGCAAAGCTGGCGGGAATCTTCAGAGGGCTAGGGTGAAGAAGCCAACCGGGCGCCCATCTACAGCAGCTAGCTCCAAAACTAATGACGCTGTAAGGAAAGTTTCCATCCGCTGGTAATATTTATCATCTGGCGTGCAGTACTGAGGTCCACCAGCAGGTGTCTCCTGGCAGTTTTGAACTGTCAGGGGAACTTCTCTCTGCTGGTGTTATGTCATCCTTGGGCCGCAGTACTGGCGTCCACCAGCGGATGGATCCTGGCAGTGTGGTGCAGATGTTACTTCCTCCAATCAGGGGTCACCTGAGCCTGTTAGCAGGTATAATATAAATACCCGGCAAGTGCACACACACACTGCCCTGGTATCGTCCTTGTGCCCTGATCTGTACCTGCTGCCTGTTTACCCGAACCTGTTTCTGTATCTGCTACCTGAGTTCCTGAGTTCCTGATCCTGTCTCCCTGTCCTGACCCATCCATCCTTCCTCTCCCTGTCCTGTGTTCCTTACCCCATCTGCTGATCTCCCTGTGTATGACCTTGGCCTGGCTAACGTTTATGTTTCTGGAATATCCCTTTGTCCATCTGCCTACCTGCTGTGTATGACCCTGGCCTGGCTATTGTATATGATTCTGGCATTTCCCATTTATTGCACATATCTGTTGTTATTTGTGAGTCTCTGTCTGTTGGTTGGTTTGCTGCACTGTATCATATTGGAGGTGGTTATACTTATATTATTCACTCACCTAAATAAATCTTTATATTTTCACTTATTTGTGTTTGGTCTTCCTCTGTTGCTAGCCACACAGTTCTGGTCACACCCGGTACATGACAGATGCAAAGAGACAACAGCTGAAGTCCGAACTCTTGCAGAGGGCTCCCGTTGTTGCCTCCGAGCGACCCAGTGTCCCACTCCCTTTGATACATAAAGCCCAGCGTCAGAAAGTCAGTCCACACCAGACTCCCAGAACTCAACAGAAGCTCAAGCCGGATCAGACTTTTGGCAAGAAAAGAGCATGGATACAGGCCACTGAACAGACCAAGGCCACCCCCTCCTGCAAGCTTCCTGCCAAAGTGGTGTTCAGTTCCAGAGCCAGCCTTCCAGCCTGCAGTTCCAGAGCCAGCCTTCCAGCCTGCAGTTCCAGAGCCAGCCTTCCCACCTGAAACTCCAGAGCCAGCCTTCCCACCTGCAGCTCCAGAGCCAGCCTTCCCGCCTGCAGCTCCAGAGCCAGCCTTCCCGCCTGCAGTTCCAGAGCCAGCCTTCCCACCTGCAGTTCCAGAGCCAGCCTTCCAGCCTGCAGTTCCAGAGCCAGCCTTCCAGCCTGCAGTTCCAGAGCCAGCCTTCCAGTCTGCAGTTCCAGAGCCAGCCTTCAAGTCTGCAATTCCAGAGCCAGCCTGCCAGCTTGAAGTTCCTGTGCCAGCCTGCCAGCTTGAAGTTCCTGTGCCAGCCTGCCAGCTTGAAGTTTCTGTGCCAGCCTGCCAGCTTGAAGTTTCTGTGCCAGCCTGCCAGCTTGAAGTTTCTGTGCCAGCCTTCCAGCTTGAAGTTTCTGTGCCAGCCTGCCAGCTTGAAGTTTCTGTGCCAGCCTGCCAGCTTGAAGTTCCTGTGCCAGCCTGCCAGCTTGAAGTTCCTGTGCCAGCCTGACATTCCGGTGCCTGCCTTCCAAACAGAAGTCCTGATGATGGTGTCCCAGTCGGAAGATCCGGTGTCCCAGTTGGAAGATCCGGTGTCCCAGTCGGTAGATCCGGTGTCCCAGTCGGTAGATCTGGTGTCCCAGTCGGTAGATCCCGTGTCCCAGTCGGAAGATCCGGTGTCCCAGTCGGAAGATCCGGTGATCCCGCCTGAAGATTCGGTGCCTGAGACCCCGCCTGAAGATCCGGTGCCCGTTTCCCGGCCTGAGGTTGTGGTGCCCGTTTCCTGGCCTGAGGTTGTGGTGCCCATTTCCCAGCCTGAGATTGTGGTGTCCGTTTCCCGGCCTGAGGTTGTGGTGCCCGCTGTGGTGCCCGTTTCCCGGCTTGAGGTTGTGATACCCGTTTCCCAGCTTGAGATTATGATGCCCGTTTCTCAGTCTGTGGAGCCTACTGCCCAGCCTGAGATGTTCCTGTCCGCTGCCCAGCCTGACGTGTTCCTGTCCGCTGCCCAGCCTGAGATGTTCCTGTCCTCTGCCCAGCCTGAGATGTTCCTGTCCGCTGCCTAGCCTGAGATGTTCTGGTCCGCTGCCCAGCCTGAGATGTTCCGGTCCGCTGCCCAGCCTGAGATGTTCCTGCCTGCTGCCAAGCCTGAGATGTTCCTGCCGGCTACCCAGCCTGACATACTTTTTGCCCAGCCTGATGTGTCGGTACCCGCTGCTCAGCTCGAGCTGCACTCTGCCCGGTTTAAAGCCATGGACCTTCCTCATGCCCAACCTGTTGTGACTTTGTCTACTGCCCGGCTTGACGCCATAGACTTTCTCCAGCAACGGCTGGTTGGAGCGCCCGGAGGTCGCTCCTTCGAGGGGGGGTACTGTAAGGAAAGGTTCCATCTGCTGGTAATATTTATCATCTGGCGTGCAGTACTGAGGTCCACCAGCAGGTGTCTCCTGGCAGTTTTGAACTGTCAGAGGAACTTCTCTCTGCTGGTGTTATGTCATCCTTGGGCCGCAGTACTGGCGTCCACCAGCGGATGGATCCTGGCAGTGTGGTGCAGATGTTACTTCCTGCAATCAGGGGTCACCTGAGCCTGTTAGCAGGTATAATATAAATACCCGGCAAGTGCACACACACACTGCCCTGGTATCGTCCTTGTGCCCTGATCTGTACCTGCTGCCTGTTTACCCGAACCTGTTTCTGTATCTGCTACCTGAGTTCCTGAGTTCCTGATCCTGTCTCCCTGTCCTGACCCATCCATCCTTCCTCTCCCTGTCCTGTGTTCCTTACCCCATCTGCTGATCTCCCTGTGTATGACCTTGGCCTGGCTAACGTTTATGTTTCTGGAATATCCCTTTGTCCATCTGCCTACCTTCTGTGTATGACCCTGGCCTGGCTATTGTATATGATTCTGCCATTTCCCATTTATTGCACATATCTGTTGTTATTTGTGAGTCTCTGTCTGTTGGTTGGTTTGCTGCACTGTATCATATTGGAGGTGGTTATACTTATATTATTCACTCACCTAAATAAATCTTTATATTTTCACTTATTTGTGTTTGGTGTTCCTCTGTTGCTAGCCACACAGTTCTGGTCACACCCGGTACATGACAGATGTAAAGAGACAACAGCTGAAGTCCGAACTCTTGCAGAGGGCTCCCGTTGTTGCCTCCGAGCGACCCAGTGTCCCACTCCCTTTGATACATAAAGCCCAGCGTCAGAAAGTCAGTCCACACCAGACTCCCAGAACTCAACGGAAGCTCAAGCCGGATCAGACTTTTGGCAAGAAAAGAGCATGGTTACAGGCCACTGAACAGACCAAGGCCACCCCCTCCTGCAAGTTTCCTGCCAAAGTGGTGTTCAGTTCCAGAGCCAGCCTTCCAGCCTGCAGTTCCAGAGCCAGCCTTCCAGCCTGCAGTTCCAGAGACAGCCTTCCCGCCTGAAGCTCCTGAGCCAGCCTTCCCGCCTGCAGCTCCAGAGCCAGCCTTCCCGCCTGCAGCTCCAGAGCCAGCCTTCCCGCCTGCAGTTCCAGAGCCAGCCTTCCCACCTGCAGTTCCAGAGCCAGCCTTCCAGCCTGCAGTTCCAGAGCCAGCCTTCCAGTCTGCAGTTCCAGAGCCAGCCTTCCAGTCTGCAATTCCAGAGCCAGCCTGCCAGCTTGAAGTTCCTGTGCCAGCCTGCCAGCTTGAAGTTCCTGTGCCAGCCTGCCAGCTTGAAGTTTCTGTGCCAGCCTGCCAGCTTGAAGTTTCTGTGCCAGCCTTCCAGCTTGAAGTTTCTGTGCCAGCCTGCCAGCTTGAAGTTTCTGTGCCAGCCTGCCAGCTTGAAGTTTCTGTGCCAGCCTGCCAACTTGAAGTTCCTGTGCCAGCCTGCCAGCTTGAAGTTCCTGTGCCAGCCTGACATTCCAGTGCCTGCCTTCCAAACAGAAGTCCTCATGACGGTGTCCCAGTCGGAAGATCCGGTGTCCCAGTCGGAAGATCCGGTGTCCCAGTTGGAAGATCCGGTGTCCCAGTCGGTAGATCCGGTGTCCCAGTCGGTAGATCTGGTGTCCCAGTTGGTAGATCCGGTGTCCCAGTCGGAAGATCCGGTGTCCCAGTCGGAAGATCCGGTGATCCCGCCTGAAGATTCGGTGCCTGAGACCCCGCCTGAAGATCCGGTGCCCGTTTCCCGGCCTGAGGTTGTGGTGCCCGTTTCCCGGCCTGAGGTTGTGGTGCCCGTTTCCCGGCCTGAGATTGTGGTGTCCGTTTCCCGGCCTGAGGTTGTGGTGCCCGCTGTGGTGCCCGTTTCCCGTCTTGAGGTTGTGGTGCCCGTTTCCCGACTTGAGGTTGTGGTGCCCGTTTCCCGGCTTGAGATTATGATGCCCGTTTCTCAGTCTGTGGAGCCTACTGCCCAGCCTGACGTGTTCCTGTCTACTGCCCAGCCTGACGTGTTCCTGTCCGCTGCCCAGCCTGAGATGTTCCTGTCCGCTGCCCAGCCAGACGTGTTCCTGTCCGCTGCCCAGCCTGAGATGTTCCTGTCCACTGCCCAGCCTGAGATGTTCCTGTCCGCTGCCTAGCCTGAGATGTTCCGGTCCACTGCACAGCCTGAGATGTTCCGGTCCGCTGCCCAGCCTGAGATGTTCCGGTCCGCTGCCCAGCCTGAGATGTTCCTGCCTGCTGCCAAGCCTGAGATGTTCCTGCCGGCTACCCAGCCTGACGTACTTTTTGCCCAGCCTGATGTGT
This sequence comes from Rana muscosa, assembly GCA_029206835.1. NCBI lineage: Eukaryota > Metazoa > Chordata > Amphibia > Anura > Ranidae > Rana > Rana muscosa. Next base: position 458,521,595 of record CM055116.1, on the reverse strand, counting down.
CGGTACCCGCTGCTCAGCTCGAGCTGCACCCTGCCCGGTTTAAAGCCATGGACCTTCCTCATGCCCAACCTGTTGTGACTTTGTCTACTGCCCGGCTTGACGCCATAGACTTTCTCCAGCAACGGCTGGTTGGAGCGCCCGGAGGTCGCTCCTTCGAGGGGGGGTACTGTAAGGAAAGGTTCCATCTGCTGGAAATATTTATCATCTGGCGTGCAGTACTGAGGTCCACCAGCAGGTGTCTCCTGGCAGTTTTGAACTGTCAGGGGAACTTCTCTCTGCTGGTGTTATGTCATCCTTGGGCCGCAGTACTGGCGTCCACCAGCGGATGGATCCTGGCAGTGTGGTGCAGATGTTACTTCCTGCAATCAGTGGTCACCTGAGCCTGTTAGCAGGTATAATATAAATACTCGGCAAGTGCACACACACACTGCCCTGGTATCATCCTTGTGCCCTGATCTGTACCTGCTGCCTGTTTACCCGAACCTGTTTCTGTATCTGCTACTTGAGTTCCTGAGTTCCTGATCCTGTCTCCCTGTCCTGACCCATCCATCCTTCCTCTCCCTGTCCTGTGTTCCTTACCCCATCTGCTGATCTCCCTGTGTATGACCTTGGCCTGGCTAACGTTTATGTTTCTGGAATATCCCTTTGTCCATCTGCCTACCTGCTGTGTATGACCCTGGCCTGGCTATTGTATATGATTCTGGCATTTCCCATTTATTGCACATATCTGTTGTTATTTGTGAGTCTCTGTCTGTTGGTTGGTTTGCTGCACTGTATCATATTGGAGGTGGTTATACTTATATTATTCACTCACCTAAATAAATCTTTATATTTTCACTTATTTGTGTTTGGTGTTCCTCTGTTGCTAGCCACACAGTTCTGGTCACACCCGGTACATGACAGACGCAAAGAGACAGCAGCTGAAGTCCGAACTCTTGCAGAGGGCTCCCGTTGTTGCCTCTGAGTGACCCAGTGTCCCACTCCCTTTGATACATACAGCCCAGCGTCAGAAAGTCAGTCCACACCAGACTCCCAGAACTCAACAGAAACTCAAGCCGGATCAGACTTTTGGCAAGAAAAGAGCATGGATACAGGCCACTGAACAGGCCAAGGCCACCCCCTCCTGCAAGCTTCCTGCCAAATTGGTGGGACCCTCTCCTGTTGTCCTCATCCAAGTAGAGAGAATCTACACCAAGGCCCTCCTAGATACTGGGGCATGGGGACTCAAAAATTTCTTTATGACGGCTATCTACCAGTCAAGCTGACCTTTAAACCTTCTCTGGCTGGAAAGACAGAGACGTTTGACACACTGGCAGTAGTCTGCTCTCGCCCATCAGGGGCCAGCAAGAATTCCCTGATCATAGAGACCAATACTGATCTTGTTCGGAGGCTGTTGACGCCTCTTGTCTTGGAACGGGGTACTTTAACTGTGGGTGTACTCCCCATGCTGAGACAAGCTTACTAGCGGCTAGTACAAGAGCAGAAGTCCCCAGCTGAAGGGGTGGGGAAGATCTGGTGCCTGGACCAGTGTGAAAAAGTGTTACAGCCCGGTGAGGTAGCTTATCTACGAGCATTGGTTAAGTTAAATCTCAGTTAGTGTTTGCAACGTAACAGTGAAGATGCCGGCTCGGATGTTGCTGGGACAAGTGAATTCGGCCACCCCATTCTCACCATCTGACTTGGTGGGGGGAGCAAAGGATGGAATCCCTGTCAAGGAGTTCTATCCAGAGAATACTCTTCTCTCGCCTGAATGAAAGGAAAGGGCCAAGACTCAGCTCCTGAGATGGCAGGCTGCATTCTCCAAGAGTGAGTTAGATTTGGTATGTACAAAATGCGCCCAACACCGGATCCGTCTTCAAGAGGATAATCCATTCAGAGAAAGGGTCCAATGGATTCCTTTAGGGGACTTGGAAGACCTACGTGAACAACTGGCAGAGCTGAAGAGAGCAGGTATCATCCGAGAGTCTCGGAGTCCATACGCTTCCCCAATAGCAGTGTTACGGAAGAAGAATGGGTCACTGAAGTTGTGCACCGACTACTGGACGCTAAACCGAAGGACCATTCCTGACCAATATACCACCCCAAGAATAGAAGACGCCTTACAGAACCTGTCAGGGGTGAAATGATTTAGGGTGCTGGAATTGAAGAGCGGGTACTACCAAATCCCCATGCACCCTGAGAATCCAGAAAAGACCACTTTCATTCCCCCGGTGGGGTTCTTTAACCACTTCAATACAGGGCTTTTATACCACCTCAATACCGGGCCTATTCTGGCACTTCTCCCCTACATGTACAAATCATCATTCTTTTACTATAAAATTACTCAGAACCTCCAAAAATTATATATGTTTTTTTAGCAGACACCCTAGGGAATAAAATGACGGTCATTGCAACTTTTTATCTTGCACGGTATTTGCGCAATAATTTTTCAAACAACTTTTTTGGGGGAAAAAAATGGTTTCATTAATTAAAAAATAACAAAACAGTAAAGTTAGCCCAATTTTTTAGTAAAATATGAAAGATGATGTTACGCTGAGTAAATAGATACCTAACATGTCACGCTTTAAAATTGCGCACACTCATGGAATGGCGGCAAACTTCGGTACTTAAAAATATCCATAGGTGACGCTTTGAAATTTTTTACAGGTTACCAGTTTAGAGTTACAGAGGAGGTCTCGTGCTAGAATTGTTGCACATGCTCTAACGCACGCGGCGATACCTCAAATATGTGGTTTGAGCGGCGTTTACATATGTGGGCGGGACTTACGTGTGCGTTCGCTTCTGAGCACGAGCTACCGGGGACAGGGGCATTTAAAAAAAATATATATATTATTTTTATTTTTATTTTACTTAATTGTTTTTATTTTTACACTTTTTTTTACATTTTTTTTTTTTGATCACTTTTATTCCTATTACAAGGAATGTAAACATCCATTGTAATAGGAATGGTGTGTGACAGGTCCTCTTTATGGAGAGATGCGAGGTCAATAAGACCCCACATCTCTCCTCCAGGCTGGAAAGCATGAGATCGGGAAAAAGAAATCACCAATCTCATGCTTATTAGCCGCAATCGCGGCTTTGTTTTCTTCCGGGAACCCGGGCGTGACGTCATAACCTCTTGCCCGGGCCTCCGACGGTCATAGAGATGACTGGTGACCATCTTTCTCCGGGCCCCCGATGGCACGGGAGAGCCCGGAGAAGCACCGGATGGCGGCAAGAGAGGGGGATGTCCCCTCCCATCGCCTATAAGAACTGCCGCTATGATCGTTCTTATCGTGCACAGAATCGCCGGCATGAAAAATGATATCTGAATGATGCCTCTAGCTGCAGGCATCATTCAGATATCCCCCCACAAAGTCAAGGACATCATATGATGTCCACCCAGGATGGGAGATCCCATCTGTGGACGTCATATGACTATGGCTGGGTAATGAAGTGGTTAAATTTGACTGCATGCCTCAAGACCTGTGTGGCACCCCGGCCATGTTTCTAAAAGCTGATGGAGAAGACTGTGAGTGACATGAACCTGATCGAGGTGTTGGCGTACTTAGACAATATAATCGTGTTCAGCAGGACTCTGGAGTAGCACGAAGAGTGTCTGGAGAAGGTCCTGAAGAGACTCCATGACGAGGGGTTAAAGCTCTCTCTGGAGAAGTGCCAGTTTTATTAACCTTCGGTCAACTACCTTGGCCACATCGTGTCTGCGGCGGAGTGGCCACAGAACCCAAGAAAATGGAAGCCGCCACTTCCTGGCCGAGGCTTACTAATGTGACCGAGCTTAGGTCATTTCTGGGATTCTGCTCATATTACAGGAGATTCGTAGAGGGATTCGCTAAAATAGCTTGCCCATTCAATGATCTACTGAAAAGCAATGAGGGAGATGATGATCCAGATCCAACTAAGCCTGCCAGACCAGCTGGAGGGCCCAGAAAGTCCAAAGAGTCCATTCAGTAACAGGGAACTGCCTAGTGTGAAGAGGCTTTTAGGCAGCTGAAGTGGGGCCTCACAACTGCCCCAGTCATGGCCTACGCAGATCCAACTAAGCCATACAAACTACATGTAGATGCCAGCCGAGAAGTGTTAGGCGGGGTGCTGTATCAAGAGCATGATGGGTGCCTACGGCCTGTTGCCCATGTGAGCCGGAGTTTAGCAGCCACCGAGAAGAACTACCCCACGCACAAACTTGAATTTCTGGTTTGAAGTGGGCAGTAGTGGATAAATTGAGGGATTATGTGTATGAAGCAAAATTTTTGATTAAAACTGACAATAAATCCCTCACATATCTACTCACTACCGCCAAGTTGAACGCCATGGGTCACAGATGGTTGGCTGCCCTATCAGAATTTACCTTTAGTCTGAAGTACTGGTCAGGGATCAGGAACAGGGATGCAGATGCTTTGTCAAGAAGGCCTCAATGTTCCCGAGACTCCCCAGAAGAATGGACCCAGCTGACCCCTGAAGGGGTGCGGGCCCTATGTCAAGGAGCAGAACAGCAAGCTGGAGGTGGAGCCAGGGCCGAGGACATTGGAGTGTCAGCCACTGGGGTCCCCAGATGTTATTGCAACATCACCCAGGTTGGGGATGAAGGTCTGCCCAAGCTCTCAAAGAAAGACTTACGAAGGGACCAGTTGGAAGACCCTCTCTGTAGCTTGGCACTGAAGGCCTTGGAGAGCCATTGCCCTGATTTGCTCCTCACTGACTCCCAGAAGGAAGCCGCCTGCTGCATAGGGAGTGGGATCAGTTGCAGCTGCACCAGGGAGTGGTCTACCGTATGGGCCCCTTTGATGAGCTTGAAGAAAAATTGCAGTTATTCCTACCGGAAAAACATAGGGAGACAGTGTTAACTGCCTTACATGACCATCATGGCCATCTAGGGTCTAAGAGGACTTTTCACCTGGTGAGGGACCGGTTATACTGAACCTGCATGCGGGCTGAAGTCGAGAGCTATTTCCACTCCTGCCTCAGATGTATCCAAGTTAAGACTTTGCCTCACTTAGCTGCCCCAATGAGCCATCTTCAGAGCCAGGGACCCATGGAACTGGTGTGCATTGACTTTCTGTGCTTGGAGACTGATCTGAGTGGACAGGAAAATATCCTGGTAGTAACTCACCACTTCACCAGATATGCCCAGGCATTTCCTACAAAGGACCAGCAGGCATCCACGGTGGCCAAGATCTTAGTAGAGAAGTTCTTTGTGCACTATGGCCTGCCCCAACGTATCCACTCCGGTCAAGGGAGAGACTTTGAGAGCAGTCGTATCAAGAGACTTTTAGACCTGTTGAGCATCAAGAAGTTTAGAACCACCCCGTACCATCCTCAAGGTGATCCTTAACCAGAAAGATTCAACCAAACTCTCCTGGACATGCTTGGGACCCTAACTTCAGAACAAAAGCAGCACTGGAGAAAGCATATAGCAGCTATCGTGCATGCTTACAATAGCACTGCAAATGATGCCACAGGATACTTTCCCTATAGGTTGATGTTTTGGCGGGAGGCCCGGCTACCCTAGACCATACCTCAGCAACCTCCCACAGAGAGTATGTGGACCGCCTGTGAAGAAGCCTAAGGACCGCCTATGATAAGGCTCAAGCTGCCCCAGATGCCAGAGGACAGAGAAGCAAGAGGAACTTTGACCTCAGGGTACGAGTGCAGGACTTGCAACCAGACAACAAAGTGTTTCTGAGGAATCTTGGTGTCCCTGGGAAGCACAAGTTGGGTGATTGCTGGAAGTCACAGCCCTATGTCCTCTGCAAGAAGGTGCCAGGGCTCCAAGTGTACCCGATCAGTCCAGAGGGAAGCACAGGTCCGCTGAAAACTTGGCATCATAATCACCTGTTACCTCTGTCGGAAGCAGTTTGTGTGCCCCCAGAGCCAGATTTATAGTCTGCACTTACAGCTTTGCAAAGATGCAGTCCAGTGACAAGGTCTCAGCCTGTACCTCTTGACGCAGAAGATGAGGACAGTGAGGATGAAGAGATGGGAGTGGATTGGCTGTGGTCGTTGCAAATGCCAGAGCCTGCCACTATCCCTTTTTCTCCTTCTAAGGTGACAGATACCGGGATCCTTAGGCCAGAGGCTCCTGAATTTGTGCCTCAGAGTCAGCCCTTGGAAAATCTGGAAGACTCTAAATCTCCCCTGCCAGCAGCAGATCCTGAGGACTCTCATTCCTTCGTTGAGGAGGAAGTTGAAGCTAATGTGAAGGAAGAAGGGGTTAGTGAGCCTATGACCTTTGAACCTAAAGAGCAGAGAGAGAGAGAGAAGAATTATTCATCCACCCAAGAGACTAACTTATGATGCTTTCGGTGAAAGCTCTGAGGAGGTCGTTCTCACTTCCAAAAGGACTCTTGAAGCACCTGATCCTTCCACCTCTGATTTGGTGGAGGGCGACCCCAACTCACCCCCAACACAACTAGTTGGGCCGTTCCAATAAAGGTGGCCTGTAGGCAGGGCAACCTCCCTTCCTATGCTAATTGGTGGGAGGTTCCACTGTCAAGTTCTTATGCAAATGTCAATTGTCTGGTTTCTTGTGTGCATTAACCTGTTTTCTCCCTACTGTATGACAAAAGCATGTAGCAGGTCAAAGACTGTTATTTTCTTTGGGGGACCAAAGGTTCTTTAGTGGGGGGAGGATGTGGCCAGGAGCCAGCTATCTTACATGCAGTATCAGAAGACATGTATAACATCGCTGCAGTGAAACAGTTTCCCTCTAGTGGCAGCAAAGACTGTGTCATCACATTCTGCCAGCAGAGTGATTAACACCAGGAAGCAAAGCATACAAGGAATTGTAGTTCCAGGACTCAAGTTTCACATTAAGATTGCACTGTTTTAGAACTACAACTTTCAGAATGCTGGTCAGAGAAGAACATACTTCTGGGGGAGCTTATAAAAAGGCTGTCTTAGGCCTGGATCGCTCTCTTGGGACACCTGCCTAAATCTGCAAGCAGGGGCTCTGTGTTGGAGAGTGCTGAGGCTGAGTTGCGGCCTGCACAAGAAGAGTCACCACACGTACATCTTTGGAGCACCTGCAGACAGCACTGCTTTACTGTCCAGCGGCAGCCTGGAGGCAGCTTCTGCTCCATCTGAATCACACAGTAGCTAAACCTGGTAGGCCGCAGCGGAGGTCGGACACCATCCCCTGAGCCAGGAACCAAAGGGAGAGCCTGTAAAGTCACTTTCATCACCACCAGCTTCATCTGTTGCAGTATTTGGTGAGCGGGCATCTGCCCAGTTATTCATATAGACACTGTATATAGACACCATTGTCTCCATTCACTTGCTATTGCCTATAGGGCTAAAGGATAAGGTCATCCATTCACATAGACACTGTTTACAGACACCACTGTCTTCATTCACCTCGCTGTTACTTTTAGTTCCACAGAATACAATACCTTTAAACCAGCAGTCGCTGTGATCTCATTTGCATCTTGCCAACACAGGAAGATTCTGTTTCTCTGATTATTACAGCCAAGTCAGTCAAGTTGCTTTGCTCTGCTATTCAGGAATTTTTCATATACAAAATCCATAAAGGCTAGCTGTAAAGACCAAAGAATTGCATCTTTAAAATACAGGACTACCTTAAGACCTCCCTACCCATTACAGGGATTGCCTTCATTGTGCTCAGAGCTTAAATTTGCCTGGAACTCTCTGAAAATAGCAGGTTAAATTTCCTTACAGTTAGCTGTTGAATGTTTATGACATTGCCTTTGTTGTTTGCTCCTGTGGATTAAGGTACAGAAGGGAGTGGTCTGACATAGCTAAGGGTCATTCCCCTGCCCTTCTTTTGCCTGTTCAAATAGGCCACATATGTTTACACAAGGGCTGCCAATTTCTAATTGTTCCTTATATTTGATTATCTGACATTATTCACTGCTGTTGTTGTTTTACCACAACTGAAGTTACACCTGGAGTATTTCTGTAAATTTACGTTGTTCATGTTCACCTTTAAATGCCTTTATCTTATCAGTAAATATACCTTCTGGTTTACCACAGTTGTGTTTCTTTTCTACTGCTGTGTTTTGCACTAATACTGCATATTAGGTGTGCCAGAGGGGTTGGGACTGCTCTTGGGATTGAGAGGCAGAGTACGGAAGCAAATATACTTAAAGGGGTTGTAAAGCTTTGTGTTTTTTCACCTTAATGCGTCCTATGCATTAAGGTGAAAAAGCACTTTGCAGTCACCGGCTCCCCCGAGACCCCGTTTTACTTACCTGAGACCCGAATCTCCTTGGGAGCAATCCCGCGTTGCTTTCACCGAGCTCTAGTCGGCTCTTCATTGGATGATTGATAGCAGTGCAGCCATTGGCTCCCGCTGCTGTTAATCACTCAGGGAGTGGGGTCGAGTCATACACTTGACGGCCATGGCCGCCAAGTGTATCACACGGGAGCGTGCCCGCAAGGTAACCCCCTCGGGAGATAGTTTCCCAGAGGGGTTTAGCTCTTGCGGGGAGGAGCCGCGAGAGCCGCCGTGGGACCCCAGAAGAGGACGTTCGGGCCACTCTGTGCAAAACGAACTGCACAGTGGAGGTAAGTATGACATATTTGTTTTAAAAAAAACAAAAAAAAACAAACCCATAGTATCCCTTTAAGCAGATCCTCCGGGGGTAGCGCTACATATTTTTTTGTTGAATTCTCCCTTGAGGGGCGTGGCAGGGGGTGTCCTATGCTACATACTTTTGCTAATAGGTGTCCCTCGTTCTTATTGCAAAACGTTCGGAGGTATGGACTTAGAAGAATGACAAATTCTGATAGGCTGGGTTCACACTGGTGCGACAAACGCACCACCATTGGGAGCTTATGTCGCATGACATGTGAAAATCAATGTTTCCCTATGGGAGCCGTCTTAACTGGTCCGACTTTGAAAATGCTCCCTGTACTACTTTGGTCCGACTTTGATCCTACTTCAGCCTATTGACTATCATTGAAGTCGGATCAAAGTCGGAACGCCGTCTTGCATGATCCGACTTTGGCATGCGACTTGTGCTCTGATGATCTTGAGGGGGAACTCCACGCCAAATTTTGAATAAAAAACCGCCATGGGTTCCCCCTCCAAGAGCATACCAGGCCCTTCGGTCTGGTATGGATTTTAAGGGGAACCCCCTATGCCGAAAAAACGTCATGGGGGTCCCCCCAAAATCCATACCAGACCCTTATCCGAGCACGCAGCCCGGCCGGTCAGGAAAGGGGGTGGGGACGAGCAAGCAGGGGCCCGGTCTTCCCCGTCGTCTTCTTCCCTCTTCTCTTGTTCCGGTGTTGACACGCCGCTGTCTCCCGCTGTAATGCCGTGTGCGCGGCGCGCAACGACTTATATAGGCATGGGGCGTGGTCACCAGGTGATGTCACCCGGTGACCCCGCCCCCCTTATGACGTCACAGTCCCATAATTCCCCCGGGGCTGTAACCACGCCCCATGCCTATATAAGTCGTTGCGCGCTGCGCACACGGCATTACAGCGGGAGACAGTGGCGTGTCAACATTGGGACAAGAGAAGAGGGAAGAAGACGACGGGGAAGACCGGGCCCCTGCTAGCAAAAGAGCTGGCAGAAGATAGCAGAGGTGCCTGGCAGAAGACAGGAAGAACCGGAGAGCGCGGAGAAGGCACTCCCTTTCCTGACTGGCCGGGCTGCGTGCTCGGATAAGGGTCTGGTATGGGTTTTGGGGGGACCCCCATGCCGTTTTTTCTGTGTTTTTTCGGTGTAGGGAGTTCCCCTTAAAATCCATACCAGACTCAAGGGCCTGGTATGCTCTTAAAGGGGGAACCCATGCCGTTTTTTTATTTAAAAATTGGCGTGGAGTTCCCACTCAAGATTCATACCAAACACAGTGCCTGGTATTGGCGGGGATCCAAGTCGGATCCCTGTTAATTGAAAGTCGGACGTATGTCGGCTTCAAGTCGCAGGGCAAAGTTGGATCCAAATCGGACGGCTATCGTGTCGCACCAGTGTGAACCCGGCCTTAAAGTGGTTGTAAACCCACTATTTTTTTTTCCCCCAACGACCTGTAAGAAAAAGGCATAATGAGCTAATATGACTAGCATAATAACTCATTATGCATCACTTACCTTAGATCGGGGCCCCCGAAGCCGTCCTCGTCTTCCTCTTCAGCCGCATCCATCGCTGCGGCGATAGCCAGAATGTTACTTCCGGGTATCGCCGCACCAGCCAATCACAGCACCGCTCCGGCGCTGTGATTGGCCGGAGCGGCGAAGACGTGACTCCGCGCATGCGCGCATGAGCCGTCGAATTCGACTACGTCGTCGAATGCTGCGACCTAGCCGAATTTGTGAATGGGGTTAACCCCATGCGCATGACGTCAGCGTCGCCGCTTTTAAATGCAAATATCTCCTTAACCGTGTAGGTAAGGAGATATTTCATGCACCTACAGGTAAGCCTAGGCTTACCTGTAGGTGCTTGTTTACAAAGTGGGTTTACAACCACTTTAATGCTTTCAGGTGCATTCAGGTTGCTTTGACTTGGTTCTAAACTGATTTGCAGCTGAGTTGCTTTCAGCTGCTTATGATTTGCTTCAAGTTGCTTTTGCATTTACATTGATTTGTATGAGAAGGCAAAGCAGCTTGGCTACATACACAAATGAACATAAGTCTAATGATGGCATTACAACTGTGATATGGGCATAGGCCATGCCATCAACCTGTTGCGGTGACAACTTCCCACTGGCCCCTAGAAAGCCAGTTATGTATTTCCTTCCTAAAGTGCATAAGAGCTTAATTAATCCCCCTGGGAGGCCCATTATTAGTGGGTTGGACTCTGTCACTTCCCGCATTGGTAAATACATAGATGGGTTTTTACAGCCTTTAGTGTCTAGTACTCCATCCTACATTAAGGACTCTGCACAGGTGATCCGAACATTTGAGGGTTTGGAGTGGAGGGATGGCTACATTTTGGCCACTGCCGACGTGGCCTCCCTCTACACCATTATCTCTCATTCGGATGGGCTGGAAGCTGTAGAGACTTTCCTTGGAAGGGACTCTGAGTTGATTGGGCCCCAACAGGAATTCATTTTGGATCTATTGAGATATGCCATGACTAGAGTTGAGCGGGTAGCTGGATATTCGGGTCCGGCGGGTTCGGCCGAACTTCGGAAAAAAGTTCGGATTCGGGACCGAACTTTAACCCGAACCCGGACCCGGACCCGGACCCCATTGAAGTCAATGGGGACCCGGACTTCTGACGACTAAAAAGGCTCTAAAAAAGTAATGGAAAGGGCTAGAGGGCTGCAAATGGCAGCAAAATGTTGTTAAGAACATGGCAAGTGCTCTGCAAACAAATGTGGATAGGAAATAACTTAAAAGAACATAAAAAAAAATAAAAAATAAAAAAATATGCTGGAGGCCCCCTTTTCAGCAGAAGAGGTACAGGAAGTCATTAAGAACCTCAGAAACTCAACGGCACGATGCCACACATATGGTGGGAATGCCCCAGAATACGCCCTTTCTGGAATAAATTATTTAATTTAATGGATAAGCTAGTGGGAAAATAAAATACTTTGAAATAAAAATGTAGCGGGGTGCTAAATTTAAGGAAAGTGTTTGAGTGGTAAATAGGCTCAAATACCCTAATTCTGTAGGATTCATGGACCATTTTGTCCTCGGGGGACAGTAATGGTGTGCAGTTCCCTGCGGCCTACAGGTGGCGCCTTTTGTGTCCCCTCTTGGCAGTAGTACAGCGGGGCGGGGAACCTGCTGTGCATGCCGGGAGAGCATATAAAAGGGGCAGACCTTTGGCCTGGGGGCTGATGTCCAGTGGGGTCCGCGCCCAGGTGCCTTCGGCCTGGGTGCATGTGTTCCTGTTCCATCTCGGGCACCTTTAGCCCGGGGTGAGGTACTATCCTGGAGTTCTTGCTGCCCTGGGTATGGAGGCCTAGGGGCGGGAGTAAAGCCTGGAGTCCAGAGCCGCCTCGTGTAGGGGACCCTGTTCCAGGGAAGGGAGGATCATTCTGATGGACCGATGCGGGAGTCACGGTGAAGGAATGGTCTGTTGACTCCCTGGAGAGATGTCTTCCCCTTGATATGGGCTAGGTTCGTAGAAGGAGAAGCTCAAGGTCACCTTGACTGTATCAGAGGCCTTATTCAACCGGCCCGTGGCAGGGGCCTTATACACCCTGGTCTGTGGCTGAGACCAAAGTTCTCCAGGCCCGTGGCAGGGGCCTTGTACACCCGGTCTGTGGCAGAGACCAACCTCAATGTCTGTGGCAGAGACCGTGCGCCAAAAACTGTTTGAGAAACCTAAGCAGTGAAGTGAATGTGCTACGTTTGTGCCTGGACCTCCTCCACACCTTAAGCTGTCCTGTTTCTTTGCTCTAACCTTTTCTATCTGAGTACAGTTTATTTTGCCATGAGAGAATAAGAGTTGGAGTTTCAGCTGGTGTGGACATTGACTTTACTGGCAATTAAAGGACTTGCCTCTACCTACAGTAGAGGTGAGAATCATCCTCTGGAGGAGTTTTGACTCCGGCTGTGGACACGGCCCGTCAAGTACACCGCTCAACCTCTTTATATAGGAGTATACGGGCTGGTAGTGCGGTGTGCCTTTCTCCCTCCTGCGAAGAGCCAACAACATAAAGGCAGGTAAGGGGGAAAGGATCTGTGCGCTACAAAAAAATAAAATAAAAATTTTAATCTTGGCCTAGCAGGACGAGGTCCATATGGAGTAGGAGGTTGAGGTGGCGGTGGATGTGGCTGTGTAGGTGGAAGCGGCGGTGGAGGAGGACGAGGTAGCCAACACTGGTTCAAAAATACAACAATGGCTGGGTAAGGCCGGTGATGTGTCGAATTCTGTCCCCTGTCGAATAGTGTCCGCCCTGTACTGCGCTTGCTGAGTATGTAGGACAAGGGGATTTCAAAAATCTCCCAAGACTAACGGCGCCTGCGTGTTGAGTTCAGGTGAAGGCCACACCATCCGTGGTTCAAGCCGAGCCAAGCAAGGCCGCGATCGAAGCGAGCCCGTGAGGGGCCCTGTTACTATGTGCTACCGTATGTCCTCTTGGATGGTGGGGCTTGAACCTGCACTCACAGCGCAGGTGCCGCTCATCTTCGGAGATTTTGTGAATCTCCTTGTCCTCTGTACTGCGCAAGCGCTGCGCCTGCGCAGTACGGGCCGGGCACAATCCGATGGCCGGACAGTTTTTGTCACAACACCGGTATACATGTCTATTCTGCACAAGGTACGGACAAGTCCTGTGGGATCCATGCCTGGTTCATTTTAATGAACGTGAGCTTGTCCACATTGGCTCTGGACAGGCGGCTGCGCTTGTCTGTGATAACGCCCCCTGCCGTGCTAAATACACGTTCAGATAATACACTGGCTGCAGGGCAGGCCAGCACCTCCAAGGCATAAACGGCAAGCTCAGGCCATGTGCCCAATTTGGAGACCCAGAAGTTAAAGGGGGCAGACCCGTCATCCAGTACGTGTAGGCCTGTGGACACATACTGCTCAACCATGTTGGTGAAATGCTGCCTCCTGCTAAGACGTTCCATCTCAGCTGGTGGTGCTGGTTGTTGTGGCGTGCTGACAAAGCTTTTCCACATTTCGGCCATGCTAACCCTGCCTTCTGAGGTGCTGCCGGTGCCCCGGCTGCGTTGGAGACCTCTTCCTCCTCCTCTGCCTTCGCCTTGTGCTTCCACCGTACGCCCGCTGTCAGGTGGGAATGCCACCAGCAGCGCGTCTACCAGCGTGCGCTTGTACTCGTGCATCTTACGATCCTGCTCCAGTGAGGGAATTAAGGACGGTACGTTGTCCTTGTAACGGGGATCCAGCAGGGTGGCCACCCAGTAATCAGCACCAGTTAAAATGTGGGCAACTCGGCTGTCGTTGCGGAAACACTGCAGCATGTAATCGCTCATGTGTGCCAGGCTGCCCAGAGGCAAAGAAAAGCTGTCCTCTGTGGGAGGTGTATCGTCTGTGTCCTCTGTATCCCCCCAGCCACGCACCAGTAATGGCCACGAGCTGGTCTGAGTGACACCCTGCTGTGAACATGGCTCCTCCTCCTCCTCCTCCATCTCCTCCTCCACCTCGTCATCCTCCAGAACTGTGCCCTTTCTGCCGGACAATTGTGTACCTGGCGTTTGTTGGTGCAGGAACCCACCCTCGTAGCCACTTGTGAAAGACTGCCCTGAAAGCCTTTGAAATGATCCCGCTTCCTCCTCCTCCTCCTCATCCTCCTGTGCCACATCCTCTTCCATCATCGCACGAAGCGTTTTTTCAAGGAGGCATAGAACTGGGATAGTAACGCTGAGAACGGCGTCATTGGCACTGGCCATGTTGGTGGAGTACTCGAAACAGCGCAACAAGGCACACAGGTCTCGCATGGAGGCCCAGTTATTGGTGGTGAAGTGGTGCTGTTCCGCAGAGCGACTCACGCGTGATTGCTGCAGCTGAAACTCCACTATTGCCTGCTGCTGCTCGCACAGTCTGGCCAGCATGTGCAAGGTGGAGTTCCACCTTGTGGGCACGTCACATATGAGGCGGTGAGCTGGAAGGCCGAAGTTGCGCTGCAGCGCTGACAGGCGAGCAGCAGCAGGGTGAGAACGCCGAAAGTGCGCACAGACAGCCCGCACTTTCTGCAGCAGCTCTGGCATATTGGGGTAATTTTTAAGGAACCTCTGGACCACCAAGTTCAGCACATGCGCCAGGCAAGGGATGTGCGTCAAACCGGCTAGACCCAGAGCTGCTACGAGATTTCGTCCATTATCTCACACCACCAGGCCGGGCTTGAGGCTCACTGACAGCAACCACTCATCGGTCTGTTGTTCCATGTCCCTCCACAACTCCTGCGCGGTGTGGGGATTTTCCCCCAAACAGGAAAGTTTTAAAACTGCCTGCTGTCGTTTACCCCTGGCTGTGCTGAAGTTGGTGGTGAAGGTGTTACGCTGAATGGATGAGGAGGCGGTAGAGGATGAGGAAGCGGAGAAGGAGGAGTTAGCAACAGGAGGCAAACTGAAGCGCCCTGCAATCCTCGGTGGTGGAAGGACATGCGCCAAACCGCTATCTGCCTCAGGCCCAGCAGCCACTGCATTTACCCAGTGTGCTGTTAGGGAGATATAACGTCCCTGACCGTGCTTACTGGTCCACGCATCCGTAGTTAGGTGGACCTTGCCACAGATGGCGTTGCGCAGTGCACACCTGATTTTGTCCCCCACCTGGTTGTGCAGGGAAGGGATGGCTCGCCTGGAAAAGTAGTGGCGGCTGGGCACGACGTACTGCGGGACAGCCAATGCCATCAGGCTTTTAAAACTCTGCGTCTCCACCAGACGGAATGACAGCATTTCAAAGGCCAGGAATTTTGAAATGCTGGCATTCAGGGCCAGGGATCGCGGGTGGCTAGGGGGGTACTTCCTCTTCCGCTCCAATGTTTTGGAGATAGAGAGCTGAACGCTTCCATGGGACATTGTGGAGATGGTTGGTGACCCAGGTGGTAGTGTTGCTGGCAGATCCTCTGTTTGCGGGGTGACAGGTGCCACTGTCACTACAGAGGTGGATGAAGAGGCAGAGAGTGCAGCAGAAGAGGAAGCAGGAGGAGCCAGAGACCTTTCTTGGTTTCTGAGGTGTCTACTCCACTGCAGCTCGTGCTTTGCACTTAGATGCCTGGTCATGCAGCTTGTGCTCAGGTTGAGACTTGAGAACGTTTATGCCTCGCTTCAGGCTCTGATTGCACAGCGTGCAAACCACTCGTGTCTTGTCATCAACACACTGTGTGAAGAACTGCCACGCTAGGGAAGTCCTTGGACCTGGCTTTGGTGTGCTCGGTCCCTTGCTGCGTTAGGCAGTAGCAGATGTACTGTCTAGGGAACGAATGCTCCGTTTTTGCACCTTGCTCCCTCTTCTGCTGTGCTGGTGGCTCTGTGCGACCACCGCCTCTTCCTCCGAACTACACTGGTCACCTGCATAACGTTGATTCCATGTGGGGTCGAGGACCTCATCGTCCTCCACATCATCTTCCACCCAGTCTTCACCCCTGCCCTCCATGTCTGTCTGCACAATTGCGAAAGCAGCAGCAGTTGGCACCTGTGTTTCGTCATCATCCGAGACGTGCTGCGATGGTCCTCCCATGTACCCATCATGAAACATAAGTGGTTGGGCATCGGTGCACTCAATCTCTTCCACTTCTGGGGCAGGGCTAGGTGGATGGCCCTGGGAAACCCTGCTAACAGAGTCATCAAAAAGCAGAAGAGACTGCTGCATGATTTGGGGCTCAGACTGCTTGGCTGATTTGCAAGGGGGTGAGGGGAAAGACTGATGGACATGGGCTTCAGGTGCCAACTCTGATCTTTCAGCAGAAGAGTGGGTGGGAGACAATGTGAAGGAACCCGAGGCACTGTCAGCAACCCAATCTACTATCGCCTGTACTTGTCCTGGCCTAAACATTGGTACAGCCTCATTAGGCGCGACAAAATACCGCCGCAGGCTCGGTCGCCTACTCGCACCTGAGGAAGGTGTTTCACTTGTGCGTGTAGCTGGCACAGATCCACCACGTCCTCTCCCTGCAACAGGAGCTCCACCAGCAGCACCACGACCGGGGCCACCACGTCCCTTTGACCTTCCCCTCATATTTTCCAAATTTAGGATCTTGCCCTAAATGGCATTTTTTGGAAGACCACAACACACCCACAGTACGTAATGGCTGAAACGCACAGCTACAGAACTGCAGAAAATGCTATTCAAAAAAAAAAGGTTGTTTTTTTTAGTATAGCACAGTACAAGGAAAATATATAGAAATTGTTTTTTTACACACACCTCCAGATGTGTATTTCACACTGCAAAATATTTTCTGTGGCCCTAAATGGCGTTTTTTGCCAGACCACAACACACCCACAGCACGTAACCGCTGAATCGCACAGCTACAGAAAATGCTATTCAAAAAAAAAGGTTGTTTTTTTTAGTATAGCACAGTACAAGGAAAATATATAAAAATTGTTTATTTCACACACCTCCAGATGTGTATTTCACACTGCAAAATATTTTCTGTGGCCCTAAATGGCGTTTTTTGGAAGAGCACAACACAACCACAGTACGTAATGGCTGAAACGCACAGCTACAGAACTGCAGAAAATGCTATTCAAAAAAAAAAAGGTTGTTTTTTTTAGTATAGCACAGTACAAGGAAAGTATATAGAAATTGTTTTTTTACACACACCTCCAGATGTGTATTTCACACTGCAAAATATTTTCTGTGGCCCTAAATGGCGTTTTTTGCCAGACCACAACACACCCACAGCACGTAACCGCTGAATCGCACAGCTACAGAAAATGCTATTAAAAAAAAAAGGTTGTTTTTTTTAGTATAGCACAGTACAAGGAAAATATATAGAAATTGTTTATTTCACACACCTCCAGATGTGTATTTCACACTGCAAAATATTTTCTGTGGCCCTAAATGGCGTTTTTGGAAGAGCACAACACAACCACAGTATTTAACCACTGAATCGCACAGCTATAGAAGTGCAGAGAATGCTATTCAAAAAAAATGTTGTTCTTTTTAGTATAGCACTGTACAATATATAGAAATTGTTTATTTTACACACCTCCACATGTGTATTTCACACTGCAAAATATTTTCTGTGGCCCTAAATGGCGTTTTTTGCAAGAGCACAACACAACCACAGTATTTAACCACTGAATCGCACAGCTATAGAAGTGCAGAGAATGCTATTCAAAAAAAATTTTTTTTTTTTAGTATAGCACTGTACAATATATAGAAATTGTTTATTTTACACACCTCCACATGTGTATTTCACACTGCAATTTATTTTCTGTGGCCCTAAATGGCGTTTTTTGGAAGAGCACAACACAACCACAGTATTTAACCACTGAATCGCACAGCTATAGAAGTGCAGAGAATGCTATTCAAAAAAAATGTTGTTTTTTTTAGTATAGCACTGTACAATATATAGAAATTGTTTATTTTACACACCTCCACATGTGTATTTCACACTGCAAAATATTTTCTGTGGCCCTAAATGGCGTTTTTTGCAAGAGCACAACACAACCACAGTATTTAACCACTGAATCGCACAGCTATAGAAGTGCAGAGAATGCTATTCAAAAAAAATGTTGTTTTTTTTAGTATAGCACTGTACAATATATAGAAATTGTTTATTTTACACACCTCCACATGTGTATTTCACACTGCAAAATATTTTCTGTGGCCCTAAATGGCGTTTTTTGCAAGAGCACAACAACCCCAACAGTATATAACCGCTGAATCGCACAGCTGCAGAGGCCAGAGAATGCTATTCAAAAATAATGTTGTTTTTTCACACCCCTCCAGATGTGTATTTCACACTGCAAAATATTTTCTGTGGCCCTAAATGGCGTTTTTTGGAAGAGCACAACACAACCACAGTATTTAACCACTGAATCGCACAGCTATAGAAGTGCAGAGAATGCTATTCAAAAAAAATGTTTTTTTTTTTAGTATAGCACTGTACAATATATAGAAATTGTTTATTTTACACACCTCCACATGTGTATTTCACACTGCAATTTATTTTCTGTGGCCCTAAATGGCGTTTTTTGCAAGAGCACAACAACCCCAACAGTATATAACCGCTGAATCGCACAGCTGCAGAGGCCAGAGAATGCTATTCAAAAATAATGTTGTTTTTTCACACACCTCCAGATGTGTATTTCACACTGCAAAATATTTTCTGTGGCCCTAAATGGCGTTTTTTGGAAGAGCACAACACAACCACAGTATTTAACCACTGAATCGCACAGCTATAGAAGTGCAGAGAATGCTATTCAAAAAAAATGTTGTTTTTTTTAGTATAGCACTGTACAATATATAGAAATTGTTTATTTTACACACCTCCACATGTGTATTTCACACTGCAAAATATTTTCTGTGGCCCTAAATGGCGTTTTTTGGAAGAGCACAACACAACCACAGTATTTAACCACTGAATCGCACAGCTATAGAAGTGCAGAGAATGCTATTCAAAAAAAATGTTGTTTTTTTTAGTATAGCACTGTACAATATATAGAAATTGTTTATTTTACACACCTCCACATGTGTATTTCACACTGCAAAATATTTTCTGTGGCCCTAAATGGCGTTTTTTGGAAGAGCACAACACAACCACAGTATTTAACCACTGAATCGCACAGCTATAGAAGTGCAGAGAATGCTATTCAAAAAAAATTTTGTTTTTTTTAGTATAGCACTGTACAATATATAGAAATTGTTTATTTTACACACCTCCACATGTGTATTTCACACTGCAATTTATTTTCTGTGGCCCTAAATGGCGTTTTTTGGAAGAGCACAACACAACCACAGTATTTAACCACTGAATCGCACAGCTATAGAAGTGCAGAGAATGCTATTCAAAAAAAAATGTTGTTTTTTTTAGTATAGCACTGTACAATATATAGAAATTGTTTATTTTACACACCTCCACATGTGTATTTCACACTGCAAAATATTTTCTGTGGCCCTAAATGGCGTTTTTTGGAAGAACACAACACAACCACAGTATTTAACCACTGAATCGCACAGCTATAGAAGTGCAGAGAATGCTATTAAAAAAAAATGTTGTTTTTTTTAGTATAGCACTGTACAATATATAGAAATTGTTTATTTTACACACCTCCACATGTGTATTTCACACTGCAATTTATTTTCTGTGGCCCTAAATGGCGTTTTTTGGAAGAGCACAACAACCCCAACAGTATATAACCGCTGAATCGCACAGCTGCAGAGAATGCTATTCAAAAAAAAGTTTTTTTTTTTTTTTTAGTATAGCATAGTACAAGAAAAATATATAGAAATTGGTTATTTCACACAACTAGAGATATACACTGCAAAATATTTTTTTTGCCCAAAAATAGGTCTTTTTTGCGCACAACAAAGTGCCTTTTTTTTTTTTTGCAACAGCACAATAAAGTGCCTTTTTTTTTTTTGGGGGGCCCAAAAATGGGTCTTTTTAGCAAAAGCACAATAAAGTGCCTTTTTTTTTTTTTTCTGCCAGAAATGGGTCTTTTAGCAAGAGCACAATACAGCCACAGTATGGAATAGGTGTATCACTCAACGTAATGCAGTGCTGGTGCACTGAGCTTGCAACACAAACAGATAAACCTATGCAGATCGCTGAGCTATTATATCTCTCAATCTGGACTCCTAGCTAAATCTCTCTCCCTGAAAGCACAAACAGGATCCTGCCCCTACACTACACTACACTACACTGTCTCTCTATCTTTTCTATCAGTAGATTGCAGAATCAGGACTAACTCCTATCATATAATTCTCTCCCTCACAGCAACAGGAGCCAGGATCCTTTCCCTACACTGTCTAAAAGCAGAGTGACGATCTGTGCTGTGTGCCTCTTTCTTATATAGAAGCTGGTCACATGCTGGGTCACATGTTGCACTGACCAATCACAGCCATGCCATTAGTAGGCATGGCTATGATGGCTTCTAAGGGCACACCAGCTAATCAAATGGTGATTGGCTGGCCCCTGAAGCATTTCTAACTGCGCCATTAAATTCCCGAATCCGGACCCGAACCCGGACTTTAACGCAAAATCCGGGTCCGGGTCCGGGGTCGGGAAAACGCCAAAATTCGGTACGGACCCGAACTTTACAGTTCGGGTCCGCTCAACACTAGCCATGACCCATAATTATTTTTGGTTTGGAGGGACTCACTACCTCCAGGAGAGAGGGGTCGCCATGGGCGCCAAGTTTGCGCCCAGCATGGCTAATCTCTTTATGGCAAAGTGGGAGGAGGATGTCGTCTATACTAACAGGAGATCGGAGTTGATCTTTTGGGGTCGCTATATAGACGACATCCTCCTCCTATGGGATGGAGATTTGGCCTCTCTCACTTCCTTTATGCAACATCTTAATGTTAATTCATTGGGAATTGTGTTGGACTTTGCGATGAGCACCGATAACATAAATTTCTTGGATCTTAACATCCGGGTCAGGGAATGGTGCTTTTCACACATCCACTTTCTTTAAGAGTACGGATCGCAATGGCTACATTGGACAGGGGAGTTGCCATCACCCTTCATGGCTGAAGTCTGTCCCTAAAAGCCAGTTTCTCCGCTTAAGGCGGAACTGTACCTTAAAAGAGGATTTTGTTTTGCAGGCTAATATTCTGAAGAAGAGGTTCGTAGAAAAGGGCTATCGAAATAGTGATCTTGATACTGTGATTGACGAAATAAGCAGTGTAGATCGAACCTCTATTCTTCAGAGTAAGGTTAAGGCACCTTCAAATGATAAGTACAATTTTGCCATGGTCACAACCTTTTCACATCAATTTGGTGATATTAAGAGGATTTTCACCAAACATTGGAACGTTTTGAAAAATGACAAATTTCTGGGGCCAGTTCTTCCTGATTGACCGCAGATAGTTTTCAGGGGTGTTCCTCCTCTTAAGCTTCAAGTCGCTCCCAATATTCTGGATGCTCCTAATAGAGTATCATTTTTTCAGAAATCTAAAGGGTATTATCCGTGTCATAATTGCAATGTATGTGCTATTAACAAAGACAGGAGGAGAAAAATATGCCAGTTATGATATTAACACCTTCATCACCTGCACATCTTTGAACGTGGTTTACCTCCTGATTTGTCCTTGTGGGCTTCAGTACGTAGGACGTACCACGCGTGCAATGCATGTTCGTGTTAATGAACATATCACGAACATTAGGAAAGGTTTTCCCAAACATACGGTGTCTAGACATTATTTGGAGTGTCACAAAAAGAACCCCAAAGGCACCACCTTTCTGGCCATTGACCGTTTTAATCCTCACTGGCGAGGTAGTATGTCCAAGCGAGAGATTTACAGGCTTGAAACTCGATGGATATATGACCTCAAATGCTACACCCTTTTCGGCATGAATGTCGATTGGGATGTGAATTGTTTTATAAATAATAGTTAACGTCTGAGTTATGTGCTTTATGCCACCAGTGGGCGGGGTGTTTACACATACACATTTATTTTCATTATTTTTTATCGCATTTTTAGTCCCTATGTCACTTTGTTTGGGATATTGCACTCGAAATACCAATTGATTACAGACCTAATATGTTTGTGTCATTATTTGGTTGTTTTTATACAATTGTGTATTTATACCACCAGGGGGCTCCTTCTCCTGTTTCTCCATTCTAGATTGCAGAGGTTTTGGCTGCTGTGAGCCTCCCCCCCCTTTTTTTCCTCCCTTCAGGCAATTAATCTCAGTGTAATCTATATATGGAAACAATGTATGTTTTGGTACTTTTACTTGTTTTTAGTAATTTTTAACATTGATTGTACATGTAGCGGGGTCCTCAAATAGATGGGATACACCTGGGCAATAGTGTGACCCAGGTGTATAATTGTGTTAGGATTCAGACCCCTTTTTATCTCGTGGAGGATTGGAGGATGTAATATTCTCCTTTGCCTGTGGGTGGCGGGGTACCCAAAGGCTTCAGGTAGAATCATCTTCGCAGTGCTCCCTTTTTTGTCCCTTCCCGGAGATGGTATGGCTGGGGCGGGGAACCCGCCGGGCCGTTGAAGGGAGGAGATAAAAGGGGGAGACGCCCTTACCACGCGGTCGTCGTCGTCGTCGTCTGGCGGAGAAGGAGGTCCTCGGAGGAGGAGGGCTGCGGTCCGCACCCAGGGCCCTTAGGCCTGGGTGCGGGAGATCCAGGAGTCTGGTCCAGGTGCCCATGGCCTGGTCCGGAGTCATGTTGGCGTCCATCCCAGGCACCTTTAGCCTGGGGTGAGGTACTATCGAGGAGGCCTGGGGCCCAGTACCTTCGACTGGGTCCCGCTAGGGTGGACTGTCCGAGGGTCCCTGAGCGGAGGGACTCGTACCTGAGGTGAGGAGGCCGGGGAGGTTACCCACTGAAGACCCGGAGCAGCACCAACCCGGTGACGGTGGGCCTCTGGGAACTCTCTTGGGAGGACACATCCCCTGATAGGGGCCACAGCGTATCGAAGAGGGCTCCATTGCTGTTCATAGGGGTTGCTAGAAGAGACCCTATCTTTAGAACTTAAACTTTAGGAAGTGCCTCGATCTGCTCATCCCACCATTGGAAAGGTTATAGGTCCCAACCAGTCTGCTGCAATAAGAACTGTTTATCGTGCTTTGCTATTGGAGTGCCAAATAAACAAGTGTTGGACCTTTCTTCGGTGTGTGAACTCCAGTTACTGGAAGCAAAGGGGAGGCGGGTGAGCTTGTGGTTACAGACTCAGTGCATTCACAGAACACACCGGCCCGAGGAAACATCAGGAAGTGGCCTTCACCTCCCTACTACAATGGGGAGGACATGGGCCGTGGCGCATCTCACTCTCACAACCCCTAGACATGAGTTGGTGTGTAAAACCGATAAAGAAGAAGAGAGGGTGAGGCCGCTACATACATTATTATGATGTTTATTTGGTTTCACGGCTAATTTAAGCCTTGCTCCATTTTGCATGTCCTTGTTTTTTCTGTGGAGCGCATTTTCTCGATGTTTGCGCCTCACTGACATTACTTCCGGTTTCGGCAATCAAATCCGTCAGCCGGAAGTGGACGTAGTTTTGTGAGTGGAGCGCATCTTTCCACTGTTTGCGCTCCACTGACGTCATTTCCGGTTCCTGCGGTTGGGTCCGCGGACCGGATATAGATGTCTGTATAGGAAGTTGTTTCCACCTATTAGAGTAGGAGGTTTTATCTACTTCCAGGGGACGCAGAGACTGTTCATCCTTCCCGGGAACGACATGGTATGTTCATAACTACCAACAGCTTCTGTCCCCCGTCCCCACCTTCCTTTTTTGTTCATTATCGCTGGTTGGAACATGTATAAGGAATTTGTACTTTAGTGCAAGCTTGGCCGCACTGCGCAGGTGCGGCCAACGTTTGCATTACGTTTTTTATTACTCCAGCTGTTCAGCCTATGCTGTATTGCCATTGGCTGGCAGGACTGGACTTTTAGGATTTATGTGGGCGTGCTTGCATCATTGGCCAAGCCTCTGATGATATCCACATAGGATGAAACATGTCAGGCTGGCCGATGCAAGCACGCTGAGAGCCGCGGAACTGTTTTTTTATGCTTTGATGTCTTCTGCCTTCTTGTAAGTAGAACATAAATAAATGTTTAGGCCTTTTACCTATGGGCTTCACTATGCTGCCTTTATTTCTTTGTATTTGGGAAATATTTCTGGCTGAGATTTGTACCACATCCACATTTACCTTCTGAGTTTTGGAGATTGCCTTGATGCTGGTCTTCCCTATGATCATCTGATCTGGAATATTCTGCTGTCATCGTTTGACCCTCCACAATATTTGAATACATTGTCTACTTATCTCCAATTTCTGGTAAGCAGATTGTGAGCATGGTGGTGTGGTGTGCTTTAAATCTTTTTTTTGCACACTGAAGTCTGGTGGCGGTATTACATCATTTTTCACGTCCATTTATTATTGATTGATTTTCTACTTTTTGGACTTTTTTCACATTTTTTATAGCGCTGCATTTTGGACTTTACAAATGAACATAAGTCTAATGTTGGCATTACAACTGTGATATGGGCATAGGCCATGCCATCAACCTGTTGCGGTAAAAACTTCCCACTGTGAAACAGACATAAAAATCAGCATGGGTCAGGCTGTGTGAGTTTTAGGACTGGACGGATAGAAATAGAAATCCTTTGGTATGTACGCCAGCTCACATATATGTAGTTCAATTGTGTATTCAGATGTTTGTCTAGGGTTCAGCTTTAGACTCCATTCACATTTTGCACATAGGGAAAGCACGTTCCTGCTCACAATTTTGTGTTCAATCCTCACGTTGCTACGTGCTGCACATACGGCAGCCCATTCACTTTATAGGCCATCTGATGGCAGCCTTTCAATGTAGAATATATGATTAAACATGTTTGATTTTTCTATGTGGAAAAGTTAAAATCCAAGTGTGCTGTCTGTTAGCCAATTTGAATGTACCACCCATCCCAGGGAATGTCACATTCTTAGCAGGCTAAAGCATGAAACATTTCATCACATGTGCCTGACAAGCAAGAATTGTGTATGACAGACATCCCTAGGGACATAAAATTATTTGGAATGTCATTTTTATTTTCCAGTACACACATAGACAAAGCCTCAGGCGTTTACGCATTCCCTTTCTGAATGTTCAATTGTATCAACGTCTGAAGACACTTGTTTCACTCAACAGGTAACGGGTAAAAAGGCAACTTTTGTTAAATTAAGACCATATTTTTACATATTTACACATGTACACACGACCAGTTTTCCCGGCAGGAAAACTGCCATAAGAGCTTTTGGCCGGGAATCCCGGCCGTGTGTATGCTCCATCGCAGTTTGCCCGACAGGAAAACTGCCAAAAAAAAGAGAGAACCAGCTCTCTTTTTTCCCGTCGGGATTCCCGGCGGACTTTTTCCCGTTATGAAAACCGGTCGTGTGTATGCTTTTCCGAGGGGGAAAAAAACGCTGGGAAACAATTTGACGCATGCTCGCAAGCATAAAACTTAATTTTCTCGGCTCGTCGTAGTCTTTTACGTCACCACGTTCTCGGCAGTCAAAAGTTCGCCGGACTTTTGTGTGACTGTGTGTATGCAAGGCAGGCTTGAGAGGAAAACTGTCTGGAAAACCGTAGTTTTTTTCCTGTCTGGAAAACTGGTCGTGTGTACAGGGCTTTAGTCTATGTGCCCATACACTAGACATTTAGAGTGAGTGAGTGAGTGAGAAACTTGTATAGCGCTACAAATGCGAACTAAATTGCCTCAAGGTCTCATAAAAAACACTTGAGCATTATCTAACCACTTCAGCCCCAGAAGGATTTGCCCCCTTCCTGACCAGGCCATTTTTTTGCAATATGGCACTGCATCACTTTAACCAGAGGCGGCTCTAGGCTTTGTGAGGCCTTAGGCAAAACTTAGACATGAGGCCCCACTCACGCCCATAATGGGAAAAATAATTCAAGCGATAAAAAATAACGGTGTGCCCCCCCCTACAACGCTACCGACTTCCCTTCTCTGCCCTCCCGCTGACTGCTGTGCCAGCTGTGGGGGATCCGCAGGATGGAGGCCGGAAAAAGGCCCCTACCTTTTCTAAAAGAACACAGTGAGTGATTGGAACTGATTTGTGTTTACTAAGCTTTAGTTTATGAATTAACAGGAGCTTCTGTCTCCTGTTCATTCATTTGCAGTGCAGCTGAGGCTACAGAGAAAGGAACTGGGGAATGCGTTTCCTCATTTTCATTCTCTGTCTCAAAAGTGAGACTTCAAGGGTCTGTTTAGACCCCTAATATCTCACCAAAGAAACCAAAAAACGCTCACCAAAAAACGTAAAAAAAGAAATAAAAAGATTGTAAAAAAAAAAGACTACAATTTCTAATCAAACTAAAAAGCCATGCCCAATAGGTAGCATAATTTAGCCACACATACAAATGTTTCTGTATGGCACGGGTCACCCTCTCCCTAGTAGGGTCCCCTACTGTACAA
Source organism: Rana muscosa (assembly GCA_029206835.1). Classification (NCBI taxonomy): domain Eukaryota; kingdom Metazoa; phylum Chordata; class Amphibia; order Anura; family Ranidae; genus Rana; species Rana muscosa. The sequence goes on along the minus strand of CM055116.1, from coordinate 458,495,158 downwards.
TGGTGGTAAACTTAAGTAGGAGAGGAAAGTGGAGGGTATGACGGCGGGTAGTATGTACATGAGAGGGGTGCAGAGTGTATGGTGGTGGGTAGTATTTACATGAGAGCGGTGTGGAGTGTATGGTGGGGGGTAGTATGTACATGAGAGGGGTGTGGAGTGTATGGTGGGGGGTAGTATGAACATGAGAGGGGTGCAGAGTGTATATAGGTGGGAAGTATGTACATAAGAGGGGTGCAGAGTGTATATAGGTGGGAAATATGTACATGAGAGGGTTGTGGAGTGTATGGTGGGGGTAGTATGTACATGAGAGGGGTGCGGAGTGTATGGTGGGGGGGTAGTATGTACATGAGAGGGGTGTGGAGTGTATGGTGGGGGGTAGTATGTACATGAGAGGGGTGCGGAGTGTATGGTGGAGGGTAGTATGTACATGATAGAGGTGCGGAGTGTATGGTGAGGGGTAGTATGTACATGAGAGGGGTGCAGAGTGTATATAGGTGGGAAATATGTACATGAGAGGGGTGCGGAGTGTATGGTGGGGGGTAGTATGTACATGAGAGGGGTGCGGAGTGTATGGTGGGGGGTAGTATGTACATGAGAGGGGTGCGGAGTGTATGGTGGGGGGTAGTATGTACATGAGAGGGGTGCAGAGTGTATATAGGTGGGAAATATGTACATGAGAGGGGTGCGGAGTGTATGATGGGGGGTAGTATGTACATGAGAGGGGTGCGGAGTGTATATAGGTGGGAAATATGTACATGAGAGGGGTGCGGAGTGTATGGTGGGGGGTAGTATGTACATGACAGGGGTGCAGAGAGTATATAGGTGGGAAATATGTACATGAGAGAGGTGCGGAGTGTATGGTGGGGGGTAGTATGTACATGACAGGGGTGCAGAGAGTATATAGGTGGGAAATATGTACATGAGAGAGGTGCGGAGTGTATGGTGGGGGGTAGAATGTACATGAGAGGGGTGTGAAGTGTATATAGGTGGGTAGTATCAAATACCCCACTGACCACTGATCCCATAGTGACCAGTGGCAGTAAATAACCCCTTTGTGCTGCATTAGTGGCACCGGTATCAGAGTTTGTGAACCCTTTGATGCTGCACCATATAGGGGTTAATTAACTCTAATACCGGTACCACAAATGCAGCCCAAGGGGGTTAATTAACCGCAAGTGGTCACTAATGTATAGTAATGCAAAAACCCCCTCCATGCTGCATATTACAAATACCAATGTAAATCCCCCCCCCCAAAGAGTTAAATACTACATGTTTCGTCATACGGACGATGAAGTCCGTATGACGAAACATGTCTGGGCGTGGCTTTGAGGCAAACGTTAAGTGAGTTATAACGTTCGGAAGCACCGTCTGTTGAGCCAACTACAGATCTAGGAGAGGAAGCGAGGAAGCGAACGTGTGGAGGGTGAGAACGTCGGTTTCACTCTGGGTCCGCCGTGACCACGATACATTGCAGTATACCGCTAGAATCCTCTATTGTGTGAAGTTTTACCTGAAGTTTGCTGTGAGGTATTTTTCATTTGTGAAGTGCTTTTTAATCTCTGAAGTGATGTGAGTGCAATGTTTGAAGGTTACGTGTGCCTTTTTTAAATAAATGGTTTTTTGATGGTATTTCACTATTGGAAGCACTTCTTTATTTTTTGCATATCCACATCGAGTATTTTGGCATTGAACGAACACCATTGGAAGTGCTTCAATCACCTTAGTTGGTGTCTTTAAGCTATATTGCCTATGCATGAGAGTGCTAGGCTATTTATTCTGGTAAGTGCAAAACCTTTGGGAGAGGAATCACAGTCACAGCGGTGTTGGTGGAAGGAATTTCTTTATTGAAGTTAATTAAAGACTTTGAGTGCCATTTTTTAAGTTAAAACACTTGGATACACACATAAAGGAATTTCCTTTTGGGACTTGTTTTTCAACACCCCCCTTTTTTGAAGTTTGTTTCACTTACAATTTTGAAATTCACTAAATGAACGTTATATATATTTTTGTTTATATATATTTTTTTGTACACTATCACGTGGTGGTATTTGAAATATATATATTAATTTAGTGTGAGGGGGTTAACTCAGTAGCGGGTGTGTGTGACCCCCTGGTTGGGCTCCCCACACAAAAACAGGGCCAGCAGACGGAGGTTGTGGTTTTCAAAATCAAAAGGTGCGGTTTATTTCTCTATGTACAGTGACAAAAACACAGCAAAGCCAAAAAGAAACATAAACAAAATAAATCCTGGTCAGTTTGACCTCTGACTAAACATGCAGGTTTCCTAAACTAACAACTGGGATCAGCCTGGTGCTGTCCTAGTCCCTAAGTCCCTGGTTTAGTAAAAGTCCAAACAAATAGCCACACAGGCTTTGCCTCACCGCACAGGGGTTCACTCTCCCTAGACAGTCCACACAGGTCTGGTTCCAGGCATGAGCTAACACCTAATGAATCTGGGAGTTCTTATAGAGGCCTAAATGAGCTGACAAGCTTCAGCTGGCCTCATCAACTCCCTGTCTGTACGACGCCCCACACTCTCCCTAGAGGTATGAGTCATCCATGAGCCTACTAGCCTCAGCTGGGCTTATACAACTCTCCACCCTAGTTGTATAAGTCAGCATAAAGCCTGAATCTGGGAGAAATATATCTACCCCCCTGGATGCAACCAGGTGACTTTACCTTCCTGCTGTCACATACCCCCCCCTCTTGTTTTAACCTTGGGGTTGGAACACCAGCAATCAGGCATTCATGTACTCGAGACAAAGCATCCACATTCCCCATTTGAACGCCAGGGCGATGCTTTACTGTGAAGTTGAATTCCTGTAGGGCCAGGAACCACCTATTCACTCTTCTATTTGTCTCCTTGTTTTGAGCCATCCACTTTAACGGAGCGTGATCCGTAACCATGTCAAAGTGCCTACCTAGCAGATAGTACCGAAGGGAATCTAGAGCCCACTTCACCGCTAAACACTCCTTTTCAACCGTGGCGTAATTTACCTCATGGGACTTCAACTTCCTGCTGAGGTAAATGACTGGGTGCTCTTCCCCGTTCCAGACCTGGGACAATACTGCTCCTAACCCCACATCTGACGCATCACTTTGTACGACAAAGTCTTTAGAGAAGTCGGGTGAGTACAACACTGGCTGGCTACATAAGGCTTGTTTCAAGAATTGGAATGCTGCCTCAGCCTCGGGGGTCCATTTAATCATGACCGACCCTTTCCCTTTCGTCAGGTTGGTTAGGGGCACAGCCTTAGAAGCAAAGTGGGGAATGAAGCGCCGATAATAACCCGCGATTCCCAGAAAGGCCCGTACCTGCTTCTTGCTGTTGGGACGTGGCCAACTCTGGATGGCCTCGACTTTGTTGAGTTGGGGTTTTATCACTCCCCTGCCAATGGTGTACCCAAGATATTTGGCCTCCTCCTGCCCAATGGTACACTTCTTGGGGTTAGCCGTAAACCCCGCTTCCCGGATAGAGTCTAGGACTGCTTGCACTTTTGGCAGATGTGAGGCCCAATCTGTGCTATGGACAATTACGTCATCCAGGTAAGCCGCAGCATACTTCCGATGGGGCCTCAGTATCTGGTCCATTTTCCGCTGGAATGTGGCCGGCGCATTCTGTAACCCGAACGGCATTCTCTTATATTGGAACGCCCCGTCTGGGGTTACAAATGCGGTTTTCTCTTTGGCCGACTTGGCCAGGGGAATTTGCCAATACCCTTTTGTGAGGTCAAGAGTCGTCATGTATCGGGCTGTTCCCAGCCGGTCGATCAACTCATCTATACGTGGCATGGGGTAGGTGTCAAATTTTGTAACTTTGTTCAACTGACGAAAATCGTTACAAAATCGCCAGCTCCCATCCGGTTTAGGCACCAACACAATGGGACTAGACCAATCACTTTGGGACTCCTCTATCACCCCTAAGTTCAGCATTTTCTGTACTTCCTCCCGTATTGCCTCCCGTCGGGCCTCTGGGATCCGATAGGGTTTTAACTTCACCCTTTCACCGGGCGGGGTAATAATATCATGCTCTACCCCAGATGTTTGTCCCGGCAGCTCAGAGAACACCTCCTTGTTGCGAAGCACAAACTCCTTAACCTCCTGTTGTTGGGGTTGTGACAAGGTGGCTGCTATTCCAACCTCCGGAATCACGCAACCAGTTTGAGCTGGTGACCAAGTTTCTGCGACTAGGGACTCTCTATCCCTCCAGGCTTTCAACAGATTAACGTGATATATCTGTTCGGGCTTTCGCCTTCCTGGTTGTCTGACCTTGTAATTCACTTCGCTCACTTTTTCCATTATCTCGTAGGGGCCTTGCCATTTGGCAAGGAATTTACTTTCAACCGTAGGGACAAGTACCAATATCCTATCCCCCGGGGAAAAGGTACGGGTCTTTGCTCCACGGTTGTACACTCTCTGCTGTGCCAACTGCGCTTGGGCCAAATGTTCCTTCACGATGGGCATTACCTGTGCAATTCGATCTTGCATCAGGGCGACATGCTCAATCACACTCCTGTGGGGAGAACTCTCACTTTCCCAAGTTTCCTTGGCAATATCCAACAGCCCTCTTGGGTGTCTCCCATACAGTAACTCAAAGGGGGAGAATCCCGTAGAGGATTGGGGCACCTCCCTAATAGCAAACATCAAATAAGGAAGTAGACAGTCCCAATCCTTTCCATCTCTATCCACCACTTTCTTCAACATTTGTTTTAGGGTTTTGTTGAATCTTTCAACCAGCCCATCGGTTTGGGGGTGATACACAGATGTACGCAATTGCGTCACTTTGAACAATTTACACAGCTCTTTCATAACCCGGGACATAAAGGGTGTACCTTGGTCCGTAAGCAGTTCTTTACAAATACCCACCCGGCTAAAAACAAGAGATAGCTCTTTGGCTATGGTTTTGGCCGAGGTATTTCTGAGAGGGATCGCTTCTGGATAACGGGTGGCATAGTCCATTATAACCAATATGTACTGGTGTCCCCTAGCGGACTTGATTATAGGACCTACCAAATCCATTGCGATTCTCTCAAACGGGACCTCAATGATGGGTAGAGGGACCAGCGGGCTACGGAAATGTGGCATCGGGGCCGACCTCTGACACACAGGGCAGGAGGAACAATAATTTTCTATGTCCTTCATCACCCCAGGCCAATAGAATCTCTGTAATACCCTCTCTCGGGTTTTCTCTGTCCCCAGATGACCTCCAAGAATGTGCCCATGGGCCAACTCCAACACCAACTTCCTGTAAGGTTTGGGCACCACAAGCTGCTCAACGGTTTCTTCTGCCCTTTTTGCCACCCGATACAGTAGGTCCTTCTCTGCGCTGAAGTATGGGTAAGTGCAGGTATTATCTGGGTTCACTAACTCGCCATCTATTTCCACTACGTTTTCCCGTGCCTTTATTAGGGCGGGGTCTTTTAACTGTTCTGTGGCAAAATTTTCCCTGTGAACCTCCAGATCAGAAAACTCCACAGACGGTAGGTTTTCGTCTGAGGAGGTGGGCTCCTCTCCAGTTTCTTGAGTCTCCCCTGCCAATACTGACAAGGGAAATTCTGGAGAGTCCTCACCACTCTCAGAGGAGTTCTGGCTATCACATTCCTGGTACATAGGGGCACCAGTGGGGGGCTCAGGATCATCCCACAGTTCCCAGAACTTCGGAAAATCTCTTCCCACAATGGCATCATGCGGTAATTGAGATACTAACCCCACTGGATGAGAGAGGGTACCTTTGGGGGTCTCGAAACACACTGTAGTCACTGGATACTCTCGGGTGTCCCCATGCACACAAATAACAGCTACCTTGCTATTCCCAGAGACCTCTGTTTTAACTAATTCAGCCTTTATCAGGGTCACAAGGCTACCTGAATCCAGTAATACCACAACATTTCTACCATTAATACACATTTTGCATAAATGTTTCTCAGTTCCCCGAATGGCAGTGCATGCGACTGTCGCACACAGCGACTGACGTCTGTCCGTCAGAAAGTCACATTGCATGGGTTCCTCCACAACCGGGCAATTTGCTGCAATATGTCCCGCTTGCCGGCAGCGGTAGCAAACAATCCTTTTGGCTGCCTCTTGAGCCCCTGACTTCCCAGGCTGTTCTCGCCAAACTTTGGGTAGAGCTCCCACCCTCTCACTCTCTCCACCCTCACCCCTTGGAATCCTCTTATCCGCCCCTGGGGATGGTCTGGTCTTAGGGTGGAAAGTCCGAGAGTCTCTGGAAGAGGCCGTCAGGTTCTCTGTAGCCAAGTATTTCTCTACACGATCCACAAGACCACCGGCCGTCTCTGGGTCTCCATGGCTTACCCACTTTTGGATGGCAGTAGGAAGAGCTCTCAAAAACCGATCCATTACAACACGTTCCACAATCTCTGGTGCGGACAAAGTCTCTGGCTGTAGCCACTTCCTGCTCAGGTGAATGAGATCATACATTTGAGACCTGGGGGGTTTTCCAAGCTGGAAAGTCCAGTTATGCACACGCTGAGCCCGGACAGCCAGGGTGACACCCAGCCTTGCCAATATTTCAGCTTTTAGCATCACATAGTCTTTTGCTTGGTCAGGCTCTAGGTCATAGTAAGCCTTCTGCGATTCACCAGTTAACAGAGGAGCCACCAGTCCAGCCCACTGCTCCTCAGGCCACTTTTCTCTTTCAGCAGTCCTTTCAAATGTGGTCAAAAATACCTCTGGATCATCCTCTCCAGTCATTTTTGTCAATAAACGACTCACCCCAAAGGACGCGGTATTAGTGGGACGGCTTTCCTCACTGGTCTGCGGACGTTGCTGCATTACTGCTTCCATTTGTTGTAGTCTCTGCTCTTGCTTCTGTAACAGGTCTATGAAGCGGGCCTCAGATTGCTGCTGGGCTTGTTGATGAGCTTGCTGCTGGGCTGCAAGGCTCCTTTGCGAACCTGCATTTGTCTGCTGTTGATTGGCATTTGCTAGAGCCAGCTGTTTCAGTATCTCCTCCATGCTGGCTTAAAAAAAACTGCCACTGGTTCTCCACCAACTGTGAGGGGGTTAACTCAGTAGCGGGTGTGTGTGACCCCCTGGTTGGGCTCCCCACACAAAAACAGGGCCAGCAGACGGAGGTTGTGGTTTTCAAAATCAAAAGGTGCGGTTTATTTCTCTATGTACAGTGACAAAAACACAGCAAAGCCAAAAAGAAACATAAACAAAATAAATCCTGGTCAGTTTGACCTCTGACTAAACATGCAGGTTTCCTAAACTAACAACTGGGATCAGCCTGGTGCTGTCCTAGTCCCTAAGTCCCTGGTTTAGTAAAAGTCCAAACAAATAGCCACACAGGCTTTGCCTCACCGCACAGGGGTTCACTCTCCCTAGACAGTCCACACAGGTCTGGTTCCAGGCATGAGCTAACACCTAATGAATCTGGGAGTTCTTATAGAGGCCTAAATGAGCTGACAAGCTTCAGCTGGCCTCATCAACTCCCTGTCTGTACGACGCCCCACACTCTCCCTAGAGGTATGAGTCATCCATGAGCCTACTAGCCTCAGCTGGGCTTATACAACTCTCCACCCTAGTTGTATAAGTCAGCATAAAGCCTGAATCTGGGAGAAATATATCTACCCCCCTGGATGCAACCAGGTGACTTTACCTTCCTGCTGTCACATTAGTTACATATCTATTGTATATGGTTTAGCGCTACTATTTTTATCGTTTAAAATACTTTTCACATTACTATCTTGTTTAAGTTAGCAGCTTGTTAGGTTTATTCAATTATTCACATTTTTCTATGTGCGCACTGGTGGTATAATTGATCAAGGTGCGCGTGATTTTTTAACCATCATTTAGGGAAACAAAAAATAGCGACAATTGTGAAAAAAAACACAATATTTTCTACTTTTTGCTATAATAAATATCCAATTAACCACTTCCCGCCCAGTCAATAGCGAATTGACGTCCGGGAAGTGGTTGCAATATCGATACTGGACGTCATATGACGTCCTGCAGGATATTGCCTTGCGCGCGCCCGCGGGGGCGCGCAGCGCGGTGATCGGGGACGGCATGTGTCCCTCGGACACAGCGCTACCCCGATCACGGTAAACAGCCAATTTCATTGGCTGTTTACCATGTAATCGGCTGTGTCAAAGTCACAGCCGATCACCTGTCAAAACAAACTCGGCGGCGCGCTCCGTGCGCGCCGCCACAGGCTTGCAGAGCGGGGATCGGGGAAGGCGAGTGTCCCTTGGACACAGCGCGTCCCCGATCAGAGTAAACAGCCAATGAATTGGCTGTTTACCACGTGACCGGCTGTGTCCAATCACAGCCGGTCACAAATGTAAACAAACTCCACAGGAGTTACTACCTGATCCCTGCTCTCTCCTCACACACCGATCTGTGAGGAGAGAGAAGAGATCCGTAAGTTAGCTCAGTGTAGTTTGTCTACATAAGTTTACAGTGCACAACACGCCCCCCCCCCCATAAAGAGGATCAATCAGCCCATCTGTCAATCAATCACCCCACCTGTCAATCAATCACCCCACCTGTCAATCAATCACCCCATCTGTCAATCAATCAACCCATCTGTCAATCAATCAATCAGCCCATCTGTCAATCAATCAGCCCATCTGTCAATCATCTGTCACAGGCCCACCTCCATTGGCACTGCCACACAGGCTACCAGTACCGCCATCGGTACCAGTACCACCACCAGTACCGCCACCAGGCCCAGCATCTATACTGCCACACAGGCCCGCTACCAGTATCACCACTAGTGCCGCCATCGGTACCACCACCAGTACCACCACCCGTACCACCGTCGGTAGTGCCACCACCACCTGTACCACCACCTGTACCGCCATTGGTACCATCACCACCCGTACCACCACCACCTGTACCGCCATCGGTACCACCACCACCTGTACCGCCATCGGTACCACCACCACCCATACCGCCATCGCTACCACCACCACCCGTACCGCCACCGGTACCACCACCACCACCCGTACCGCCATCGGTACCACCACCACCTGTACCGCCATTGGTACCACCACCACCCATACCGCCATCGGTACCACCACACAGGCCCACCACTAATAACTCCATCGGTACTACCACACAGACCGCCACCACTACCACCAGCAGTACCATTACACAGGCCCACCAATAAGCACTGCCATAATGTCCCAAAGGGTTTACACACCTGAGGAGGCATATGCCATTCTTGCCATGTCGGATGATGAGAGCAGCGGGGAGCTCCCATTATCCGATTCTGGTTCGGAATACGAGCCAGTGGAGGATAGTGGCTCAGAGTCCGAGTCCCCGGAGGAAACCGTCCCTCCCAAAAGAATGCGATCGGCACCAAGATCAGCACCAAGATCAGCACCAAGATCAGGAGAACTGCCCACCACCAGCAGCGCCATACCCCAGGAAGAGGAGCCCAGTACAAGCAATGGAAATGCATGCCCAACCCGAAGAATCCAGCCCCAATCCTACCTTCCCGATGCCCTGGCAAACCCCTTATGGTTGCCTGCCAACTCAGGATCCGCTATCATCCCCCCTTTCACCGCACAGCCAGGTGTGCAGCCCGACACTACAAATTTTTCTAAATTTGATTATTTTTGTTTATTTTTCCCACAAGATTTGCTGCAGAATATAGTGGATCAAACGAATCTGTATGCATCCCAATTTATTGCTGCCAACCCCAATTCTTCCTACGCCCGCATCTTCCAGTGGCGGCGTCTAACATTGGAGGAATTTAAATTATTTTTGGGCCTTATGTTCAATATGGGGCTTACAAAAAAGAACAAAGTCCATTCATATTGGTCCAAACGCCCCATCCAACACATGCCCATATATTCCGCTGTCATGTCCAGGAAAAGATACGACATGATTATGCGCTTTCTCCACTTCAATGACAATTCACAGTGCCCTCCCCGAGATCATCCCAACTACGACAAATTGTACAAGATACGCCCCCTAATCAATGCCTTTTCCCAGCGATTTGAAGACGTTTTCATCCCAGACCAAAAAATTTGTGTGGACGAGTCCCTCGTACATTTCACCGGCCGACTGCAGTTCAAGCAGTACATACCAAGCAAGAGAGCCAGGTATGGGTTAAAATTAAATAAATTATGTGATCGAGCCACTGGATACGTCTGCAAATTCAGGATCTACGAAGGCAAAGACTCCCAGCTCCAGCCCCGTGATTGCCCCACATATATTGGAACCAGTGGGAAAATTGTCTGGGAGTTGGCATACCCCCTGTTCGGAAAAGGTTACCATTTATATGTTGATAATTATTATACCAGCCTGCCCCTTTTTCGCCACCTTTACAGTAAACAAACCCCGGCCTGCGGTACCTTAAAAAAAAAACGGAAGGGATTCCCACAAAATTTATTGACAAAAAAATTGCGACCTGGAGAATCGGCATCCATGAGGAACGAGGAGGTGTTGGCCATGAAGTGGAGGGACAAGAAAGATGTCCACATCCTCTCTACGATCCACAATGACACCATGGTGGAGATCCCAAGAAGACGCGGCTCCATTGTAAAGCCTGAATGTGTCCACGACTACAATTTGTACATGGGGGGGAGTGGATTTAAACGACCAGATGCTACAGCCCTACTTATCAACCAGAAAGTCCCATTATTGGCACAAAAAAGTTGCGTTTCACCTGTTTCACATGGCCCTTTTTAATTCGTTTGTCTGCTACCAAAAAGCAACTCAAAATCACCGACTCCACTACCTCCAATATATCGAAGATATCATCGATAGGATAGGATAGGACACCTCTGCCTGCTACCTGGACCTGTGCTTTGGCTGTGCTCTGGCTGTGCTGACAGTATCTCTGCCTGTGCGAACTATGGACAGTATTCCTGCCTGCTGCCTGGATGATTGCTTTTGCTGTCGCTGACCTCATCCCTGCCTGCTGCCTGGACCGATGCTCTCCTCTGTGGACCACTGCACTTCTAAAACCACAGGTAATCTTTTGTTATTTGGTATGTACCTGCTATGTGTTAGATATATGAAGGGCCTTCAAAAATGTGATCGGTAGTCAGAAAATGATATGTGCAATTAATGCTGCTAGAATGCCTGGAGGTGCTACTTGGATGTTGGGCCTCTGTATGTGGCCAGGCTGTGTAAAAGTCTCAAACATGTGGTATTGCCATACTCAGGAGGAGTAGCAGAATGCATTTTTGGGTGTAATTTTTGCTATGTACATATTATGTGTTAGACATATCTTATAAATTGACAACTTTGTGTAAAAAAAATGCATTTTAATTTTTTCTCCACATTTTCCAAAACCTTCTGGAAAAAAATGAACCGTTCAAAAGACTCATAATGCCTCATAGATTATACGTTGGGGTGTGTGCTTTCAAAAATGGGGTCATTTTGTGGAAAATTCTATTGTCCTGGTGCTCCAGGGCCTTCAAAATTGTAATAGGTGGTTGAGAAAGGATATGTGCGATTTATGCTTGTAGAACGCCTGAAAGTGCTACTTCAATGTTGGGCCTCTGTATATGGCCAGGCTGTGTAAAAGTCTCACACATGTGGTATCGCTATACTCAGGAGGAGTAGAAGAATGCATTTTGGGGTGTTATTTTTGCTATGTATATGCTATGCGTTAGAAATATCTTATAAATGGACAACTTTGTGTAAAAAAAATGCATTTTCATTTTTTCTCCACATTTTCCAAAACCATCTGGAAAAAAATGAACCGTTCAAAAGACTCATAATGCTTCATAGATTATACGTTGGGGTGTGTGCTTTCCAAAATGGGGTCATTTTGTGGAAAATTCCATTGTCCTGGTGCTCCAGGGCCTTCAAAAGTGTAATAGGTGGTTGAGAAAGGATATGTGCGATTTATGCTTGTAGAACGCCTGAAAGTGCTACTTCAATGTTGGGCCTCTGTATATGGCCAGGCTGTGTAAAAGTCTCACACATGTGGTATCGCTATACTCAGGAGGAGTAGCAGAATGCATTTTGGGGTGTCATTTTTGCTATGCATATGCTATGCGTTAGAAATATCTTATAAATGGACAACTTTGTGTAAAAAAAAATGCATTTTCATTTTTTCTCCACATTTTCCAAAACCTTCTGGAAAAAAATGAACCGTTCAAAAGACTCATAATGCTTCATAGATTATACGTTGGGGTGTGTGCTTTCCAAAATGGGGTCATTTTGTGGAAAATTCCATTGTCCTGGTGCTCCAGGGCCTTCAAAAGTGTAATAGGTGGTTGAGAAAGGATATGTGCGATTTATGCTTGTAGAACGCCTGAAAGTGCTACTTCAATGTTGGGCCTCTGTATATGGCCAGGCTGTGTAAAAGTCTCACACATGTGGTATCGCTATACTCAGGAGGAGTAGCAGAATGCATTTTGGGGTGTCATTTTTGCTATGTATATGCTATGCGTTAGAAATATCTTATAAATGGACAACTTTGTGTAAAAAAAATGCATTTTCATTTTTTCTCCACATTTTCCAAAACCTTCTGGAAAAAAATGAACCGTTCAAAAGACTCATAATGCTTCATAGATTATACGTTGGGGTGTGTGCTTTCCAAAATGGGGTCATTTTGTGGAAAATTCCATTGTCCTGGTGCTCCAGGGCCTTCAAAAGTGTAATAGGTGGTTGAGAAAGGATATGTGCGATTTATGCTTGTAGAACGCCTGAAAGTGCTACTTCAATGTTGGGCCTCTGTATGTGGCCAGGCTGTGTAAAAGTCTCACACATGTGGTATCGCTACACTCAGGAGGAGTAGCAGAATGTATTTTGGGGTGTAGTTGCAATTATGCATATGCTGTGTGAGAGAAAAAAACTGTTAATATGACCAGTTTGTGTAAAAAAAAATAAAAAAAATTAAATTTTCCCAAGAATTGTGGGAAAAAAATACAACTTCAAAAAACTCACCACACCTCTTAGTAAATACCTTGGACTGTCTACTTTCCAAAAAGGGGTAATTTTGGGGTATTTGTACTTTCCTCGCTTGTTAGTGTCTCAAGAAATGAGATATCCCTTCAGTACATCAGGCGTGATCAGATGTGATACATTTTCAGTGATTGCCACCATAGTTTGTAGACTCTATAACTTTCACAAAGACCAAATAATATACACTAATTTGGGTTCATTTTACCAAAGATATGTAGCAGTATACATTTTGGCACAAATTTATGAAGAAAAATTACTTATTTGCAAAATTTTACAATAGAAACTAAAAAAAAGTGTTTTTTTTTTTTTTTTAATTGCTGTTTTTTTGCTTATATCGCAAAAAATAAAAAACCCAGTGGTGATTAAATACCACAAAAAGAAAGCTCTATTTGTGAGAAGAAAATGATAAAAAATTTGTTTGGATACAGTGTAGCATGACTAAGTAATTGTCATTCAAAGTGTGAGAGTACTGAAAGCTGAAAATTGGTCTGGGCGGGAAGGTGCATAAGTGCATGGTATTGAAGTGGTTAAAAAGAAAAAAAAAATCTCCATTAGTTTAGGCCGAAATATATTCTTCTACATATTTTTGGTAAAAAAAAATCACAATAAGCGTGTATTGATTCGTTTGCGCCAAAGTTATAGCGTCTACAATATAGGGGATAGATTTATGGCATTTTTATTATTATTTTTTGTTTACTAATAATGGCGGTGATCAGCGATTTTTATCGTGACTGCGACATTGCTGCGGGCAGATGGGGACACTTTTTTGGGACCATTGACATTTATACAGCGATCAGTGCTAAAAATAGCCACTGATCGAGGGGGCGTGTCCGGATGTAGACCGAGGAAGACGTGCTGCTGTGGAGCTCCGCACATCCTGACTTTATCTACTGCCATCCTGCCTACCCACCGCTCTGGTGAGCCCCCAAACTTACCCTGCGGGTTCCTGAACGTCCCCTGCCTCGGCCCCAGCTTGAATTTTAGGCCCTGGTCATTCGATCGTGCCGCTACCAAGCCTGCGGCTAGCTCTGTGCTCCTGGGACCCGCCGCCATCTTGCGGCCTGCTGACATTCCCGCATCCTCCGAGCTCAATTGCCGCGGTCCGCGGGGCTGGATGTGACTCATCCACGTCCGCCTGGGGCACCAGTGGCGGGGAGGGTGGTCTGGACCTGTGCTGAAGCCACCTGGGGACCTCGGGGGGTTGATTCCCCAAGTCCGCGGCCTACCGCCATCTTGCAGCCTACCGCACTTCCCGCAGCCTCCGTCCTCAATTACTCTATGCCGCGGGACGAGCGGCGAACATCCACGTCCTCCTGAGACGCCATCCGTGCGGGGGGGGGGGGGGGTTGGCAGTACATCTGAGGACTTTTAAAGGGCTGCTCCCCCGCACCCACACCCGTGGCCCACCGCCATCTTGCGGCCTACGATACCAGCCCCATCCACCGGACATTGTAAGACAGTCATCCCTTTCCTCCTCCTGTGGTCCTTGGGTGGGACTGACTGCTCCACAGCACTGCGGGGGGGGGGGGGGGCTGTCTCGCTCCTGCATCTCTCCACCTCGTCAACGCTACAGCCTCCATCCTGCCCCCTGGACTGAGCCCCCTGCCCACGAACCCCCTCTGAACTCTCCTTAATCTTGGGGTGAGGCTTGGATGGGCTGCCCTAAGACCCGCTACTCCACAAACAAGGGCCCGAAGGCTCCTCATATCCCCCCCTCAGCGGTTGCTTTGTCTGCACGGCGGTCCGCGACTGGGATGGCGGCCAATACACAGATGGCTGCGGAGTCGGGGGTGGCGGCGACCCCCACGGGAGTGGAGATCCTGGCGGCCATCACATCCTGTAAGGAAACTCTGACATCTAAGATTGACTTCTTGACAGTGGATGTCGGTCTCATCCGTCAGGATATGGATAAATTCCGCTCACGCATCGCGTAGGTGGAGGACAGGGTCTCCACGGTGGAGGATACGGTCCGGTCGGACTCCAGGGAGGTACGGGCCCTGCAACTTCAAGTGAAAGCGCTTCAAGAGCGCGCAATAGATACCGAGAACCGCCTCAGGCGGAACAACATCCGCATAATTGGACTGCCCGAGAGGGCTGAGGGCCCTAGACCTGCTGAATTTACTGAACAGTTACTGACCACTCTGTTTGACCTGGGTACCACGCCATCTACTTTTGTGGTTGAAAGAGCCCATAGGGTTACGCCGCTCCCTCCGAAACCTGGGGCCCCTCCACGCCCCTTCCTGCTACGACTGCTGAATTACCGGGACCGCATTCTGGCGGCGGCACGAGCTATGCCTGAAATTAAATATGAAAATACCAGACTGCTTTTCTTCCCAGATTTTTCTCAGGAGGTACAGCAACGTCGCAAGTCCTTTACTGATGTGAGACGCCGACTCCGGGAGAAGGGGATACGCTTTGGCCTGTTGTATCCCAGCAGACTGCGAATCACTGATGGTAACAACACTCACTTCTTTGGCACCCCGGAAGCTGCGGCGGCGTGGCTAGATGCCAGGTAACTACACAAGGCCGAGGATCCAAGGTAGAATACATCCAGCAGGGAGCAGGTGCGCATCACTTATCCCATTAATGGCCATCTCTCTTGCTTCATGGTGAATCCCAACACCACCCCCTTCTCTGTCCCCAATCCTGTTTCTCCCTGCTGACTTCCACCTTTACTCCATCTGCGTAAGTGTTGACTTCTGCTGGCTGGACTGCCACTTACTCCTGCCTAAGGAGCTCCAACAGCAACTACTGAACTGCCCCGCCCGTGAACCGAGGTGACCCAAGTTGTCCCTTGTCTCCCTTTCCACACTTTGGACCCCCACCCAAAGTCGAGACGGACTTCCCCGGAGAGTTCTCCCCCACCTGCGGTCCTACGGGCCGACTTCTTGAGGTCGCAGTGACCTAAGGATTCTATGTTTTTTTCAGTTATGGGACGAAACCCTGCATCAGTTTTTATGGCTCTTTGGCCTTTTTTTATGGCCCTTGAGCTAGGTTTGTATGATGTTTGAGTAGGGTGTTATATGTTTTGGGGAGGAGGGTTTCATTGTTATGAAGGTCCAGATAATTACTGTGTTGCTCAATTACCTTATTGGTTTCTGAACCTACTGAATAGGTGTACCAATGCTGGGTTTACTTATATGTGTTGGGTTAATGGGCTCATCCTGCTCCTATTTCCCCCTGGTGTTCCTTGATGGCTCCCCCGGACGCTGAGCTCCTGACCATTCTGTCATGGAATGTTCGGGGGCTTAACTCAAAATTTAAAAGATCACTATTTTTCCAATATTTGAAATTGCACAATCCCCACATAGTACTACTGCAGGAGACGCATTTAACCGGTAGCAAGGTTCTGGCTCTGAAGAAACCCTGGGTGCAAAGGGCGCTTCATGCGACCTACTCTTCGTATTCTCGAGGGGTATCTATCCTGATTAGCAAATGTATACCGTGTGTGATTCATGATGTTCATCTGGACCCCCAAGGGAAATTTGTTATGGTAGTGTTGAGTGTCTATAACCAAAAGTATGTTATTGTGAATGTCTATCTGCCTCCCCCGAGTTAGATACAGACTCTGTACACTCTCTATGAGAGGCTGGCTCCGCATTGCCCAGCACGGGTTCTGTTTATGGGAGATTTTAATGCTACACTGTCCCGTGACCTGGACAGGCCTTCCCCCCAATCCAATTTTAATTCTGATCTCAGAACGTGGGCTCAGGCCACGGAGTTCCAGGAGGCATGGAGGTGGCTTCATCCCCATGATAGAGTGTACTCATGCTTTTCGACCACATTTCGAACCTCCTCCCGCATTGATCTGGCTTTTGCCAATTCCACCATGCTGGCTAACGTTCAAGAAGCATGTTACCTTCCATCTGGCCTCTCTGACCACCACCCCCTTAAATTGACCATTAGGACCACCAGGTCGCGGAACAAAGCCCTTTGGAGGTTACAACCCCATTGGATCAACAACAATGCTGTCCATGGCAGAGTTCTCTCTCCCCTGAGGGGAATATTGGGCGCACAATGCGGGGCTGGCTTCTCTGGAGATGACCTGGGACGCCTCCAAGGCTCACAGCAGGGGTCAGTATATCTTGGCTGTGGCGGCGGTAAAGGCGGAGCTGGGAGACAGGTATCTGACCTACAGCGTAAGGTGGACGAGGCACTGAATCAGTATTCAGCCTCGCCAACGGTCATCAATTTTGAGCACCTTTCGTCGCTTAGGCGGGAACTACATCTCCATGTTTCAGATACCACTAGACTTGGTATACAGAGTAGCAGACAGGAATACTTTGAACATGGAGACAAAAATAGCAAACTACTAGCGCTGCTAACGCAGCAGGACAGGCCCTCAGCGGTTATATCGGAGATCCTCATGACAGATGGCATTTTAGTCACCTCTCAGGAGGACATTCTGTCTGCGTTCACCATGTTTTACACCTCTCTGTATGTCTCCTCACTTCCTGACGGGTTTGACCCTACACCTATGATCTCTCTACTGGACACGCTAGCCCTGGGATGGCTCTCTGACACGGAGAGGCAACTCCTTGTCTTGGAGATCACTCCAGAAGAGGTCACACTGGCCATTAAATCTTTTCCGGCAGGTAAAACCCCAGGGCCGGACGGCCTGCCCATTGAGTACTATAGGGCCCACACGGAATTGCTCGCCCCCAAACTAGCTCAGATGTTTCAAGCCTGCTTGAACTAAGACTCCTTACCGCCCTCTATGAGAGAAGCCCACGTAGTTCTCATGCCAAAGCCTAATAGGGACCCTAAGTTGTGCGCCTCCTACAGGCCAATTGCACTTCTCAACTGTGATCTGAAAATTTTGACCAAGTTATCGGCCACTAGACTTAACGCAGTAATAAAATCCCTGATTGACTCTGATCAAACGGGCTTTATGCCCGGTAGGTCTACAGACATTAATATACACAGATTATTCTCTAATATTCATGCCCCCCATACTAACCAGGGTACTAGGACCATTGCCACCTTAGATATGGAGAAGGCATTCGACACAGTGGAGTGGGTCTATCTGTGGGAGGTGCTTAGAAGAATGGGGTTCCCGTTAAAATTTATAGGTTGGATACGCACACTTTATACTGGTCCCACGGCATGCATTAAACTGAATAGCTCCCTGTCTCCTGCGTTCCCCCTGCAGAGGGGCACCAGGCAGGGATGCCCTCTCTCCCCGGCGCTCTTCGCCCTGGCTGTGGAGCCTATTGCTGAAGCCCTTAGGAGCTCGGCCGAGGTCCGTGGTCTTTGGGTGGGCTGGCTGGAGGAGAGAGTGGCTCTCTATGCGGACGATATGCTCCTTTTCTTGAATGACGCTGGTGACTCTTTGCGGGGCGCACTTGGTGTCATGGATGCCTTCTCCGCCTTCACGGGGCTGAGAGTGAACTGGCACAAGTCTCAGTTGTTTCCAGTGGATGCGGGGGCCAGGTCCTCCTCACCATCCTCTCTCCCACTTCAGTGGGTTGAACAGTTTACCTATTTAGGAGTTGTTGTCTCAAGAGAGAGTGGGGACTTTGTGCGACTCAATCTCGACCCTGTCTTGGTAGTCATTAAAGCCAAACTAAAAGCGTGGAGTAATCTCCCCCTTTCTCTCATTGGGCGTATTAATCTGCTCAAGATGAAAGTCCTCCCTAAACTTACATACATTTTTCGGAACTTCCCTCACTGGCTGACTAAAATGTTCTTTAATTCCCTCAGGCAACTCTTCCTCTCCTTTATTTGGGGGCCCAGGCTGCCTAGATTCAAATATTCCACCTTGACCAGGCCTGTGGACAGTGGAGGCTTGGCTCTCCCTGATTGCTACAAGTATTACTTGGCCACCCAGCTTGTGACCGCCCATTGGTGGCTGCGGCCGGACCTGACCAACTCTGCAACGGTGTTGGAGGCAGCCATAGTGGGGTCTTTGGAGGCTCTGGAGGGTCTGTTATTCAGGGGGCCTAAAACGCCTCACAATCTCACCCCTTCGATGTGTACCACTCTGCGGGCATGGAAGGCGGGCGAGGCACTGAGGACACCTCAGCCGAACTCTTGGTCTCCTCACACCCCCCTGTGGCTGAATCCTAACCTATCGCACTTCAACACTATCCCGGATCCGCAGGCCTGGGCCAAATACAAAATACTGACCCTCAAACATATTATCACCAACAGAGACCTCACCCCCTTTCACATTTTATGCGCCAAATTTAATGTGCCTGAGCGGGCCCATTTTAGATATCTCCAAATTGCACATGCCTACAGGTGCCAATTTTTAGGCAGGCCAGTTGAATTGGTATACTCTGAGCTAGAATCCACCCTCCGGGTGAAAGACCTAGAGAAGCCCACGTCTCAGCTCTATGGATCCCTACTGGTTGCTGCTGTCCCCAAGCTGTCTTCCCTCCGCAGGAAATGGGTGGAGGACATACCGGGGCTGGATGAGGACGACTGGAGGGAGGTTTTGGACTTTCCCTTCTCCCCCCTGGTCTCAGCAAGGGACAAATTGGTCCAATATAAAATTGTACATAGAGCTCACTACACACCTCACAGGCTGCACCAGATGTCGCCGGAGCATTCTCCGGAGTGCTGGCGCTGCTCCTACCAACCAGGGGGTTTCTTCCACATTTTCTGGGCTTGCCCAGCAATCTTACACTATTGGAATGAAGTGCTACAGGTGATCACTAAGGCCACTAGGACTTGCGTCCCGTATGATCCTATATACTGTCTGCTAGGGCTAGTTGACCAATTGCCTATGATCAGAGCCAGGAAAACACTCATATCCCTGCTACTATACTATGCGCGCAAAGCCATTACGATGAACTGGAAACAACCATCTCCCCCCTCTGTCAAATTCTGGAAAAGCCTAGTTAATGCCAGTTTGCCCCTATATAAAGCCACTTACACGACCAGAGGATGCCCGCAAAAATTTGAGAAGGTGTGGAGTTGTTGGCTAGATGACAGAAGCACGGCAAATGATATAGTGACTACTGCCTAGACTCACAATGTATCCGTAGCTTAACACTTTATTAACCCAATTTTCTTTCAGGCTGCTTTCCTCTATTGATATCACTTTGAGCATGGATTATCTTGAATTGACCCTCTCCCCACGTCTGGGGTTCTAGTATAAGTTAAGTTAAACTGTATGTGTTATTTGTTGCCTTGTGGCGGTATGATGCCCAAACAGAGTAACTGCCCCTACGTGGGCAAATGTTAAGCCCTTGCACGGGCAAAATGTGTGTGTCCATAAAAACTTCAATAAAAAGATTTTGATAAAAAAAAAAAATAGCCACTGATCAATGTATAAATGTCATTGGCAGGGAAGGGGTTAACACTAGGGGGCGATCAAGGGGTTAACTGTGTTTCCCAGGTGTGTTCTAACTGTGGGGGGATGGGACTGACTAGGGTAGGAGAGAGATCGTTGTTCCTACTTAGTAGGAGCACACAATCTGTTTCCTCTATCTTGAAAGAAACAGGATTTGTGTGTTTACACACACAGATCCCGGTTCTCGCTCTGTCACGAGCGATCGCGGGTGCCTGGTGGTCATTGCGCACACCTGCTGAAGCGTCCTAAAGAGACGACGTACTGCTAGACAGCTCGCGCAGGGGAGCCAACTTGCAGTAGTATAACTGCGGCGGCTGATCGGGAAGGGGTTAATTTCAATGGCCAAAATAAATATCCATATTAGATCATCCTCAATGCAATAGTTACTACCCTCCCCAGCCGCTGAGCTTGTCACAGTGACTGACGATAGGTTATTAGGGGTGGGCAGAGCTTGATGGTCCACCTTACGTTCAACTGACTGTGCTTGGCAGTGGGTGGATTCATAGCTGTTTTCAGTCCAATATCAGGTCTCATCAGGCTTGACTAGGGGTGCAACGGATCAAAAAACTCACGGTTGGGATCGTTCCTCGGATCAGAGTCACGGATCGGGTCATTTTTCGGATCACCACCATATATAGTCCCCACTGTAATATCCACATCTCCCCCCACTGTAATATCCACATCTCCCACACTGTAATGTCCACATCTCCCCCACTGTAATGTCCACATCTCCCCACTGTAATGTCCACATCTCCCCCTCACTGTAATATCCACCTCTCCCACACTGTAATGTCCACATCTCCCCCACTGTAATGTCCACATCTCCCCACTGTAATGTCCACATCTCCCCACTGTAATATCCACATCTCCTTCACTGTAATATCCACATCTCCCCACTGTAATATCCACATCTCCCCCCACTGTAATATCCACATCTCCCCCACTGTAATATCTACATCTCCCCACTGTAATATCCACATCTCCCCACATCTCCCCCACTGTAATATCCACATCTCCCCACATCTCCCCCACTGTATATAGCCCCACTGTATAGGAAGATCGTCTGCTCTTACCAGCAGGCGGGTGATGATGACGTCAGCGCACGCTCTAGAGGAGCTCACCTAGGCCGCCGCCGGGTGTACTAAGATGGCCTCCGCTCCGGAGCTAGGCCGAAGCCGCGGCCTTTCCTAGGAGCTCAATTCGCGGATCGCCTGGTGTGCTGATCCAAACAGGTTGACCCGTTCAGATCATGGATGAATGACGATCCGTTGCACCACTGGGCTTGACCCACCCAGTGACAAGTAATTTCCCAAATATGGATCTTCAGCCATGCATTTTTTAAGCTTAGTTTTTTATAGAGTGGGGACGATTTAGAATATTTGTCATTTGATCTGCCACAGTGACAGGAAATGTCAGTGACAGGAAAAGGTTGCCAGTAAAAAATATGGCTATAATGCTCGGCTCGGAACTGCGCATGTACAGTACCGATCCGGAGCTGGTGGAGACAATCCGAGTGCCTGCTGCAGTTTGTTTGAGCAGCTCCGATGGGGGTGGTTCTGGAGGAGGCGGTGCCTGAGCGAGTTGTGTGATGTCATGGTGCAGGGGAGCCGAGCAGTGTGGCCAGAGCCTCGTGTGCGGATCTGTGGGACAAGAGCAAGGCAAGCCAGGAGCAGGACTATCAGTGCTGTTTGCACAGTAGTGGACTGAAGGGACCACCTGGCATGGAGGGAGATTGTCACTATGAGTCAGGAGGGGACGTGCCATGTCAATGAGGAGTCATTATTATCTGTGCTGCTGCTGTCAGTGTCACTGTGAAAGTCAATTTCATGTGTGTGTGCCACCCATTCTAATTTATTGCCCTCCTGTGTACTGTCCCTGAGCTACTCACTTATTATATCGACAATAAAGTAAGAAATATGTTTTTTGCCTCAAAGTGATTGTAAAGTCTCAATTTGTTCCTATAAAAATTTAAACATGTTATACTTACCTGCTCTGTTGCAGTGGATTTGAACATAGCAGCCTGAATCCTCCTCTTTTTAGTCCATCTTTGGCTCCCCTGGCCCCTCCCTCCTGTTCAGTGCCCCCACAGCAAACAGCTTGCTATGGGGGCACCCAAGCCGAGTGTTCTGTCTTAACTACAAAGCGATAAAGTTCATCTCCAGGTTTAAGTAGGCCTTACTCAAGCTGGTTAATATTCATCCCTTGCATCGATACAGGCAGTTTAACTCAATGAATAAACTCACAGTTAGGACGACAGACGATGAATCCTTTCGAATGTTCCGTTTAATGATGGATATTCATAGGTAGAAAAACGTTGCAGTTGTAAGCCAAGTGTAAGATGTTTAGCATGGAAGATATACAGGAGTAATGACCAGAATCAGGAAGTGGAGGAGATATATAAAGAACTACGGTGAGAGGGAGAGTTCAGCTAGAAAGAAGGGGACAGATCTTAAAGACACAGAGCAAGAATAATCACATAGTGTAACACAACCCTCCCCGTCTGAAATCTTTAGATTTCATAACCTCAAACTAAAATATATATTTTCAAAAAGTCCAATACTGACGAATGTCCTGGAACCTGTAATGAAAAACATGCAACAAGCAAATAATAAACGTAAGTTCAACAGGATGAAGAACATAAAGTCACAGTATGAGGTCTTCAAATAATTCCAAAGTTCTGAGCAGAACCTGTAGATGGCAGCAATGTACTCCCCGCCGTGCCAACAGCATGGCTAGTCCTTGCACAAGTCACTCACCTGGCAAAAGGAATACTAACTCTGTAATTGGTCGACTAAAGGTTTGTGTCGGTCCTCCCTTGGTTACCTTGACTTCTACCTTCCAGACTTTGTTATCGTCACTGGGCATAACTTTAGTAATAAGACCCATAGGCCACTCATTCCGACAAACTTCCTTGTCTTTTAGAAGGATGAGGTCTCCAACCTTAAGATTCGGCTTAGATGCTTGCCATTTGTTACGACCTTGAAGGTGGTGAAGATACTTTTTCTTCCAGCGATGCCAGAACACATTGGCTAGATGCTGCACCTGCTTCCATTGATGATCGTAACGGTGTGACCGCAGCTTCTGTTTTGTACTTACAGAAGTGTGTGGT
Organism: Rana muscosa; assembly: GCA_029206835.1. NCBI lineage: Eukaryota > Metazoa > Chordata > Amphibia > Anura > Ranidae > Rana > Rana muscosa. Next base: position 458,471,852 of record CM055116.1, on the reverse strand, counting down.
GAGATGTTCATAGTTCTTATTTCCTTATCATCTTCAGGGTTTACTAGCCCATAGGTGGTGTCAATAGGGAGTAAGTAAGAGTCCTCACACAGAAACCTTGGAGGTGACAGCCATAGGCTGTCCTGAAGAGCAGCAGGTGACACGGCTCTGGTCCCACAGTCAGCTGGGTTGAGTTCAGTGGGAACGTGATGCCATTGACTTGGTAGAGAGAATCTCTTGATACGTTCAACCCTGTTGCTGACGTACACATAAAATTGTTTTGTTTGGTTGTTTATGTAACCAAGTACTACCTTACTGTCTGTATAGAATGTGAAAGAATCAATTGTAGTGTCCATTTCACTTCGTATGACCTCTGCAATTTCTACTGCTAGCATGGCTGCACAAAGTTCAAGTCTTGGTATGGTATGTGCAGGCTTGGGAGTGAGTTTTGCCTTGCCTAGGACAAAACTACAGTGTGATTCTCCATTCAGTTCAGAGGTCTTCAAATAGGCTACTGCAGCAATAGCTTCAACTGATGCATCAGAGAAAATATGAATCTCTCTCCGGTTAGCAGTTGAAGTGGAACCTGGAACATAGCAACGGGGGATTTTCTGAAGTTTTTCTAGTGACTTCAAAGAATATCTCCACCTTTCCCACTTGTGTTGATTCTCACTAGGCAAGGGAGTATCCCAGTCTATGTTCTCAGTAGACAACTGTCTTAGTAAAATCTTACCTTGAATGGTAACTGGAGCAAGGAAACCCAGTGGGTCATAGATGCTATTCACCACGGACAGGACTCCTCTCTTAGTGAAGGGTTTGTCACAAGTTGACACTTGGAAGGTGAATTTGTCTTGTTTTATGTTCCACAACAAACCCAGACTTCGCTGTACAGGGGGCACATCTGTACCTAAGTCAAGGTTTTTTAGACTAGTGGCATAGTCCTCAGAGTGAAAGGCATTCATAAGTTCCTGGCTGTTGGATATAATCTTGTGTAGTCTAAGGTTAGCTACAGACAGCATTTCCTTTGTTCTGGTGAGAAGATCAATTGCTTCTTTAGCAGTTGGAAAGGACTTAAGTGCGTCGTCAACGTAGAAGTTTCTTTCAACAAATTGACGGGCATCAGATCCATATTCAACTTCTCCAGTCTGAGCTGTTCTCCTTAGCCCATAAGTTGCCACTGCTGGGGAAGGACTGTTACCGAAGACATGTACCTTCATGCGATAATCTATAACTTCCTTGTTGAGGTCATTGTCCTTGTGCCATAGAAACCTGAGGTAGTTTCTGTTGTCTTCTCTGACGATGAAGCAGTGAAACATCTGTTGAATGTCAGCCATTACTGCTACAGGCTCTTGTCTGAAACGAATCAAGACTCCTATTAGACTGTTGTTCAAGTTGGGTCCAGTAAGGAGAATGTTGTTAAGAGAAACACCTTCGTGCTGAGCACTGGAATCAAAGACAACTCTGATTTGGTCTGGTTTGCGTGGGTGATACACGCCAAAGGATGGAAGGTACCAGCATTCTTCTCCCTCCTTTAGTGGGGGAGCAGGCTCTGCATGATCTCTGTCAAATACATTTTGCATAAAGTCCACAAAGTGCTTTTGCATCTGTGGTTTCCTGCTTAAGTTTTGCTTTAAAGAGGAGAATCTACTGATGGCCTGCTCTAAGTTGTTGGGCAATCTCTCTCTTGGGAGACGAAAGGGTAGGGGTGCTACCCAGTTATTGGAGTCATCTTGAAAGAACTCATTGTCCATTACCTTGATGAATTCTTTGTCTTCCATTGAAGGAGCCAGTATGTCATCTTTACTGGTTGCATTAAACACTGTAGAGCCGAAGTCGCCATCATGGCAGGAGAAAGGGCTTGTGTCACCTGAGATACCATGTTGCCATTCGTGGCTGGCTATCTTCTCTTTCACCCAGTAGTGATGTGGGCATGGCTCAAAGTAAGTGTTTCGGCCATTTGGCAGAACATTTGTCTTGAATGACGAAATGTTGGTAGGTCTTTTCATTTTGCATATACAGACATTGCCTATGATGACCCACCCTAGATCCGTGCGCTGGGCAAATGGGGCATCTGGGGGTCCACTGACTTGTCTGTGTACCTTGTGAACTCTTAGAATGTCTCTTCCTAACAGAAGAAGGATCTGAGCATCTTTGTCAAGCAGCGGTATCTCATTTGCTATTACCTTAAGGTGAGGATGATGGAAAGCAGCAGCTGGAGTAGGGATTTCTTCCCTGTTAGCAGGTATCTGATTGCACTCAACAAGTGTAGGTAAGGGTAATTGCAAGTTACCTTTGAGAGAAGATACCATGAGTCCATGAGCCCTTCTTCCAGAAACCTCTATAGTTCCACTACAGGTACCCAAGGTGTAAGGATGAGCTTCGCCTTTTATTTCAAATAGATTGAACAATTCCGATTTTGCAAGTGATCGATTGCTCTGATCGTCTAAGATAGCATATGCCTTTAGAGACTTTTCTGGTTGATCCTTGTGGTATATGTTCACCAAGCATATCTTAGCACAGGACTTACCACAGTGGTCTTCTCCACAAACTTCAGTGCAGGATGAAGAAATGATGGTAGAATTAGGCACTTGGTCTGTATTCTCCCCGCCATGCGTTAACCTGGGAGGATCGTTGGCAGGTTGTGCAGAGCTGGGCTCAAGAGGATGGAGGGCTTGCACATGTTCTTCAGAGCCACACTCTATGCACTTGATGGACACATTACAGTCCCTTGCAAAATGTTCTGTAGAAGCACAGCACCTGAAACATACCCTAAATGTCTTTAAAAGCTCCTTGCGCTCTTCCAGAGGCTTTTTCCTAAAGCCGATACATTTATTGAGGGGGTGTGGCTTCTTGTGTATGGGACACTCTCTGTTAGGGTTTTCAATCTTCCTACTCTGTTTGTTCGTGGCCAGAACTGTGGTAGGAGTGGGAAGGATGTCAGTCTTTTTTACGGACACTGGGCCTCTATGGTTTCTATAGTTGCCCTGAAGACTGGTACTCTTAGGAAAGGGTGAGAAGAGGCTGTACTCACCGTAGGAAAAACTTGGATCGTTCTTGGTCTCTGCAATTTCCCTGATGAATTCACAGAAGAAAGAGAATGGAGGGAAGGAAACCTTGTTCTCTCTTTTGTATGATGACCCTAGTGCAGTCCATTTCTCTTGCAAACCATACGGGAGCTTGGAGACAATTGGGTTTACCCCTCTTGGAGTGTCAAGGTAACTGAGTCCAGGTAGTTTTGGGTCTGTCTTGGCTAGCTGAAGCTCAAGGAGAAGGTCACTCAGTCTCTGGAACTCCTTGTTGTCCTTACCGGATATCTTTGGGAAAGTTTCCAGACGCATGAACAAAGCATTTTCTATAGCTTCTGGACTGCCATAACTTTGCTCTAGTCGCTCCCATGCAGCTGTGAGGCCTGCAGTAGGATTGTCCATGAAAACCGATCTTAATGGCTTAACACGTGCAGCAGATAGAGGACCAAGCCATTTGATCAGCAGATTCAATTCTTGATCAGCTGTAATGCCAATATTGCTGATTGTAGTTCTGAAGGCACATTTCCAACTTCTGTAGTTCTCAGGTTGGTCATCAAAACTTGTAAGACCGGTCTTTGTGAGCTCTCTGCGAAGCATGTACCCCACAAACTCTTCTGTCTCAGTTGTCTCCACCTTTATGTGAGATGCTGTTGGCTGTATGGTGCTGATTGCGTTAACTTTGACATTGTTGTTAAAGGACACAGGGAAATATGGTGCAGCAGATGCATCCAGGTGAGTTGCTTGCTTGAAGTCAGTTGTTCCAATGGTACGCTGATTCAAGGCTGTACCGATGACTGGAGATTGATGACTTGCTTGAAGCTTGCGCTGATGCTCTGTGACGTATGAAGGCAGGCTAGGTTGGCAGGTAGGAAATGCAGTGGAGTGATTTTGAGTGCAGGAAGTTGCTGGAACCTCTTTAACTTGAAGCTGTGAAGGAGTCTCTATGTAGTCGGGAGCATTGGAGACAATGGAGTGTGCACTGCAGTGGCTTAGGGGGGTCTTCCATATCTGCTATGTTTAGGTTAATGCTGTCTTTCTCACTTGCACCTTCGTCTGCACTGATAGCTTGCTGTAGGACCCTTAGCTTTGCCATAGTTGCGTCATGTTTACACTGTTCATTTAAGGTTTCCATTGTTGCTCTTTGACGTGCTGACTGCGCTTCCAACTCTGCTCTTTGACGTGCTGACTGCGCTTCCAACTCTGCCCTTTGAGCTTCCAACTCTGCTCTTTTTTCTGCATATGCCACCTGCACTTTGCTGGCTTCCACTTCAGCGCGGGCATTAATAAGTCGCTCACTGAGTGTTGAGTATCTTGAACTATGGGATCTTGACGAGTTTTTAGAACATCTGGTGGGAAACAGATCTGTGAGATGCAGTGTCCTGTAACAGCTTTATTTTTGCTTCTGCCTTTAATCTGGTTTGCTGGATAAAACTGTCTCTTTCAATATTGAGAGCATTGACGCGCTTTAATTGTGTCATCGCAATTTCTGTATTTATGTTTTGTAAAACATTAGTGAATTTGCTGCTGGTAAGCTGATAAAGCTCATATGAGGCAGAAAGTTGTTTAATGGCGCCCTCTAGCGTCAGTAGTTCACGTTCAACAGACACTGTATTCGCTTCAGCAAGGATTTTCTCCCAGACTAATTGCAAGCTATTTGACAATTCAGTCCTTGAAGCTTCATAATTCTCCATTACTTTCCAAGTGGGTTTAACTGAGCGTTTGGGTAACTCAGTTTCTTCAGGAACTTGTGAGGAAGGAGATGTGAGTTCACATGCAGAAGCTTGGTCACTCATGATAGCAGACTGACTGTGAAAGCAGGCAGGATCTGTGTGCTGAAATATGACACTGTGCAGATTGTCTCAGGCTATAAGGCTGCCATGTGCTGCTCTGTCCCTTCTGTCTTGCTATGAGGGCAGTAAATCTTGTCTGTATCAGTACTGACATGCAGAAATCTTGTAATTAGGCTGTGAAACTCTGTTTTTCTACTGTTCTGTCTTAACTACAAAGCAATAAAGTTCATCTCCAGGTTTAAGTAGGCCTTACTCAAGCTGGTTAATATTCATCCCTTGCATCGATACAGGCAGTTTAACTCAATGAATAAACTCACAGTTAGGACGACAGACGATGAATCCTTTCGAATGTTCCGTTTAATGATGGATATTCATAGGTAGAAAAACGTTGCAGTTGTAAGCCACATGTAAGATGTTTAGCATGGAAGATATACAGGAGTAATGACCAGAATCAGGAAGTGGAGGAGATATATAAAGAACTACGGTGAGAGAGAGAGTTCAGCTAGAAAGAAGGGGACAGATCTTAAAGACACAGAGCAAGAATAATCACATAGTGTAACACAACACCGAGTGACAGCTCCCTGTGTCCATTCAGACACGGAGCTCTGACCTGGCCCCACCCCCACCGCTTCTCTCCCCTGATTGGCTAGCTGACTTTGATTGACAGCAGCAGGAGCCAATGGTGCCCCTGCTGTGTCTCATCCAATCAGGAAGGAGAATCATGGATGGCTGAGACACTCGTGGACATTGCTGGACAGAGAGGGACCTCAGGTAAGTGTTAGGGGGGCTGTGGGGGTCTGCTGCACACAAAAGGCTTTTTATTTTAATGCAAAAAACTTTTGCCTTTACAATCTCGTTAATATCCACCTTTAATCACATTGCTAACTGCATATTGTACTTGTTTGTAGCTTAAATACTGAAATGTGCACTTTTGTAACTTTTGGAAATGGCAGTAAAAACTTGACTGTGCCAGTAAATTTTGGGTGTTCTGTCAGTAAATTTCAATCTGATAGGTTGGCAACAAGTGGTGGCCACTAATCTACATGTAGGGTGCCGGACGCATGGATTGCAATGTTTTTTTTTTTTTTCCAGAAGCACATGATTAGAGACAGAGGCTCTAATTGGTTTAATAAAAGAGTGGGTTCGGGGCGAAGAGCCCACCCAATTGTGTGACAATGGCAAATTAATATTCGCTATTGTCGTCCTGATTCTCCTCCCGGAAAATCAGGAAGTGGGCCCGAGACCCGATTGGCCGAGAGGTGAAGCGACTCTATTGGCCACTAAGGAGGAGATGCAGGTGGAAGCCGCTGAAGCTGCCCGCGACCTATATTGGGGAAAGTGCGGGGAAGGTGGGCGGATGGATGGGAGCGAGTGTTGTGTTGTCGATCGACCGAGCGACGGGGGGATTTTGACTGGCCGACCGAGACTGATGGACTGACCGAACGAGAGGGGACACCGGGCGGTTTCCCCAAAAAATGGAGCACCAGCCGCCACTATTGGCAACACTGATCTGCCATCACTAGGGATATTTCCTCTCATCCTGCCCCAGTGGCACTCACCTTGACACAGGATGTCACTGGGGCGATAAAGGAGAAAAAAAATTGAAGCTATAAATCATGATGCATTTCCCCACACTATACACAAATAAAGAAGCCACTCTAAAATGTGCTGCAAATCACTTGTTAAATGGACTGTAGTGCAAATCTGCAAAGGGCAAAAAACACAAAAAATGCATAGGTGTGCACCAGGCCTTAACTTGTTTCTGAATTGATTCTAATTTGCTGCTGATTTTCTTACAGCTGCTTATAATTTGCTTTAAAGCAGTATTAAACCCAAAACCAAAAATGTATTACATTGCAGCTTACAATCCTTAGATGTGGTGGTTCATTATATTTATATCATCACACTGGTGCGACAAACGCTCCGACATTGGGAACTCATGTCGCATGACTTGTGAAAATCCATGTTTCCTGTCTTAACTGGTCCGACACAAGTCGGTCCGACTTTGAAAATGCTCCCTGTACTACTTTGATCCGACTTTGATCCTACTTCAGCCCATTGAATATCATTGAAGTCGGATCAAAGTCGGAAGTCTTGCATGCTCCGACTTTGGCATGCGACTTGTCCTCTGGTGATCTTGAGGGGGAACTCCACGCCAAATTTTAAATAAAAAAACGGCATGGGTTCCCCCTCCAAGAGCATACCAGGCCTTTTGATCTGGCATGGATTTTAAGAGGACCCCCTACGCCCAAAAAACGGCGTGGGGTCCCCCCAAAATCCTTACCAGACCCTTATCCGAGCACGCAGCCTGGCCGGTCAGGAAAGGGGGTGGGGACAAGCGAGCGCCCCCCCTCCTGAACCGTACCAGGCCGCATGCCCTCAACATGGGGGGTGGGTGCTTTGGGCCCCAAAGCACCCTGTCCCCATGTTGATGAGGACAAGGGCCTCTTCCCGACAACCCTGGCCGTTGGTTGTCGGGGTCTGCGGGTGGGGGGCTTATCAGAATCTGGGAGCCCCCTTTAATAAGGGGGCCCCCAGATCCCGGCCCCCACCCTATGTGAATGAGTATGGGGTACATTGTACCCCTACCCATTCACCTGGGGGAAAAAAAGTTGTCAATAAAAAAACACACTAGACAGGTTTTTAAAGTAATTTATTAGGCAGCTCCGAGAAGAGGGAAGAAGACGTCGAAGAAGACCGGGCCACCGCTAGCAAGAGAGCTGGCAGAAGATAGCGGAGGAGCCCGGCAGAAGGCAGAAAGCACCGGAGAGCGGGAGGAGAGCGCGGAGAAGGCACCGGAGAGTAGGAGAAGAGGCCGGAGAGTCAGAAGAGACCCCTGAAGTCAGAAGAAGACCCCTGAAGTCGGAAGAAGACCCCCGGAGCTGCCTAATAAATGACTTTAAAAACCTGTCTAGTGTGTTTTTTTTTTTATTGAAAACTTTTTTCCCCCCCAGGTGAATTCACATAGGGTGGGGGGCCGGGATCTGGGGGCCCCCTTATTAAAGGGGGCTTGCGGATTCCGATAAGCCCCCCGACAACCACCGGCCAAGGTTGTCGGGAAGAGGCTCTTGTCCTCATCAACATGGGGACAGGGTGCTTTGGGGTGGGGGGGGGGGCCGCAGGGCGTCCCCCTGCCCCAAAGCACCCACCCTCCCATGTTGAGGGCATGTGGCCTGGTACAGTTCAGAAGGGGGGCGCTCGCTCGTCCCCACCCCCTTTCCTGACCGGCCGGGCTGTGTGCTCAGATAAGGGTCTAGTATGGATTTTGGGGGGACCCCCACGCCGTTTTTTTAGGCATAGGGGGTTCCCCTTTAAATCCATACCAGACCAAAGGGCCTGGTATGCTCCTGGAGGGGGAACCCATGCCGTTTTTTTATTTAAAATTTGGCGTGGAGTTCCCCCTCAAGATTCATACCAAACACAGTGCCTGGTATTGGCGGGGATCTAAGTCGGATCCCTGTTCATTAAAAGTCGCAGGGCAAAGTCGGATCCGTGTCGCACCAGTGTGAACCCAGCCTAATGCCGCGTACACACGATCGTGATTCACGGCGGTGAAAACACCGCCGTGAATCACGACATGAAATTAAATGAAAAACGAGGGAACGGCATTTTCCCCCACACACGACCGTTTTTCCCGTCATTTTTTTCTTTGTCGAGAAAAACGACCGTCTGTGGGCTCCGCGGCAGTGTCTCCCTATGGGAAAACTGCCGCGGAAAAAAATGATGGAAAAAACGATGAGAAAATTTAGAACATGTTCTAATTTTTCTCGTCGTTTTTCCTGCCGTATTTCTCAACGACAAAAACGGCATAAAGCCCACAGACGATCGTTTTTCTCGGCGGAAAAAAAAAATTTCATTTTTCCCGACGGGAAAAATGATCGTGTGTACGCGGCATTAGGCTTTTTTTCCCCTCTGTTTTCACCTGGTGATCTGGGCAGTAACACACCTCCTGTATTAGAGTGCCCTCTGGATGAAGGAGCACAGGGGGCACCTTTGGACAGCAGCATTGTTATTCTGGGGGGAGGGGAGTGTTAGGCTGGATGCACACTATACAATTTTCTTTTAGATTTACCAAAACCATATAATGGGAGGTAAAACCTAAACACTTTCAATTTGTATGAATCAGGCAGGCCCTTGTACTACATAGTTGAAGGTAAATCTTAAGGAAATCGAACAACAAAAATTGTATAGTATGTATCCAGCTTTAGATGTACGAGCAGTTTTTCTTCTAGTCACCCTGCCTGTGCAATATACATACAGTATAAATGTATTGGAAGAGGAAATTACCTTTTGCATTGGCTTTTTTCATAAAATAATTAGCGCCTTTTGAGTACAGAAAAAGGGCAAACACATGTCATATAGAAGGAAAAGTAATAGGCAGCATGCGAATACCTAGAAGGCATTTATGACAGACAACCACATTCCATGAATGTTTAAGACGCCTTTCTCTATAACAGGCATTCTGCCCTTTGTAAGCCAAGACGAGTATATCAAATGGGAGAAAACAGTCACATGATTTAGAACATAATGACAATAGAAACATACAGAATATGTAATATAGGGATAGTACCTTTGCCAAGATACACAGACTAGATATGGGACATACAAACAATAACTTTACTGGAGAGTGAGAGAGACAATAGCTACAGCTGCTCTCTGTAGCTGCTGCCCTACGGTGCTGAACTGGCTAACAGCTACATCAGCAAGAGGAGGGAGCTGCTGAGCAGGAAGTGTTCAATAGACTGAGTCAGGCAGCACTGCACTGTGGGAACTGTAGTCCAAAGGAGAGAGACTCTACTGTAACCAAGAGCTTTTGAACTGCATTTTCCACAGAAATATTGCCTGAAGGAGGGGATAGATCTGTCTTTTCTCTACAGGCTGTACAGGACACAGCTTCCTTTTGCCATGATAGAGACCGAAGAGTGCACACTGCTGTCCAGTGTGCACAATCACTGCTGCATATCAGTAGCCTAAGTGGGATCTGGAGTTGGGAATGCAAACAACCAGAGTCATCTGGGCGCAGAGCAGAGACTAAGCGCTGTGTGTGACCAGATGGTGAGCTGCAATATTGCTGGCACTGGTGAGCTTCTGCTGTGGGGATTTACTATCTGGTACTAGAGAGACTGAGCCCTTTAGGAACTGACCATACAGCCATATAGTAGCCTTATTGCTGCCTGCCGGTTTGACTAGGATGATTCACATGTGCACCAACAGTGCAACTGGGCCTAAACACTAGCTGGTTGAAGAGTTCGGCCTCGTACACACGGCCGAGATTCTCGTCGAAAAAAACATGTCGTTTTTTTCGACGAGATTCTTGGACAAGAAACTTGTCCCGGCCGAGTGTACAGACGCTCGATTCAAAGAACCTGCGGTTCTTTGAATGGAGCGTACGCGGTGACGTCATCGACTACGACGAGCATGCGCTCGTCACATTCAATGCCGTCGCCGCCATCTTGGTATACCCTACGTATGCCTAGGAAGCTACCGCGCATGCGTCAAATTCATTTCGAACATGCGCGGGCTTCCGGGAGGACAGGTAAGTGTACACACACTCACTTTTCTCGTCGAGAAACATGCCGACGAGAATCTCGACGAGAAAATAGAGAGCAGGATCTCTATTTTCTCGTCGAGATTCTTGTCGCTTTTCTTGACGAGAAACCATACACACGAACGAATTTCTCGGCAAAAAATCTCTGCCAGCAAGTTTCTTGCTAGTTTTTGCCGAGAAACTCGTTCGTGTGTACGAGGCTTCAGTACTAAAAATTGTCCCTTTACTACAGCTGCTACTTTTTGTTTATGCTAAAAAGTACCTTTCAGGGCACATTGCGCCATATCCTAGCCATTCTCCTAGAGTACACTATAGATTAGTTATAGTATTATTATTATTCATATTGCAGTTAATTCCTATATGCACTATTTATCGCTGATCTTGCTGATTTATTTGTTGATTCCAGTCTAGTGGTACAGAATTTTAACCTGAGTCACTTAGGCCTAGAGATCACATTGTTTAGCAGACTTCCAGTGGCCAGGTCCTCTCTCATAGGCTCCAGAGGCAGCAGAACTCACGGGGTGGTTAGAGGACTAATGCCTAGGAAGATAACGGGTGGGGAATAATACCTGGTCCCCAAAGCAAGAAATTAGCTTGGCTCATGCAGCTGACTGTGAGTTAGAAAAGCCCGGAGCAAAAAATGAGAGAAAAGAAATGAGCGGAGGGCTGGCATGACTAGGGAAACAGGGTACAGGATGTTAGAAGTATTAGGATTGGGTAGGAAGTTTAGTGGGAGGGGGAGTAAGTAAGAAAAGGAGTTGTCCCCTCCCCCAGGTCACCACAGTGTGAAGGAAAGTTCAGGGAGACAGAGCTATGGCAGAGGGGGAGCTGTTTCGGGCCTAGCTGCGGTCGGTAGTGGCACCAGGGAGCGCAGGTTGGTTACAGGAGACCCTGGGGCCAATGCTTGCTTGAAGGGTGGTGGGGGAAGGTACAGGGGGGGAGGGAGTCCACGTGAGCTTGAAGGTTACTGCCTTCAGAGCGCTTCTTACCCGACTATCCCCTAGAGCCCAGCGCCAGCCAATTAGTCTCCCCTTGGCCCCATTCGGGCCCCCCCCCGCTAAGCGTTCACATTGCTCACAAGGGGGGGTCCCGGGAATCATCCCCCTCATAGTCAGGGCCCAGCGGGCGGCCGCACCGGCGGTTCGGGGTGGCCAGGCAGCTCGCTCGACACATGGACCAGAAGAGTGCGGGCCTCACCCCTGATGGGACGGTAGCGGGGGGTGGAGCCTCAGCGGGGGAGATCGTCGGTCGCGGTCACTGTGCCCTCTGCAGCCTCGGCCAGGTGACCCCCAGGTGATGATGGATCGCCAGGGGAGGGTGACAACGCGCCTGATGTCTCTTGGCAGGGCGGGGGGGGAAGTCGTCCCCCCCGCCCGCGAAAAGCGACAGAGAAGTCCATGGGCGGGTCTGGAGCTCAGTGGCAGGGCCGGAGGGCTGCCAGATCCTCGGCATCCAGAGACGCTGCTCCTGGAGGGCTTTCATCAGATGCGGGCGAGCCGGCTGTCCTATGGTCGCAGGGCGAGCTGACGGCTTCAGAGGACGATCGGTTTCCCCTGAGACGATCGGCAGCGATGGAGGCGAGACGGTCGGCTGGTGGGAATTTTTCCTAGGCAGCCCGGTAAGTAAAAAAAAAAAAAATTTATTTGCCATATAGGGGATAGTATAGTGGGTCCGTGGGGGGTGGTCCTACTGCAGGTGCTGGGGAGACATTGGTAACGGGGGGCTACTGCAGGTGCTGGGGAGGCATCGGTAACGGGGGGGCTCGCAGGGTGATTCTCCCCGGGTGGACACAATGGATGGGGCTGCACTTGGGGGGAGCTTCAGGCTCGCAGGGTTTTTTATTGGTGGGGCTTAAAGATTTTGGTTGGTGGATTTGAGAAGGTGGTCGGGCCGTGTGGTCCCGCTTGCAGGGAGGGATAGTATATCCTTATCACCCGTAGCGGTGCCGGCTGTGTGGGAGTCTGCGCATGACAGCTGATAGTGGGGTGCAAGTGGAGCAGAGGGTTTTTGAAGTTCGTGGTAGCAGGGGACGCCGCGGGAAAACGGGATGTCATACGTTTGGCTGATTTAGCCACAGGTACAGTTGGTTTTAGGGTCCGCTGGGTGCTCACTTAAAGCCTGAGGTCCAGGATAAGATCTAAAAGGGTGAGTACGTAGAGATGTTGTTCACTCCTGCTGTTAAAAAAAATAAAAAAAAATAAAAAATAAAAAAATTAAAAATTTGGGGTTACGCCACGGTATTCCAACAATGGGAGGTGGTGAGAAGGGGAGGTATTGGTTGATTACATGTACTATCGGAAATAAGTTGCAAGCATTTGACATGAGGGTGATTGGGGGGAAGAACCCTGAACCTGTCGGAGCTCTTTTGTTACCCAAATTCGGTAGGGGATGCTTACAGGGTTCACGGAGGTGCGGTTTGGATGCGGTCTGGGAGCAGTTTGGCGTAGGAGGGGATACATCCGGCACTACGGTGGGATCACAATGACATCAGGCTGGGAATGCGCCTTGTGACATCTGCTAGGCCCCAAGGGCAGTTGTTTCCTGGTAGGGGCGGGTGTTACTCCACCCAACCCACACCCCCCCCCACAGTATAACAGTCCGGCTGGAGTAAGTAGGCCTGTTAGCGGTACACGTAGGGCACGGGTAAATTCGGTGGAGTGTGTCGGTACAAGCACTACGGTTCTGGGTTTGGGGGGGGGTTGGGATCACACCCTGTCGGTATGCTTCAAACATGGGAGAGGAAGGACGCCGGTGATGGGGGAACGGCGGCGGCCGTTTCTTGGTAGGTATACGGATGGTACAGCAGCGTAGCTGTTAGACTAAGGTTTTTTCTTTTCAGTGGGGTTTCACATGCCGTGTGATTTATGTTCGGCCATGCTGCGTCCCAATGTAGTTTCTGAGAAACTGCCCAGGGAAAGTAGCATTAGGACGCATAGTCGGCTCTTTCCCTTCCCAATCTTTTGTTGATTTGGGGGTTCCCCTTTGGGGTGTAGTGCCAAAGTAGGAGCTCAACAAATTTGGGCTGATGCACCACCTTTCTTCCCAAAAAGGGGAGTTGGTCAACAATGCCATTGACACGGGAGGACACATAGTGAGTTACGCTTCCTTGGATGCGGAACGGTATTGGGCTCGTCAGATTGGTCAGGGCCGCCCGGACAGCTTCCGGTTGTGGGGTTGGTGGGGTACTGGGGTTTTTTATGTCGATATGGGTCTGCAGATTGGTTGCTCTGTCTCCGGGGCACTGTTTAGCAGTTCAACTCATTGGGGGAAGGTGTGATGAGGGATGTGTCAGGAGTATCGCCCATCAGCCATTATTTGGACGATTTTCTGTGCGTAGGCCTGGCGTCGCCAACTATCTTCGGGGTGCTCCTGTCTACATTGGAGCACATCGCAAGGATCAGATCGCCTAAGCATTTTGTGCGTTGGGTGGACTCACAGGGAGGATTTGCGGGTGTGCCTCATTACTGGACAGGTTTCCCAGGAGGGGACTGGGGGGGTTTGGTGCGGTTAAGAACTATGAGTGGGGGTGGTACACAGTGTCGGGTGGCTCGACAGGTTTGGGGGCATTCTTTCAAAGGTGGGTGTAGTGGGCCTTCGGTCTTGGATTGACAGGGGTTTTCACACAAGATCTGGTGCTGCTGGAGTCATTTTCAGTGGTATGGTGGGGCGCCTCAGTAAGGGAGATGAAGGTTTGGTTCCACGGGTATAACCTGGGTATGGTACGAGTGATCAAGAGTCGCTGTGTCGTCTCCCCCGGTTGTTTCAGCTGTTGCCACACTCGGTGTGGTTATGCCTGCAAGTGCATGTGTCGTTTACTTGGTGCATCTAACGCCAGTGGAGAACGTCATAGCTGGAGCGTTTCCTCGCTTTTCAGTGGGGATAGTTTCCGGGTGGTGGAGCTGGTGGCGGGGTAACGTGGGGTGTCCCGTCCTGTCTGGAGGTGTGAGATTCCATCGGAGTCGTCCACTTCTCGGAAGGCTAGGCAGTAGTGGCAGGTGGTAGTTCACATGAGTGAAGTGGATTCGGTGGGGCGAGGGGGTTAGACTGTTGACGTTATACTTTATTTCTAGAAATAGGACCAATGGGGTGGCCGGGCTCGCGTTAAAAAAAAAAAAAAAAAAAACTAGCGGGTTTGACGTTTCTGGTCAAAGGCTGGATTGCCCGGAATTTACGGAAGAATTTTGGGTGTCTCCTGGTTATATCATAAAAAAAAAAAATAAAAAAAAAAAAAAAAAAAAAATATATATATAAAAAAATTATAATAATAATAAAATGTTTGGGCAGCTGCAGGGTTTGGGCAGCAGCATATTAGGTTTCCCTAGTTAGAGGGAGTTGTTTTCGTTGGCAAGTTTATTCTCGTTTTCCAAAAAAAAAAAAAAAAAGGTATAATAATAATAAATAAATTTGGGGGTCTTTTAGTTTGGGGAGCTGGTCAGCCTTTCCAAGTCCGTCAAAGGGGGAATGTGGGTTTATGAGATTAGGTGCAAGAAGGAGGGGGTGTCGTTGGTGTTACTGATATACAAGATGGAGCAGGTAGGCAGGGGTCAGTTGGTGCGGGCTTGGTTCCGCCTGGCTAGCAGTGGTGTCCGGAGGGGGTCGTGAGGGGGGTTTTTATTTGGGAGGTGCGTCCCGGGGCAGTCGGGTCCTTCTTAATGCACACGGACGGGTCCCCCTTTGTTGTTCAGGTTTCACAGGGTTTCAGTTTCCAGGAAGTGCTGCCGGGTTGGGGCTTGGATGAGAGGGCATGTTCTTCTCGTTTCTTTCAGGGTTGGGGCTGCGACCGAGGCGGCTAAGGTGGGATGGATGCTGAGGCGGTTAAGCGCTTTGGTAGGTGGGAGTCTTGTAGATTTGTGCTATACATTTGCCCCCATCAGCTGGTGGGATTCGAATAGTGGTGGGCTGGGTGGAGAGAGTGTATGGGGCTGTGATGATTTTGGGCTTGCTGAGGTCTTGGTGGCTTGTTTCTTTCTCTTCTTGCAGGTTCGGTACAGGCCCTGGCCTGGATACTGGGCCATTCGATCGTGTTTAAAAATACATAAAAAAAATAAATAAATAAATAAAAAAAAGGGGTAATGAGGGGCGGATATGGGGCCAGAGGGTCAGCAGGTGGGGTTTCCAAGCCAGGAGGTTTGTGCTAGATGGCTGGGAGTTCCGGGAATGCTATGGAGTGGAGGGGCTCCAGAGGTACAGCTTTGCACGTCTGTATAGGCCGCCTGACGTTTTGGTCCTGCACGTAGGTGGTAATGATTTAGGGGTAAGGTCGATGGCATTCCCGGACATGGTCATTGGGTGGTTGGACATTGTCACTCGGACCGCATGGAATGGGGCTTGGTCTTTAGAGGGTATCTACAGGGCCCGTACGAAGCTTAATTGGGAAGTGAGTAGATTTGTAGTGAGGAATGGAGGGTTGGTGGTAAGGCACATGGAGTTGGTGGTGGATGTCTGGAGGTACCTGCGGGGCAATGGTGTGCACCTCACTGCTGTGGGGTGTGACTTATGGGCATTGGGAATGCAATATGGCATACAGTGAGCTCTGGGGTGTGGGGGGCCCCCAAGGGTAAGGTTTTCCCCTTGGGTGCTGTGGCGGGTGTTGGTCTTTGCGGATGAAGGAAGATACCTTGGAAGGAATGAGTTCAGGACCTATCGTTGGTATGGGTCCTGATGGTTGGATTTCAGCTAACGGAGGTTTAGCTAAAATGTGTTGGTAACGGGTGCACTGCGGTCCGTGGTTGTCTCTGAGCCAGCCGGTCGGCTTGAGGCCTATAAGCATATGAGAGGTACCGCAGTGCAATATTTTATCAGATGGTTATGGAGGTTCCCGCAAAAGACCAACGCTAGGATTTTGATATTATTTTGGAAATATATTTATTTAATAAATAAGGCTGCTACGGCCTATGTTTTACTCCAATTTCGGTGTGGTCTCGTTAATTTAGGATTATGGGTAAGAAGTTGGAGCAAACAGGGGGTAAGCAGTAAGTACATCTGTTATACAATAGTCAAGAAAAGCCCGGAGCAAAAAATGAGAGAAAAGAAATGAGCGGAGGGCTGGCATGACTAGGGAAACAGGGTACAGGATGTTAGAAGTATTAGGATTGGGTAGGAAGTTTAGTGGGAGGGGGAGTAAGTAAGAAAAGGAGTTGTCCCCTCCCCCAGGTCACCACAGTGTGAAGGAAAGTTCCCGCCCACCCTCCCCTGGTTATGTCCGTATGGTCTGGTTTGTGTTGTTGTTCTTTCTATTAACAGGTATGGTGTTCTGGATGTCGTGGCAGTAGCGGGTGTTGGTCTTTGCGGATGAAGGAAGATACCTTGGAAGGAATGAGTTCAGGACCTATCGTTGGTATGGGTCCTGATGGTTGGATTTCAGCTAACGGAGGTTTAGCTAAAATGTGTTGGTAACGGGTGCACTGCGGTCCGTGGTTGTCTCTGAGCCAGCCGGTCGGCTTGAGGCCTATAAGCATATGAGAGGTACCGCAGTGCAATATTTTATCAGATGGTTATGGAGGTTCCCGCAAAAGACCAACGCTAGGATTTTGATATTATTTTGGAAATATATTTATTTAATAAATAAGGCTGCTACGGCCTATGTTTTACTCCAATTTCGGTGTGGTCTCGTTAATTTAGGATTATGGGTAAGAAGTTGGAGCAAACAGGGGGTAAGCAGTAAGTACATCTGTTATACATTAGTCATGAGCTATTACCCTGCAGGATGGCTTAGGATGAAGTTTTTGAACTGATGCATAATGCACTATTTAACCACTTGCCAACTGCCCTATAGCCAAATGACGGCTACAGCGTGGCCAGCTAGTTCTGAGAGACCGTGACATGATGACCCCCGGTGATTGCGCCTGCTGCTGGGCACGGGTGGCACGCTTTGTGATCACAGTGTCCAGAGGACACTGCTGATCACAGATTGAGGTAAAGAGCCAACCACATGATCAGCTGTGTCCAATCACAGCTGATCATGTAAACTGAAGCCAGTTATCGGCACTCCTTTCCTCATGCTGACAGCATGAGAAGAAGAGAAGAGAGCCGTAAACTGGCTTCTCTAAAATGGACATGTACACTGATAATCAGGGCACTGATTATCAGTGTCCTGATTATCAGTGCAGTCCCAACAGTGCCCACCAGTGCTGCCAGTCTCTGCCCACCAGTCCTGCCAGTCTCTGCCCACCAGTGCTGTCAATAAGTGCCCATCGGTGCTGCCAATCAGTGCCCATTAGTGTCACCAATTAGTGCTGCCTACCAGTGCCCATCAGTGCCACCTACCAGTTCCCATCAGTGCAGCCTCATCAGCGCCCACTGGTGCCCCCTCATCAGTGCCCATCAGTGCAACCTATCAGTGCCCTTCAATGCCCATCAGTGCCGCCTCATCAGTGCCCATTAGTGTAGCCTCATCAGATCACTACAGTCCTGCCTATCAGTGCCCATCAGTGTCACCTATCAGTGCCACCTATCAGTGCCCGTCAGTGCCACCTATCAGTGCCCATCCAGTGCAGCCGCATCAGTGCTCACCAGTGCCTCCTCATCAGTGCCCACCAGTGCCACTTTATCAGTGGCCATCAATGCCGCCTCATCAGTGCAGCCACATCAGTGAAGGAGAAAAATTACAAATAACAAACTATGAAAAGTTGGTTTTTTTTTTTTTCAAAATTTTCGGTCTTTATTCGTTTAATTAGCAAAAAAATTAAAACCCAGTGGTGAATAAATAACGCCAAAAGAAAGCTATATGTGTGGGAAAAAAAATTATGAAAATTTTGTTTCAGTACAGTGTTGCATGACCGAGCAATTGTCATTCAAAGTGTGAAAGTGCTGAAAGCTGAAAATTGGCCTGGGCAGGAAGGGGGTAAAAGTGTCTAGTAGGCAAGTGGTTAAAAGAGAAGTATGGGGTTGTTGTTTTTTCCAATCATACTTACCTAGGTGGATGCAGCATAGGTCCGATGCTGCATCTGCCCCCCGCCGGCTTCAACACTGAGAACTAAGAGATCTAACACCACGATCGATTGGTTCTCAGTGCTCCCTGAGCAGAGAGCTTGTGACTGTCAGGCACTGCTCTCTGTTCTGCCCTTTCCTCACTCACTGGAGCGCTGGGCTGTGGAAAGGCGGGAGCGGTTGGCTCAGGCTGTCAGGGGGTTTCTGAGAGGCTGAACCGGGTGCCAGTCTAGGCATGTGGGTGCCGGATCCCGACATCATTGCCGCGATCTTGCCCGAGCCTGGACCGGTGTGTTGTCATATTCCGCTCCCTATCATAGAATGCTCCGGAAGTGACGTTGCAGCCAGAAATTTCGCACAGCACATGCGCGATGCATTCCAAACACTTGCGCGATGCGTTACAAACCATTTGCGACAATACACACCAGTGAAACCATCAGATAATGTCGGCTCCCCATCACAGATTGCTCCCGAAGTGACATTCCGTCTCCACCATCTTGCTACACCCCACACTCCTGCACAGTAATGATGATGAGTGAGAAGGGGGAAGCGGACATCTTGTTACACCCACCGGAGTTTTAGATTTCAGTTATTTTCAACACAAAACGGAGCTTATATGCTTAAATAGAGTATTTGGAAATCCAACGGACTGTTTAGATGTTAAATTTTAAAAGCACCAGCAAACCTGCTGACCCTACATGGTTGCTAATGTGACAGAACACCTCTGATTTTCACATTTAACATGTAAATGGTCTGTCGGATTTACAAATACTGTATTTAAGCATATAATCTCAGTTTTTGTGTTGAAATTAACTGTGAAATCTAAAACTCTGGTGGGTGTAACAAGATGTCAGCTTGCCCCTTCTCACTCTATCAATACTGTGCAGGAGTGTGGGTGTAGCAAGATGGTGGTGACGGAACGTCACTTCCGGACCAATCTGTGATGGGGAGCCGAATGTGACGAGACAGCTGGTCTGTAATGTCGCAAATGGTTTGGAACGCATTGCGCAAGTGTTTGGAACGCATCGCGCATGCGCAGTGCGAAATATCTGGCTGCAACGTCACTTCCGGAGCATTCTATGATAGGGAGCAGAATATGACAACACACCAGCTCTGTGATGTCAGCCGACAGCAGGCTTCAGCCCGCTGTCTGCTGAAAACGGGTCTACAGGAGTGCAGAATGAACTGCACTCCTGTGATCCAAAGGAGAAGTACAGCCAAAACAAGCTTTGGCTGTACTTTTCCTTTTAAATTTCATTTTTCTCCTGGAGTTAGACTTTAATTGTGTTGAGATCAGGGCTCTGTGGGGGCCATAATATTTCTTCCAGGACTCCTTTTTCTTTTTTTTAATTGAAGATAGTTCTTTATGATTTTGGCTGTTTGTTTGGGATCTTTGTACTGCTGCAGAATGAATTTGGGGCCGATCAGACGCCTCCCTGAAGTTATTGCATAATGGATAAATGGACCTGTATGATGAGTTACTAATATGTACATTCTTTATTCATCTTTATTGTACTGCTAAATATTACATTTAAAATTCCATATCACCAAAAGAATGATAAATGATGCATTGAAAAAGACAATATTGTCATAACTACACTCCTACAGCTGTTACATTTAGAGGAAACCATATGTAGCGGGGTTAACATTTAGGGGGAGTATCTGGGTGGTAGCATGGCCCAGATACACTAATTGTTAGTGATCTATGACCAATTTGATTCGTGGAGGATATAATGGTGTCCAGTTCCCTACGGCCCCTGGGTGGCGCTGTCGTCTTGGGCTGGGGTTGAACCATCATTGTAGGGCCGTGCCCTTTGTGTCCTCTCGCGGCAGTAGTACGGCGTGGCGGGAAACCCGCTGTGCCTGCTGGGAGAGGATATAAAGGTGGTGGACATCTTGCGCACAAGGTCCGAGCCCCAGGCACCTTCAGCCTGAGGGCTGCTGTTCTGTTCGTCCGAGCCCCAGGCACCTTCAGCCTGAGGGCTGCTGTTCTGTCGTCCGCGCCCAGGTGCCCTCTACCTGGGTGCGAGGGAGTTCGAGTTCCATCCCAGGCACCTTAAGCCTGGGGTGAGGTACTAGCCAAGGCCTGGGGCCCAGTACCTTCGACTGGGTCCCATATGGGAGAAGATACCTAGGAGCCCACCGAGTGAGGGGACCCGAGTCTCGGGCGAGGAGAACCAGGGAGGTGACCTGGGCTGAAGATCCAGCGCAGCATTGGCTTGTGACAGTGCAGGCCTCTGGGGACTGTCCGGGATGGATCATCTCCCTAACAGGGGTCGCCATTAGAAGGTAGTCCATGTTTTATGGTCTTTGCAGAGACCCAGCTACATCAGGTCGGTGGCAGAGGCCTATCCTAAGGTCTGTGGCAGAGACCTCATTGTTCACCCGGTCTGTGGCAGGGACCAACCTCACGGTCGGTGGCAGCGACCGTGCGCCAAAAGTTGTTGTGAACTCCTAACAACTTCTCTGATCCGAAAGGATTGTGCCTGAACCCTCTCCCCACCAAATTCGTGTTGGTATCAACCTGTCTGCTTGCAAAGAGGCATATTTATCTCTGCGGAAATAAATATAGATGTTGTACTGTCACCTGGTGTGGGCTTACTTTTCTGGGAGCAAAGTGTTCTACATTCACCTATCTACCTGTCATATTTGAAGTGGAATCTCTGGACAGGGACGCAGACCCGAAGGTAAAGATCATAGCTCAAACCTCTACACACATAAGATGGGCGAGCTGGTGGCAGCACCTCACCCTGGTCCCCCCCTAGAGGAGTAAACCAGCCGAGAAGAAGAAAGGAGAGAGCGGGTGGGACCGCTACAGAGGTCATGCAGGTTTTATATATTCATCATATATCATCAAACTATGTATCAAACATCACTCACATCCATAAGGGTACTCTTAAATTACGTTTAATCACAATGTTCATTTCCTCTCTCAGATGCAATCAATATCAGGGCATTTCATAAATTTACCTGTAGACCAATAACATACCAGCTTTAAACAAGGTGTGCAGCGCAATGCGAGTCGAAGGTATCATGAATGGGCTTGGATATTTATTTTTTCTAAACAGGATGCAACAAATCCCTATTCGTACAGCACAAGCGGTTAGATGTTGTCAAGTTCAATGATTTTTCTTTATTGTAAATTTATATCAAGAGCTAGCTGTGCCACTTCTCCTTTGAAAGCAGAACTCCAGCTAAAACTTAAAAGTAAATAAGAATAAAAAATTGGCTTTTGTTGCAATACTAAGCATCAATTTTGTGATTTCCCCTGCAGTACTTGTAATCTACCTCTAGATGTTTTCTTCCAGATTGAGTAATAATCAGTCCACTTTCTTTGAGCCCAAGCTATCATGGACCTGCCAACCTGATTTTGTCTTTTTAAATAGAAGTCCTCTTTAGGCATGATTAATATGACAGTATTAAGCCCTGTACACACGATCGGTTTTACCGATGAAAACAGTCCGATGGACTTTTTTCATCGGACAAACCGATCGTGTATGGGCCTCATCGGTCTTTTTTCCATCGGTGATTAAAAATAGAACATGTTTTAAATTTATCCGATGGAAAAAAAAACGATAGCAAATTCCGATCGTCTGTGTGGAACTCCATCGGAGAAAAAACACACGCATGCTCAGAATCAAGTTGATGCATGCTCAGAAGCATTGAACTTCAATTTTCTCGGCTCATCTGAGTGTTTTACGTCACAGCGTTTGGGACGGTCGGATTTTCGACTTATGGTGTGTAGGCAAGACTGATGGAAGTCAGCTTCATTGGAAATCCGATGGAAAAAATCCATCGGATTTTATTCCATCGGAAATCCGATCGTGTGTACAGGACTTTATAGTTAACAGTGAAGCTCTCACTAACTGCAAGCATTTGTTTTCTTGAAGACATTTCAGAAAAAAAAATGAGGAAGTACGAACCATTTTTTTTTCTTTGTGTTTTCTACTGATTGACGAGCTGTTTGTGAGAGGTTTAAGGAGCCTGCTATTGTCTATCCTCATCTGAGTCTTCTAGTTGTCTGCTGAGCTGCCCTGGCCTCAGAGATTCCCGGAGTTAAGCTGGCCATACACTGATCAAAATGCGGCTGGTTCAGCAGGGACTAGGGTTGCCACCTCTCCGAGATTCACCCGGACAGTCCGGGTTTTGAATCATGTGTCTGGGTTTCAGGCAGGCTGAAACCCAGACACAATATTTAGACCAGGCTGTTGCTCCCCGAGTAACCAAGATAGTCCCACACAAATCTGCAGCTGTCTGGAGGCAGGTTTGGCATCACTGGGGGGGGGGGGGGGGGCAATGATGTCAGCAAGAGCGATTTGGTCACACCCAATGTTAGCTGCAGCAAACTATGTGCACCGCATTACTCCTCTCTTTGGGTTACCCAAAGGTTTCCCAGGCCGCTAAAGTGATCTGGTTTGGCATGAAGAAAAAGTGTCAAACCTAGCAGGGACTGGCTGAATTTCAATCAGTGTGGAGTCCCCACTTGACAGAAGATGATCATTTGATCATGTTAGAAATGTTTTCTCAATCAGTAGCTGCCACCAATAAGCTGGTATTACCTTTCCTTTTTATTCAGCTGATGTAATGTCCTGTAAAGGCTCTTTCACACTGCTCCAATGAAATAAACGCAGTAAAAATGCATTTGCGTGTTTGATGTGGGTTTTTTGTGTTTTTTGATGTGTTTTTGGTGCTTTTTGTGGTTGCCTGACAGCAATCATGCACCTGTGAAACATAGATATGTGACTCAAAAAGTGCAGCAAAAACGTACCTGTAATGCCCATTTGGTGTATTTTTAAAAGCTTTTTCCATTAATTTCAATGGAGATTTGCTTTTTTTGGGGTGCTCCTTAAACATGCAGCAAAAATGCAGCATGCAGGACTTTTAAAAACCCATGACACACATTTGTGTGAAGAGTTCCATAGAATTTAAAGGGACATATTTTTCATGTATTTTTTGTGTAGCAAACTCCTGGGTTTAGAAAAGGCTGTTAGGTACCAGGGATGAGCCGAACACCCCCCTGTTCGGTTCGCACCAGAACCTGCGAACAGACAAAATGTTTGTGTGAACTTTAGAACCCTATTAAATACAATGGACTCGAACGTTCAAAATCTAAAGTGTTAATTATAAAGGCTAATATGCAAGTTATTGTCCTAAAAAGTGTTTGGGGACCTGGGTCCTGCCCCAGGGGACATGTATCAATGCAAAAAAAAGTTTTAAAAACTTCCGTTTTTTCGGGAGCAGTGATTTTAATAATGCTTAAAATGAAAAAATAAAAGTGAAATATTCCTTTAAATTTCGTACCTGGGGGGTGTGTATGATATGCATGTGAAGTGGCGCATGTTTCCCGTGCTTAGAACTGTCCCTGCAAAAAATGTCATTTTTGAAAGAAAAAAAGTCTTTTAAAACTCACTCGCGGCTATTAATGAATTGTCGGCTCCCGGCAATACATTCAAAAGTCATTGATAAAAAAAAAAAAAAAAAGCGTGGGGGTTCCCCAGAATTCAATTACCAGGCCCTTCAGGTCTGGAATGGATATTAAGGGGAACCCCGCCGCAAATGTAAAAAAAAATTGACGTGGGGTTCCCCCAAGTATCCATTCCAGGCCCTTCAGATCTGGCATGGATTTTAAGGGGAACTCCACCCCAAATTTAAAAAAAAATGGCGTGGAGTCCCCCTAAAAATCCATACCAGACCCCTTATCCGAGCACGCAACCTGGCCGGCCGCAGGGGAAAAGGGGGGGATGAGAGAGCGGCCCCCCCTCCCTCCTGAACCGTACCAGGCCACATGCCCTCAACATGGGGAGGATGTCCCCATGTTGATGGGGACAAGGGCCTCATCCCCACAACCCTTGCCCGGTGGTTGTGGGGGTCTGCGGGCGGGGGGCTTATCGGAATCTGGAAGACCCCTTTAACAAAGGGGACCCCCAGATCCCGGCCCCCCCTATGTGAATTGGTAAGGGGTACATTGTACCCCTACCATTTCACGAAGAAAGCGTAAAAAAATGTTTAAAAAAAACACACAAACACCTTGAAAAAGTCCTTTATTTAAAAAAAAAAAAAAACATTCCAGCGGTGAAATCCAGTGTCCCGCGGCGATCCCGATGTCCAGCGCTGTCCTTCATTGGTTGTGCCTGAGTGGACCTGATGGGGAACTCCCTCTCAGTGTTTTAAATGTATAGACCCGCCCCTTCTAAAGTTCCCCATCAGGTCCGCTCAGCGGACCAGATGCGGAACATGAGAAGGGGCGGGTCTATACATGTATTACCAAAGTGAGAGCAGTTCCCCATCAGGTCCGCCCCCTCGGTATGTCGGACCCGCCTACGTCATTGGCTTGAGCGGGGAACTTCCTTCACTATGTAAATTTAAATTACACAGTGAAGGAAGTTCCCCGCTCAAGCCAATGACGTAGGCGGGTCCGACATACCGAGGGGGCGGACCTGATGGGGGAACTGCTCTCACTTTGGTAATACATGTATAGACCCGCCCCTTCTCATGTTCCGCATCTGGTCCGCTGAGCGGACCTGATGGGGAACTTTAGAAGGGGCGGGTCTATACATTTAAAATACTGAGAGGGAGTTCCCCATCAGGTCCGCTCAGGCACAACCAATGAAGGACAGCGCTGGACATCGGGATCGCCGCGGGACACTGGATTTCACCGCTGGAGTGTTTTTTTTTGTTTTGTTTTTTAAATAAAGGACTTTTTCAAGGTGTTTGTGTGTTTTTTTAAACATTTTTTTACGCTTTCTTCGTGAAATGGTAGGGGTACAATGTACCCCTTACCAATTCACATAGGGGGGGCTGGGATCTGGGGGTCCCCTTTGTTAAAGGGGTCTTCCAGATTCCGATAAGCCCCCCGCCCGCAGACCCCCACAACCACCGGGCAAGGGTTGTGGGGATGAGGCCCTTGTCCCCATCAACATGGGGACATCCTCCCCATGTTGAGGGCATGTGGCCTGGTACGGTTCAGGAGGGAGGGGGGCCGCTCTCTCGTCCCCCCCTTTTCCCCTGCGGCCGGCCAGGTTGCGTGCTCGGATAAGGGGTCTGGTATGGATTTTTAGGGGGACTCCATGCCATTTTTTTTTAAACTGGAATGGATATTTGGGGGAACCCCACGTCAATTTTTTTTTAAATTTGCGGCGGGATTCCCCTTAATATCCATTCCAGACCTGAAGGGCCTGGTAATTGAATTCTGGGGAACCCCCACGCTTTTTTTTTTTTTTTATCAATGACTTTTGTATGTATTGCCGGGAGCCGACAATTCATTAATAGCCGCGAGTGAGTTTTAAATGACTTTTTTTCTTTCAAAAATGACATTTTTTGCAGGGACACTTCTAAGCACGGGAAACATGCGCCACTTTACATGCATATCATACACACCCCCCAGGTACGAAATTTAAAGGAATATTTCACTTTTATTTTTTCATTTTAAGCATTATTAAAATCACTGCTCCCGAAAAAACGGCCGTTTTTAAAACTTCTTTTTGCATTGATACATGTCCCCTGGGGCAGGACCCGGGTCCCCAAACACTTTTTAGGACAATAACTTGCATATAAGCCTTTATAATTAGCACTTTAGATTTCTCCCATAGATTTTTCGAATTTGCCGCGAACACCCCAATTTGTTCGCTGTTCGGCGAACGGGCGAACAGGCAATGTTCGAGTCGAACATGAGTGCGACTCGAACTCGAAGCTCATCCCTATTAGGTACAATTAATTTGGTTCTTCTGTAATCAGTGTAGCAGGGGTTGATTGGTTAGGGCTGCTCAGGTTTTCACAAGCTGCTGCTCTGCTACTTCCTCCTGTATTCTGGAGATTTCCAGAATATAGTGGGAGGGAGGGCAGAAGCTGTAGTCTAAATATTTATGGGACTTCCACAAATCCCTGGGGAGGTGTGCCTGGAATGTGAGGAGAGAGCTCATAAATAGTTTGAGCTTGAGTGACAAGGGGGGTGGTCGCAGCATGCTGGTGTAAGGCAACATTCCAGGGTCCAGCCTGGAAAGGACCCCTGTTGAGGGGCCTTGCCCTCCTGGGCAGAAACTAGTTTGAAGATGCGAGGGTCCAGCTAAATCTTAGCTTG
Source organism: Rana muscosa (assembly GCA_029206835.1). Taxonomy (NCBI): domain Eukaryota; kingdom Metazoa; phylum Chordata; class Amphibia; order Anura; family Ranidae; genus Rana; species Rana muscosa. Next base: position 458,445,503 of record CM055116.1, on the reverse strand, counting down.
AGGGCCAATCTACAGAGCATCCTGGGAATCCAAGGCGTCCGGAGAATTCTCATAGGAGGAGAGCTGGGAAGGAAGCTGTAGGAGACAGCCTTTGCTGTTCAGCGGCTGAGTGAGTCTTCATCAACCTCATGGGGAAAAAGCCTGGTAGATATCGACAGGGGACAACCAATGATCTTGTGGCTGAGTGAGTACAAGGCCCCAGTGCTACAAGAGTAACTGTGTAGTGCTTAAAGTGGTTGTAAAGTCATGCATTAAGATAAAAAGCCTTCTGTGTGCAGCAGCCCCCCCTTACCCCCCCCCCCAACACTTACCTGAGCCCCATCTCTTTCCAGCGATGTCCATGAGTGCCTCAGCCATCCGAGATACTCCCTCCTGATTGGCTGAGACACATCAGCAGCGCCATTGGCTCCCTCTGCTGTCAAAGTCAGTTAGCCAATCAGGGCAGAGAGGAGGTGGGGCTGGGTCGGGGCTCTGTGTCTGACACAGGGAGCTGTGACTTGGCTTGGGTGCTTGCTGTGGGGGCACTCAACAGGAGAGAGGGGCCAGGATCACAGAAGAGGGACCCGAGAAGAGAAGGATCCAGGCTGCTCTGTGCAAATCCACTGCAACAGAGCAGGTACTGTAAGTATGAAATGTTTGTTATTTTTATAGGGAAAAACACAAGTCTTTACAATCACTTTAAAGTGGATGTAAATAAGATTCATGAAATGTGACGCAAGCACATATATCTGTAGTGTTTTCTTATCTCTCTCCAAAGCACTAGGTCCCGTGTCTTTCTGCTGTTTCGTTGCTCTGTTATCAGCATGATAACTTCTTTCAAGTTGTCTGTCATCCAAGATAAAACCAGCCTAAAGTTTGTGTCGGGAAGGTTGCTATCAGTGTTGTTCATCTCACGTTAAAAAAGTAATTAGTTACAGTTACAAATTACTTATTCCAAAAAGTAATGGAGTTAGTTACTCAGTTACTACATTGAAAAAGTAATTAGTTACTCAGCAAAGTAACTATATTGGTTATATTATATATACACGGGGGCGGGGCGGTAGAAGGGTGATATATATGTAATTTTTCAGTGTATAAAAATAATAGGAGGGATAACAATAAATAATATTGGTACTGTGCCCATGCCTCACTGTGCCTCACTGTGCCCATGCTTCACTGTGCCCAATGTCTCACTGTGCCCGTGTCTCACTGTGCCCATGCCTCACTGTGCCCATGCTTCACTGTGCCCGTGCCTCACTGTGCCCCTGCTTCACTGTGCCCATGCCTCACTGTGCCCATGCCTCACTGTGCCTAATTCCTCACTGTGCCCATGTCTCACTGTGCCCATGCTTCACTGCGCCCATGCTTCACTGTGTCCGTGTACAGTACGGTACCTCAGATCGGTGGCATCCTGACTCCCGGCGGCCATTCCATTATTCAAAAGCCGCGCCTCCTCCAGTCCTCCTCGTCTGTGATAGGCGGAAGACTCAATTTCCCAGCATTCAGTATTCCACCTATCACGGACATCCGCTCATCCTCATAACACAGACGAGGATGAGAGGATGTCCGTGATAGGCGGAACACTGCCTGCTGTGAAATTGAGTGTTCCGCCTATCACAGACGAGGACTCGGGAGGCGCGGCTTTTGAACACTGCAATGGCCGCCGTCTGTCTGCATGACACGCTGATCAGGTAGGCAGACGGCGGCTTGCAGTTAGTTAATGTTACATTACATCTACTCTCGGCGGCTGCGGCGAGTAGATGTAATTAGGGTAACGCCGCCCAAGTAATAGGGACGGCGGTGCCATGAGGGGAAGAGTAATCAGTTAGATTACTCGTTACCCCAAAAAGTGGCTACGTTACCTAACGCTGTTTATTTAAACGGCGTTAGTTACAACACTGGTTGCTATAAATAGATGAGCAGAGAGCTTGTCTTGCCTATATGGAGTGGGGGTGTGTGCCATTCCTCCAATCAGCTGTCTTGACTGTATGCCAAGAATAAACTCCCAGTGCTGAACAGGAAGAGCAAATCTCCTAAACACGATCTGCAATTTCTAAAGAATATATAAAGCTGAAGACAGCAGATATACATGTAAAACTTATGTAGGAGGATTTGTTTCATTCCTGGGTATCATCTGAGGCTATTCATTTCACTGGGTATATGTGAGGGTTTACATCCACTTTAAGTCTCCGGGAAGAGGACAGATAACAGAGATTCTGTGGGACTTTGCTAGGAGAGGTACAGCCAGAAGTGTGCCATTGCAGCCAAACAGGGGCGCAATACTGTCGGGTGTTGTATAGGCGCAGCTGAAGGTGTACTTTTTGTCCTTTCTCAAGAGTCGGACATGCGCAGCCAAAAGATTAGTAGTCAAGTTGTTCAAGTTCTACAGTTCGGGGGTATCCTATGCTTCCTATCCCCATCCAAGTTCACTGTTTCCCAATAAAAAAATAAATCCCTAGACTGGTTCTTGAACCAGAGAAAGACTGACAAAAATGCTGTGTGCCTCGCTGTGTGCTCTAAGGGGAGCAAATAGGCCCAAATTACCAGCTGCACTCTAGGGCATGCGCTTCATTTGTTCCGCTTTTTAAACACCAAAAGCTCATCAAAAACTGATCACTGTGAAAGGACTCTAAAATTCTATGTAACATGGCAACCTGGAGGCCTTCCGTACACAGTTAGTGTACAGACATTCCCCAGAAATTTAATTTCCTCCTTGTGTGATTGGCTCACTGATTTTCCCAGAAGTCTGCGTTAAGATACATGTCAGATTTTAGGCACCCTCTGCAAAAGGATTTGTACTTTTTGGTCAGATACTCTCTAAGAGTTATTTAGTTCTAAAATGATGAAGACACTGCTGCAACTTTCCTCATTGGAACTCTGAAAGTGCATCAGCTGATCATGTTGAACACAGACCCTCCTATTCAGAAATATAACTAAAATTAAAGTGACAATAATCTATATCCTTATTCTCCAAAAATATTGAATACACCATACACCTCTCCTACTTAATGGTTTTGTAATTGTAGCGGGTATTTGAATTTAGGGGAAGCATCTGGGTGGTAGTGTAACCCAGATGTACTGATTGCTAGGGGATCTGAGGCCCTTTTATGGTTCTTGGAGGACTCTGGTGGTGTGAGGTTCCCTGGGCCTATAGGTGGCGTTGTTGCCGGGGGCCGGAGGTGAACTCACACCGCAAGACTGTGCCTTTTTGTCCTCCCCTGGAGCTGGTACAGCGGGTGGGGAACCCGCTGTGGCGCGAAGGGAGAGGAGATAAAAGGGGCAGATGCCCTTACCACGGGGTTCAGCGTGCAGAGTCGGAGGACGTGGCCGCACCCAGGCACCTTCAGCTTGGGTGCTGGCGTCCCGGTGTTCCGGGCCCAGGTGCCTTTGACCTGACCGGAGCGGAGATGGAGTCCATCTCAGGCACCTTTAGCCTGGGGTGAGGTACTATGGTGGATGCCTGGGGCTCAGTACCTTTGACTGAGTTCCGCGAGGGTGGAGGAATCCGAGGGGGCCCTAACTCCTTGGGTGCCCGTGTCTGAGTTCGTGAGATCTGGTGAGCAGAACTTCTCTGGAGAGTCCGGCGCAGCATCGCTGGTCACAGAGAGGCCTCCGGTATCTCCCTTGGACGCATATCCTTCCCCTGACAGGGGCCGTGCTAGCGAAGGTAATTCACGTTCTATTTCACATAGTCAGTGGCAGTGACTATTCGCCACTGGTGATACCACAGTGGTTGGCAAGAGAAGGGAAAGGATTGTGCCTCGACCTATTCCCATTAAGACTAAGTTGTTGCAAAAGAATCCAACTTAACCGTACTGTGTGTTTATTCGCTGAGAAGAATAAAACTGTGTTGGACCTATTCACTGTATGGAACTTTGGTTACTAGGAGCAAAGGAGTCAGGGACGAAGTACAGGACTTGACTCTAGGACACCTACACCAAGCCCGATCTTTCTGGCCTTCACCTTTTCACTATGGAGGACATGGGCCGTGGTGTATCTCATCCCTCCCCCCATCACTAACACCCCTAGACAAAGAAAGACAAGCCGAGAATGAGAAGGGGTGAGAGGGGTGAGGTCGCTACACAAGGGAGCATCGTGTCCGTGATGTGTATGGTGTCTGAATTTGAACTTTGCTGCCCGGAGGAGTTCCGAGTAGGTCGGCCATATTGGCCAACGCGCCACGAGGCAAACCACAGCTGTGTAGTTTGTGGGTGGGGAAAAGGGAAAGTCCGCGAACAGGTGCAGAATGTGGGAGGAGTCTGGTCATGTGGACGTACGCACGTGGAGATTCCGGCGCGGGTGGGTCAGTGCGCATTGGAGCAGCGAACAGGAAAGATGACTTCAAATACTCCGTGGATTTCAGCTTCTTCTTTCATGGACATGACTTCCTTTGCTGCTCCCGTTACGGATACAGGAATCAGACTAAGGCCCCGGGGGTGATTGGCTCTGTACACCTGCAGAGACATAGAGGCCCTCGTTGTGATCTGTCTCGGCTGTTCGGGACTGGTGGTTCAGTTGAAGCCATTCGGGCGATGTGAGGTCTGCAAGGAGTTTCTCTTCGAGGTGGAACCATCCACAGAAAGGCCTCGCGCCTTCCACCTCAACTACCTCACAGGTACTGCCACTCCGGAGGGAGAGATCAATGCCATGGCGGGTATTCCTGTGTGCGCTGACCAGGGTGAAGTGACTGCCTAAACAGAAGTGAAAAGAGAAAAATCCGAAGATGCTGCTTCGGTCACCAGCAGCTCCCTGCTCCGACCACCGAAGAGGAAAGTCGGCCTAGTGATGGCCTTGTGTGGTCGTGGAAGAGCTTCGCCCCGCTGCTTGCCTGGCCTGGATGGATCCGGAGGGAAGAGCCCTGGACATCCCTGTTCTTCTGAAGGCCCAGGTGAGCCAGGGGTTGGGACTGTCTGTGTGGTTAAAAGTGGCGGAAGCCCACAGTCGGTGGAGGCCATCAAGGGGGATGATTCCGTGACTGGGAATTATTTGCCCGCTGAGTGTTACGACACCTCCGACCTGGATTCATTGTCTGACAATGGTGATGATGGGGAGATAGACAAAATCTTCCACCGAAAGGGATAGGACAAGATGAAGCTACACTTGTCCCGTGTCACAAGGGACCCACCTATGTCTACTGGGGATAGTACACCCCGGGTGGAGGCCTCGGCGCCTAGGGAAGAATCTGGTCCATTGTCTGAAATCCCTCTTCTGGATTCAACCTCCATTTCACCTGCTCCTGTTGCGGGAGTGCAACGCCAGTCACTGCGGGCCCCTGTGCCCAGATCTATCGAGGTGGTGAACGCACCTCGCCATCCAGAAGCCATTGTGTTGCCTGGAGAAGGAGACCGTGCCACTATGCCACCTTTGGCCAGGCTGCAGCGTCTCTTTAGCCAGAAGGTTGCCCAAGAGTATGGGTGGGAGTACCCATACCTGCCTCGAGAATTTCTCTAAGAGGTGGAAGTTTTTCGCCAGAGGTGGTACCATACCTTTGTCTGGGACAAACTCAAAGTACCTCAAGCACGCAGATACTTTTCTTGCTCACCAACGGTCACCAAGAAGTTTCAGGACTGCAAAGCTAAGTGGATGCTGGGAAGGCATATCCATGCTGACAGAGTGGTGATTTGTCGCAAGAATGGAGGAGATGTTGAGTACAATGTGGAGGCTTTTGACAAGCATTTGAAGCCTGTGTTCCTGCCGCATCCAAAGTTTTACCTTTAGGAGACAAAGACTCCTGTGTGTTCTTTCTTGCTGCTCATTGCTGAACTTTCCGGAGTGTCTTTGCCGGAGCACAAGGACTGTGACCTAGTTTTTTTTTGTATTTGGGCGTTCTACTCTTTGGAGAAATGGGAGCTTTTACTGTTTTGTTCTCCCTCCTTCTCCTTACACTTCAGAGGAATCAGTGACTTTGGGGTTTTTAGTCAGTGTAGGGTCACAGAGAAAAAAAAAAAATCAAGAGAGAAAAGTTCATCTGGAAGTGATAAAGGGATTTTTATAACAGCTTATCTGTAAAATCCTTTTCTTGGAGTACATCACGGGACACAGAGCGACTTAGTCATTACTAATGGGTTATATAGATACCTTCAGGTGCTGGCACTGGCAACTTCCAAAACCGGAAGTACCCTCCCCTATATAAGCCCCTCCCATCCGGGAGCACCTCAGTTTTGTAGCAAAGCAATAAGTGTCCCAAAAAGAGGGGTGGGAGCTCTGTGTCCCGTGATGTACTCCAAGAAAAGGATTTTACAGGTAAGCTGTTATAAAAATCCCTTTTTCTTTTTCGTACATCACGGGACACAGAGCGACTTAGTCATTACTAATGGGACGTCCCAAAGCAATGCCAAATGAGGGGAGGGATACACTATACATAAGCTGGGCGCCATCAGGCATGAGGCTCTTTTGCGGCCTGCAACACACTGCGCCCAAAGGCGACATCCTCCTGACTTCTAACGTCTACCTGGTAGAATCTAGTAAACGTGTGAACTAAGGACCATGTTGTGGCCTTACAGACTTGATCCAGGGAGGCTTGGTGATGCACTGCCCATGAAGTTCCAACTGCTCTTGTGGAGTGCGCCCTAACTTTGAACGGAGGTGGTCTCCTTTTCAAGCCATAGGCTTGTATTATGACCTGTCGAATCCACTTGGCTAAAGTAGATTTTTGATGCTGCCTGACCCTTTCTGGGGCCTTCCGGCAGAACAAACAAAGTATCCGTTCTGCGAATCTGAGCAGTGGCTTTTAGATAAGCTTTAACTGCTCTTACTACATCCAAAGAATGCAATAACTTTTCCTCTACCGAGCTAGGTTTGGGGAAAAAGGAAGGAAGAACCACATCTTGGTTCAAATGGAACCTCGATACCACCTTAGGAAGAAAGGCTGGATGAGGACGTAATACTACTCTGTCCTTATGGACAACCAGATATGGCTCCTTACAGGACAAGGCGGCTAATTCCGATACTCTTTTAGCCGAACAAATGGCTACTAAGAAAAATCAATTTCCTGGTGAGAAGAACCAAGGAAATGTGCCGCAATGGTTCAAATGGTTGTTTCTGTAGAACCGACAGAACCAGGTTTAAGTCCCATGGACATATGGGAATACTAACCGGAGGGCTAATACGCATCACTCCTTGTATGAAAGCTTTGACTAATGAATGCAAAGCCAAGGGCCTTTGAAAAAATATTGACAAGGCCGTCTGACCCTTGATAGTACTCAAGGCAAGCTTCCTATGTACAGCCCACTGTAGGAAGTCCAGAATCCTACCTATTACGTACTTACGTGGATGCCATTTCTTGGCCTCACACCACGTGATGTACGCCTTCTAGATCCTATAATAGATCTGCCTGGATACCGGCTTCCTGGCATTGATCATGGTAGATACCACAGGATTAGAGAGCCCTCTCTTTTTTAGAATGTGGGCTTCAATAGCCAGGCCGTCAAACCTAGGGCTGGTAAGGAAGGGTAGTATATCGGTCCTTGCGAAAGCAGGTCCGGACGATGTGGGAGGGTCCCAGGACTTCCCACTGACATTTTTACAATCTCCGCGTACCATACCCTTCGGGGCCACGCTGGAGCCACCAGAATCACTGGTTTCTTTTCTACCCTGATTCTGCGGATTAATCGCGGTGGGAATGCATATATCAGCTTGAACTGATCCCAAGGGAACACTCGGGCATCCGAACCGCAAGCTAGGGGATCCCTTGTGCGAGACACAAATCTGTCCACCTTTGCGTTGAATCTGGATGCTAGCAGATCTACATCCGGTGTTCCCCACCGCTGGCATATTGCCTGGAAAACCTCGGGGTGAAGAGACCATTCCCCCGGGCATAATTGCTGGCGACTTAAAAAGTCCGCTCTCCAATTTTCCACTCCTGGGATGAAAACCGCGGATATGGCTGGGACATATCTTTCTGCCCATTCCAGGATGCAATTCGCTTCCCTCTGGGCTGCACGACTCCTGGTACCACCCTGGTGATTGATATATGCCACTGCTGTGGCATTGTCTGATTGAATTCTGACAGGGGACCCTTGGAGATTGGATGTCCATGCTACTAGGGCATACCGGGCTGCTCGTATCTCTAAGAGATTGATAGGCAGGGCCTTCTCTGCTTCTGACCACTTGCCCTGGAGAGACCATTGCTCCAGTACTGGCCCCCCAGCCTATGAGGCTGGCATCTGTAGTGACCACCTTCCAAGAAACCGGACTGAAGGGTTTCCCTTTTTCCAGATTCTGGGGCACCAACCACCAATGGAGGCTCTTGCGAACGGAAGGGGACAGGGACATTGGTAAGTCTAAAGCCTGAACTTTTTTGTTCCAGGCTGACAGTATGGCCCTCTGCAAGTTCCTTGAATGGAATTGACCGTAGGGTACTGCTTCGAATGAAGCCACCATTTTCCCAGCAGCCTCATGCACAGGCGAATGGATGGTTTTCTTTTTTGTACCCACTAAGTGGGTCAAATCTTTCAAAGACGACACCTTCTCTGGAGGTAAGAAAATCTTTCTCTGATTTGAATCCAGTCTTAGCCCCCAAGAATTCCAGACTTTTGACTGGTTTTTGGGGCTGACTTGTCTCGGTTGATAATGCAACCGTGAGATTCCAGATACTTGATTGTCTTGTGAACGACCACTTCTAGTTTTTTCCACTGAGTGGTCTATCAGCAACAAGTCGTCTAGATATGCCATTATCGTTACACCTTGTGTTCCTAGTTTGGCCAATCGTAGGGCCAGAATTTTTGTGAACACTCGTGGTGCTGTGGCCAGACCGAAAGGTAAGGCTCTGAACTGAAAATGGCGCCCTTCTACTGCAAAGCGTAGAAATTTCTGGTGGGCCGGACAGATGGGAATATGCAAATAAGCATCCCTTATGTCGATCGAGGCTAACCATTCCTGCCCTTGTAGGACGGTGGCCACCGATCGGATCGACTCCATCCGAAAAAGTCCTGATATGTAGGAACTTGTTTAGCCCTTTTATATTTAATATGGGCCTCACGTCCCCATTTGGTTTGGGGACTGTGACAAGGTTCGAGTAAAACCCGAACCCGCTTTCTTCCAAGGGAACCTCATGATTACCCTTGGAGCAATAGTTGTTCTAGTGCCAGAAGGAGGGATCCTCTCTTCTGGGGATCGCTTGGCACGTTTGACCTCATAAGATGGGCAGGAGGAATGTCTTTTAACTCCAGCCTGTATCCCAGACTTACTGCGGAGATCACCCATCTGTCTCTGATGGTGTCCCGCCATGGTCTCTGTGAACAACTGAAGTCTTCCCCTCACCCGATTGAGTGGGGGCAACCCTTCATGACTTGGGGGGAGGTTTTGTACCTCTCTTGACCCAGGGTTTCTTGTTACCCTGTGATTGTCACTGATTTCTGCCCCCTGGATTTGACCGCGGAGGCCGTCGGAACTGTTTCACAGCCGATGTGCCAGGGACTGGAGAAGTAGGCCTCTTAAAAGAAGGACTTCTACCCTTGTTCTTAACCGGCAAGAGTGTACTTTTACCGGCAGAAGTTTTCTGGATATATTTGTCCAGATCTTCTCCAGATAAGCGTTCTCCATGAAATGGGAAGCTAATCAGCAATTTCTTACAGGGAGCTTCAGCAGACCAGTTTTTGAGCCATAGAAGCCTACGCATATGTCTACAGACAGCGTAAAGCGGGAGGCCTGTTGGATTGTATCCTTTATGGCGTCCACCGCAACACAAGGCTCTAGGTAGGTCAGCTAGGGCAAGAGCCTGCTGATCTGGTAAGTCCCTTAAGACTTGTTTCAACTGATCTTTCATTGCTTGGCAGACTCCAATCGCTGCTACTGCAGGTTGTGTCACCATGCTTGCTGTAGAGAAAGCAGATTTTAGTAAAGACTCCAATTTTTTATCTATTGGGTCTTTGAACATTGGAACATTATCTACTGGACATGTCAGTGATTTATTTACACAAGAGATGGCTGTGTCCACTGTACAGACCCTCCATTTTTTTATGAACTTATCCTCCATGGGATAGATCACTGGAAATCTCTTGGGGGGAGTAAATATTTTAACAGGATGCTCCCAATCCTGGTAAATAAGCCCTTCCAATAAAGGGTGGATTGGGAAGGAACAGACAGTCTGGGGAGCTTTCAGCGACCCCAGGCGAGGAAACAGTAGTGGTTGATGGTTCCGCCAGAGGCATTTAAAATGCTGCTCGGACCATGTTAGTCAGAGACTGAACCCATAATCTTTCAGCCTGAGATGCTGAGAAAGGTTCTTCCACTGTTGATTCCTCTATAACTGAATCAACCTCACCTGTCCCCTTCAGGTAGGTCGATCTCTGGGACTGTTCCTCCACTAACAGGCACTCTGCAGGAGGAGACGGAGATCGGACGCGCTTTTCCTGTGACAGGGAAGCAGCGATCAATGCTGTTAATCTCTCTTCCAATCCTCCCAGAGTTGAGGATAAAACCTCCTCTGTTATATATACAGGAGCAGGTGGACTGAGGACAGCCGCAGTACCAGGTACTCCTGTGGGGTTTCCTACGGCTACTGACCTCTGAAATTTCAGGGGAGATTGGCGCAGTACAGCATGCCCAAAATCCTCAGAGCCCGATGGAGACCCCTTTCGCTTCTTGGAAGACTTATTTCCAGAGCGTCTGGACGACATATCTATAAGCACAAAGCTGAGGTATTCCCGTCGTCATACACCAATTTTGCTGGTAATAGTCTAACACAGTTGCTGCTATATACCAGCTGGTGTCCACTAAAGTGTCTTTCTATGGGGATGCCTGCATCAACCGCCTCTGTGTGCCACCGTTTTGTTGCTAGCTCTGCTTGCATCCAGCTGACACTTGTACTGTGTCTTTTACACATGCTGGGACGCCTGCACATGCGCAGAAGCGTCGCGGCGCGCATCGAGCGTCATCCACCCGCCCCGCCCCTTTTTTTTCATAGGAGGCGCGTGCACGCGCCCGCGCGCGCGCCCGTGCGCCATTGGCGCCCTTTTCGAAACCAACCAAGCAGGGACTAGGAGCCAGGGCCCTTTTTGCCAGAGGGCCTGTGCGGTGGATGAGCGCAGCAACAGGGCAGAGGAAGTGGATTCCCACAGAGAACTTACCAACTGCCTGGATCTTTTGACTTGAGAAAACCAAAGATCCACATGACAAGAAAAAATGGACCACAGCGGCCTCTAGTGGTTTAACACAGGTACCGCGGTCCTCTTCTTTTTTTTTTTTCTTGACTACTATTAAAATTTTACATTTTCCAGTAGTTACAGGCATACACAGATATTAGCGGGAATACCGTTAGGTAACAGACAGAAAGACAAATTAGGCTTGGGGGTCCCCCAATAGAACCAAGTTCCTGGGGGCCCCCACTTACCTGTTCCCCGCCGCAGGACTCTGTTTGGTCCACAGAAGCCCAAACTTCACCTATCACGGCAGGCATTGTAATCAAACCTTCAGGGACCGGGTTCCCAAAGATTCCACTCCCCTGGACCTGTATAGCACCCTGCACAGAAAACATCTTGGTCGTGGGTATGACCAGAGCTCTGGATCCCAGGGTCCAGCCCTCCTAAGAGAGGCATTACAGGCAAAACCTTGCTCTTCTGCTGCAAGGCCCGGGTACCGACCGTTTAGCTATGAAGCTTTTTTGGTGGGATCCGGAACAGCTTACTAAGGCCCGTAAAAGAACCTGTACGCAAGCCCAGTGAAAACACATGTTACTCTTTGGCCAACACCTTAGACACTGGCAAAAAACTGAGGTGCTCCCGGATGGGAGGGGCTTATATAGGGGAGGGTACTTCCGGTTTTGGAAGTTGCCAGTGCCAGCACCTGAAGGTATCTATATAACCCATTAGTAATGACTAAGTCGCTCTGTGTCCCGTGATGTACGAAAAAGAAAAGTGTCTTTACCGCAGCATTGTCACCAGGTGGCAGTGTTGTGCAACGATTGTTTTTTTTTTGTTTTTTTTTTACAAACTTTTTATTGAAGATAAAAGTAAAAATATACAAATATGGGAAGGCATAGATCATATATCTCAAAGCATCAATAAATCTAAAGAACAACAGACATAAATCTAGAAATTAAAAACAAAAAAAAGGAATAATTTATTAGACGAGAAAAGAAAAAAAAAAAAAAAACGACAATTTCAAGCATACCTTATAGAGATTCAGAAAATAAGGATCCCTATGGCCTAGTAATAATCATAATTCATAACGGGCGGACCAGAGACACCTGGAAATATTCGCTACCAGGAGATTATGTCATATATAGTTTATGTCAGGTCAGGGTTCTAGAATATTCTTGTGGGTCTTCCAGGGTTCCCACCTTCGGTCAAACAGGATCATTCTATCCTGTAAGGTGTATAAAATCCTCTCCATCAGCATTATATTATTTATTCTGGATAGAACCGAGGGGATAGGGACCGCAGGGGACTTCCAGTGCAGAGCTATGCTCCAGAGAGTGGAGACGCAAATTGTGTGTATCAGGCATTCTCGGTTACGGGGAATCCCCGGGATCGGTGCCCCTAGGAGACCCATCGAGACCGTGAGTTGTAGAGGGGTTTCCGCAATAGCCGAGGCCAAAGCGGAAATCCCCTCCCAAACAGGGATGAGCTTTTCACAGTCCCAGAATATATGCTTCAAGGTGCCTATAACATTGCATCCCCTGAAGCACAGACCCGAGGTGCCAGGAAACATAATCTGAAGCCTGGATGGAGTATAATACCACCTTGTTAGGACCTTGTAGGCGGTTTCCCTCACAGTTAGGGATTTTGTGGCCTTGCGCAAGTTATCCAGCATGTTATCCCAATCCTCAGGAGAGAATTGTTCCCCACAGTCAGTCTCCCATTTAGCTTTATATGGAGGCTCTCCAGAGAAGGTCGAGGCCACCGCATCACTATATAGCCATGAGATAAGTCCTTTGCCCCTGGGAGAGTCACGGCAGATCCGTTCGAAGACCGAAAGGGGGTGGGACGGTGTGAGTGCAAAATGTGAGCTAAAAAAGTGCTTGATTTGTAGATACCTATAGTACTCTCTAGGTGGGGCCTGTTTACGGGTCCGAAGTAGGTCAAAGGAGGCAAAGGCACCATCCATTTGGAGGTCTCGAAGTGAGACCAAAGAGTTAGTCAACCACCATGAGAAGTTTTGGGGTCGTGCCCATGCCGGGGTAAATAAGGGCTCACCTAAAAAGGAAGAACCCGGGGGAGCGGAGGTAACAAGGTCCAATTTGGTTTTATATCCGCCCCAAAGAATAAGGGTGTGGCTTACTAAGGAATTAAGGGTAGATAGTTTGTGTGCCAGGTTAGTAGGGGACCAAAGAATGGAATGGATCCCATAGGGTTTGATGGATAGAGATTCAAACAAAACCCAGGGAACTTTGTTTTGTTTTTTTTAACACTATGCAACACTCATTGGAGTGAATGGGTTTCTTCTCGGACAGACCCATTCATTCCAAGCAAACACAAATATGATGTTAGGATGTGTATTGTTTTTTTTCCCTCTGCAGGAGACTCGTCTGTCAAGGCTGCTGAGAATGGGGTGGTCCTTAGATAGCAAGGGGGGGAATTGTACATGTGTAAATGTTAAGAGTATTTTATTGAAAGTTTTATTGTTTTACATTTTTAATTTTTTCCCTTTTCCCATTTTAGGTCTTGGCACAATTCAGGGTCAAATTGTGTAGTTGGTCTCTGGGTCAGACTTATGTTGCCACTTCTTGTGGGACATGGGTTTGCACCAGACACTGGGGGACCAGTGTCAAATCACTGGGGGGAGAGTGTAGCGGGTATTTGAATTTAGGGGAAGCATCTGGGTGGTAGTGTAACCCAGATGCACTGATTGCTAGGGGATCTGAGGCCCTTTTATGGTTTCTGGAGGACTCTGGTGGTGTGAGGTTCCCTGGGCCTATAGGTGGCGTTGTTGCCGGGGGCCGGAGGTGAACTCACATCGCAAGACTGTGCCTTTTTGTCCTCCCCTGGAGCTCCACTGTGGTGCGAAGGGAGAGGAGATAAAAGGGGCGGACGCCCTTACCACGGGGTTCAGAGTGCAGAGTCGGAGGACGTGGCCGCACCCAGGCACCTTCAGCTTGGGTGCTGGCGTCCCGGTGTTCCGGGCCCAGGTGCCTTTGACCTGGCCGGAGCGGAGATGGAGTCCATCTCAGGCACCTTCAGCCTGGGGTGAGGTACTATTGCGGATGCCTGGGGCTCAGTACCTTCGACTGAGTTCCGCGAGGGTGGAGGAATCCGAGGAGGCCCTAACTCCTTGGGTGCCCGTGTCTGAGTTCGTGAGGTCTGGTGAGCAGAACTTCTCTGGAGAGTCCGGCGCAGCATCGCTGGTGACAGAGAGGCCTCCGGTATCTCCCTTGGACGGATATCCTTCCCCTGACAGGGGCCGTGCTAGCGAAGGTAATTCACGTTCTATTTCACATAGTCAGTGGCAGTGACTATTCGCCACTGGTGATACCACAGTGGTTGGCAAGAGAAGGGAAAGGATTGTGCCTCGACCTATTCCCATTAAGACTAAGTTGTTGCAAAAGAATCCAACTTAACCGTACTGTGTGTTTATTCGCTGAGAAGAATAAAACTGTGTTGAACCTATTCACTGTGTGGAACTCTGGGTACTAGGAGCAAAGGAGTCAGGGACGAAGTACAGGCCTTGACTCTAGGACACCTACACAAAGCCCGATCTTTCTGGCCTTCACCTCTTCACTATGGCGGACATGGGCCGTGGTGTATCTCATCCCTCCCCCCAGCACTAACACCCCTAGACAAAGAAAGACAAGCCGAGAATGAAAAGGGGTGAGAGGGGTGAGGTCTCGACATAATCTATCTAATTTCTTACTGAGTTTTTCTGCCTGTGTCCTCCATGCGCTGCCGAACCTCTCCTTTTCCTTCCTACTTCAATTTATTTGGCATAAATACTTACAGTCATGTGCACTGCTCTATGCACACTAAACATCCCATAGCCCACAGTTCCTAGTCCATCCCAGGAACAAGCAAGAGAGGGTGCCTGAGATTAGCGCTGCGCAGTGTCAGCTTCCTGCCGGGCATGGGCACGTGGACTTGCGAACACGCCTGAGCTCACCCTTAGTAGCTACCTTTCTACATACAGTGGAACCATGGAGAACAAACATAACCACCCGCTATTAGGAAGTCGGATCACAGCAGCAAAAAAAAAAGGGGAATTTGGAGAGTGGGAAAAGACTGAGAACAATAGAAGGTACTTTTAAGAATACGTACTTAGAGTTTTTTTCTACCAGAATTTAGTATCACATTACGTTTTGTTTTTTCGATAGTTCCTGGTTTTGAACTATACTGGAATTCAGCCTGACTGCATGGCGCTTCTTTCTTGTAGGGGATTCCTGATACATGTTCTTTCCCAACCTCTATTGTGCTTTTGTCATTTATTAGTTTCTGACAATGTGCAAACAAATTGTTCTGCACATTTAAACCTCAAAACAAAAACTGAATATATTTTAGCTTACTAGTCATTAGATGTGGTGGCTGTATTCGTTTTCTTGTTAAGCTATTCCCTTTATTTTTACCCGACGATTCTGTCAGTAGCACACTTCCTGTCCTAGGACATTTTTTTTTTTTTTTTTACACTTTTATTTTTATTTTATTTTAACCTGGCAGTCCTGCCATTAACTCATGCCCTGTCCTAGGGTGACAACTGTACTGAGCAACATTGTTATCCTAGAACAGGGAGCGTGTTAGGACCAGTGTTGTTCATCTTACGTTAAAGTAATTAGTTACAGTTACAAATTACTTCTTCCAAAAAGTAATGTAGTTAGTTACTCAGTTACTACATTGAAAAAGTAATTAGTTACTCAGCAAAGTAACTATATTGGTTATATTATATATACACTGGGTGGGGGCGTGGGCGGGGCGGGGCGGTAGAAGGCTGATATATGTAATTTTTTCAGTGTATAAAAATAATGGGAGGGATAACAATAAATAATATTGCTTATGTGCCCATGCCTCACTGTGCCCATGCCTCACTGTGCCCATGCCTCACTGTGCCCATGCCTCACTGCCCATGCTTCACTGTGCCCGTGTCTCACTGTGCCCATGCCTCACTGTCTCCATGCTTCACTTTGCCCATGCTTCACTGTGCCCAATGCCTCACTGTGCCCGTGTCTCACTGTGCCCGTGCTTCACTGTGCCCATGCCTCACTGTGCCCATGCTTCACTGTGCCCATGCTTCACTGTGCCCAATGCCTCGCTGTGCCCGTGTCTCACTGTGCCCGTGCTTCACTGTGCCCATGCCTCACTGTGCCCATGTTTCACTGTGCCCAATGCCTCACTGTGCCCATGCTTCAATGTGTCCAATGCCTCACTGTGCCCGTGTCTCACTGTGCCCGTGTCTCACTGTGCCCAATGCCTCACTGTGTCCATGTCTCACTGTGCCCGTGCTTCACTGTGCCCGTGCTTCACTGTGCCCATGCCTCACTGTGCCCAATGCTTCACTGTGCCCAATGCCTCACTGTGCCCGTGTCTCACTGTGCCCGTGCCTCACTGTGCCCGTGTCTCACTGTGCCCGTGCTTCACTGTGTGCCCGTGTATCTGTGATCGGCGGCGTCCCGGCGGCCATTCCAGTATTCAAAAGCCGCGCCTCCTCCTCGTCTGTGATAGGCGGAACACTCAATTTCCCAGCATTCAGTGTTCCGCCTATCATGGACATCCGCTCATCCTCATAACACAGACGAGGATGAGAGGATGTCCGTGATAGGCGGAACACTGCCTGCTGTGAAATTGAGTGTTCCGCCTATCACAGACGACAAGGACTTGGGAGGCGCGGCTTTTGAACACTGCAATGGCTGCCGTCTGTCTGCATGACACGCTGATCAGGTAGGCAGACGGTGGCTTGCGGTCAGTGTTACATCTACTCACGGCGCCTGCGGCAAGTAGATGTAATTAGGGTAACGCCGCCCAAGTAATGGGAACGGCGGTGCCATGAGGGGAAGAGTAATCAGTAAGATTACTCCTTCCCCTCAAAAGTGGCTATGTTACCTAACGCTGTTTATTTAAACGGCGTTAGTTACAACACTGGTTAGGACTATATAACACCTCCTTCTCTTCTACATAACAGAGGGAGGTGTTATCAGGACGAGTGCAAGGATTTTTGTCTACACGGGTGAATGTGCATTTTGCTACCCCCCTCCTCTTTGAGCTGTGCTGGCAGTGTGTAATGAGGAAGCAGGGTTTTGCATTCCCCTACTTCCCTTCACTGGTTACAGGCAGCTGGCAGGGGAGACAAACTAAAGGCGAATTCACACCATAAATTGCATAAATCGGTAAGCTGCTATATGTTGCCACTGTGACAAGACCATACATATAGCCACAGCAGTGGGCATACTATGCAGGAAAGTCTCAGCTCCCTGTCAGTGTGACTGGAATGCAGTAAAAAGAGTGATGCAATACCTCAAAGGAACAATTCAGATGAAGTTACGGTTACCAGCAACATCAAATCAAAAACTGTTCGGATATGTAGATGCTGATTGGGCCAGAGACTGCACAGTCCGCAAAGCCATAAGTCGGTCTAGTCAAAAGCAAGTAACTGTAGCTCTATCTTCAACTGAAGCAGAGTACACGCATGTCAAGAAGTGATATGAATTTGTCAATTTTTTGTGAACATTGGAATAGTCTTGTCAAAACAAATTCCAATTTTTGAAGACAACCAGGGATGTATAAAGCTTACTCAATCAGAAAAGGTCAGTCCTAGACCTAAACACATTGATGTCAAGTATCAGCTACTGAGGGACAATCAAGAGCAAGGTTGTATTGACATTCAATACTGCCCGTCAGAGGAGAAGACTGCTGATGCACTCACCAAGCCTTTGTCGAAGGAATGTCATGGTTATTTCCAGAAGAAGCTGAATATAATTGGACAAAGCACATGCTGTTGAGAAGGGGTGTTGAAAGTACAACAGCATAGTTGCTTTTAAACTGACTATATACTGTATGCATTATAACTTTCTATGCAGCAGGTGACGCTGTAGTTTTATAGTGTTATAGCTTGTATTCTATGATATGACAGGATGTACCGTCTATTTCTGTAAGGCCCGGTTCACATAGGGGCGACTCTTCAGGCGACTCGGTCGCCTGACGAGTCGCGTCCCGCTCTGTTAAATGGAACTGTTCTAATAGGAGCGACTCAGGTCGCTCCGACTTAGAAAAAGGTTCCTGTATTTCTTTTGGGGGCGACTCAGGGCGACTTGCATTGACTTCTATACAGAAGTCATTATGCAAATTGCCTGAACCGGGCGTCTCAAGTCGTCTTGAGATCGCGCGCCGCCGAGTGACCCCCAAAGTCGTGCCGCCCCTGTGTGAACCGGGCCTAATGCGTACTTGTTTGTTGTTGTTTTCCTGTTTCTCATGCTGTAAAGACATGCATTGCAACCTCCATAAAAGCAAACCTATTGCTGCAAATAAGAAGCTTCCAGTGCATGATTTCAATACTCAGCTACAGGGAACAGCAGATGTTAATGCTTGTTCACAACATTTATGTACAAAAAAACACAGAATATATAGTATAAAAGCATTTCCCCTCCTTCTATTGATCTCAAGAAACTTCAATCAATTTATTAGCTGTTATCTGGGTGAGACAGCAGAACAGAGGGGGGTATAAAAAAAGAAAGACAAAAAACAGATAATATAATAATAAATAGAATACAGATATGAATGTAGCAAGAATGTATTAATGAAAAATTTAATAAAAAATTAAACCATTACAAAAAAATATGGAAACAAAACGCCCAGGGAAAAAATACCAGAAATATACAAAATATGAGACATGGGTGTGAAAATATCAATTACCGTATATACTCGAGTATAAGCTGACTCGAATATAAGTCGAGGCATCTAATTTTACCACAAAAAAATGGGAAAACTTATTGACTCAAGTATAAGCCCAGGGTGTCCATGTGCATGCCTCACTGTGCCTCACTTTGCCTCACTGTGTCCATGTGCATGCCTCACTGTGTCCATGCCTCACTGTGTCCATGTGCATGTCTCACTGTGCCTCACTGTGTCCATGTCCATGCCTCACTGTGCCTCACTGTGCCTCACTGTGTCCATGCCTCACTGTGCCCATGCCTTACTGTGCCCATGCCTCACTGTGCCCATGACTAGACTGGCTTTTAACATGGGAGTCTATGAAAGGGGTGCCCGGCTTTGAAAAATTGGTGCTCCCCGGTCGTAGGTCCCCCAGCCAACAAACTTTGCACACTTGTAGAGGAGAAATTGGGCTACATGTGTGCCAAGCTCCGGGTCCAGGGGACCTACGACCGTCTGGTACTGGGTCCCCAAAATCACCTGAGAAATGACAGTTTAACATGGGAGTCTATGGAAGGGGTTCCCGGATTTGAAAAATTGGTGCTCCCTAGCCGTGGGTCCCCCCGACAACAAACTTTGCGCACTTATAGAGGAAGAGTGGGGCTACATGTGTGCCAAGTTTGGCCGGCTGGTACCGAGTCCCCAATGTCTGGGAGATTAGGCGCAAAAAGGTGACTCGAGTATAAGCCGAGGGCGGCATTTTCAGCACCAAAAAATGTGCTGAAAAACTCGGCTTATACTCGAGAATATACAGTATCTTAAATGTAAGTCCAGGTCCAGGTCCAGGGAGAGAACAAGGGTGAGAAAGGGAGATAAAGAGAGAGGAAGAGAGAGACAGATAAAGAGAGAGGGAGAAAGAGTGAGAGAGGAAGATAAGGAGAAAGGGGGAGAGAGCACAAGAGAGAGATAAAGAGAGAGAGAGGGATACAGAGAGTGTGAGAGGGAGAGAGATGGAAATAAAAAGAGAGTGATACAGAGAGAGTGTGAGGGAGATAGGGAGAAAGGGGGAGTGAGAGAACGAGAGAGCGATAAAGAGAGAGGGAGAGAGAGTGTGAGAGGGAGGGAGAGAGCGAGAGGGACATAAAGAGAGACAGAGAAAGAGAGAGGGAGAGAGAGAGAGAATGAGGGAGAGAGTGCAACCGACAGAGAGAGGGAAGGGAGAAAGGAGGGTGAGTAGGAGGAAGATTGGGGAAAAGAAAAGGGTGGGGAAAGAGAGGGGGAGGAGGAGAGGGCGGAAAGAAGGGGTGGGGGAGAGAGGGGGAAAGGGCGGCGAGAGGGGGGCTGTTCCTGGTGCAGAAGGCTTACTCACCAAATATTCACCCCCCTTTTCAGGCCAGTCTCCCCCAGGGCTGTGGCAGCTAACAGCTATGTTATCAAAACTGCTGCCCACAGAACTCCTCTCACAGCACAGTGCATTGGGCACACACAGTGCATTGGCGGGTTGGGTGGACATAAATGGGAGCCAAAGAGTCAGATTGGACAAGCAGTGGAGTGAGGAAGGGGGTAGTAGGACAGTGGAGGCAGGATGACAGGACAAGCTGGCTTTCCCCGCTCTCACTTTGTCACTACGACAGGCTGCCAGTGGCCGTTGGGGGTTAGAGGTGGAGGGGTACAGCCTCTCTATACACTTTCCAAGTTGGTAATGGTGTCTGGGGGAAAATACGCTCCTCCGGTAGCTGTATACACAGGCGCCGCCTCCTGCTCTTGTTTATCCTTACCCCCCGGGTTATCCTCTGGCTTGTCACCCTGCATCCCACAATAGAGCTCCAATCTGCTCGGTGTGGTGGGGTGTGTGATAGCACCAAGTCGTGCGGGGTCACTTTGTCAGCATGGTGGCAGTGCCAGCGCCAATCCTGGCGCCCTAGGGTGGCACCATCCCTAGGTGTTTTGCAGTCCAGGGAGATTGCTGTGAAAAATGCTAACTGATAGCAGTCCAGATTTCTGGCTGGATGAACAGCTACTTTTTTTTTACTCGTTGAACTAGATATAATAAACTACTTTTAACAGTATATTTTAGGGCTCATTTACACCACAGTCTCTGCATTCACTGTGCATTACTGCATGTGCAGTTGCATGCTATTGCAGTACGTTTTCACTGTGATTTCAGTACAGTTTGTTGAACATTTTTTTCATTTATTTTAATTTATTTTCTTTAGTAGGTTGCATTTGCACGCATTCATGTGCATTTGCGGTGGGTTTGCGCAAGTTTATGTGCTTTTGCAGTGCATTCCAGTGCAAAAAAATACAGCATGCTGTATTTTTTTTAACGCACATGAAAGCACTGCAGTGGTGTAAACTAGGATCATTGGAATACATTTCTTTTTCTTGCATACGCGTCTGTACTTGCTCTGTCCAAAATGAAAAAAAAAAAGTATTGCCTTTAGTTCTACTTTAAGATTAAGGGCCGGTTTACACCACAATTTTTGCATTCCAGAGACGTTTCTGCATACACATTGTACTTGCTCTGTCCAAAATGAAACACTGTACCCAAATATATTTATTTTTTTTTCCCACAAATAGAGCTTTCTTTTGGTAGTATGTGATCACCTCTGCGGTTTTTATTTTTTGCACTGTAAACAAAAAAATACCAACAATTTAAAAAAATATATATATTTTTTACTTTTTAAAAAATGTTTTACTTTAAAAAAAAATTAATTTCTGTATATATTTAGGTCAATATGTATTTTGCTACATATTGTTGGTTAAAAAAAAAAAAATCCCAATAATCGTTTATTGATTGGTTTGCACAAAAGTTTTAGCATCTACAAACTATGGGATATTTTTATTTTTTATTTTTTACTAGCAATGGTGGCAATAAGTGACTCATTGTGGGACTGCGATATTGCGGTGGACATTCCGACACTAACTGACACTTTTCGGGGAGCCAGTGACACTAATACAATGATCAGTGCTAAAAATATGCACTGTCACTATACTAATGACACTGACTGGGAAAGGGTTAATATCAGAGTAATCAAGGGGTTAACTTTTTGCCTAGCCAGTGTTTTACTATACTGTGTGAGGTGCATTTACTAGGGGAAGAGATGGAATTTATTCCCTGCTTTGCAAGGACACTACATTCCTTCCCTCCTGTCAGAACGGCGATCTGCCTTGTTTACTGTACATAGATCGCTGTTCTGTCTCTCTGCATGGCGATCAGTGGGTGCCGGAGGACATTGGGGGTTATTTACTAAAGGCAAACCCACTTTGCACTATAAGTGCAAACTACAAATGCAAAGTGCACTTGAAATTGCACTGAAAGTGCACTTGGAAGTGCAGTCGCTGTAGATCCGAGGGGGACGGGCAAGGAAAATAAAAAACAGCATTTTAGCTTGCACATGATTGGATAATAAAAACAGCAGAGCTTCCCCTCATTTCAGATCTACCCCTCAGATTTACAGCGACTGCACTTCCAAGTGCACTTTCAAGTGTAGTTTGCACCTGTAGTGCAAAGTGGATTTGCCTTTCGTAAATAACCCCCATCGTGTACCATGCACCCGCCCAGCGGCTTCCGCTGTGTGTAATCACAGTGGAAGCAAGTCGCTGCTGGCACGCATGTATGCCCCCTACCGGGAAGTGTTGGATCATGTATATATACATAGGTAAAACTGCTATAGGGTGGTTAAGGGTCGATTCACACCACAATTTCTGCATTCCAGATGCGTTTCTGCATGCACTTTTACATGCGTTTTTTTGATGGAGCGTTTTTCACTTCTTTTTTTTTTCATCTCATTTCAGGACATGTATGTTCTGGTGCGTTTCTGGTGCATTTACATGTGTTTTAGTGCATTTTCCATGCGTTTTCCACATTCCAGATGTGTTCCATACCGTAAAAATGCTGTGTGTTCTACTTTTGTTTACTGCGCTGGTGTGAACTAAGGCCTTTGCAATACATGGATAACACTGTGCATGCATTTTTAATGCAGATTAAAAACGCACTGTACTGCATCGGGTGTGGACCAGCCTTTTAAGACAACTCTTATGCCCCGTACACACGATCGTTTTTAATGTCATTTTTTAAACCGACGTTTTTCTCCTCGTTTTTTTTCATGTTTCCTCTCAAGCCTGCCTTGCGTACACACCATCATTAAAAAAAACGATCAAGCAAAGCGCAGTGACGTTCAACACGTACGACGGCACTATAAAGGGGAAGTTCCGTTCAAATGGCGCCACCCTTCATGTAAGTAAAGTTTGTTGAGAGACGATTCGCGCTTTTCAGTCCGTTACTGTGTAATGAATGTGCTATCTCCATTATGAACGCTAGTTTTACCAGAACGAGCGCTCCCGTCTCATACTTGATTCTGAGCATGCGCGTTTTTTTTCACGTCGTTAAAGCATACACACTATCGTTTTTCACGTCGTTAAAAAAAACGACATGAAAAACGACGTGAAAAAAGAGAGCATGTCCGGAATTTTTAATGGCCGTTTTTCACGTCGTTAAAAATGCTCTGGAGCATACACACGATCATTTTTAATGGCCATTTTTTAAAATGGCAGTTTTAACGGCATGAAAAACGATCGTGTGTACGGGGCATAAGGCTCCATGTACACAGAAGCTCAAAAACGGTTGTTTTTAAAGCAGCAGAAAAAGCTAGCTTTTATCAGCGTTTTTTTTACTAGCGTTTATTAGCGTTTTTCAGTGTAGCGTTTTTTTCCTTTTTTTTTTTTTTTTTTTCCCAATGGCTCAAAAAACGCTAAAAAACGCTTGCGACCAGTGTTTTTGAGCGTTTATGAGCGTTTTTCTGCGTTTTGCGTTTTTTTCTGCCGAAAAACGGCACTTTGAACGCGAATTTCTTGCGTTCAGAAAAAAGCCCATTAACTCCACTGCTCATTAAAGCTAAAAAAACGTTATGTGTACATGAACACATAGGCTAACATAGAGTGCAGTTAATGGGCTTTTTAAAAAAACGCCAAAACGCCAATAAACTGCAGTTTATCAGCTTCTGTGTACATGGAGCCTTAATAATACATTTTATTTGCACTTGCACTACTTGATAGTAGACCTAAAAGAGATTGTACAATTATGTTATACAGTGAATGGTTTACCAAACACTGCCCTAACCGACGAGCATTTAACACATCTAGTTTATTACTTTGCCTTCTAATATTACAATAGACGTGTCCAGTTATTCAGAATGAGTGATTGAGAAGTATGTGTCAGAATGAGTACTCTATTAATGGCAATCAAATGATGACTGTTGAAATAAAAGTTGTGTTTTAAAACACTGATCATAAAGTAGACTTTCTTGAAGAGGAGAGTCCATGCCCTGCAGTGACAGATGTCTGAGCCAGACATAAGCCACACCCCTCTTACAGGTATGAATGTGCATACAAGTCCCTTTCTATCAGCTGCTCTATCAGGTCTGGTAAACACTCCCGAAATGCACTGAGGCACAAAGGAGTGGCTTCAATCTTCAATACCTGTGTGTCCGCAAAGTAAGTATTAACTCTTCCTTGTCTTCTACGAGTTGATCGAGTGAGCCTTCAGGTCATTTGCACAGTGCCATGTTGTCTTGGACGCACCATGAAGCTGCAAGTGATATGAAGTGTCATTTTCTGGCAGAGCAGGGTAAGTGTAATCTGAACAAAAACTTCCCTAGTTGGAGATTTTAAACAAATATCTGAAAACCACAGGCGACACTTCTTTAAAAACGTATATCGGTGTCACTTAACTATGTATAGGTCATGCTGCGCGTGCCCTTGTTTAAGAACACATGGGTGAATATATCTACTAAAGAAGACTAGGTACTAGCTTATAAAAACAGGATTTAGGGATCACTGAGCTTCACTTTAAGTACTTATTAAAGAATTCAATCTTTTAAATGTTTAACTTAGGTCATGTGTACTGAATAGAGATAAAAGTCTATGCTTGGGCTTTTAGATGAAACCATGCGTGACGTGCATCGTTTTCACTGAAATAGCTGTTTTGTCAGTTTTTGTGGTAATTGAATCATTTTTGATAGTTTATGCTGAAACAAGAAGAAGGTTCATGTCTTTTTAGGCTTTCTGGAGTAGATGTGTATTCTTTATTGAATATCAGCTAATTAGTCCACAGGTTCCAAGGTCTGCAGCAGATCCGGTTGAATCATGGCCAGTTGGTATAAGTGAACATTACTTGATCTGCTTGACCACTTACTCCAGATCGATTTTTTATTTTTTTTGTAACATTTAAAAAAAAAAATTGCCATCCCCCTTCTACATACCAGGTTGGCACACCAAGCACATGGTTCAAAAATAGGATTTTTTCGTCATACTTATCTGTAAAATCCTTGAGTACATCACGACACAGAGTCAGGCTAATATTCTCTACAGGCTGGGTTATACTTCATCATTAGTTGAATGGACACTGGTAGACTGTCGTGGAAGTTGGCTGTTTGCAGAGCACACAGCCATTTCTCCCTGTGCTCATAAACAAACACTTAATGTAATAATGCATCTTAAACTAAAATTCACTCACCATTCATTCATCCCATTCATACAAGTCAAGAGACATCACCACCCTGCCCTTCTCATCTCGTCATCACAGCCTCACTGACCGTCGACGCCGACAAAAGGTGCTTTTATTAAACTCCCAGCAGTTAGTGACTTCACACCATGTGACCTCCTCCATAGGAAGTGACCATATAAGGATATAATACAACAAAAGAACCAATCACAGATATGTATACATTCAAATAGACTAGCAGTGACGTGCACCGCTTCCAATGACGGGAACCATACGAAAGCTATGGCTCTCAATGGGCCACAATTGTCGTATCATTCTAGTGGACACAGATCTGTCCGCTTGGAGTCATTTAATGCCAATGCCAAGAAGTGGCCAGTCCCTTGGTGAGGAATAAACTAGTATCCCTAAAAGGAGCAAAGATCGCTGTGTCCACAGGAAGGTTTTTCCCGCCACCGGTCTTCCACCAACGTCTGTATGTGCGAATACGTTCAAAGAAGCGCATTACAGCAAAACCGACACTGGGGGACATCTGACAACATACATTAATAACATTTTCCACAACAAGACCAAAGTCTGTAGACAGGAAGTGATCCCCTATATAACCCCTCCCATACATGAAGCACATCAGTTTTGTAGCAAGCACTAAATCCTCAAAAAGAGGGGAGGGACCTCTGTGTCCCATGATGTACTCAAAGAAAAGGATTTTACAGGTAAGTATGACGAAAAAATCCTATTTTCTTTTTCATACATCATGGGACACAGAGTCAGGCTAAAATTCATTACCTGCTGGGTTATACTTCATCATTAGGTGAATGGACACTGGTAGACCAAAGTCTTTAGACAGGAAGTGATGCCCTATATAACCCCTCCCATACAGGAAGCACATCAGTTTTGTAGCAGGCACTGAATCCTCAAAAAAGAGGGGAGGGACCTCTGTGTTCCATGATGTACTCAAAGAAAAGGATTTTACAGGTAAGTATGACGAAAAAATCCTATTTTCTTTTTCATACATCATGGGACACGGAGTCAGGCTAATATTCATTACCTGCTGGGACGTCCCAGAGCAATAGCCTTGAGGGGAGGGAGACACCCTGCCCCACAATTATAGCCATCAGATGCTTATACGGCAGCCCGCAAAATACTGTGGCCGAAAGCCGAATCCTCGGCTGCTCGAACATCAACTTGATTTTGTGAATGTATGCCCTGAAGACCAGGTAGCAGCCTTACAAATCTGAGCCACAGATACCTGATGGCGAAAAGCCCAGGAGGTTCTTACACCCCTGGTAGGATGAGCTCTCACCCTAGAGGGAGGAGCTTTATGTTTCAGACCGTAGGCCTGAATGACCAATTGATGGACCCAATTGGCAATGAAAGCTTTGGAAGCTGCCTGCCCTTTCCTGGGTCCTTTTGGTAAAACAAAAAAGGAGTCTGATCCTCGGATCTCCGCAGATCTAGACAAACAAACCTTGACTGCCCGGACACCTTGCAGACACTGATAAAAAAACTGATATGCTTCCTGTATGGGAGGGGTTATATAGGGGATCTCTTCCTGTCTAAAGACTTTGGTCTACCAGTGTCCATTCACCTAATGATGAAGTATAACCCAGCAGGTAATGAATATTAGCCTGACTCTGTGTCCCATGATGTATGAAAAAGAAATGTGTGGATCCCTACAATGCTTTGCCAGCCCATATGCTCTTTAATACTTGGCAGATGTTATGAATATACTTTTTTTTTTTAATTCTCAGTCTTATGCGACCAATGCTATGCTCTTCTGCATCTCCAGAATGGGCATTATGGGCATTGTGGGCACTTGCAACTTACCTGCCTCCTATTTAGGCAGGCTAGGATGAGGATCTTTTGGAATTCCAAATAAACAGGTAAACTAAACATGCACATTTTTACCTGGAAACAAAAAAAGCTCTACCTTAGTTGAGCTAGCCATACATACACTATGCAAATGTCACTATGCTGGTAGCTCTGTCAACACCCTCCCATCTGATAGCCTTTTATTGAAACATAAGGTGTTTTACAGTTCCATAACAAGGCAATTAGTATGTAGTAATTAGAAGCAGGAGTATGCTCAAGGAGTGCTCCTTAAACATTCTTCCTAGGCTTCTGAAATGAATCTCTCAGATAAGGTGCTGCACTGGTGGAGTAAGATGCAGGACTGTTCCCCAAGAACCTTTCCCTGCTCTCATCCTATCTCCTCCTAACCAGCTTGTACCTCCCTATCTAGATACTCCCCATAATGTTTCCCAATAACCTTTCCCTGCTCTCATCCTTTCTCCTCCTAACCAGCTTGTACCTCCCTATCTAGATACTCCCCATACTGTTCCCCAAGAACCTTTCCCTGCTCTCATGCTATCTCCTTCTAACCAGTGTGTACCTTCCTATTTAGATACTCCCCATATTTTTCTCCAAGAACCTTTCCCTGATCTCGTCCTATGTCCTCCTAACCAGTTTGTACCTCCCTATCTAGATACTCCTCATACTACATGTGCAACAGACTGACCCAGCAGGGGCTGTATATAGCCTATCTGGTTCCAATATGGCTGCCCCATTCTTAAGCAAAATCAGTTTCCGATCAGACAATACCCCCCCAATACGGCTACCCTAAGCCCAGTACAGAGAACAAACCAGAGGTCGCCAGAGATCACCCCACTTTCAATGCTGTCACTTGCTCGAGTGGTGTCATCGCACTGCCACCCTTCTGTTGACTGAAGTTAACTGTCTTTATCCACCTGGTTCTAGGTTTTCTGTCAAAAATGTAAGTTGGAAATGTGAAAAGTTCTACATAATTTTACTTCATTATAATAATAAAAAGTTTTTTTTAAAATTCCATTCGACTCAGGCTGGGTTCACACTTATGCAAATTGAATGGGGGTTTCTGCCCATCCAATTCGCAGTTCGGGAAAGTGTCACCGGACCCCCTGCTGCGAGCCCCTGTGAACCAAGCCTTAAAGCAGTGATTTAATAATTGCATATAGTGACTGATATTTACAGAGGAAAAGGAAGCTTTCTTTGCCAGCAAATGACATTTTCCTGCTGTCTTTTTAACCACTTGCAGACCGCCGCATGAACATTTACGTCAGCAGAATGGCACGGACAGGCAAATGGGCGTATATATACGTCCCTTTAAATTTGCTGCCGCGCCCCTGCTGCGAGCTCCGTGATCGTGCCTGCGGGCCCCGTGAACTCGATGTTCGCCGGTGTCCCGCGATCGTGTCACGGAGCTTAAGAACGGGGAGATGCCAGTGTAAACACAGCATCGTCCTGTTCTGCCTAGTGACAGGACACTGATCGTCTGCTCCCTTTCATCGGGAGCAGTGTTCAGTGTCTTAACACTGCTAGCCCATCCCCCAAACAGTTAGAATCACTCAATAGGACACACTTAACCTCTTCCCCGTCCCCTACTGGTTAACCCCTTCACTGCCAGTCACATTTACACAGTAATCAGTGCATTTTTATAGCACTAATCGCTGTATAAATGTGAATGGTCCCAAGATAGCGCCAAAAGTGTCTGATGTGTCCGCCATAATGTCACAGTCATGATAAAAATTGCTGATAGCCGCAATTACTAGTAAAAAAAAAATATTAATAAAAATGCCATAAAACTATCCCCTATTTTGTAGACGCTATAACTTTTGCGCAAACCAATGAATAAACGCTTATTGTTATTTTTTACCAAAAATATGTAGAATAATACATATCGGACTAAACTGAGGAAAAAAATAGTTTTTTATATATTTTTGGGGGATATAAAATATAAAAAATATTGTTGTTTTTTTCAAAATTGTCGCTCTATTTTTGTTTACAGCACAAAAAATAAAAACCATCAAATACCACCAAAAGAAATCTCTATTTGTGGGAAAAAAAAGACGTCAATTTTGTTTGGGAGCCACGTCGCTCGACCGTGCAATTGTCAGTTAAAGCGACGTAGTGCCGAATCGCAAAAGGTGCTCTGGCCTTTGGGCAGCCAAATGGTCCGGGGCTGAAGTGGTTAAAAAAAGAAAGAAAAAAAACAACACACAGACCTTCTGAGTCTGGTTTTGAGGGGGATCCCCATGGAAAAAATCCCCATTAAAAAAAAGAAAACATTTGATTACTAACACGCTGCTTCGGGTAAAAGTAATCCAACCAAAGCTAATACGTATTAAAATATCACACTGATCTAACTAATTACGAAACAACAGCATTATAATATTGCGATTAAATACATGACATGTCCAGGCATTGATTGTTTAAAGTGTATGTAAATCCAAAATATTTACATATATTTACATACAAAAAGTTAGGACCCCTGCCAGTTTGTGATTGTCTGTGTCTCTGTTTGACTAAATGTGAGAGACAATCCCATATTTAGAGCTTTTACTGGAACAAGAATAGAGGGGAAATCTTTCAATAGAAACTCTTTTCCCATACAAATATCTAAGCGGGGATTTTCTATGCTTTGGTGAGATTTCCTCTCACCCAGGACAGGAAATTAATGGAAATCTCCATAATTAGACACAGATAGCAAAAACAAAAAATTGACATGGGATTTTAAACTTTCTATACTCTGCCCAAAAAAGAAAAAATACTTTTAGACAAAAAGTTCTATCTGTAGCTTCTTAAAGCGGAGGTTCACCCAAAATTACAAGTATATCTTATAGCCTTTAGTACATAGCATACATCTTCTAATGCTGCATTAAAAAAAAAATTGCGGTTTAAATACCTATTTATTTTCCTTTTCATTGCTACTTCCTGCTTCTCCCTCCCGCGGGAGTAGGCGTGTACCCTGCTTTCCTCGGCGCCGCACTGTCTCATGGGAGCTGAGTGTTATTCTTCCCAAGAGTCAGTGCGGTGCCCCGACCAGCGAAATGTGACACGTGACGAGGGTGTATCTTACACATTGAGACAAGGGGAACGCACGCACCGTTGTGGTTGTCATCGCAACGGGGCGGGGACTTTCGATGACGCCGCACGTTGTGATGGCAAACCCGGAAGTTCACGGCGAGTAAACAATGATGAAAATTCACTGCATCCAGGAAAGGAGTGCTTGTGGGCTTAACATGCCCACAAGCAAAATGGAAACTGCCCTACGCCAATTATATAAGTTATTCTTTCTAAAGAAAACGGACAGCGGATGTTTTTTAAAACCAAAACAGTGAGTATTTATCTGCAATGGGGAAAGGAATTGAATGGAAAAAAAAATAAAAAAACGAATGGCCGCGGAACCTCCGCTTTAACAATGCCACATATGCAGAATGTCCCTATTAATTGGAACTCCAGGCTAACCGATAAATATTCTTTATAGTTCCAGTAACTTGTACTGGTTTATCTGTCTAAGAATTTGTTAAAGTGTAACTCCACTTTTGTTAAGAAAAAAACATTCCCCTCTGGGTGATCTTTGTACATTGCAAGGAGTATAACAAACTTTGTTGCAGATCCCTACCTTTTTGTTATTTTGAGGAAATCCATGTGTGTTTGTCTGTGCCTCTGTTCTGAGTGGGCCTTATGGGCGTGGTTTCATAATTAACTGTCAGCAGCAGGGCACTAATGAGGAAATCTGCTGGGCCTGCATCCCTTTAGATGTGTTCCTATTGAGAGTATCTTTCAAAAAATTACATTTTGTTGCAGGGGGTGCCTAAAATTTGACTTGTTTCTAAGTGCAGATTTCTGCGAAAATTGGTGAGCCAATTGCACAAGCAGGAAATTATGTTTCTGGAGAGTGGTCAGTACACATTCTGTGTACAGAGCAACCCCAGGTAGCCATATTGCATTGCATTTTCAGAAAATTGCAGAGCTGCAGATTGAAAAGGAAAGGTAATTTTTAATAACATTAAAATACAATATGATTAGTGTCGCAATTATATGTACTATATTATTTTTTCTTTTTTTCCCCCCACAAAATTGGAGTTACCCTTTAAATTTGGCAAGCCATTCTAGTAATACACACTCCTCTGATGGTCAGTAAGGTGATGGTGCTACTTGTGGGTTCGGTATAGCCAGGGCTGGTGCAAGGATTTTTGACACCCTAGGCGAAACCTAATTTTGCCGCCCCCCTGGCTCCACCATCTTTTCCCTGCCCATGTATACCCCATCTTTTTAACGAAGCACTCATCAAATGCAGCCCACCAGTGCCCATCAAATGCAGCCTCTCCAGCGCCTATCAAATGCAGCCAACCAGCGCTCATCAATGCAGCCTACCAGTGCCCACTAGGTGCGAATGGAGCGGCGGCTGCCTGCTGATGCTGAGACTTAGTTGCTTGCTGCAGAGAGAAGAGAGTAGGAAGATCAGTTGCTGGGTGACCTAGGCAGCAGTGCACCCTAGGCAGCTGCCTAGTGGTAGCACCGTTCCTGGGTATAGCTGCTTACAGGTAGGTAGGCCCCTGTTCACTGGACAGAAGGGATGATTCCTATTTGATGTCCGGAAAGTGGGCTGGAGTTGGAGAGGTGACAAGGGAAGCTGAATTGCTGAACCTGGTAATAAGTGTATCACTTGTCTAACTTTGCACTGTACAAGAGGTAGACAAATGGTTAAAGGGGTTGTAAAGGTACATGTTTTTTCACCTTAATGCATTCTTTGCATTAAGGTGAAAAAACATTCGAGAATTAGCAGCCCCCCGGTTTACTTACCTGACCCCTCGAAAGTCCCGCGCCGTGAACGCGATGGCTTCTCGGCCGGGCTTCTCGGCTCATTCATTGGTTGATTGATAGCAGCGCAGCCATTGTCTCACGCTGCTGTTAATCAAATCAATGACGTGGCGCGCTGGGGGCAGGGCCAAGTGATAAAGTCGGCGGCTATGGCCGCCGGCTGTATCACGGGAGAGCGCCTGCAAGCTAACCCCCTTTGGGAGACAGCGTTCCCATGAAGGGGGTTAGCTGATGTGGGGAGGAGCCGAGACAGCCACCGAGGGACACCAGAAGACCAGGATCGGGGCCACTCTGTGCAAAACGAGCTGCACAGTGGATGTAAATATGACATGTTTGTTATTTAAAAAAACAAAAAAACGGGAACCTTTAGTGTCCCTTTAACTTGCCATAATTGCAAATCCTTTGGCAGATAAAACAGTGAATATATTTCATTGGTGTACATAAAGTATGCATTAAATGAAACAGAAACTACAAACAGTACTTGTTGACTCCAATGTGGACAATTTTGTAGCTTTCGTAGGCTCAGAAAATTTGAGACCGGGTGTGAAAATGGTTAGAAGAAATGCAAACACCCGTTTGTGTACATAAGTCAAGGTAGTTTCTTTTGTCATGAGCTTTCTACAACGCTTGGCAAAGTAAATAAGGCATTATGTATTTCCTTGCTTTTGTGCTTTAAATTGCTGTTTTAAATTGTTAATTTGTAAATGGTTTGTTTTCACTCTCAAAGTCTTTGCTTTTGGTTTTCATTTTACTCTTTTTTTCTGTACTGCGTCACAAGACACAGACTTATGTCAAGTGAGGTGGCTTTCCCCAGGGAAAGTACAATACTACTGCAGAGAGATGTGTATACATATAAATCCACTTCCTAATAATACTTGATGCTAGTCATTAGGGATGGGCCCGGTGCTCGATTCGAACCCATGTTCGAATCGAACATCGGGCGTTCGCTCGCTCGTCGAGCCCAGAACTATTTGGGCCGTTCGCATCACATTCGTGTGATGCGAGCGGCCCCGCAATGCATTGCGGCCGGCGCGGCCGGCGCAGTGCATTGCTGGCTGATGATTGGCCAAGCATGCACTGTGACCCCGCATGCTTGGCCAATCACAGCGCCCGAAACTCGGAGAGCAATAATTGGCTACAGGCAGGACGCCTGTAGCCAATTACAGCTCAGGGGCTTTAGTACACGCCCCACCATTTAAAAGGCCGCCACGCCATCGGCCCCGGTCACATGAGTTCCGGCTTTAGGAGAGATTAGTCTGCTGATTCAGTCTTTGCTTGATACTGAAAGATTTGCTCTTCTTTGCTAAACCATTGGCTATTTCTTTGCTAAACCATTGCTACCTAAGTCATTGATCGTTCATTGCTGCTGATTGCACAGTTAGTGTGTTATTAGCTGCTGCTGGGGATTAGTCTGGTGCGTGCTTACTGTTAGTACAGTATTGCAGTAGTACCAACCGCAGTGCTGTTAGCACAGCATTGCACCCCAACAGCACCCATAGGACTTCTAGTGTGTTAGTGGCAGCAAACAGAGCTCCTATATTTTCTTCTCAGCAGCACCCATAGGACTTCTAGTGTGTTAGTGGCAGCAAACAGAGCTCCTATATTTTCTTCTCAGCAGCACCCATAGGACTTCTAGTGTGTTAGTGGCAGCAAACAGAGCTCCTATATTTTCTTCTCAGCAGCACCCATAGGACTTCTAGTGTGTTAGTGGCAGCAAACAGAGCTCCTATATTTTCTTCTCAGCAGCACCCATAGGACTTCTAGTGTGTTAGTGGCAGCAAACAGAGCTCCTATATTTTCTTCTCAGCAGCACCCATAGGACTTCTAGTGTGTTAGTGGCAGCAAACAGAGCTCCTATATTTTCTTCTCAGCAGCACCCATAGGACTTCTAGTGTGTTAGTGGCATCACACAGAGCTCCTATATTTTCTTCTCAGCAGCACCCATAGGACTTCTAGTGTGTTAGTGGCAGCAAACAGAGCTCCTATATTTTCTTCTCAGCAGCACCCATAGGACTTCTAGTGTGTTAGTGGCAGCAAACAGAGCTCCTATATTTTCTTCTCAGCAGCACCCATAGGACTTCTAGTGTGTTAGTGGCATCACACAGAGCTCCTATATTTTCTTCTCAGCAGCACCCATAGGACTTCTAGTGTGTTAGTGGCAGCAAACAGAGCTCCTATATTTTCTTCTCAGCAGCACCCATAGGACTTCTAGTGTGTTAGTGGCAGCAAACAGAGCTCCTATATTTTCTTCTCAGCAGCACCCATAGGACTTCTAGTGTGTTAGTGGCATCACACAGAGCTCCTATATTTTCTTCTCAGCAGCACCCATAGGACTTCTAGTGTGTTAGTGGCAGCAAACAGAGCTCCTATATTTTCTTCTCAGCAGCACCCATAGGACTTCTAGTGTGTTAGTGGCAGCAAACAGAGCTCCTATATTTTCTTCTCAGCAGCACCCATAGGACTTCTAGTGTGTTAGTGGCAGCAAACAGAGCTCCTATATTTTCTTCTCAGCAGCACCCATAGGAATTCTAGTGTGTTAGTGGCATCACACAGAGCTCCTATATTTTCTTCTCAGCAGCACCCATAGGACTTCTAGTGTGTTAGTGGCAGCAAACAGAGCTCCTATATTTTCTTCTCAGCAGCACCCATAGGACTTCTAGTGTGTTAGTGGTATCACACAGAGCTCCTATATTTTCTTCTCAGCAGCACCCATAGGACTTCTAGTGTGTTAGTGGCAGCAAACAGAGCTCCTATATTTTCTTCTCAGCAGCACCCATAGGACTTCTAGTGTGTTAGTGGCAGCAAACAGAGCTCCTATATTTTCTTCTCAGCAGCACCCATAGGACTTCTAGTGTGTTAGTGGCAGCAAACAGAGCTCCTATATTTTCTTCTCAGCAGCACCCATAGGAATTCTAGTGTGTTAGTGGCATCACACAGAGCTCCTATATTTTCTTCTCAGCAGCACCCATAGGACTTCTAGTGTGTTAGTGGCAGCAAACAGAGCTCCTATATTTTCTTCTCAGCAGCACCCATAGGACTTCTAGTGTGTTAGTGGCAGCAAACAGAGCTCCTATATTTTCTTCTCAGCAGCACCCATAGGACTTCTAGTGTGTTAGTGGCATCACACAGAGCTCCTATATTTTCTTCTCAGCAGCACCCATAGGACTTCTAGTGTGTTAGTGGCAGCAAACAGAGCTCCTATATTTTCTTCTCAGCAGCACCCATAGGACTTCTAGTGTGTTAGTGGCATCACACAGAGCTCCTATATTTTCTTCTCAGCAGCACCCATAGGACTTCTAGTGTGTTAGTGGCAGCAAACAGAGCTCCTATATTTTCTTCTCAGCAGCACCCATAGGACTTCTAGTGTGTTAGTGGCAGCAAACAGAGCTCCTATATTTTCTTCTCAGCAGCACCCATAGGACTTCTAGTGTGTTAGTGGCAGCAAACAGAGCTCCTATATTTTCTTCTCAGCAGCACCCATAGGACTTCTAGTGTGTTAGTGGCAGCAAACAGAGCTCCTATATTTTCTTCTCAGCAGCACCCATAGGACTTCTAGTGTGTTAGTGGCAGCAAACAGAGCTCCTATATTTTCTTCTCAGCAGCACCCATAGGACTTCTAGTGTGTTAGTGGCAGCAAACAGAGCTCCTATATTTTCTTCTCAGCAGCACCCATAGGAATTCTAGTGTGTTAGTGGCAGCAAACAGAGCTCCTATATTTTCTTCTCAGCAGCACCCATAGGACTTCTAGTGTGTTAGTGGCAGCAAACAGAGCTCCTATATTTTCTTCTCAGCAGCACCCATAGGACTTCTAGTGTGTTAGTGGCAGCAAACAGAGCTCCTATATTTTCTTCTCAGCAGCACCCATAGGACTTCTAGTGTGTTAGTGGCATCACACAGAGCTCCTATATTTTCTTCTCAGCAGCACCCACAGGACTTCTAGTGTGTTAGTGGCAGCAAACAGAGCTCCTATATTTTCTTCTCAGCAGCACCCATAGGACTTCTAGTGTGTTAGTGGCAGCAAACAGAGCTCCTATATTTTCTTCTCAGCAGCACCCATAGGACTTCTAGTGTGTTAGTGGCATCACACAGAGCTCCTATATTTTCTTCTCAGCAGCACCCATAGGACTTCTAGCGTGTTAGTGGCAGCAAACAGAGCTCCTATATTTTCTTCTCAGCAGCACCCATAGGACTTCTAGTGTGTTAGTGGCAGCAAACAGAGCTCCTATATTTTCTTCTCAGCAGCACCCATAGGACTTCTAGTGTGTTAGTGGCAGCAAACAGAGCTCCTATATTTTCTTCTCAGCAGCACCCATAGGACTTCTAGTGTGTTAGTGGCAGCAAACAGAGCTCCTATATTTTCTTCTCAGCAGCACCCATAGGACTTCTAGTGTGTTAGTGGCAGCAAACAGAGCTCCTATATTTTCTTCTCAGCAGCACCCATAGGACTTCTAGTGTGTTAGTGGCAGCAAACAGAGCTCCTATATTTTCTTCTCAGCAGCACCCATAGGACTTCTAGTGTGTTAGTGGCAGCAAACAGAGCTCCTATATTTTCTTCTCAGCAGCACCCATAGGACTTCTAGTGTGTTAGTGGCATCACACAGAGCTCCTATATTTTCTTCTCAGCAGCACCCATAGGACTTCTAGTGTGTTAGTGGCAGCAAACAGAGCTCCTATATTTTCTTCTCAGCAGCACCCATAGGACTTCTAGTGTGTTAGTGGCAGCAAACAGAGCTCCTATATTTTCTTCTCAGCAGCACCCATAGGACTTCTAGTGTGTTAGTGGCAGCAAACAGAGCTCCTATATTTTCTTCTCAGCAGCACCCATAGGACTTCTAGTGTGTTAGTGGCAGCAAACAGAGCTCCTATATTTTCTTCTCAGCAGCACCCATAGGACTTCTAGTGTGTTAGTGGCATCACACAGAGCTCCTATATTTTCTTCTCAGCAGCACCCACAGGACTTCTAGTGTGTTAGTGGCAGCAAACAGAGCTCCTATATTTTCTTCTCAGCAGCACCCATAGGACTTCTAGTGTGTTAGTGGCAGCAAACAGAGCTCCTATATTTTCTTCTCAGCAGCACCCATAGGACTTCTAGTGTGTTAGTGGCAGCAAACAGAGCTCCTATATTTTCTTCTCAGCAGCACCCATAGGACTTCTAGTGTGTTAGTGGCAGCAAACAGAGCTCCTATATTTTCTTGTCAGCAGCACACATAGTACCTATAGTGTGTTAGTGTCAGCACCCATAGGACCTACAGTGTGTTGTGAGCACACATAGGAGTTCTATTTTTTATACTATATACACTACCGACTACAATGGCTGGAAGACCGCCAAGGAGAGGCAGAGCGTGCCGAGGCAAGAACACAGGGCAGGCAGGCTCTGTTTCTAGAGACAACAGTGCTGGCCGTGGACGTGGTCGTGCATCGTCATCAGCACGTGGCCATGGGACACGCTTGTCTTTGTTTTCGGCAGCTGGACATGTGGAGCCGCATCATGCCGAAGGCTTGGTAGAATGGATGACCAAGCCCTCCTCATCCTCCTCATCCTCTCTCACCCAGGCTCAGGGTACTGGCAGAGCAGCTGCCAACGCGTACTCAATGGCATCATCAGCCACCCCTTCCCTAGACCCACCATGTCCTCCTGAGGAGTCCCCCGAACTGTTTGAGCACAGTGTTGGGTACATGCTCCAGGAGGATGCCCAACGATTCGAAGGCTCGGATGATGATACCCAGCTTGAGGAAGTCAGTAGTGTGCGCGCAGAGAAAGGGGATGCTGAAGGACAGCAATCTGGCAGTAGTGTTCCACCAGCTGCAGCTTACTGCCAGGTTTGCTCTAGTGGTGAAGAGGGAGGGGATGATGAGGTCACTGACTCCACGTGGGTGCCTGAAGGGAGAGAGGAGGAGGAGGAGGAGGATGCAGCGTCACATGTCCAACGAGGCAGGATGCCCCCTGGAGGCCAGCTAGAGGCCAGCACAGCAACTGTACCACACCGCAGAGCTCCGCCTGTGCAGGGCGCTGCCTCTGCACGTTATCACAAAAGTTCTTTGGTGTGGGCCTTTTTTGAGACGAGTGCATCAGATCGCACCACTGCTATTTGCAATATTTGTCTCAAGCGTATCTCGCGTGGCCAAAACATCAGCCGCTTGGGCACCACAAGCATGAGCAGACATATGTCGACCTGCCATGCAGCTCGTTGGCAAGCACACATAAAAGACCCACACCAAAGAACAAAGCGGACCTCTCCTTGCTCCTCATCAGCTGGGATCTCCATCCCCACTATATCTTCAGTCCTCTCTGAAAGCTGCTCTGAGAGGACTGAAGGTGTAGAATTAGGTGTGTCACAACCAAGTACTTGCAGTACACCGACGTCCGATTGTAGCAGGCAAATTTCCCTGCCCCAGCTGCTGGACCGTCGAAAGAAGTATACTCCCAGCCATCCACATGCCCAGCGGTTGAATGCTAGCTTGGCTAAATTGCTAGCACTTCAACTGCTGCCTTTTCAGTTGATAGACTCGGCCCCCTTCCGTGAGTTTGTTCAATGTGCGGTTCCTCAGTGGCAGGTTCCCAAACGCCACTTTTTCTCACGGAAGGCAATTCCGTCTCTCTACTGGCATGTGGAAGGCAATGTCTATGCCTCGCTGGACAGGGCGGTCAGCGGTAAGGTGCATATTACCGCTGACTCATGGTCCAGCAGGCATGGACAGGGACGTTATCTTTCTTTCACGGCCCATTGGGTCACTCTATTGGTAGCTGGGAGGGATGCAGGACAAGGTGCAGTAGTGTTGGAGGTTGTTCCGCCACCACGCCTCCAAAATGCTACTACTGGTTGTGACACACCTCTCTCCTCCACCCCCTCCTCTTCTTCTTCCTCCATGTCCTCTTCGAGTGCTCTGTCCTCGGAACCAGCGGTGCTCCGTAGGCGTACAAGGGGCTACGCGAGTACGCAGGCAAAAAGATGCCATGCCGTGCTTGCGCTGGTGTGTTTGGGGGACAGGAGCCACACTGGGCCAGAGGTTCTGGCAGCTCTGCAGGGGCAGGCCGAGAGGTGGTTGACGCCACGCCAGCTTAAGCCAGGAATGGTCGTTTCTGATAATGGCACCAACCTCCTCTCCGCCCTGCGACAGGGGCAGCTCACCCATGTGCCCTGTATGGCTCACGTCCTCAACCTGGTGGTGCAGCAGTTCTTGGGCAGGTTCCCAGGCTTACAGGATGTCCTGAGGCAGGCCAGGAAAGTCTGTGTGCATTTCCGCCGATCTTATAATGCCAGTGCTCGGCTGACTGAGCTGCAAAAGGAGCTGAACCTGCCCAAGAACCGCCTAATATGTGACATGCCCACCAGGTGGAACTCAACGTTGGCCATGCTGCAGCGACTGCACACGCAGCAGAGGGCCATCAATGAGTACCTTTGCGACTACGGCACCAGGACAGGGTCAGGGGAGCTTGGCTTTTTTTCCCCACGCCAGTGGAGCATGATCAGGGATGCATGCACTGTCCTCTCACCATTTGAGGAGGCCACGAGGATGGTGAGCAGTGACAGTGCATGCATCAGTGACACTGTACCTCTTGTCCACCTGTTGGAGCATACGCTGCGTGGGATAATGGACAGGGCACTTGAGGCAGAACAGAGGCAGGAAGAGGAGGACTTCCTTGTCTCTCAAGGCCCCCTTTATCCAGACAATGTTCCTTCTGTCCCACCCATCACACAGGAAGAGGAGGAGGAGGAGGAGGAGGAGGAGGAGGATTGTGTGAGCATGGAGGTGGAGCCTGGCACTCAGCATCAGCAGCAGCAGTCTTTTAGGGATGATGTACAGTCCCAACAAACCAGTGGACTTGTACGTGGCTGGGAGGAGGTGGCTGGCGATCATGTCATCCTCAGTGACCCAGAAGACTCCGGACCGAATGCCTCAGCTAACCTACGCTGCATGGCCTCCCTGATCCTGCAAAGCCTGCGGAAGGATCCTCGTGTTCTTCGGATCAAGGAGAGGGACCATTACTGGCTGGCCACTCTCCTTGATCCACGGTACAAGGGTAAGGTTGCGGACCTTATCTTGCCGTCGCAGAGGGAGCAGAGGATGAGACATCTCAGGGAGGCCTTGCAGAAAGGTCTGTGCAACACGTTCCCAGAAACTGGGAGGTTACAAACTCCTGGTCCTGGACGACGAGTTGCTGAGGCTTCGGTCAGTAGCAGAAGGAGCGGTGGGGAAGGTGGACGTCTGACCGATGCGTTCAGACAATTTTTTAGTCCGCAGCCCCAAGGTATGATCGGTTCCAGCAACCATCGCCAGCGTCTGATATACATGGTGCAGGAATACCTAGGGGCAAGGTCAGACTTGGACACCTTTCCCACCGAAAATCCTCTGGCTTACTGGGTCCTGAGGATGGATCACTGGCCAGAGCTTGCACAGTATGCAATTGAGCTACTGGCCTGTCCTGCATCCAGCGTTCTTTCCGAACGCACATTCAGTGCTGCTGGAGGATTTGTCACCGATCATAGGGTGCGCCTGTCCACCGACTCGGTTGATCGACTGACCTTCATAAAAATGAATCAGTCTTGGATCACCACCAGCTACCAGACACCTGAAGCGGATATAACGGAATAATTTATAATGTCACATCCCTTCAAGACTGCCTATGCTGATGCTGAGTGACTGTCCTGTTATGTTCACTGACTATCCTCTTCCTCCTCCTCAATGATCCATGCCACCACACCAGTGCCTAAGGCACAATTTTTCAGCCCCTGTATAACAGGGGCGTGTAATTACAATTTTTTAAAAAGATGGTTCGCAACAGGTGTGACTGCTGTGCTCAGAGTACAGTATCTGTGAGGGGTTGCAGTGTTGTGGCACCAGCACCAGTGCCTAAGGCACAATTTTTCAGCCCCTGTTGGGGCGTGTAATTACAATTTTTAGGCAATGCTTTGCAACAGGTCTCATTGCTGTGCTCAGAGTACAGTATCTGTGAGGGGTTGCAGTGTTGTGGCACCAGCACCAGTGCCTAAGGCACAATTTTTCAGCCCCTGTATAACAGGGGCGTGTAATTACAATTTTTTAAAAAGATGCTTCGCAACAGGTGTGACTGCTGTGCTCCAAGTACAGTATCTGTGAGGGGTTGCAGTGTTGTGGCACCAGCACCAATGCCTAAGGCACAATTTTTCAGCCCCTGTTTAACAGGGGCGTGTAATTACAAATCTTGATCTAATAGTTCACAGCAGGGCCCATTCCTGCGCCCACCAAGAGTAACTATGAGGGCCTACAGTCTTGTGGCAACACCGTCCACCACCACCACCACCACCAAAGGCCCAATTTTTCTGCCCTGTTCAACAGGTGCATGCAATTACAAATCTTGATCTAATAACTCACAGCAGGGCCCATTCCTGCACCCACCAAGAGTAACTGTGAGGGCTTACAGTCTTGTGGCAACACCGTCCACCACCACCACCACCACCACCAAAGGCCCAATTTTTCTGCCCGGTTCAACAGGTGCATGCAAGTACAAATCTTGATCTATTAACTCACAGCAGGGCCCATTCCTGTGCCCACCAGTCTTGTGGCTACACCAATATCTAATAGGGCAAATTTCTGCAGAGTGTATACGGCAGGCCCCTACTTTCAAACATCCAACTTACAAACGACTCCTACTTGCAAACGGCAAGAGAAAACAGGAAGTGAGAGGAAATCTACCCCTAGGAAGGAAAATTCTATCCTGTTAGATTTAATTTGGGAAAAAGGTATCTCCTCTCTACTGATGCTTTATCACCAATCCTTGTTTCAATTAAAACCCCACTTTTCCAAAAACATTTGTCATTGGGACGGAAAGTGAGGTGACATGTTCTGAACAGATGTGCAAAGACAGCAAATGTTACAGGGGTGATAACCCCTCCCTATGTTCTCCAAAAAGCTTAAAAATTGATTTTTTTGGGATGTAGCTACACTTCATAATGTACCTGTTCAGATTCTACTTAAGAACAAACCTACAGTCCATGTCTTGTTTGCACCACCTATATACTGCTGTTCAGAGTATATAGGGTTGTAGGTATAGGGTTTTATTTTGGGTGCGGGGTCCCCCTTAGTATCCATACAAGACCCAAAGGGGCTGGGGTGGGGGGGGGGGGTGATGGGGTAGCCATGCCATTTTTCTCAAGGATTTTCAGCCATATGGCGGCCAGGACAAGACATGACATTAAAGCCGCAAGTGGTTTTAAATGGCTTCTTTTTTTCCTTTACAAATGTCATTTTGTGCAAGGACAGTTCTAAACACGGGAAACACATGCCACTTCACAGGCATACTTTAGACACCCCCCAGGTACCGTATTTAAAGGAAAATTTCACTTTTTTTTTTTTCACTTTATGCATCATTAAAATGACTGCTCCCGAAAAAACTTTAGTTTTTAAAATTTCTTTTTGCATTGATATATGTCCCCTGGGGCAGGACCCGGGTCCCCAAACCTGTTTTATAACATTAACATGCATATTGGCCGTTGTAATTAGCAATTTTGATTTCGAACGTTCGCGTCCATTATAACGAATAGGGTTCGAAAATTCGCGCGAACTTTCGGTCCGTTCGAAGGTTCTGGTGCGAACCGAACCCGGGGGTGTTCGGCTCATCCCTACTAGTCATCCCAGCTCTGTGCACATACGTAACGGTCCCAGCAAAATCTTTATTTTTTAAGAATACAGACTTCCACGTGAAGAATACCTTACAGTGATTTGCCAATATGTAACTAGGTCAGCATAAAAACTGCACAACTGAATCAAAATATTTTCACATTCTAAAAAGTAAATTGACCATTATTATGGCAGAACATTATACAACAAAAAGCAAAATGGAAAAAAAAGAATTAAAAGAAAAAAATGGGAATTGTCACAAGACCCAGTCACCAGCACACTCCTCTATCATCCAATAAAGGGCACTCAAGACAGAAATAAAACTATGATTTAAGAAGGTTACTATCCCAGAGGAAGAGTCTTTGCGTCTAGGGTGGGCATCCCAGCAGTTACAAGCCTCATACCTCTAAAATTTTCCAGGGCTACCCCTGTGAGCATATGTTTCATTGCTATATACTGTACATAGTGTGTTGTTGAGCTGAAGCTTTCATTTAGGGTGGGTTTGGAGATGTCCAGCACCTAAGAATTAGCATATGAGCCTATGATAATGCTCTAACAATTGCTTAAGCCATATACGTTTTGTATGTAAGATAGGGTGACCAGACATCCCCGGTTTCCAAGGACAGTCCCCGGATTGAGGACACTGTCCCCGAACCAAGTCTGTCC
Source organism: Rana muscosa (assembly GCA_029206835.1). Taxonomy (NCBI): domain Eukaryota; kingdom Metazoa; phylum Chordata; class Amphibia; order Anura; family Ranidae; genus Rana; species Rana muscosa. Next base: position 458,402,390 of record CM055116.1, on the reverse strand, counting down.
CGGGTTTTGTCCCCAGATTGGATTTGAACAGGGGCTGGGGCAATTTCAGACAGTCAGTGCAGAATTAAAAACGGAAAAATCTGAATTACACACCCCCGCTCCTACTAGCTTAGGGGGGTGTATTTTTTTTCCGATATCTGTGCCCCTTTCTGATGATCATGTGCTGGAGGGAATATTTCTTCAGTTTCGGGTGCATGCCCATTCAGCTTGGCTCGCATGTTCTTCTGCCTTGGCTCAAGTCCCGGCCAGCCGCCTGCCTGCTTATCTTCTTGCCTTTGCTGGCGGAACGATCTTCCTCCGCTCCCCACCCAGTAGTAGCCGGGGCCCGGAGAGTGAGACTTGACAGGCTGTGAGGCAGGCGGCGGCTGCGGCGATGAGCAGGGAGTCACTGATTCCCGCCATTACTAGTAAAAAAAAAAAATATGTCCCTGGATTTCATTTTAAAAATATGGTCACCTTAATGTAAGATGTTCAGTGCATCCTAAAATGTGAGAAAGGGGATCCCTAAAATGTTAATTTGAATCACTCTATTGACCGTGTTGACAACTGTTTCCCAGTAATGTACCAGCTTCATACAGTTCCATAGTATGTGCATGAGGTCACCATAGTCTCTCATGCATCTAGTACACGCAGGATCTTGTCTTTTTCCACAATCATACATAGGCGTTTAGGCGTATAGTGTGCGCTCATAATTGTATGGTTTTTCAAAAACAGCTCTCTAAATATCATGTTAACTGTGAAAAGTTTAACCACTTGCCGACTGCGCTATAGAAGAATGACGGCTACAGTGCAGCCGGCTAGTTCTGGAATGCCGTCAAATGACGGCGCCCTGTGCTTGCACTTCTTGCTCTATGCTGTTTTGGTGTGAGGAGAGGAGGGAGAAACACTGCAGCAGTGTGAGCTGGCATGATAGCGAGTGCCATTACAGTGCCATCAGTGTCCCTACCATTTCCATCAGTGCCAATACAGTGTCCATCTGTGGCATTACAGTGCTATCAGTGCCATTACCGTGCCACCAGTGTCCATCAGTGCCATTACAGTCCCATCAGTGCCATTACAGTGCCACCAGTGTCCCTACAGTGTCCATCAGTGCCAATATAGTGTCCATCAGTGGCATTACAGTGCTATCAGTGTCAATACAGTGCCCATCAGTGTCGCTACAGTGTTTATCAGTGCCATTACAGTGCCATCAGTGTCATTGTGGTGTCCATCAGTGCAATTACAGTGCCATCAATGCCACTACAGTGTCTATCAGTGCCATTACAGTGCCATCAGTGTCACTACAGTGTCCATTAGTGACATTTCAGTGTCACTACAGTGTCCATCACTGCAACTACAGTGCTCATCAGTGCCACTACAGTGCCCTTCAGTGCCACTACACTGCTCATCAGTGCCCTCAGTGCCACTACAGTGCTCATCATTGCCACTACACTGCTCATCAGTGCCACTACACTGCTCATCAGTGCCCTACGATGCCACTACATTGCTCATCAGTGCCACTACAGTGCTCATCAGTGCCACTACAGTGCTTATCAGGGCCTCTATAGTGCTTATCAGTGCCACTATAGTGCTCATAAGTGCCACTACAGTGCCATGTTATATTAGTGCTCATCAGTGCCACTACACTGCCCATCAGTGCCCAATAGTGCCCATCAGTGCCACCCTATTAGTAGATCCTCCTGACCGGACGTCAGTGCTGTAAAAATGTGTAAAAAATATGTTTAAAAAATTTGGGTTTTAATTTTCATTCCACAATTTTCAAAAACTTGTGGAAAAAATGACATGGTCAAAAGGATCATTATGCCTCATAGAATATACATTGGGGTGTTTGCTTTCCAAGAAGGGGTCATTTCGTGGGCATTTCCATTGTCCTGGTGCTCCAGGGCCTTCAAAAGTGTAATAGGTAGTCAGGAAATCAGATGTGTAATTTATGTCCCTAGAACACCTGCATGCTGGGCCTCTGTATGTGGCTAGGCTGTGTAAAAGTCTCACGCATGTGGTATCGCCATACTCGGGAGAAGTAGCAGAATCTGTTTTGTTATGTAGTTGCAAGTATGCAAATGCCATGTGAGAGAAATAACTTGTTAATATGACAATTTTGTGGGGGAAAAAATCCTAATTTTGCAAAGAATTGTGGGAAACAATTACAACTTCAAAAAACTCACCATGCCTCGTACTAAATACCTTGGAAAGTACACTTTCCAAAAAGGCGTCATTTGGAGGGGATTTGTACTGTCCTGGCATGTTAGTGTCTCAAGAAATTAGATCAGGCTGTCAGTACATCCGGTGTGATCAATTTTCAATGATTGGCACCATAGCTTGCAGACTCTATAACCAAAGACCAAATAATATACAATGATTTGGGTTATTTTTTACCAAAGAATCTAAGAAATATAGTTTGATTAACAACCACTTGTAAATCTCCATTTTGGTTAAAAACTTTTTTTGCTATAACTGCATGCAGGACTGAAGCCTCCCAATGTACTCTGGAAAGTCCTAGTGTTTTCCCATTGCAAAGGGTATTTGTGGGAAGATGTAACATATGACATTGTCACTCACTTATATGCACAAGCTTCTGGAGCTAGAGAAAAAGAAACTATATAAGCAGTTCCAAGCAATCTCAGTGATTGCTTTTTATAATCTTTTGACTCCAGGTGTAAGATAGAGAATTTGTCGTCTCTGCATCAGTTCAGCATCTAACAATTAGTGGCTCTGAAGTGTGAGGTCTGGAACCCCACATGTGATCAACAACCTTTGAGTTCTCCTCTTACCAATCATCCGTAGAAGCTAAGTATAGTGCAACTGTGAGTGTGTTTTTTGAGTGATCATTCATTTTCAGAATTACCGCGTTACCCATTACTGTCGGTGCAATAGGCCTTTGCTAAACAACCATTTCTAGACAGCATTCCAAAAGGAATGTATTTATATTGTCTTGCCATGGCATTTAAAATGAAAATTCTTCCTCATAACATTTACTGAATCTTGCATAGGCATTGAAAATTGAAAATTTTGAAAATTCTTTTCAATTTTTATTTTCATTCATCAGTCCGAAGCATATCAACTAAGTCATCCAGGGCTTGTAGATTTTGGAATGTTAGAAGTCAGCAGAATTGTGAAATCCACAACCTCACATATAATAGAATATTTATATGGAGAAAATATTGTCACCAGATTTTGGATGGATACAAACAAATCAATGCTTCTCTGTTTTGTGATGTAATGTAAATGAATCTTACCCATCGGATCATTTACTGGACCTTGCATGGGCATTGAGCACAAATACGGTAGTATGTTTACATGTAGTATCTGACTATATACAGTACATGACCAATCCCAGCTGACATTAAAATGTATGTAGGCACACTGGTGATTTAGATTTAGTTTGTTTTAAGTTGACCTATAGAATGAAAGCACATTAGGACACTTTTTATAAAAAGTGCGTCATTTCTGGTACTATATAGTCCTTGTGTTTCGTACATAGCATTAACCTATATGACATTGTATTGCAAAATGTATTAATCCATAAATTATTAAATCCTTGTTTTTTTCTTTCATCTTTATTAGGTATGTAGCTTAACCAAAGTAATTCAAAATGGCCAAAAATGCTTTCTGGGAAACGCCAGTAGCATTTATCAAAGAATCAAAGTACATCACAAGGTATGTCTTATCGTTCTGCAGATTTGAATAACCTAACCTCTCGAAAGGCCTACATGGATCACTTAAAAGAGAATTATGGACTTAAAAAAACAAACAAACATTTATACTTACCTAGGTGAACGCAGCATCGTTCCGATGCATTGAAAATGTAGCAGTCAAACACGACTGATCGCTCAGTTCTCCCATCCACTCTGAGCAGAGAGCCATGACTGTGACAATCTCTCTGCTCTGCCCCTTTCCCCAGGCTCACTGAAGCAATGGGCTGTGGAGGGGGCTGGGAGTGTCTGGCTTAGGCTCTCAGTGGATTGCTGAGAGAACAAGCCAGGTGTTGGTCCAGGCATCTGGGTGGATCCAAACCATATGGTCGGGATCTTTTCAAAACCTGGATGAGATGAGTGATGTCAGCCGACAGCAGACTTTAGCCCAATGTCAGCTGAAAACAGGTCACAGAAGTGCAGAACGAACTGCACTCCTGTGACCTATAGGGGGAATAAAGCCAAAAAAGCTTTGACTATATTTCTTCTTTAAAACTTTTAAGGCAAAAACAGGAGACATGGAGCTTAAAAATGGTCTTGAGCTCCAGTATGCCCTAGGTAATATATAGAGTCATGACTGTTTGTCTGCACTGGCAATCTTTTTATTTTATTTATGGTATTCATTTGGTTCTTGTTCCTTAAAGTACTGCCATTGAAGAATGTATAATGCTGTTTCAAGCTATCATGCATAAGGCATTAATTTTACACAGAGTACAATATAATCAGGGATGAGCCGAACACCCCCCTGTTCGGTTCGCACCAGAACCTGCGAACAGACAGAATGTTCGTGTGAACTTTAGAACCCTATTAAATACAGTGGACTCGAACGTTTGAAATCTAAAATGCTAATTATAAAGGCTAATATGCAATTTATTGTCCTAAAAAGTGTTTGGGGACCCGGGTTCTGCCCCAGGGAACATGTATCAATGCAAAAAAAGGTTTAAAAAATAGAAGTTTTTACGGGAGCGGTGATTTTAATAATGCTTAAAATGAAAAAATAAAAGTGAAATATTCCTTTAAATTTCGTACCTGGGGGGTGTGTATGATATGCATGTAAAGTGGCGCATGTTTCCCGTGCTTAGAACTGTCCCTGCACAAAGTGTCATTTTTGAAGGAAAAAAAGTCATTTAAAACGCACTCGCGGCTATTAATGAATTGTCGGCTTTTATCAATACATTGAAAAGTCATTGATAAAAAATAAAAAAAAGCGTGGGGGTTCCCCCAAATTCAATTACCAGGCCCTTTAGGTCTGAAATGGATATTAAGGGGAACCCCGCCGCAAATTTAAAAAAAAATGGCGTGGGGTTCCCCCTAAATATCCATACCAGGCCCTTGAGATCTGGCATGGATTTTAAGGGGAACTTCACCCCAAATAAAAAAAAAATGGCGTGGAGTTCCCCCAAAAATCCATACCAGACCCTTATCCGAGCACGCAACCTGGCCGGCCACAGGGGAAGAGGGGGGGACGAGAGAGCGGCCCCCCTCCCTCCTGAACCGTACCAGGCCACATGTCCTCAACATGGGGAGGATGTCCCCATGTTGATGGGGACAAGGGCCTCATCCCCACAACCCTTGCCCGGTGGTTGTGGGGGTCTGCGGGCGGGGGGCTTATCGGAATCTGGAAGACCCCTTTAACAAAGGGGACCCCCAGATCCCGCCCCCCCTATGTGAATTGGTAAGGGGTACATTGTACCCCTACCATTTCACGAAGAAAGTGTCAAAAAATTTAAATAAAAACACACACGCCTTGGAAAAGTCCTTTATTAAAAAATAAAAAAATAATAAAAATAAAAAAACATTCCAGCGATGAAATCCAGTGTCCCGCGGCGATCCCAATGTCCAGCGCTGTCCGTCATTGGTTGTGCCTGTGCGGGCCTGATGGGAAACTTCCTCGCTGTGTTTTAAATGTATAGACCCGCCCCTACTAAAGTTCCCCATCAGGTCCGCTCAGCGGACCAGATGCGGAACATGAAAAGGGGCGGGTCTATACATGTATTGCACAGCGAATGAAGTTCCCCATCAGGTCCGCCCCCTCGGTATGTCCGACCCCGCCTATGTCATTGGCCTGAGCGGGGAACTTCCTTCACTGTGTAATTTAAATTTACACAGTGAAGGAAGTTTCCTGCTCAGGCCAATGACGTAGGGGGGTCCGACATACCGAGGGGGCGGACCTGATGGGGAACTTTGTTGCTGTGTAATACATGAATAGACCCGCCCCTTCTCTCGTTCCCCATCAGGTCCGGTCAGCGGACCAGATGCTGAACATGAGAAGGGGCGGGTCTATACATGTATTACAAAGTGAGAGAAGTTCCCCATCAGGTCCGCCCCCTCGGTATGTCGGACCCCGCCTACGTCATTGGCCTGAGCGGGAAACTTCCTTCACTGTGTAAATTTAAATTACACAGTGAAGGAAGTTCCCCGCTCAGGCCAATGACGTAGGCGGGGTCGGACATACCGAGGGGGCGGACCTGATGGGGAACTTCATTCGCTGTGTAATACATGTATAGACCCGCCCCTTCTCTCGTTCCGCATCTGGTCCGCTGAGCGGACCTGATGGGGAACTTTAGAAGGGGCGGGTCTATACATTTAAAACACAGCGGAGGAAGTTCCCCATCAGGTCCGCACAGGCACAACCAATGACGGACAGCGCTGGACATCAGGATCGCCGCGGGACACTGGATTTTATCGCTGGAATGTTTTTATTTTTTTATTATTTTTTTCTTTTTTAATAAAGGACTTTTCCAAGGTGTGTGTGTTTTTATTTACATTTTTTGACACTTTCTTCATGAAATGGTAGGGGTACAATGTACCCCTTACCAATTCACATAGGGGGGGCCGGGATCTGGGGGTCCCCTTTGTTAAAGGGGTCTTCCAGATTCCGATAAGCCCCCCGCCCGCAGACCCCCACAACCACCGGGCAAGGGTTGTGGGGATGAGGCCCTTGTCCCCATGAACATGGGGACATCCTCCCCATGTTGAGGGCATGTGGCCTGGTACGGTTCTCTCGTCCCCCCCTCTTCCCCTGCGGCCGGCCAGGTTGCGTGCTTGGATAAGGGTCTGGTATGGATTTTTGGGGGGACTAAACACCATTTTTTTTTTAATTTGGGGTGGAGTTCCCCTTAAAATCCATGTCAGATCTCAAGGGCCTGGTATGGATATTTAGGGGGAACCCCACGCCATTTTTTTTAAAAATTTGCGGCGGGGTTCCCCTTAATATCCATTTCAGACCTAAAGGGCCTGGTAATTGAATTTGGGGGAACCCCCACGCTTTTTTTTATTTTTTATCAATGACTTTTCTATGTTTTGATAAAAGCCGACAATTCATTAATAGCCGCGAGTGAGTTTTAAATGACTTTTTTTCCTTCAAAAATGACACTTTGTGCAGGGACAGTTCTAAGCACGGGAAACATGTGCCACTTTACATGTGTAGCGGGGTCTCCTTTAAGGCCCCGGGACTACAGTACCCAGAGCCCCATCCGGCCTCAGGGCGGAGGTTCCGCCGCAGAGACTCATGGGGGAGGTTACTTAAGAGGGAGGCGGAGGGAAGCTCGCTCTCTTGGGACAACGCGCTTCAAGCAACAAGTCATCCTGCGCGGATCTGCTGTGGGGTAAGGCCTGAAGCCTAAGGCCTTACCCGAAGTCCGAAGAGCCTTTCACCGTCCTGCGGAGCCTGGGTGGATCCTGGATCGTCAGTGTAGGACTCCAGTTGGATCGGGGACCCAATCGGTTGCAGACGCTGTGTGCGACGGACACACGCGGTGGAAGACCCAGGCTGGGATCGCGCCTGGAACGGTGAGCGGGCACCTGCCCATATCCATAGACTGAGTTATATTCAGGCCTATAGACTGCCTAGGCCCACTGTTCGCTCACCAGTGTTCTTTGGGGGTCCGGTAGTTGGGACAGAGTTGAAGTGCCTACCCCCCCTGTTTGCATACTGCTGCTACGAGTTACCACCTTTTTGGATTACAATTGGTTCATTTCTTCAAGTGCACCAACGAAAGCTGGCCGGTGAAGAAAATCTTACTCCCTTAGGGAAAGGGGACTATCTCATACACTGTCAGGCCTGACATAGGTGGGGGAAAGTTATAAAGTTTGGGTTGCTGTGTCATAGGGCGCGCATGCCATAATAGCTCCGCGTGGTGGATACTGCGCGGCGCCATATTATAGTGCTGCCTCTGTAGCATTGGTTGATACTGGGTTCTGCAAACAAAAGAAAACCGTTTGGGGATCTTCTTTTGTTTTCCTTTATCTTAATTTCTAATGGGGAGACTTATGGGGACCAAGAATCCACTTAACTGTTTACCCTGTTTTGGAAGTTTGTTAGGACTAATATACACAATTGTAAGTTTTGGTTTTCCCACTCCCTTCTTTGCCTGTTTCCACGCCACCCTGTTCCCCCCTCTCCTTTGCCTCCCCCCTTTTGCTTCCATCCCCTTCCCTTTCTGCTCTGATTCTTAACAATCCTGTCTCTAATTTTATATGTTTATATATGTATCTCCTGATGAAGCGAGCATTGTCTCACGAAACGCGTAGAGAATTGTATCATATATACATTTACACATTGGACTGTCAGTTATACCTTGATTTATGTAACTATGGAAACCCATGCATATGTACTTATGTCTACCAGAATTATTTTTAATAGTAAGATTTCAAAAGTGTTTAAATGTTCAATAAAAATTGTCTATATTTTATACCCTGTTGTTTGTGTCTCACAAAGTCCCCTGGGCATCCTTCCTTTTTGTACATAACAATATAATCAAGCATGACAAATATGAAAAATTAAATATATCTAAAGATCAGGCAATCTTTGAATGTTTAGACCCACCCTATGGAAAAGGGCTGCACTATTCACAATGCAAGCTTGCCCTTAAAATGTATGTACAGCCAAAACTTTTCTTATTAGTTTTAGACTGAGTACAGAATGGATAACCAGTTTATTTATTGTGGTCTGTGTCTCATTAGATACATTTCAATTTACTCAAACTGACCCACTGCCAAAGTTCCTTACTGCCACTCTGTATGTTGCTGCTACTTCTCTGTGTATGACCATCTTTGAATAACAGCTTTGTGACTGTGCAAAAAAATAGCACTGTGCCAATAAAAAACATGTCTCTGACCACTTTTTGATTAGATGTGTGTTTGGTAAAAACTTGTCAGAGATCTCTATATAACAGTCACAGCTGTCTGCCCAGAGTTGGAAGTGCAGGGGTCACAAATACACAGATACACAAATGATTTGGATTTGTACTAGAAAGATGCCTGATTCTGTTGGTGCTTTCTATAGAGGGGTTGTGTCCAGTGACACAACTTTAGATAGTCGATTGCTGCTGGTATGTAGCTAATTTTATTTTGCTGAACAGATTATAATGAAAACAATATTAGGTGAAGGGTTCTTCTTATTTATTTGCTAACCTCATTTAAGCAAATGAACTCTTCCAGGCAGAGAAAACTGGCCAGAATTGATCTTTTTTCCAGAGCTAGATTGAGCCGTCTCTATGACCCTTACCACTTCTTAAAGGGGTTCTCAGCATCTCTGTGTATTCTAATGCCGCGTACGCACGACCGTTTTTCCTGTCATGCAAAAAACCGAAGTTTTTCTCGACGTGATTAGTCGTGATTCCTCTCAAGCCTGCCTTGCATACACACGTTTATGAGAAAAAACGCTTGAGCAAAGCGCGGTGACGTACAACATGTACGACAACACGTACAACGGCACTATAAAGGGGAAGTTCCATTCGAATGGCACCACCCTTTGGGTTGCTTTTGCTGATCTTGTGTTAGTAAAGTTTGGTGAGAGGCGATTTGCGCTTTTCAGCCTTGTGCTTTTCAGTCCGTTACAGCGTGACAAATGTGCTATCTCCATTACAAACGCTAGTTTTACCAGAACGAGCGCTCCCGTCTCATACTTGATTCTGAGAATGCACGTTTTTTTTTCACCTCGGAAAAGCATACACACGAGCGGTTTTCGCAACGAGAAAAAGAACGACGGGAAAAACAACGAGAAAAAATAGAGCAGGTTCTAATTTTTTTGCGGGCAGTTTTCTCGTCGAGAAAACTGCTATGGAGCATACACACGACCGGTTTTCACGACCAATCTAAAAAATGGCAGGTTCTCGTCATGAAAAACGGTCGTGTGTACACGGCATTAGGCTCAATTCACACTAATGAATTTTATGGTGCATTTTGCATTTTGCAGAAATGCAGGATTTTTTTTTAACATGGGTTTCTATGGAACATGTTCACATCAATGCATTTTTGTATCTCTGCGTTTTTGGAAAGGGTCAGGGACTTTTTTTCCCTGCAGAGTTTTGCATGTAATAGACTTCAATGGACCCGCAACCAAAACGCAAGTACCGCGATTTTGATGCGATTTTGCCACGATTTGCTTTTTCTATTTTTTACACTGTATATAACTGGTTGCTAAGGAGGAGGCCGGGAAACCAGCAGCCACGTCCTTAACAACCGATGAGTCATCATCTGTTAGCGGGCTTCCCGCTGAATGTAAAAAAAAGAATTTCCGGCTAAAAAAAAAATTGAGAAAAAAACCAGCGTGGGGTCCCTCCTTAGGTCCATACCAGGCCATTGGGTCTAGTATGGATTTGGAGGGGACCCCCATGCCAAAATTTTAAAAACAAATGGCGTGGGAGTCCCCCCAAAATCCATACCAGACCCTTATCCGAGCATGCAGCCGGCAGTTTAGGAAAGGGAGGGGACGAGCGAGTGCCCCCCTCCTGAACCATAGTGGGTCGCATGCCCTCGACATGGGGGGATGGGTGCTTTTGGGCAAGGGGGGCTCTGCGCCCCCCACCCCAAAGCACCTTGCCCTCATGTTGATGGGGACAAGGGCCTCTTCTTGACAACCCTTGCCCGGTGGTTGTCGGGGTCTGCGGGCGGGGGGCTTATCGGAATCTGATAGCCCCCTTTAACAAGGGGGCCCCCAGATCCCAACCCCCCTTTGTGAATGAATATGGGGTACATTGTACCCCTACCCATTCACCAAAAAAAGTAGTGTATTGTTGAAAAATACAGTAGACAGTTTTTGACAAGTCTTTTATTAAAAATACCTTCTTTTTCTTCTTCTCCGCTTCTTCCTCCATCTTCTCCCACATCTTCATCCTCCGGTCTTCTCCTTCCCCCTGCTTCTTCTTCCACTCTTCTTATTTCTTCTGTTTTCTTTGAACGGTGTTCTTCTTCCTCTGCCACCGCTCCTGCCGACAACCCTCCTCCGATGCTGCGTCCCGCTGATCTGTCAAGCATTTCTTAAATAATGATGGGGGCGTGGCAATTGGATTACGTCATTCGGCGGCCACACCCCTTGTGACGTCACCGCCTGGGGCATGATGGGTCCATGACGTTACAAGGGGGCGTGGCCTCTGGATGACGTAATCCGATTGCCATGCCCCATCATTATTTAAGAAATGCTTGACATCGGCACGGAGAGATCAGCGGGATGCAGCATCGGAGGAGGGTCGTCAGCGGGAGCAGCGGCAGAGGAAGAAGAACACCGGTCAAAGAAGACAGAAGAGAGAAGAAGAGCGGAAGAAGAAGCAGGGCGAGAAGGAGAAAACCAGAGGATGAAGATGTGGGATAAGATGGAGGAAGAAGCGGAGAAGAAGAAGAAGATATTTTTAATAAAAGACTTGTCAAAAACTGCCTACTGTATTTTTTAACAATACACTACTTTTTTTGGTGAATGGGTAGGGGTACAATGTACCCCATACACACTCTGGGGGCCCCCTTGTTAAAGGGGGCTTCTAATAAGCCTCCCGCCCGCAGACCCCAACAACCACCAGACAAGGGATGTCGGAAAGAGGCCCTTGTCCCCATCAACATGGGGGCAAGGTGCTTTGGGGTGGGGGGCGCAGAGCCCCCCCTGCCCGAAAGCACTCATCCCCCCCAGGTTGAGGGCATGTGGCCTGGTATGGTTCAGGAGGGGGGGCGCTCGCTCGTCCCCTCCCTTTGCTACATGCTAAGATAAGGGTCTAGTATGGATTTTGGGGGGCCCCGCGCCATTAAAAAAAAATTGGCATGGGGTCCCCTCCGAATCCATACTAGACCCAACGGCCTAGTATGGACCTGGGGGGGAACCCCACGCTGTTTTATTTTTTGATTTTGATTTTTTTTTATCCGGCAATTTTTTTTTTACATTCAGCGGGAACACAAAACGTAAATCGCCGCAAAATCACAGTGAAATCGCAGTAAAAACACGTGTCCAAAAACGCAGTAAGCACTGCAAAAAGCACTGCAGAAACGCTCAAAAGCAACATGCATAGATGTGAATTGAGCCTTAGTGAAATATTGGAAACCACACACACACAAATAATATAGGGGGATTCCAAGTAAAGCAATTCTGTAATCAGAACAGCGTCATATTATTACTGGGTTGTCTAAACTACAATGACTATGTGAGGAGTACAGTAACTTATGGTACCTCTCAGATGTCATCATTTTCCGTAACCGACTGCAATAAACTGAAATCTTGTTTCCTTTCAGTTAAAGCAAATTTTACATTATCATTGTATCCTGCATTATATTAATAAAGGAAACCCCCACTGAAAGAAACACAGGGGCTTCCACTGCTGACCTGATTATTAAAGCACTAGTTACCTGGCTGACTTTAACTTCCATACTTTTGGAGTTACTGACCTAGAAAAAACATACACATGATTTTTTTTTTACAATTAGCTGTTTAGACAATGCTGCTTTCTGTGGAAGCCTAAAGGGGAGCTCCACCCAAAAGGGGAAGCTCTGCTTGGTTACTTCCCCCCCTCTGCTGCCATATTTGGCACCTTTTGGGGGGGAGGGGGGTACCTAATTTCGGCCCCCCTCATCCTTCCACCTTCGCCGGGCCATTCAGAAAGCGCAGCGTGCTTCGTGCATGTGCAGTAGGGAACCGGCTGTGAAGCCACAAGGCTTCACTGCCGGTTTCCCTCACGAGGAATGGCGGCGGCAGCACCCGAGAGCCGATTGAAAAATCAGCTGGGGTGCCGACATTGAGGGATCCCTGGACAGGTAAGTGTCCTAATATTAAAAGTCAGCAGCTACCGTATTTGTAGTTGCTGACTTTTCATTTTTGGAGGGGGGGGGGGTGGGCTGGAGCTCCGCTTCAAGCTGGCCTAACACTAATAGATTTAAAAACAAAAGTTTTGTGTTCAACATTAGTATGAAAATTCCCATTGGAACATTCAAAGACTCGATGAATTTCATTAGAAAGCTCTACACAATTTCATTTGCTTTAAACATTTGATTGGGGCATAGGCGTGCGCAGGGGGTGTGCCGGATGTGCCTGGGCACACCCTAATCACCGCTTGAGGTGCAGATTTCCCCTGCTTGATATTGCACCAATGACCCCAAATAAAAATAAAAAAAGATTAAAATAATAAAAATAAAAAGCTACTGACACTGTCCACGGCCCTACTGACACCAACCTCTGCTCTGACAAGTCCACTGCTCTACTGACACCGTCCATGTTTTAATACATTTGGGTGCACACCCTAATGCAATAGGCTGCGCACACCTATGGATTGGGGGATGAATGCAATATACCGAACAAAAAACACAGTTCCTGTTAGAAATTCATTCATTCGAGAAATATTTTCTATCCTGCTCCTGTTTCTTTGAATTTTCTCATCACTGTGGTAGAAAATGATTGTTAATTTGATCCCACTAATAATTTGAAAATCAAACAAAAAGTTCTAAAAAGAGAGTTTTTGAATGAAATTCTTCTAGTGTATGGCCTCCCTTATAGCTGCTTACACATTATTTATTATGTATAAACCACTCACTCTTCCACTCTGAAAACAAAAGATCATTTTCAATGCAAAGTTGTTGCTATGACTTGTATTTTGCATATGTTCCTGGTTACTATTTATCAGCACAAACCTGTTGCAGGATGTGTTCAGATTCATCTAGGTGTGGAGTAATGCAAATAAACTACGTGGATATATCCAATGAGGAGCACAACTGGGTTTTATTTATAGCAATGAAGACTCTGTTTGATTTACATGTGTGTCTACATTTTTACTAAGGCCTGGTGCACACCTATGCATTTTAAGTGCTTTTTGCATTTTGCAGATTTACACTACACCTACAGTCCATTTACCATTCACCATGGTTTCCTATGGAACATGTTCTGTAGTGCAAATCTGCAAAATGCAAAAAGCACAAAAATACTGAAAATTGAATTCAAACACTTACCGTAATTTTCCTTTCCTGACGAGCTCCATGTCAGCACAGCTGGGTGAGGCTCCGCCCACCCCTACGTGATCAGGACTTAACTATAAATTTTTCACTCACCTCAGCCTCAGTGTTTCGTAACTATTACTACTTAACTGGGCGGGTTCTGTGCTGACATGGAGCTCGTCAGGAAAGGAAAATTACGGTAAGTATTTGAATTAAATTTTCCTTTTTCCTGACGGCTCCATGTTAGCACAGCTGGGAATTAACTAGCCAAAACAGGGGAGGGATAATGCTACACACTCCAATTCTGACTAAAACGGTAACAGAAAACATAATGCCTCTGACAAACTCAATTGTCATGAATATGAATATTTTGGTGTCCACATAGTTGTATTGCTGATAGTTTGAGACACCCGGCCTGCTGTCACCCTCAAGGTCTGGACCCTTCTAGTGAGAGTGCCGTGATTCTCCTGGAACAGCCAGCCCTACAACCTGCAGGCCAAGGAGATGAGGTTATCAACCAAGAGATAATGATTTTACGGCTCCCAGTAAGATTATTATGTGTTCCACCTGAAAAGGACAAACAGATGTACAGAGCTCCTGATGGCAGGAGTCGCCTTGATTAAATATTTTAGCGCTTAGCCCACATCCGATGGGCTAACTTCTTGAGTACTCCCCAAAGGGAATGTAGGAGGGAAACCTCTTGTTTGATATGAACTATGAAGGTCAGTTCAGGCACATATTAGAGCATTGGCATGAGCACCATCCTGCCTGGGAAGTACGCGAGTATGGGTTCTTTAAACTCAAGGACACCAATGCTGATGTAATTGCCACCAGTAAATCAGTTTCAGCGAGAAAGTACCACAGGGTGATTGAAGGCATCCGATGAAATAACATCCATCAGCATTGGTATATCTCATTCCGGACACAAGTTTGAGGTTTCCACCAAATTGAATCTTGAAAAATTGTATAATTAAGCGTTGGAAGCTTGCTGAATGCCGGTGAAGACAGCGATAGCCAAAATGCATGCCTATAGCATGCTTGCGCATAGAATTAAGGCAAGCCATGCCTGTAGGCATTCGAAGCAGGCTTCTGAAGAGTCCAGCGTAAAATCTTGATCAGCGAATATACTGGGCATATATGTCCTGTTCTACTATAGGCATGCTTAGCGCTGACCTTTCTTGTTTCGTAGAACTGTTCAAATCTTCACCGAGCATTCGACATCCATTAGGCTCTGCCTATCTCGACCCAGGACATCAGCCTGAGCCTGTCGGATGCTGAATGAATAGGACTGGAGAAGATTTGATCTACCAGGCAGAGGTCGTCACTCCTTGACACTCATCAGGATGAGTAGCGGGTACCAAAACTGTCACCTTCCCTCGTCCCATCCTTACCTGGAAGCTGAGAATCAGAGGGAGCAGCTGAAGAAAAGGCATAAGCAGTCTTGGCGATCCATTCTGCGGTCAGCACCTCCACTCCGAGAGTTTGCGGCTCCTGGGCCCTGGAATGGAACTTCAGCAACTTAGTGCCGACTGGGAATGTAAGCGGTCTACCTCTGGCAGACAAAACACCAAGCTCTGTTAGTTCTCGAAAGACTCGCAGCAGTCTGGATCATCCATTGTCATCAGACTTGACCTGGACAAATAGATTGTTTGAAGATTCTTCCAACCAGGCACATAGGTCGCAGATTGTTGGGAGGATTGACTTAGGTGAATTCTAGAATTAGAGAAAACTTCAGAAGTGAGAGACTGAGCCTTGTTTCCAGATGTAGGCCACAGTCGTTGTACTGTCCAACTTTCCCAGGACAGGCTTACTCTGGATGAGATGACTGAAGGCTAAAGCCGTGTACACACGATCGGTTTTACCGATGAAAACAGTCCGATGGACTGTTTTCATTGGACGAACCGATCGTGTATGGGCCCCATCGGTCTTTTTTCCATCAGTGTGAAAAAATAGGATAAATCGGATAAAAAACCCACGCATGCTCAGAATCAAGTCGACGCATGCTCAGAAGCATTGAACTTAATTTTTCTCGGCTCATCGGAGTGTTTTACGTCACCGCGTTTGAAACGGTCCGTTTTTTGACTGATGGTGTGTGGGCAAGACTGATGGAAGACAGTTTCATCGGATTTCCGATGGAAAAAAACATCGGATTAGAATCCATAGGATATCTGATCGTGTGTACAGGGCTTAAGAGCCTGAAAAGGCTGCCCTCAACTCCAAGATGGAGTCTTGGATCCTTGACAAAGGACCATTGGTCCTGAGCTCATTGTTCCTGTAGTAGGGCTCCCCTAAACTGGCTGGTATCTGCGTGTACCACCAGGTCGTCTAAACTGCTGGGGCAAGGTGATTTCTATGGCTCAATCTGAGACGTGAAGGATGAAAGATCTCCAAATATGGCCCAAAATGCTTTCCTTAGGGGACCACGTGTCCATCCACAAGTAGTCCCTATGTTCACAGAGGAACCACATATTGCCCCTAAGGCATGTATGGGTGGCACAATCCCAAAATAACAGAGAGCATCCTGACATGGAAGTTCTTATTGACTTCTTGGACTAAGCATTTGCTTCCTTGTCTTTCCTGGACTCTCTGGCGTGAGCGTGAGCAATAACTCTTGAATTTTCGGTCTTTACCTTCGTAGACCTTCATCTTGAGGCAGGAAGCCAAACTGGCCACTATTTAATTTAGGCTTGCCCTTCTGCGATTAAGAAAAAAATTCAGTAACCGCGTTTGTCCTTGAGGGTCGCACCTTCTGATGGTAAGGTCGTGTGAATGGCCGATCCCACAAGGAACACATACTAACCAGCGGGGTGGTCCCAACCCCTGGACCTCTATTCGTTCCAAAGGGCATAACTTTGACATCCTGCTGTGACTCCAATCTTGAAGAACAAGCACATGATCCATTCAACATCCAGCCGTCTTCTGGAGGTATTTAAAATACTTCCAAAGTTTCACCTCTATACACAGGCATTTCACCAACCTTAGCAATCTGGACACAGGTCGTCCTCTTTCTTCTGTTCAGAAGAGACTGGAGAGAATTGATTGGACCAAGAAGGCCCTGAAAGAAGGCTGGACATTGCCAAACAGACAGTCCCCATACGAGAAGAATCTAGTCATTCCTTTAGAGTGTCTTGACCATCTGCTTAATTGTGACAACTGGTTAGGTGTCGTCATCTTTATCCTAGGTTGCTAGAACTAGGTAACATCCTTGCCGTCTGTTCCTCTTTGGAGGGATCTGAAGTGGATTGTTTGCTTGGGAAGGCTTGGAGACTTCACAGGGTGAGTGGAAACACTCTTTTAGAGCGTATTGACCACATGTTTCATGAGTGCGACCACCTGTTAGGCACCGTCATCCATATCCTTGGTTGCTTGACAAAGCAGACTGTGTGCAGTCATGTCCATCTGGAAGTTTGGAGAATGGGCTGCTTCACCTGGTATGGACAGGCGGCTTCTCATTATCAGAGAAGATAACCCTTTCACAGGGTGAGCCGAAAACACCCCTTTAGAGTGAATTGGCAATTTGTTTATTGGGTGTAACACCTTTAGGTGGTTCCCTCCTCCCTGGCTGTTTAAGCCAGTGGGATACATACTGTCATGCTCATCCGGAAATTCGGAAAATGCGCAGCTTCCCCTGGTGTGGACAGGCAGCTTCTCATTGTCAGAGCAGATGACCCCTTTTACAGGGTGAGCCGAAAACACCCCTTTAGGCTGGGTTCACACTAGTGCGACACGACATCTGTCCTACTTTGGATCCGACTTTGCCCTGCGACATGAAGCCGACATACGTCCGACTTTCAATGAACGGGGATCCGACTTGGATCCCCGCCAATATCAGGCACTGTGTTTGGTATGAATCTTGAGGGGGAGCTCCAGGCCAAATTTTAAATGTAAAAAACGGCGTGGGTTCCCCTCCAGGGGCATACCAGGCCCTTGGGTCCGGTCTGGATTTGAACGGGCGCCCCTACGCCGAAAAAACGGTGTGGGGGTCCCCCCAAGATCCAAACCAGACCCTTATCCGAGCACGCAACCTGGCCGGCCGCAGGGGAAGAGGGGGGGACGAGAGAGCGCCCCCCCTCCCTCCTAAACCGTACCAGGCTGCATGCCCTCAACATGGGGGGTTTGGTGCTCTGGGGCAGGGGGGCGACCTGCGGCCCCCCCACCCCAGAGCACCCTGCCCCCATGTTGATGAGGACAGGGCCTCTTCCCGACAACCCTGGCCGTTGGTTGTCGGGGTCTGCGGGCGGGGGGCTTATCGGAATCCGGGAGCCCCCTTCAATAAGGGAGCCCCCGGATCCCGGCCCCCCCACCCTATGTGAATGAGTATGGGGTACATCGTACCCCTACCCATTCACCTGGTGGAAAAAAATTGCAATAAAAAAACACTACACAGGTTTTTAAAGTAATTTATTACACAGCTCCGGGGGTCTTCTTCCGACTCCGGCGCTCTTCTTCCGACTTCCGGGGGTCTTTTTTTACTTCGGGGGTCTCCGGTGTCGTCTCTGCGTACGGCGACAGCGACGGGAAGCCAGTGCCCCTCCACTAGCGAAAGAGCTACGAAGAAGTTAGTGGAGGGGCCGGCAGAAGGACAACGGAGAGCCGGACGAGACAACGGGAAGACCGGGCCTCTGTTAGCAAGAGAGCTAAAAAGAAGTTAGCGGAGGCCCGGCGGAAGAAAGAACCGGAGAGCGCAGAGAACGCAGAGACGACACCGGAGACCCCCGAAGTCGAAAAAGACCCCCGGAAGTCGGAAGAAGAGCGCCGGAGTCGGAAGAAGACCCCCGGAGCTGTGTAATAAATTACTTTAAAAACCTGTGTAGTGTTTTTTTATTGCAATTTTTTTCCACCAGGTGAATGGGTAGGGGTACGATGTACCCCATACTCATTCACATAGGGTGGGGGGGCCGGGATCCGGGGGCTCCCTTATTGAAGGGGGCTCCCGGATTCCGATAAGCCCCCCGCCCGCAGACCCCGACAACCAACGGCCAGGGTTGTCGGGAAGAGGCCCTGTCCTCATCAACATGGGGGCAGGGTGCTCTGGGGTGGGGGGGCCGCAGGTCGCCCCCCTGCCCCCAGAGCACCAAACCCCCCATGTTGAGGGCATGCGGCCTGGTACGGTTCAGGAGGGAGGGGGGCCGCTCTCGCGTCCCCCCTCTTCCCCTGCGGCCGGCCAGGTTGTGTGCTCGGATAAGGGTCTGGTTTGGATTTTGGGGGGACCCCCCACGCCGTTTTTCGGCGTAGGGGTGCCCCTGCAAATCCAGACCAGACCCAAGGGCCTGGTATGCTCCCGGAGGGGGAACCTACGCCGGTTTTTTATTTAAAATTTGGCGTGGAGTTCCCCCTCAAGAGCAGCACAGCACAAGTCGCATGCCAAAGTCGGACCATGCAAGACTGCGGTCCGACTTTGATCCGACTTCAATGATAGTCAATGGGCTGAAGTCGGATCAAAGTCGGACCAAAGTAGTACAGGGAGCATTTTCAAAGTCGGACCGACATGTGTCGGACCAGTTAAGACGGCTCCCATAGGGAAACATTGATTTTCACACGTCATGCGACATGAGCTCCCAATGTCGGAGCGTTTGTCGGACCAGTGTGAACCAGGCCTTAGAGTGTATTGGCAATTTGTTTATTGGGTGTAACACCTTTTTAGGTGTCACCCTCCTCCCTGGCTGTTTAAGCCAGTGGGATACATACTGTCATGCCCATCCGTGTATTCCTCTTATAGAGCTTAAGGAGGGATGTTTGCTGGCTTGGGAAAGCCATGAGACTGCTCCTTCATGTTCATCCATGTCTTCTTATTGAAGGGCTTGAAGCGTGTTCGTTCTGAGATTTTTAAACACTAATAGATAACCTCACCACAGGGCTTGTGCACCATTCAGCAAACCAACCCATAGCCCCGGATCACACTGGTGCGTTTTTGACATGCGACACGACTAGTCAAATCGCATGAAAATAATATGCAGCAATTGCACCGCCCTAATCGGTGCAACGCTGCATCAGCGGCACCACACCAACTTCAAAAAGGCAGTTTTGTACTACCTTGCAATTTCGGGTTGCAACCTATATTGACATCCGCACAGAGACTTGCACAGATGTCTCTAAAAATCGCGCCTGGAACCGAGACTGACCAGCGGGAGACAAAGCTGAATAGCACAGCCTCATTCCCGCAACCCAGTGCGACCCTGGACTAGGGAAAAAAATGGGTAAATGCAGTAAATAGATTGCTTAGTAACAAACCCTGAGGGGTTAAACACAGCTAGAGGGAGGCAGAAGCTTCCATCTACAGCCCTGTTAACCAGGTGGAGGTTAATTTGGCTAGAATCTAATCCTGGGAGGAATCAGGTTATGATGAAAAAGTTTGTTTCAGAACATCAAACAAAAAGGTAGGAATTTGTAACAAAATTACAACCATCTGCAGTGTACACAAACCAAGGGAATTGTAGACATCATAAACATGCTTCTCCGTACTCTTTTTTCTTGTTTTTTTTTTTTTTTTAAGGAAAACCAAAGACATTGTCGCATACCTCCCAACTGTCCCTGATTTCGAGGGACTGTCCCTGATTTGGAGCAATGTCTCTCTGTCCCTCTTTCCTCATCATTTGTCCCTCATTTTGGTCTGATCTATATAGTTGTATATAAAATGCACTATTTATCTTTTAAAAAGTGTTTCCCAGTGCTAAACTTTTCATCCAAATTCTAAATTGCTGCATTTGTCAATTTTAAGAGCCAATATAAAGGAAAATTAGTAATAAAAAAAGCAGTTGTTGATTTAATTAACCTTTTTTGGGGGGGTTACATCCCCTTTAAGGGGCGTGACAGAAGGCATGCCCTATGCCTACATACATTTGCTAGTAGGTGTCCCTCATTCCTATCTCAAAATGTTGGGAGGTACCGTATATACTTGAGTATAAGCCGACCCGAATATAAGCCGAGGCACCTAATTTTACCACAAAAAACTGGGAAAACGTATTGACTCGAGTATAAGCCCATGTTTAACTGACGTTTAACATGGGAATCTATGGAAGGGGTGCCCGGCTTTAAAAAATCGGTGCTCCCCGGCCGTAGGTCCACCCGGACAAAAACTTTGCACACTTATAGAGGATAAATTGGGCTACATGTATGCCAAGTCCAGGGGACCTACGACCGGCCGGTACCGGGTCCCCAAAGTCACTGGAGAAATTACCGTTTAACATGGGAGTCTATGGAAGGTTTGCCCAGCTTTACAAAAATCGGTGCTCCCCGGCCGTAAGTCCCCCGGACAACAAACTTGTAGAGGACTAGTGGGGCTACATGTGTGCCAAGTTTGGGGTCCAGGGGACCTACGGCCGGCCGGTACCGGGTCCCCAAAGTCCGTAAGATCAGGCGCAAAAGGGTGACTCGAGTATAAGCCGAGGGGGGCATTTTCAGCACAAAAAATGTGCTGAAAAACTCGGCTTATACTCGAGTATATACGGTATGTTGTCGTGTAAAATTATGAGACATATCTCAAGTTTATCTAAATTGCAAAACAAAAATGTAATACAGTATATTGCAGCTTACGACACCTTAGATATGGTGGCTTCATTCATTTCTGTTTTCATGCTTTTTTCATTTTTTTTTTCACCTGGTATTGCTTTGAATAGCAAACTTCTTCTCCCATCATATCTACACTAACTTTTACACTGCATCTATGGAGGAGGCCATTGTCACACAGATTAGACTTCAAACATGTCTTTCTGTTCATCTCCATTACATGGAGCATTTATGTAGTCTTTTCAGATCACAGGATGTGACAAGGACACTGAATTTCTAGTATATCAATAGGTATTTTCTGTAGTTGCTGAAATATTCTTCATCTGAAAAAAAAAAAAAATGCAGCCATCATATCTAGCAGTAGTTAGTCACATTCAGCTGAACTTGTTCTGTAATTTTCAACATTACACAGAACAAGTCTAGCTGAATGTGATTAAAGCTGACCATACACTAGTAGAATTTTTAATTTCAACATGTTCATTTTGGGAATGTTCTTTTCCTTTTTTTAATCATTAGTGGGGCTTCAAATCGACTGATGAGAAAATTAGAAGGAGCAGGATGGAAACGTTTTCGCAAATGAACAGATATCTAACAATTATTGTGCTTTTCATTTGGGAAATTCGATTCATCCCGAAATCACCTGTTAATAGCAAAGGAAATCTTTCAAACGACATTCATTAAGTCTCTTTAGGCATTATCGAATGAGCTGATGAGATTTATCGTACAAATTTTCATATGTAAATCAACCAGTGTAAGGCGATATATATGTAATTCTGTGTTTTCACTTGCAGGGGGCGTGCGTGCACCGCCAGTGGGCCACTTCTGCTGTAAATCCTCACAGCAGAAGCTGATCTGCAGGTGCCGGGCACTCAATGTCCTCCGGCACCCGATGATCGTCGGTAACCAACACAGAATGGGTATCTTCCTAGGCCCTAGGTGAACAAGGCCAGCTCCTTGCTGTGAAGGCCAGTTATAGGTGTGGGCAGTGGCAAGTTGTTTGATATTGCATATATGTTTTGGGGATTTAGATAAAATAGGGCAGGGTAAAACACAGTATTTTGAATTCATTTATAGCTTATTTCTAAGCAAAAATTTTAATACAATAAAAGATAAGCCTACCTAAATTATTAGCGTAGGGCTGGCATGACTAGGTAGCTGGGCTAACAAGCATACATAAGGTTAAATAAATTGCAGGCAGTCACATACCAGTAGCTGTGGGTTGTGCAGAATTAGGAGGGGCTTTAGTGTGGTATAGGTGGGGTCAAGACTGCTGTGCAGAGTATTGAATTATGCGCTCGAAGCTTCTAGTATACAGCAATACGCTTTATTTTCATGGAGGATTGCAGTACATATCTTTACATCATGGAGACAGGAAGAGAACAATAAACAAGTGCATATAACACAATAAGGAAGGTACATCTTGTGATTACATTATATCATAGAATACATGCTATAAAACTGCAGAGTCACCTGCTGGTTATATAGGCATAATGCATACAGTATATAGTTCACAGTACTTTACATTACTTGCTGTTGTTCTTTTAACAAAGAGTTCTCAAGGCAATTGGAGGTCATCGGACAAAGAATAAACTTCCCACCCTCCCACCCTGTGAATTGGACGGGGTGCAGGGGCTGTCATAGTGGCCTGGTGGTTGGGATCTTTGGAGGCCTTCTAAAATAACAGTGATATGGCATAGTGGGAACCATCTATGGTATAGGGTCCTCTGTAAAATTCCAGTTAACGGAGGTTTAACCGGGCATTGGGGATATGGAGGTATCTGCGTAGAATGTGGAGAGTTGGGATCGTCCCTGAGTCGGTGTGTTGCTGCTGGGTAACTGTATGTATACAAAACGATTCAGGGTTCTTCAGTGCCTTCAAATCAACAACCTGGTTTACTATGTATCATTGAGATTATTTTGTTTTTGTTAAACAAATGTGTTCTACTGGTTATTTGTTAATAAATGGCCGTTGCTCCCAATTTTACTCCAAAAAGGGTGTCCTCTAATTATTCTCTAATTGTGGGTAACAATTAAGTGGGACGGTCTTGGTGGTACAGGATTTTGGGTTTTTGCATCTGTCAAACCATAGTCAAGATGACTGCTGTTTGATTGTCTAGCTTACTTTGTACATTGGTCTTTGCCCTGTTGCAAAATTCCTACATCTATTCTATAGATTAACTCTACATACTGTATTAACTTTTTTTTTTCTCTTTCAGAAGCCAACTAGATTCATTACTGAAATCATATAATTGCTATTTCAAGGACCAAAAGAACCTACAAATAACCTACCACCATGTAAGTCGTCATGCGATAATTTGTAAACCTAACCTCACATTATCCACATTGTTATGTATCTTACTTAGTATGTTTTTATTTAGATTTGTGTGTGTTTATTGTCATTTCACTTATTAGTTAAAGTGGCCCTGAACTCGGAAAATTGGAGATCTTTTGGGGAACAAATTCCAACTAAAGCAGCCCATAGATAGCTCAATTATCTTTTCTTCCACCACAGGTGGAAACACAGTCAGTGTTCCCACATTAACACAGTCAGTGGTGTTGATGGGGGAATGCCTCCTGCAGCGCTCGTGTGTTCTGCCGGCAGAATACAATGTTGCTGCTAGTGGCTATAGCCGATGGCAGTAATTAAATGTATAAAAATCTGACAGGCGGATCGACTTGGGTACAATCAGCCTGCCCATACATGGATAGAATCTCAGTCAGTTCAGTCGAATCTTAAGACTAAACCTGCTCCCATCCCCATTCTAAGCCTATCCACCCTATGAAAGAAAAGATGCCTAAACTTACCTATTCTAAAGCTGCTCCGGGCCAGTCACATGTTAGAGTCCCAGTTCCGGCTTCAGAGTAGAGCAAGGACAGCCTACAACAGATGTCCCATAGTACACCTATGGGTGATGTCATTGCCCGGGCTTTGCAGCCGTTGTCGTTGTCTCTCCTCTACACAGAAGCTGGTGGCTTTCGAATAGGTAAGTATGGGCATCTTTTCTATCACAGGGTATACAGGTCCTTCTCAAAAAATTAGCATATTGTGATAAAGTTCATTATTTTCTGTAATGTACTGATAAACATTAGACTTTCATATATTTTAGATTCATTACACACAACTGAAGTAGTTCAAGCCTTTTCTTGTTTTAATATTGATGATTTTGGCATACAGCTCATGAAAACCCCAAAATCCTATCTCAAAAAATTAGCATATTTCATCCGACCAATAAAAGAAAAGTGTTTTTAATACAAAAAAAGTCAACCTTCAAATAATTATGTTCAGTTATGCACTCAATACTTGGTCGGGAATCCTTTTGCAGAAATGACTGCTTCAATGCGGCGTGGCATGGAGGCAACCAGCCTGTGGCACTGCTGAGGTGTTATGGAGGCCCAGGATGCTTCGATAGCGGCCTTAAGCTCATCCAGAGTGTTGGGTCTTGCGTCTCTCAACTTTCTCTTCCCAATATCCCACAGATTCTCTATGGGGTTCAGGTCAGGAGAGTTGGCAGGCCAATTGAGCACAGTAATACCATGGTCAGTAAACCATTTACCAGTGGTTTTGGCACTGTGAGCAGGTGCCAGGTCGTGCTGAAAAATGAAATCTTCATCTCCATAAAGCTTTTCAGCAGATGCAAGCATGAAGTGCTCCAAAATCTCCTGATAGCTAGCTGCATTGACCCTGCCCTTGATAAAACACAGTGGACCAACACCAGCAGCTGACATGGCACCCCAGACCATCACTGACTGTGGGTACTTGACACTGGACTTCAGGCATTTTGGCATTTCCCTCTCCCCAGTCTTCCTCCAGACTCTGGCACCTTGATTTCCGAATGACATGCAAAATTTGCTTTCATCCGAAAAAGTACTTTGTACCACTGAGCAACAGTCCAGTGCTGCTTCTCTGTAGCCCAGGTCAGGCGCTTCTGCCGCTGTTTTTGGTTCAAAAGTGGCTTGACCTGGGGAATGCGGCACCTGTAGCCCATTTCCTGCACACGCCTGTTCACGGTGGCTCTGGATGTTTCTACTCCAGACTCAGTCCACTGCTCCTGCAGGTCCTCCAAGGTCTGGAATCGGTCCTTCTCCACAATCTTCTTTAGGGTCCGGTCACCTCTTCTCGTTGTGCAGCGTTTTCTGCCACACTTTTTCCTTCCCACAGACTTCCCACTGAGGTGCCTTGATACAGCACTCTGGTAACAGCCTATTCGTTCAGAAATTTCTTTCTGTGTCTTACCCTCTTGCTTGAGGGTGTCAATGATGGCCTTCTGGACAGCAGTCAGGTCGGCAGTCTTACCCATGATTGCGGTTTTGAGTAATGAACCAGGCTGGGAGTTTTTAAAAGCCTCAGGAATCTTTTGCAGGTGTTTAGAGTTAATTCGTTGATTCAGATGATTAGGTTAATAGCTCGTTTAGAGAACCTTTTCATGATATGCTAATTTTTTGAGATAGGAATTTTGGGTTGTCATGAGCTGTATGCCAAAATCATCAATATTAAAACAAGAAAAGGCTTGAACTACTTCAGTTGTGTGTAATGAATCTAAAATATATGAAAGTCTAATGTTTATCAGTACATTACAGAAAATAATGAACTTTATCACAATATGCTAATTTTTTGAGAAGGACCTGTATAGAATAGTCTTCAGCCTCATACACATGACCGGTTTTCTCGGCAAGAAACGACAAGAAAACTGCTGGGAGAGCTTTCTTGCCGAGAAAACCGTTCGTGTGTATGGTTTCTTGTCGAGAAAACTGCCGGGAATCTCGACGAGAAAAATAGAGAACCTGCTCTCTATTTTCTCGTCAGGATTCTCGTTTTTCTCGTTGGGATTCTCGTCGGCCTGTTTCCCAATGAGAAAACCGGTCGTGTGTATGGTTTTCCGAGTCTTAAAAAACCGCGCATGCTCAGAATCAAGTATGAGACGGGAGCGCTCCTTCTGGTAAAACTAGCGTTCGTAATGGAGATAACACATTTGTCACGCTGTAACGAACTGAAAGCACGAAGACTGAAAAGCGTGAATCGTCTCTCCCCAAACTTTTACTAACACGCGTTAACACGAGATCAGCAAAAGCAGCCCAAGGGGTGACTCCATTGGAATCGAACTTCCCCTTTATACTGCCGTTGTACGTGTTGTACGTCACCGCGCTTTACAATGACAAGATTTTTAATTGACAGTGTGTATGCAAGGAAAGCTTGACAAGAATCCCGTCAAGCTTGACAAGAATCCTGTCCAGAGAACCAACGGTTTTTTTTACGACGGGATTCTCGGCCGTGTGTACGAGGCTTTAGAATGGGGGTGGGAGTAGGTTTAACCTTAGTTAGAATTTGACTGTAATTAATATGGATGCCCCATAGTACACCTATAGGTGATGTCATTGCCCAGGCTTTGCAGCCATTGTTGCTGTCTCTCCTCTATACTGAAGTCGGTGGCTTCAGAATAGGTAAGTATAGGCATCTTTTATTTCACAGGTTATAAAGAATAGTCTTAGAATGGGGGTGGGAGTAGGTTTAGCCTTAGTTTGAATTTTTCAGGTATTACACTTTAAATTCCTCTTGAAAAATAGAATTTTCTGCCATGTGATTGGGCCAGCCATTAGCGGAGCATCTCTAATATGGGAAAGCAAAGCCATGCTCCTTTACCAAGATGGCTTCCTCCATAGAGATATAGTACAAAAAGGCAGTTATGCAGATTAACACTGACTTCATTTTGATTCATATTATTGTATCTAGAGTAAGGTGACCAGATTTTTAAAATGAAATCCGGGGACATATTTTTTTTTTTACTAGTAATGGCGGCAATCAGTGACTCTCTGCCCATCGCCGCCGCCTGCCTCACAGCCTGTCAAGTCTTACTCTCCGGGCCCTGGCTACTACTGGGTGGGGAGAGGAGGAAGATCACTCCACCAGGGAAGGCAAGGAGATAAGCAGGCAGGCGGCTGGCCGGGACTTGAGCCAAGGCAGAAGAACATGTGAGTGGAGGTGAATGGGCATGCGCCCCAAACTTAAGAAATATTCCCTCCGCTCCGACCAGCACATGATCATCAGAAAGGGGCACAGATAATGGAAAAAAATACACCTAGTAGTAAGCTAGTAGGAGCGGCAGAGCGGGGGTGTGTAATTCAGATTTTTATTTATTTTTATTCTGCACTGACTGTCTTTGAAATTGCCCCAGCCCCTGTTCAAATCCAATCCGGGGACAAAACCGGGGACAGATTTGGTCCGGGGACAGTGTCCTCAATCCGGGGACTGTCCCCTCAAACTGGGGATGTCTGGTCACACTAATCTAGTAAGGAGATTTTAATTTTGAAAAGGAGATCAGCAGTGGCAGTCTACATTTCTTTCTCGTACATCACGGGACACAGAGCGACATAGTCATTACTAATGGGTTATATAGATACCGTCAGGTGCTGGCACTGGCAACTTCCAAAACCGGAAGTACCCTCCCCTATATAAGCCCCTCCCATCCGGGAGCACCTCAGTTTTTTGCCAGTGTCTAAGGTGTTGGCCAAGAAGAAACATGTGTTTTTCACTGAGCTTGCGTACAGGTTCTTTTGGGCCTCAGTAAGCTATTCCGGATCCGACCAAAAAAGCTTCATAGCTAAACGGTCGGTACCCGGGCCTTGCAGAGAAGAGCAAGGTTTTGCCTGTAATGCTTCTCTTAGGAGAGCTGGACCCTGGGATCCAGAGCTCTGGTCATACCCACGACCAAGATGTTTTCTGTGCAGGGTGCTATACAGGTCCAGGGGAGTGGAATCCTTGGGAACCCGGTCCCTGAAGGTTTGATTACAATGCCTGCCGTGATAGGTGAAGTTTGGGCTTTTGTGGACCAAACAAAGTCCTGCGGCGGGGAACAGGTAAGTGGGGGCCCCCAGGAACTTGGTTCTATTGGGGGACCCCCAAGCCTAATTTGTCTTTCTGTCTGTTACCTAACGGTATTCCCGCTAATATTCTGTGTATGCCTGTTACTACTGAGAAAATGTAAAAATTTTAATAGTAGGCAAGAAAAAATAAATAAAAAAAAATGTAAGACCGCGGTACCTGTGTTAGACACTAGAGGCCGCTATGGTTCTTTTTCTTGTAATGTGGATTTTTTTCTTCCAGAATCAAATCCAGGCAGTTGGTATGTTCTCTGCTGGGAAGCTGTCTCCTCTGCCCTGTTGCTGCGCTCATCCATCCCCGGGCCCTGCGGCAAAGGGACCCTGGCTCCCATCTAGCTCCTTGTTGTTTTCAAAAAAGGCGCCGAAGGCACACATGCCCGCGCGCGTGCGCGTGCACGCGCCTCTATTCATAGAGGCGATCTGGAAAAAGGGGCGGAGCGGGTGGATGACGCTCAGGTGTGCGCCGCGGCACTACTGCGCATGTGCGGGCGTCCAGCGTGTTTTGAAGCACATTATAGCTGGCTGTTGAAGTGCACAGACAGAGCTAGCAACAATATAAAGGCACATAGAGGCGGTTGATGCAGGCATCCCCTAGAAAGGCACTTTAGTAGACACCAACTGTGATATAGCAGCAATTGTGCTAGACTATTCTCAGTAAAAGTGGTGTATTACGGCTGGAATACCTCAGCTTTAGGCTTAGGAATATGCCGTCCAGAAGCTCCGGAACTGAATCTTCCAGGAAGTGAAGGGGGTCTCATCGGGCTCTGAGGATCTTGGGCATACTTCTGCTGCACCAGTCTCCCCTGAAGTTCAGAGGTAAGTGACCGTAGAGACCCCGCAGGGGTACTTGGTACTGTGGCTGTCCTCAGTTCACCTGCTCCTGTGTATGTAACAGAGGAGGTTTTTTCCTCAGCTCTGGGAGGATTAGAGAGAGATTGTCAACATTGATCGCTGCCTCCCTGTCAGGGAAAGCACGCCGATCTCCATCTCCTCCTTCAAAGTGCCTGTTAGCAGAGCAACAGTCCCATACAGGGATCGACCTGCCTGAAGGGGATCAGGATAAGGTTGATTCTGTTATAGAGGAGTCAACAGTGGGGGAACCTTTTCTCAGCATCTCAAGCTGAAAGATTATGGGTTCAGTCTCTGACTAACATGGTCCGATCAGCATTTAAAAATGCACCTTGCGGAACCATCAACCACTACTGTATCCTCGTTGGGGTCGCTAGAAGCCCCCAGACTGTCTGTTCTTTTCCACTTCACCCTTTACTGAAAGGGCTTATTTACCAGGATTGGGAACGTCCTGAGAAAATATTTATTCCCCCAAGAGATTTCCGGTGGTCTATCCCATGGAGGATAAGTTCATCAAAAAAAAAAAAATTGGAAGGTCCCTACAGTGGACGCAGCCATCTCTTGTATGTATAAATCACTGACATGTCCAGTGGATAATGTCCAAATGTTCAAGAACCCAATAGATAAAAGATTGGAGTCCTTATGAAAGTCTGCTTCTTTCTACAGCAAGCTTGGTGACACAACCAGCAGTAGCAGCTATTGGGGTCTGCTAAGCAGTGAAGGATCAGTTGAAACAGGTCTTGAGGGACTTGACAGATCAGCAGGCTTTGCCCTAGCTGATCTACCTAGAGCCTTAGGCTTTGCGGTTGACGCCATAAGGATTCAGTCCATCAGGCCTCCCGCCTTACGCTGTCTATAGTACATATGCGTAGGCTTCTATGGCTCAAAAACTGGTCTGCTGAAGCTCCCTGTAAAGAATGGCTGGTTAGCGTCCCATTTCATGGTGAACGCTTATTCAGGGAAAACCTGGACAAATATATCCAGAAAATTTCCAGCGGTAAAAATACGCTCTTGCCGGTTAAAAACAGAGTTAGAGGTCCCTCTTTAAGAGGCCTGCTTCTCCAGTCCCTGGGGCATCGGCTGTGTAACAGTTCCGACGGCCTCCTCGGTCAATTCCAGGGGGTAAAAAACAGGGACAATAGCAGGGTAATGAGAAACCCTGGGTCAGGGGAGGTACAAAACCTCCCCCAAAGTTAAATTCATTGAAGGGTTGCCCCCACTCAGTCGGGTGGGGGGAGGACTCCAGTTGTTCACAAGAGACCTGGCGGGACACGATCAAGACAGATAGGTGCTCTCCGCAGTATGTTTGGGATACAGTTTGGAGTTAAAAGACTCTCCTCCTTCCCATTTTTGAGGTCAAACGTGCCAAGGGATCCCCGGAAGATAGAGTCCCTCTTGTTGGCACTAGAACAACTATTGCTCCAAGGAGTAATTATGGAGGTTCCCCTGTAAGAATGAGGGTTTGGGTTTTACTCAAACCTCTTTACAGTCCCGAAGCAAACGCGGACGGGAGGCCCATATTAATTCTAAAAAGGGCTATACAAATTCCTGTATATCAGGACTTTCCGATGGAGTCGATCCGATCGGTGGCCACTGCCCTACAAGGGGAGGATTGGTTAGCCGCGATCGACATCAAAGATGCTTATTTGCACATTCCCATCTTTCCAGTCCACCAAAAATTTCTACGCTTTGCAGTAGAAGGGCGCCATTTTCAGTTCAGAGCCTTACCCTTCGGTTTGGCCACAGCACCACGAGTGTTTACAAAAATTCTGGCCCTTTATTGGCCAATCTAAGAACACAAGGTGTAATGATAATGGCATATCTAGATGACTTGTTGCTGATAGACCACTCAGTGAAAAAACTAGACATGGTCGTTCACAAGACAATCAAGTATCTGGAATCTCATGGTTGGATTATCAACCGAGACAAGTTAGCCCTAAAAACCAGTCAAAAGTCTGGAATACTTGGGGCTAAGGTTGGATTCAGGCCAGAGAAAAATATTCTTGCCTCGAGGAAAGGTGTTGTCTTTGAAAGATTTGATCCACTTAGTGGGTACAAAAAAGACAGCCGTCCATACGCCTGTGCATAAGGCTGCTGGGAAAAATGGTGGCATCATTCGAAGCAGTACCCTACGGTCAATTCCATTCAAGGAATTTGCAGGGGGCCATACTGTCAGCCTGGAACAAAAAAGTTCAGGCCCTAGACTTACAATGTCCTTGTCCCCTTCCGTTCGCAAGAGCCTCCGTTAGTGGTTGGTTCCCCAGAATCTGGAAAAAGGGAAATCCTTCAGTCTGATTTCTTGGAAGGTGGTCACTACAGATGCCAGCCTTATAGGCTGGGGAGCAGTACTGGAGCAATAGTCTCTCCAGGGCAGATGGTCGGATGCAGAAAAGGCCCTGCCCATCAATCTCTTAGAGATACGAGCAGCCCGGTATGCCCTAGTAGCATGGACATCCAAACTCCAAGGGTCCCCTGTCAGAATTCAATCATCAGGGGGGCACCAGGAGTCGTGCAGCCCAGAGGGAAGTAAATTACATCCTGAAATGGGCAGAAAAATATGTCCCAGCCATATCTGCGGTATTCATTCCAGGAGTGGAGAATTGGAAGGCAGACTTTCTAAGTCGCCAGCAATTAGGCCCAGAGGAAGGGTCCCTTCACCCCGAGGTTTTCTGGACAATATGTCAGCGGTGGGGAACATCGGATGTAGATCTTCTAGCATCCAGATTCAACGCAAAGGGGGACAGGTTTGTCTCTCGGACAAGGGATCCCCTAGCTTGCGGCTCGGATGCCCTAGTGTTCCCTTGGGATCAGTTCAAGCTGATATATGCATTCACACCGCCACAATGGTTACCTCGATTACTCCGCAGAATCAGGGTAGAAAAGAAACCAGTGATTCCGGTGGCTCCAGCGTGGCCCCGAAGAGCGTGGTACGCGGAGATTGTAAAATTTCAGTGGGGAGTCCTTGGACTCTCCCACGTCGTCTGGACCTGCTTTCGCAAGGACCAATATACCACCCTTCCTTACCAGCCCTAGGTTTGACAACCTGGCTATGGAAGCCCACATTCTAAAAAAGAGAGGGCTCTCTAATCCTGTGGTATCTACCATGATCAATGCCAGGAAGCCGGTATCCAGGCAGATCTAATATAGAATCTGGAAGGCGTACATCGCGTGGTGTGAGGCCAAGAAATGGCATCCACATAAGTACGTAATAGGTAGGATTCTGGACTTCCTACAATGGGCTGTAGATAGGAAGCTTGCCTTGAGTACTATCAAGGGTCAGATTTCGGCCTTGTCAATATTTTTTCAAAGGCCCTTGGCTTCGCATTCACTAGTCAAAGCCTTTATACAAGGAGTGATGCGTATTAGTCCTCCGGTTAATATTCCCATATGTCCATGGGATCTAAACTTGGTTCTGTCGGTTCTACAGAAACAACCATTTGAACCATTACAGCATATTTCTTTGGTGCTTCTCACCAGGAAATTGATTTTTCTAGTAGCCATTTGTTCGGCTAAAAGAGTGTCGGAATTAGCAGCTATGTCCTGTAAGGAGCCATATCTGGTTATCCATAAGGATAGAGTAGTATTACGTCCTCATCCAGCCTTTCTTCCTAGGGTGGTACCGAGGTTTCATTTGAACCAAGATGTGGTTCTTCCTTCTTTTTTCCCCAAATCTACTTCGGTAGAGGAAAAGTTATTGCATTCTTTGGATGTAGTAAGAGCAGTTAAAGCTTATCTAAAAGCCACTGCTCAGATTCGCAGAACGGATACTTTGTTTATTCTGCCGGAAGGCCCCAGAAAGGGTCAGGCAGCGTCAAAATCTACTTTAGCCAAGTGGATTCGACAGGTCATAATACAAGCCTATGGCTTGAGAAGGAGACCGCCTCCGTTCAAAGTTAGAGCGCACTCCACGAGAGCAGTTGGAACTTCATGGGCAGTGCATCACCAGGCCTCCCTGGCTCAAATCTGTAAGGCCGCAACATGGTCTTCAGTTCACACGTTTACTAGGTTCTACCAGGTGGACGTTAGAAGTCAGGAGGATGTCGCAGTGTGTTGCAGGCCGCAAAAGATCCTCATGTCTGATAGCGCTCAGCTTATATATGGTGTATCCCCCCCCCCTCATTGGGCATTGCTTTAGGACATCCCATTAGTAATGACTATGTCGCTCTGTGTCCCGTGATGTACGAGAAAGAAAATAGGATTTTTATAACAGCTTACCTGTAAAATCCTTTTCTTAGGAGTACATCACGGGACACAGAGCTCCCGCCCCTCTTTGGGGACACTTATTGCTTTGCTACAAAACTGAGGTGCTCCCGGATGGGAGGGGCTTATATAGGGGAGGGTACTTCCGGTTTTGGAAGTTGCCAGTGCCAGCACCTGACGGTATCTATATAACCCATTAGTAATGACTATGTCGCTCTGTGTCCCGTGATGTACTCCTAAGAAAAGGATTTTACAGGTAAGCTGTTATAAAAATCCTATTATTTCCCTGTATATGATTCCTTTATTCAAGTATAGGATAGGATATAGGGATATTTAATTTGCTATATATAACTGTTAAAGTGTCACTAAATACTCCTTGTTTTACTAATTGACAAATCCAGCATAGATTCATATATCACTGCTCTTTCTTAAAATGTAACATACGATTTGTCTTTTCTGTTAAACAATCGCTCCACGTGCCACATACAGAACCTCTTTCCTCCTAATGCATGCTGCGGTTGTGAGCAGTGTGCCTCTATAGGAATCATTTGCACCGAATCCCATCTATTAATGTGCTCATCGATACTGAAAATGTTTCTATATTTTCATTCATTCAGATTGGTTTTCCTGGTTCCATGGGTGGTACTGTGTAGGCAGTGTATGTGCTTTAACTTGTATGTTCCGGCGTTGGCTGTAGTCCTTATCAGGAGTGCATGGGGGTGCTATGTTCCTACGATGGGAACATGTAGATTGAAAGTAGTCACTCTCATAAAGGGAGTTGCAGCTGTACAATTTTCAAAACAATTTTTATGAATGTGCTATCCACCCTTGCTGTCGCTTTAAAGGAGTAGTAAAGTTACATGTTTTTTCACCTTAATGCATCCTATGCATTAAGGTGAAAAAACATTCGACAATACCGCCCCCCCCGAGCCCCCGTTTTTCTTACCTGGCCCCTCGAAAGTCCCATGCTCGTCCCCGTCATCCTCTTCGTTTTTCAGCCTGGCCGCCGATTGGCTACACTGCATGGATTGAAAGCAGCGCAGCCATTGGCTGGCGCTGCTGTCAATCACATCCAATGACGCGGCACGCCGGGGGGCGGGGCCGAGTGATACAGTCGGCGGCTATGGCCGCCGCTGTATCACGGGAGCGCGCCCGCAATCACTCCACACCATGCGAGCTCACTCGCATTAAGGTGTGGAGTCCTTGCGGGGAGGAGCCAAGACAGCCGCCGAGGGACCCCAGAAGACCAGGATCGGGGCCACTGTGTGCAAAACGAGCTGCACAGTGGAGGTAAGTATAACATGTTTGTTATTTTTAAGCAAAAAAAAAAAAAACCTTTAGTGCTCCTTTAAATATAGCAGGCGATGAGCTGTAGCTCACAGCAACAACTTACTGGAGGTTTATTTAAAGGTGGGACTGTTTGCAGAGATGAAAAGTTACAGTTTTATTGAAAGTCAGCAGCATCACATATTTTTTAGACATTTATAGCAGGATTAGGATCATCAGAATATTCATTATGTATTTGTTGTCCAAAGATAATAATTATACTGGCATATCTGATTGCAGGAGACCAAAGGGCATATTGTTTTATCAGGTCTTATTGAGATATTCTGGGGAGTTCAGCGACCCATACGTTTCAAAATGCAGGATGAGAGAAGTAATTCCACAGAATCAATCCAACTTCCAGAGGTCATAGGATCAAGTATAACAAAAAGGTAAATCCTGTTTCCTTATGGCCGTTGTACAATCTGATCATTAGTACACAGCCTTTGAGAGCTGACCACGACAATTCATGCAAAATTATCCAAAGGGATGTAGCACTTACCCCCATTTAAGGGACCGGCTGGTTTTGTTGGGTCTGCAAACTACCTTTAAGGCTTGCGTTGTCAGGGTATGGAAAGTCTCCAGAAAAGGCCAATGTCCACACAGATGTAAAACCCAAACAGTCAGGCTTTATTTACTTTGCTGAGGAAACTTGAGAGGAAAGTAGAATACGAGAGAAAAAACACAGGGGAAGGTTCAGGTATGCAGCACTAAATTCACAATCATCGCCACTCAAGCCTGAGTGGGTATTGCTCACCCGGATAGTCCCGTTTAGTTGTCCTAGCAGCCGGGATGAAGCACGAATCAATATTTCTCTTGAGAACTAGGGATACGATCAGGAATCCTCTGCCACAGGATTATCAAAAGTCCCGAACCTCCCAGCCAAGCAATAGTGAGAGAACCTTTATGCCAGATTGGTGTATTGCAGGGCTTGTAATAATGGATCCCTTCTTAGGTGAGCTCCAGGCCTCCTCCTGAGACAGCAGTACCGTCGCTAGTCTCCTCTGGGGCAGATCCTCCCCTGGTCTCCTTCCCTAAACATGTGCTTCCCACAGGTGGGTAGCTCAGGATCCCTTCCGAAGGTATAGACCTCAGCCAGCAGAGCTGGGCCTACCAGGAAGCGATGCAGCCCTGGGCTGAAGGTGCCCGGGGCCAGAACACACACGCACCTCGTGCCATGCGGGCCACGAGGCGCGCACACAGGACAGGTCCGACCGGCCCCCCAAAAAAACGAACCAACCTCAAAGGCGTCTGCCCC
This sequence comes from Rana muscosa, assembly GCA_029206835.1. Lineage (NCBI taxonomy): Eukaryota > Metazoa > Chordata > Amphibia > Anura > Ranidae > Rana > Rana muscosa. Next base: position 458,366,501 of record CM055116.1, on the reverse strand, counting down.
TTATGTACCCCCTCCCAGCATGCACAGCGGGTAGACCACGCCCACTGCACGGCTGCCGAGAAAGGACACCCAAGGTGTTGTGATACCCCCTGAAGTTCAACCTATGCCGGTGGTGGCAGTGCCACCTACAGGCGAACAGGGAACATTACTGCCAGGCAGTATCACACCCAGAGCAGAAGCAAATTTAGAACAATCAATGGGTCTGAGCCCAACTACTGGCTCAGACTACCCTTAAATTTACACATAGCGCCCCCAAATATTGGGGGGGGGGCGCTACAGGGGCATGCATGAAAATAGTTCAGGTTCGATACCAGATCATACGATTTTTGTTTAATCCGTACAGTTGTCATTCGAAAATAAAATACAAATACAACACATTACATCACTTCCGAAATCCATACGAGAATTTTCATAACTTTAGTCTTCATTCTTCGATATGCAGTGTGGGATAACATAAGACAAATCCTGTTCACTCTTGCCTCCGTTTACTGCAATTCTCATGAGGACTGGAGTGTCTTCCTGAGCACTGTAGTGACAATTAGTATCCACTGTGCTGCTCATTGCTTTTCTTAGGCTACATGTACACAAGCCTACCCTGACCGTGGCTAAGGGAAAATGCAAAACGCGTTTTTGCCACGTTTTTCATTTTCCCGTGGCCCGCCGTCAAAACATAGGAATGTAATAGGAATCCTGAATGTGATTCTTCCTCGTTGAGGTGAAGGAGATTTAATCTCACCAAACGCAGCATCTCCTAAGCTCTGCCAAAAGCCTACATGTACATGGAAAGGAGTTGAATTTAGAAGCTTTGGCAAAAAACGCCAAAGGCTACTAAACTCAAGTTTAGATGCTGCCAGTGTACATGAAGCGGTAGGCTAGAGGGGAAACTGCACCTGCAGTGAATTCATTCTATGGATCTATCTATCCATCTCTTTTGATGCCTGTTGATGCTTCTCCACTAACTTGCTACTGCAGTTTGAGGACCTGTTGCTACTCCACCTCTCCTACTTCCTATTTTTTATTTCCCCCTTGGCCCTACAAGACATCAGTTCATTAGAAAACCAGTCATTACTAGGGGGTGGGGAAGTGGAGGCAGACATAAGAAGGCAATGCCCTGCTCCTCTACCAGGATCGTCACTGCCGCACAGAGCAGAAAGAGGCTTTATAGGTCGGTCACAGAGAAAAGATAAGCTGCTAGAAGGGTCTCCAATGGGCATGGTTAAAATCTGTACACAGTACATGGTACACATATGCCACAGTCCTGGTACTCACACAATATGCTTCAATTGGGAGTTTTTTTTCACGTAGGGTCCAGGACTTGGGAGTGCATATCGCACAGAGCGCAGGGCTTGGGAGTGTGTATCACACAGGGTGCAAGACTTAGGAGTGTGTATTTCATGGGGCGCAGGGCTTGGCTGTGTATATCATAGAGTGTGTATCTCACAGAATGCATGGCTCAGGAATCTGTGTCGCACGGGGCACTATTTTCAGGATTGTAAAGGGCGCAGGGCTCAGGAGTGTGTATTGCACAAGGCACAGAGCTCAGGAGTTTGTATCGCACAGGGCACAGAGCTCAGGAGTGTGTATCACACAGAACACAGGGCTTGGGATTGTGTATCGCACAGGGCGCAGACCTCGGGAGGGTGTATTGCACAGGATACAGGGCTTGGGAGTGTGTGCCACACAGGGTCAGGTCTCAGAAGTGTGTATGCATTGCACAGGGTGCAGGAATATGTATTAAATAGGGGGAAATGTTTGGGAGTAGGTAACACACAGGCCCACATGGGCACAAAAAGGGCCTATATAAACATACACACACTCACAATACAGTTAGCCATAGCAACAGTTGATGCCAGTAACACAGCAGAACCCAGTCCCTCCAGCTAAGCACACATCTATCATCTAAACAGTGTAATTAATCAATGGAGTTTTGTCTACTGCTTTGCATTCACATCATCATTTTTATCTGTAGAAGATAAGAACCACAGGCTTCACTCCACCAATGGAAAATGCCAATCCGCGATATGATGGCAGATTTGTCCTCCTGGGGCTTATACAGGTCCTTCTCAAAAAATTAGCATATTGTGATAAAGTTCATTATTTTCTGTAATGTACTGATAAACATTAGACTTTCATATATTTTAGATTCATTCCACACAACTGAATTAGTTAAAGCCTTTTCTTGTTTTAATATTGATGATTTTGGCATACAGCTCATGACAACCCAAAATTCCTATCTCAAAAAATTAGCATATCATGAAAAGGTTCTCTAAACGAGCTATTAACCTAATCATCTGAATCAACTAATTAACTCTAAACACCTGCAAAAGATTCCTGAGGCTTTTAAAAACTCCCAGCCTGGTTCATTACTCAAAACTGCAATCATGGGTAAGACTGCCGACCTGACTGCTGTCCAGAAGGCCATCATTGACACCCTCAAGCAAGAGGGTAAGACACAGAAAGAAATTTCTGAACGAATAGGCTGTTCCCAGAGTGCTGTATCAAGGCACCTCAGTGGGAAGTCTGTGGGAAGGAAAAAGTGTGGCAGAAAACGCTGCACAACAAGAAGAGGTGACCGGACCCTGAAGAAGATTGTGGAGAAGGACCGATTCCAGACCTTGGAGGACCTGCGGAAGCAGTGGACTGAGTCTGGAGTAGAAACATCCAGAGCCACCGTGAACAGGCGTGTGCAGGAAATGGGCTACAGGTGCCGCATTCCCCAGGTCAAGCCACTTTTGAACCAGAAACAGCGGCAGAAGCGCCTGACCTGGGCTACAGAGAAGCAGCACTGGACTGTTGCTCAGTGGTCCAAAGTACATTCGGAAATCAAGGTGCCAGAGTCTGGAGGAAGACTGGGGAGAGGGAAATGCCAAAATGCCTGAAGTCCAGTGTCAAGTACCCACAGTCAGTGATGGTCTGGGGTGCCATGTCAGCTGCTGGTGTTGGTCCACTGTGTTTTATCAAGGGCAGGGTCAATGCAGCTAGCTATCAGGAGATTTTGGAGCACTTCATGCTTCCATCTGCTGAAAAGCTTTATGGAGATGAAGATTTCATTTTTCAGCACGACCTGGCACCTGCTCACAGTGCCAAAACCACTGGTAAATAGTTTACTGACCATGGTATTACTGTGCTCAATTGGCCTGCCAACTCTCCTGACCTGAACCCCATAGAGAATCTGTGGGATATTGGGAAGAGAAAGTTGAGAGACGCAAGACCCAACACTCTGGATGAGCTTAAGGCCGCTATCGAAGCATCCTGGGCCTCCATAACACCTCAGCAGTGCCACAGGCTGGTTGCCTCCATGCCACGCCGCATTGAAGCAGTCATTTCTTTATCGTACACCACGGGACACAGAGCTAGTCATTACATAATGGGTTAAGGGTCACCAGCGGTGATTGGACACTGGCACAACCAATGGAAGACAGTTCCCCTCCATATAACCCCTCCCATCAGGGAAGTACCTCAGTTTTTTCGCCAGTGTCGAAAGGTGTTGGACGCGTTAGGAGGTGCTAAAGGAAAGCTCTACCAAAGAGACCCTCTGGGGGTAAAAGAGCTATGCTTTCGGATCCATCCAAGACGCCTACAAATGAGCTGAATCTGGATGGGATCCGGGCCTCATCCATGAGGCGTCGCCTGTAATGTCTCTCTTCGGAGGACTGGGCTCTAAGATCCAGCACTTTCGCTATTTCGCTATAAAGTCCTGGTAAGAGTCTTGTACAAGGCCCAGGGGAGAGGTATCCTTTAAATAGGAACCCATATCCCTGAAGGTTGGCACACATAGCCCACCGTGAAGGGTGAAGTTTGGTATCTGTCTGAAAACTTTCAGCAGAAAAACCTGCGGCGTGGATAAGGTGAGATTAGAAGGTCCATAACTAGGTTGGGACCTTTTTCAAAAAGTGGATGTCTTCTTTTTTTCCACCACTGGGGGGAGTAAAGAGCTGAATATACTCACCTCACTCTGTTCAGTGTCGGCTTCGGCGAAGTACACTGCTCGTCACCTCCGCTGCTGAGCTTGCTTGAGCACCCCGCTCCTCCTTCCGGTGGCCGATACAGACACCTGCAGATGCAGGTAAGTGGGGACAGGGGCTGATGAGAGTCCTCTCTCACTATGGCCACCACCATAGCGCTAAAGGCCGCGCGCGCGCGCGGGAGCGCGCTTTATCGGAGGGGGGGGGGGGCCGAGGCGTGCGCGGGCACGTGGCGCGCGCAGGCACAGAAACGGCGCCAAATTTAAAAGACTGTCAGTGTAAAAAGCACTGCAGCAGCAAGCAAGCTCGTTAGTTCTCTTGTTCCTGGCAGAGAAACACAGCAGCTATACAGGGACGTAAGACTCCATGTGGTTGGATTGGGTACTTCCTAGAAGACATCCATGTTATGCATAGTTATGTGTTAAAAGTTGCATACTTAATGTATTTGCTAAACTGAACACGGTAGTATATGCATTTAGGTACCTTGTATTTTGTCTAAACAGTAAGTCTTCCAGGGGAAGTAATGCGGACAAAAAGAGATAAAAGAGCACCGCCGCCTGAGACAGGGGGCTCTAGCTGTGCTGACTCGGTACCTTCCTCTCCTGTGTTGCCAAAAGCACCTGTACAGGATGAGCCATTACCTCTGTCAGGTATGGCGGCTTCCCCAGTGAAGCCTGGGCCTGCATATGTCACTGAGGACACTTTATCAGCTGCCCTAAATAATCTGGAGGAGAAAATTGCTACTTTAATCGCTAAATCCTCTAAAAAGGACAATAAGCGAAGCAGATCTCCTCCAGTATTGGACCTCCCTTCAGAAGTACCTGAGGAGGAGGAGGATGAGGAGGAGGCTACATCAGCAGAGGATGAGGAGTCAGACGGATCAGGGATATCGGATGAGCCTTTTTCGGTATCCCAGATTTTAAAGTCACAGGTGCAATGCTATGCAGGAGCCGTGCGAGCTGCATTTAGGTTACCCTCTTTGGAGGTAACAGAATCACCTGTCTCCTCCCTAGGATCATTAAGATCCCTGCAAGGTGCATGCTCCTTCCCGGTTCATCCGTTACTAGAGGATCTATTGTACGCAGACTGGCAACATCCAGATAAGCGTTTTTCACCTCCAAAAAAGTTTAACATTCTTTATCCTATGGAGGAAAAATTTTTAAAGAAATGGAGCCTGCCTACGGTAGATGCGGCTATTTCTTGGGTAAATAAAAACCTGACATGTCCAGTGGATAATGTACAAGTGTTTAAAGATCCTTCTGAGAAGAAGTTGGAATCCTTACTGAAATCCTCCTTCCTTTTGGCCGGCTCAATTATCCAACCTGCAGTAGCAGCAGTCGGTATGTGTCAGGTCGTCAGCCAACAGGTAAAGCAGGGGCTGAAGGAGCTGCCTTCAGAGCAGGCTAAAAATTGGGAGAATTTACCTAAAGCCTTATGCTTCACAGTGGATGCCATGCGAGATTCTATCATACAGGCATCACGCCTTACACTCCAGCTGGTACAGATGCGCAGAGTACTTTGGCTTAAGCATTGGTCAGCGGAAGCCCCATGCAAAAAGTTGTTGGCAAGTTTCCCGTTCCATGGCGAACGCCTTTTTGGGGAAGATTTAGAAAGATATATCCAAAAGATATCAAGTGGTAAAACGACACTTTTACCTGAGAGAAAGAAAAACAAGAGACCTTGTTTTAAACACACTCTCTCCCCAGCTCCCGGGAAATCGGACTCCAGCCAGTGGCGACGGCCTTTTCAGCCGCCCAAAAAAGCCAAAGAACAGGCTCAGAAGAACAAGAAGCCGTGGGGTTCAAGAGCTAATAAGCAAGCCCCAAAACCTCTCATTGAAGGGGCGCCCCCGCTCGGCCGAGTGGGGGGAAGGCTTCGTCAGTTCTCAGCGACTTGGCGGACAGAAACCCAGGACAAATGGGTGGTATCCACAATATCCTCAGGGTACAGACTGGAATTTCGAGAGATCCCATCTTCTCAATTCCGAAGTTCAAGACTCTCCAAGGATCCACAAAAAAGAGGATCCTTCTTCAAAGGTTTGAATCACTTAATAGCTCAAGGTGTGGTTACAGAGGTACCCCAAAAGGAGCAAGGTTCAGGTTTTTACTCAAACCTCTTTGTGATTCCAAAACCGAACGGAGAAGTCAGACCCATCCTGGATCTAAAAAATCTAAACCAGTTTCTGAACGTTCGCCATTTTCGAATGGAAACGATTCGATCCGTGGTCGCTACTTTAAAAGGCGGAGAATTCATTGCGTCCATAGATATCAAAGACGCATATCTACACATACCAATCCTCCCCGCTCACCAAAGATTCCTAAGGTTTGCGGTAGAAGATCGCCACTTTCAATTTGTGGCCCTGCCATTTGGTGTAGCCACCGCGCCCAGAGTATTCACAAAGGTGCTAGCTCCTCTGTTAGCAAACCTAAGAACACGGGGCATTGCGGTAACAGCCTATCTAGACGATCTACTATTAATAGATCAGTCAAAGGAGGGATTGGATCACGCTGTAGACACTACAGTAGGATACCTGGAGCATTTAGGATGGATTATAAACTTACAAAAATCCTCTCTCCAGGCCCAAAGAAGGATAGTGTACCTGGGCATGATCATAGATACAGCCCAAAACAGGGTATACCTGCCAGAGCCAAAGATACAGTCTCTGAAAGACCTGATCCACAAGGTCAAAGCAAACAAGAGGCCGTCTATTCGCCTTTGCATGAGACTATTGGGAAAGATGGTAGCCTCCTTCGAGGCGGTCCCTTACGCCCAGTTTCATTCGAGACTACTTCAAGGCAATATTTTAGCCTCCTGGAACAGGAAGAGCCAAGCTCTGGATATACCCATGCGCCTGTCCTCACAAGTACGCCACAGCTTCAATTGGTGGCTAGAAGCCAGGAATTTACGGAAGGGAAAGTCCTTCCTCCCAGTGGCCTGGAAGGTGGTATCTACGGATGCCAGTCTATCGGGCTGGGGTGCAGTATTCGAGGAGGCTTCTACCCAGGGAACCTGGGCCAAGACTCAGGGGATCCTGCCCATCAATGTGCTAGAGATCCGGGCGGTATATCTAGCCCTCAAAACCTGGACATACAGGTTACAGGGCTACCCAGTTCGGGTTCAATCCGACAATGCTACGGCAGTAGCTTACATCAATCACCAAGGAGGCACCCACAGTCGGGCAGCCCAAAGAGAGGTGAACCGGATCTTGGCATGGGCAGAAGAGCATGTACCTTGCATCTCTGCAATCTTCATTCCAGGGATAGAAAACTGGCAAGCAGACTACCTGAGTCGTCAGCAGCTGCTACCAGGAGAGTGGTCTCTTCACCCAGAGATCTTTCAGGCCATATGTCTGAGATGGGGAAACCCAGATGTAGACCTGCTAGCTTCCAGGTTCAACAAGAAATTGGACAACTTTGTGTCCAGAACGAGAGATCCTCTAGCCTACGGGACAGACGCTCTAATAACTCCATGGAATCAGTTCTCACTGATCTATGCATTCCCTCTGATCCCTCTTCTACAAAGACTGCTTCGCAGGATCAAGGAGGAGGGAATACCAGTAATCCTAGTGGCCCCAAACTGGCCCAGGAGGCCTTGGTATGCCGAGATCGTAAAAATGGCGATAGGAAGGCCCTGGAAGCTTCCACTTCGACACGACCTGTTGTCACAGGGTCCAGTATTCCACCCTTCCTTACAAAGGCTAAATTTGACGGCCTGGCTGCTGAGACCCACATTTTGAAAAAGAGAGGGGTCTCTGGCCTGGTTCTTTCTACGCTCATTAATGCTAGAAAGCCAGCCTCCAGACTCATCTATCATAGAGTCTGGAAAGCATACGTTTCCTGGTGTGAATCCAGAAGTTGGAATCCTCTGAAATATGAAATAAGTAGGATTCTTGCTTTTTGCCAGTTAGGAGTGGATATGAAATTAGCCCTTAGCACCATCAAAGGGCAAATATCGGCTCTATCAGTCTTCTTTCAGAGACCATTGGCATCTCACTCCCTAGTTCGGACATTCATTCAGGGGGTACTGAGGATAAATCCTCCAGTCAGGTCTCCCTTGTGTCCATGGGATTTGAATTTGGTATTGTCAGTGTTGCAAAAGCAACCTTTTGAACCTATTCGCCATATTCCTTTAATTATATTGAGTAGGAAGTTGGCCTTTCTGATTGCTATAGCTTCTGCTAGGAGAGTATCAGAGCTAGCAGCTCTTTCTTGTAAAGAGCCTTATCTAATTTGTCACAAGGACAAAATCGTACTACGACCCCATACGGCTTTTCTGCCTAAGGTGGTGTCGGCTTTTCACTTGAATCAAGACATTGTTCTGCCTTCCTTTTTTCCAAACCCGCGGACGGCGGGGGAAAAATGATTACACTCTCTAGATCTAGTGAGAGCGGTAAGGGTGTATCTGCAAGCAACCGCTCAGATACGTAAAACAGATGTTTTGTTTATTTTACCAGATGGTCCCAAGAAGGGCCAAGCGGTATCAAAATCCACCATTTCCAGGTGGATTAGACAAGTAATTGTTCAAGCTTATGGTTTAAAGAACAGGACTCCTCCTTTTCCTGTTAAGGCGCACTCTACCAGGGCGATAAGTGCTTCATGGGCAGTGCACCACCAGGCTTCGATGGCTCAGATCTGTAAAGCTGCAACTTGGTCTTCAGTCCATACATTTTCCAAATTCTATCAAATAGATGTGAAAGGACATGAGGATTCCGCCTTCGGGCGAAGTGGGCTGCAGGCAGCAGTATAGGGCTTCTGGTCCGCAAGCGGCCTGTTTGATCTGTGTCTCCCCCCCTTCATATGAGCATTGCTCTGGGACGTCCCATTATGTAATGACTAGCTCTGTGTCCCGTGGTGTACGATAAAGAAAGTAGGATTTTTATAACAGCTTACCTGTAAAATCCTTTTCTTGGAGTACACCACGGGACACAGAGGTCCCCCCCTTCTTATGGGAACCTTACTGCTTTGCTACAAAACTGAGGTACTTCCCTGATGGGAGGGGTTATATGGAGGGGAACTGTCTTCCATTGGTTGTGCCAGTGTCCAATCACCGCTGGTGACCCTTAACCCATTATGTAATGACTAGCTCTGTGTCCCGTGGTGTACTCCAAGAAAAGGATTTTACAGGTAAGCTGTTATAAAAATCCTACTTTCTGCAAAAGGATTCCCGACCAAGTATTGAGTGCATAACTGAACATAATTATTTGAAGGTTGACTTTTTTTGTATTAAAAACACTTTTCTTTTATTGATCGGATGAAATATGCTAATTTTTTGAGATAGGATTTTGGGGTTTTCATGAGCTGTATGCCAAAATCATCAATATTAAAACAAGAAAAGGCTTGAACTACTTCAGTTGTGTGTAATGAATCTAAAATATATGAAAGTCTAATGTTTATCAGTACATTACAGAAAATAATGAACTTTATCACAATATGCTAATTTTTGGAGAAGGACCTGTATTTAACATGTCCTTGACCTCTTCAAATCCCAAATTTGAATTCCACTTGAGCTCACAAACACTTTCAATACAACAGGGATCTTTTATACTTTCTTATTTACTAAAGGCAAATAGATCGTGCAGAGATTAGTAAATGAGCAGAAGGTCTGCTAACTTCCATCATCCACGTGCAAGCAAAAATGCTGTTTTTTTTTTCTTGCATAATTGTTTTTTTCTTTGCAAAGTGAAGCTTTACCTCATTTACTAAGCTCTGGAGCAACTGCACTTGCAGAGTGCAACTGCATTTTGCAAAGTGCACAGTCTATTTTTCTTTAGTAAATCAACCCCATAGCCTCAATATCACATAACATATCTTGCACCTTCATATTAATAAAAGCACTGAAACTGTTGTTAATTGGAAGGGCAAGACCACAGCTTTATTTATTAATAGTCTCCATAAATTCAATGAATAACTCCAACATGAACATAAAGGTTCCAGAAAACAACCGAGCCAATCACAGGTGACCGGCACTTATATATGGGAGGGAGGGTTGGATTTTCGCATTCAGGAGCCAGAAGTCCAAAGGGAATCGTTTTCCCATCCACATGTTATTTTTACAGCCCTCCACCTAGCCAGCCCTTCTTAGAACCTAAGACCCCTTTCACACTGAGGGCGTATTGCAGGCGCTATAGCGTTAAAAATAGCGCCTGCAATCTGCCCTTAAACAGCTGTTACATTCACTCCAGTGTGAAAGCCCGAGGGCTTTCACACTGGAGCGTTGCGCTAGCAGGACAGTAAAAAAAGTCCTGCTAGCCGCATCTTTGGAGCGGTGAAGGAACGGTGTGTTTACCGCTCCTCCACCGCTCCTGCCCATTGAAATCAATGGGACACCGCGGCTATACCGCCCGCAATGCGCTGCTTCAGCAGCGCATTGTGGGCGGTTTTAACCCTTTCTCGGCCGCTAGAAGGGGTTAAATGCGCCCCGCTAGCGGCCAAAATGCGCCGCAAATCCGCCCATAGCGTCAGCGGTAAAAATAGCGACGTTTTACCGCCGACGCTATGGGCGGCTCAGTGTAAAAGGGGTCTAAAGGTGAACTCAGCACTAACAGATGCCATGCTTCAAACCAGTCAGGAGTCCCTTTCCTTAATGTGAAATGGCTCTTTCTAGTAAATATTCTCTGTGGTCCAATCCCCTGGTCTCTACATCACTATTGTGTGCTATAGTGAAATACGAGTGTAGCGCCCTCCTCACTCCCCTCTTCACTTCAGCTTGTCTGTCTCTGGTCTAGGGGTACCTTAGAGGGGAGGGAGCGGGGACACCACGCCTGGCCTTCACCAGACCTCCTCTCGAGTACCTCACCCCAGGCTAATAGTGCCTGAGATGGGGTGTACTTTCCATGTAGACATGGGTGGATCCCTGGTTCTCCGGGATGAAGCGAGAGGTACTTTGTCCCAGCCCTTTTCTACAGTTCATCTATAGCAACGTCGTCTCCCATGTCCGAGAGCGACTCCAGGTCAGAGGTGTCACACTCCTCCGCAGGTAGGTACCCTGTAGTGGAGACTGAGCTTTCACCTCTTCCCACAAACCAAATCTCTCCCAAATCTCTCCGCCAGGCTTACCTCGGCCTTAGCTTGAATCGGGATGTCCGGAACTCTTGTCGACGGATCCATCCTGGCCAGGCGTAAGCGGGTGAGACGGTCCACCACAACCGCTGGTCGGGGCTACCATCCCGGTCTTTCTCTTCGGTGGTGGACACTGCGAGACAGTGGTGACCGAGTCAGCATCCTCGGATTTCTCCCGTTGAGTTTTCACGACCTCCTCCGCAGTCGCTGCAGTGTGCACAGGGATGGCTGTGAAAGCAGTGATTCCTCCTCTCTGAGTGGTGTTGCCTGCAGCACGGCCGGGGTAAATGGTTCTCGGTTTCTCCACCGCTGGATCCACTTCAAACAGGAACTCCCCACAAGCCTTGCATCGCCCGAATGGCTTCAGTTGGCACACCAGTCCCGAACAGCCGGGACAAATCACACCCAGGGCCTCAACGTCCATGCACGAATACAGGGCGAATCGACCCCTTGGCATTAGCCGGATCCCCGTATCTGTTACCGGAGCAGCAGCAGTCAATGTCGTGGTGGAAGGGTGAACTGGAATCCACGATGTATGTCTGAACATGGCGACCTGTTGCTGATCCATCGCACACTGCAAAGTTTTTGCGCCAACGTCCCACGCAAATAGAAGCCCCCACGTGTAGTCCCTCACACGGCTGAGCTTCCCCCTTTCCTCGCTCTTCTGCGCAGGCCTTTCCCTTCAATGGGTCATGTCCACGACTTCGAGCACAGGGATGCACTTCGGCCAATGAAGGCCTGCCCACTCGCGTAACTCCTCCAGCAGACACGTTCAATTCCGTGGTGCACAAACACTATACCGGACCCGAGCCCCCACGTGTAGCGCCCTCCTCACTCCCCTCTTCACTTCAGCTCGTCTGTCTCTGGTCTAGGGGTACCTTAGAGGGGAGGGAGCGGGGACACCATGCCTGGCCTTCACCACAGGTGTCAGTGCGGTGTGAGCAAAGTTCTTGTTTTACCTTCGGGTCAGTGCTGTGCACCTAGAGCCTCCACTGAGATTACCTTGAACAATGTCTGTCAGGAAAAAGCCCCACACCATTAAAGTCCAACACTCCTTTGTTCTTCTTGAATGAGCACAATCAGTTGAACTTCCTTGGAGAACAGAACAGAAAAGGGGGTGTGGATGCGAGCAGGCCCAGACACAATGAACTCTCCACTTTCCTTCCTGAAAGTGGGTTGCGGTCTCCGAGCGAGGGGGAATTTCCTTCCAGGCGGTCTCCGGTGGGAGGCTCATCTGTCACTGGCAATCTGCTGCACCCGGTCTTCAAGTGAGGAGCTCCCCCCCGGTCCATTACGCCTTCCGGATTCGGGTTCCCAATCCCTGGGTTCCCTAGGACCTCCTTCCCTCGCGGAACTCAGTGTTGGGCACTGAGTTCCAGACCTCCTCTCGAGTACCTCACCCCAGGCTAAAGGTGCCTGAGATGGAACACGACCTCCGGCTGTCCTCTAGGCCTAGATCGCCTAGAGGACCGACACGAACCACCGCCCACAGGCTGAAGGTGCCTGGGACTCGACCCCGTGACAAAGATGGCCGCCCCCTTATACCCTCTCCCAGCAAGCACGGCGGGTTCCCTGCCCCATCATACCACTGCCGAGAGAGGACAAAAAGGAGGCCCGGCACACAGCAATGGCTCAACCCCCAGCCCATGGCGACAGCGCCACCTGCTGGGCTGCAGGGAATTACACATCACTGGTGTCTCTGCCAGTTAAATTTACACCCGGGAAAGTACATACCCGCTACACGAGTCTGTAGGAGGAACCACAGATTGCAGCAGGGGACAAGCAATCTGTCTCCAGTCTCAGTGACACAACAGGAAATCAGCAATAAACACCTAACTGAGGTTCTAACCTTTCTTTATTTTAATAAAAAGTTATTTTGTTAATGTTTGTGTTCCCATGGGAGAAATTCTTTTTACTTCTTGTTTGGGTGACATCTCTCCAACACGACCATAGTCACCAATAAACACTTGATCGAGCTTCTAACTCTTCTCCAAAAAAAAGTATTTTATTGCTGTCTGTTTTCCCAAGGGAGAAATTCTTTTGGTTTCCTGTCTGGGTGACACAACAGGAGAAGAAATCTCGCTAACACGCACACAGACAGCAATAAAAAACTGACAGGGATTTTAACCATTCTCTGTTCTATCAATAACTAATAAAAGTCAAGAATTCTGCTTAATCCTTAGATTTTATATTTTCATGACATCTTATTTTGCAGCTATGAGATAAGAATATGGACTAGATAGTGCATATAATTCCTTTTAATATAATAATAAAAGCATAAAACTGCACCTAACAAAGAAAGCAAACACTCCTGTCAATATAAGGAAGCCAGCATGTGTGGATAATTCTCTATCCTGGTACTGCCCAGGTAGCCGGCTTCCCTATACTTACACCAGTGTTTGTTCACTGCCATTGTAAGTGAAATTCTAAGCTTTTATCATTATATTAAAGGGGTTATAGGCACTACCCAGTGCGCCCGTGCTTTCCTTTTGTTTGTGACATTTGTTTATTTGCACAAAGATAAAATACATAAAAGAAAATCATATGATATGATAAATTAGAATACAAATGCAAATAAATTGTAGTGTCAACTTGCTGGTATGGCTGTAATTAATCTATTGTCCATGGTACATTTTAGATGTATTATTAAAAGGCTACCATTACAGTGATAAATTAGAATTAGTATCCCATCCTCAGCTACTGGTCTTTCATTGAAATATTAGGCTTTAATCATAATGGTCTCATAAAAAATACACATCTTGGTGTAATGATATTTTTACAATTACATTTTTTCCAGTGGAATGATGCGTTGGGGCGAATTCGATGACCTTCATCACATTGCTGAAATAGAAGAAGCTGGAAAGACTTCTGATGGTGAATCAGACTCACAGAATGGTAAATATTATGAACCAAAAACCAAAAGAAAAAACTAGCGCTTTCCAAACTGCCAGAGTAATAACTATTCAATAAACCTCTTCTCAATCAAATTTAGCCTCCGTAGTGCTTACCCCTGAAACAGTTGCTGTTTTCTCTGGTCCCCTGTTCCCGGGGGCCCACGACTTTGCATGCAGCACCACAGTCTCTGGAACACCTGGGCTTAAGAGGGGATATTTATTGCAATACAACACTATAATACACAATGATACAACAGCCCAAAAAATGGAAAATGGCAATGAACTCTACCAAAAATAGGTGCACCGTTTGGAAAACAAAACCCCAAAAAAACAAACACATATACACCTAATAATAAAAAGGCAGACCTGTGAATGACCACTAATCCTTATACTAGGGAAGAGCCTGTCTAAGGGATGATGCTAGGACAATGGTCTGAGCAGTCTTTGGCAAACCCTCCACTATTGGCCAGTGTGTTGGGCCCAAATCAGGTGTTGGAACTCAAAATTATTTTTTTCCGAATCTGGGTATAGGCGCCTGCATGAAATCCCAAATGGGAAATGGGCAATCCTGTTCCTTTAAACACGGTGTAGTAGGGTTTGGCCAGTGGCCTCTCACCATCTCCCAAGATGACAACTTGTGTCCTCCCTTCTCATTCTGGGGCTCAGTGGTGTCCTCCTTGACAATACGGCAGCATCACCAGGCTTAACAGTGGCATTCCCACAAACCAGGAGATGTTATTTTCTCAGCCTCTCTGTATCTCCAACACTGTTGTAAACCATCATGTTAGCAGCCTGCTACACTGTCATTCTCCAACAACATTCCCCTCATGACTGCCCCTAGGCCAGGAACAGTCCTTTATTTTTCTCTCTTTAGAGCCCTGGTCAAGCTGGGATCTGTATTTCCAGGACTAGTTTGAAGTACAGGCTCATTCTACCTAGGGACTACATTCCCCACAAGTTATAGTTCCTTCCAGCTGATTTTTCCTTTCCCAGAATCCACAGCAGCTCAGTTTCCGCTTCCTCTTTGTGATACCAGGTCCCAGGTGGTGAGCAGGATCTCAGATTAAACACACAGCCCAGCATCAGCAGCAGTGTCCTCTCTCTACCCCCTCCTCGGGAGGAGGAGAGGAGTTGCAGGGCAGTAGCAGTGATATTATCCGGTCTCTGCTGTGGATCAGGGGTGAATAAACTGCGTAATAGGAAGGATTTAGCAGATTGCAATGCACACTGAAGCTGCATTCACATGGGCTTTTTGAATCGTGGGCAGAATCGCTGCAATTCTGCTCGCAATTTAAAAACTCCCAGGTGTGAATAACAAATTGCAAAACGCACATTTCAGATGCCATTCATTTAAAATGGCACTCAAAAATTCGGCGCAGTTCTGGTGCGATTGTCGTGCGATAAATCGCGTTGGGCCAACAAACTGTTCAGGTGCCATTTAAATGAATGGCATCTGAAATGTGCGTTGTGCAGCTTGTCATTCACATCTGGGTGGTAATTCTGCTCAAGATTCAAAACGCCCATGTGTGAATACAGCTTCAGGAAACACACACTGCAGTACACATACAACAGTCCTCTCAATCCTATGCTGACACAACAGTTACAAAACAAAATGAAAAACCTAGTTGATCTAGGATGCAAGGATCACAGGAATATAACTCCCCTTTCTCTGTAGCAAAAACAGGAAAAAACTTTATCTCAGAACACAACTGAGTCTGTGATTTGTCTCAGTACACAGTGCCAAGCTGTGTACTGTCCCTGTTCAGTCACAGAATGTGCCGGGTCCAGGACAACCTGGGCTCAGAGGAAGTGGGTTGAATGTTGCTGGCCATCAAACTTGGGAAATGTAATGGTAGGAAAAAAGTGCTGCAGGATAAATCTCTGGATTGAGAAAAAAAATATTACAGAAAAAAGCTGGTTTTGTTATTTTAACCTTTAAAGTGGTTGTAAACCCACTTTATAAACAAAGCCCTACAGGTAAGCCTAGATTAAGGCTTACCTGTAGGTGCATGAAATATCTCCTTAACCTACACGGTTAAGGAGATATTTGTATGTAAATGCGGTGACGCTGACGTCACCCCATTCACAAATTCGGCTAGGTCGCAACATTCGACGACGTAGCCGAATTCGACAGCTCACGCGTGCATGCGCGGAGTCACGTCTTCGCCGCTCCGGCCAATCACAGCGCCGGAGCGGCGCTGTGATTGGCTGCAGCAGCGATACCCGGAAGTAACATTCCGGCTATCGCCGCAGCGATGGATGCGGCTAGAGGAGGGACACGGACGACTTCGGGGGCCCCGATCGAAGGTAAGTGGTACATAATGAGCTAGTATGCTAGTGATACTAGCTCATTATAGCTTTGTCTTGCAGGTTAGTAAAAAAAAAAAAAAAAAAAGATAAAAGGGTTTACAACCACTTTAATGGGCTATTAATTTCTATTTTGCTATATTTGGCTGGAATTCTATTTTAATTCTATTCTATCTTAATAAACTTTGCATATTTTAGTTCTTCCTATATCCACATTTTAATTTAACCTGTTGTGGTTTCTTCCTATAATCCCTTCAGACTGTGACTATAACAGTAGCACTCTGAAGCCCCACCTTAATGACCATGCCCCTGATTCACCGTCTTTATACCGCACCATGAGTGATGCCGCGCTAGTTAGGAAAAGGATTCGTCCAGACACTCCAGACAGAAGCCATCTACAGAAGCATCGGTTTTCCATCAATGGACACTTCTATAACTATAAGGTAAGAGGCAAGCTTCTACGATCATCTAGAAATATTCTACCATTATTTACAATAGTTAGCAAATATAGGACGGTAGCCTTGCAGCACTAGGTTTCTGTAATAAATACCTGAAATCTGCATTTGTAATATCCTTTTGTTACCTGTACAGCGGATACTAGGCTAATGGTGTGAGGTTATAATGTGAACCAGTAAAGCCGTGTACACACGATCGGTTTTACCGATGAAAACAGTCCGATGGACTGTTTTCATCGGACGAACCGATCGTGTATGGGCCCCATCGGTCTTTTTTCCATCGGTGTGAAAAAATAGAACATGTTTTAAATTTATCCGATGGGGAAAAAAACGATAGCAAAATCCGATCGTCTGTGTGGAAATTCATCGGATAAAAAACCCACGCATGCTCAGAATCAAGTCGACGCATGCTCAGAAGCATTGAGCTAAATTTTTCTTGGCTCATCGGAGTGTTTTAAGTCACCGGGTTTGAAACGGTCCATTTTCTGACTGATGGTGTGTGGGCAAGACTGATGGAAGACAGTTTCATCGGATTTCCGATGGAAAAAACCATCGGATTAGAATCCATAGGATATCCGATCGTGTGTACACGGATTTAGGCTTTAGTGCTGTCATTCAAACAAGTTTGGCAAACTGAGACGTGTTTATCCTACTGTGTTTCCCCGAAAATAAGACCTACCCCGAAAATAAGCCCTACTGTGATTTTAGGGGAGGGCTGAAATATAAGCCCTACCCCAAAAATAAACCCTAGTTTAAAAGGGTTGTAAAAACCTAAAATCCTAAAATGCACTTTATTGCATTAATATAAGACCCGGGCTTAGTTTCGGGGAGACACAGTATTTACAAGAAAGTACAGTCAAAGTGGTTTAATAATGTACAGTTAATTCACCAAATCTTATTACTTCTGTTGTAGATAGAATGGAATGTGCTGTTTGTAGCTAAAACATAGTATGTTGCACTGTCAGTTGGGAAGGCAGCCTTGACATTGCAATAAATTTGTGGACTATACCTTTACCTTGCTTGCTCAGAACATCAACTCAGCACATTTTAACTCTGTCTTTTCAAAATGTATAGGGATCTAATTTCCTCCATGACCTCCTTCTAGACCAGGGGTCCCGAACCCCCTAGGCCACGAACCGGTACCGGTCCCTGGTCTGTCAGATGCCGGGCAACACTGCAATTTGGAGGAGGCACATCAGGCTGCATCATGGTGGCTGCCTGGGGATGAGCTATTTGGTAGCTGAAGGGGGATATTGAGTTGCCGCGAGGCAACCAGCGGTGGGATGGGCGTTCACCTTCCTGGGGCTCCAGTGTGTCAGACCAAAAGGCAGCACAAGGCTGGCCTGTTCAGGTGCTGCTGTAAACAAAGGCATGATAGAAGTCTCCTTGTGCGGGGATTGGAGGGGAAGTTGGAAGGAGGGGCAGGCACCTGCCCGCTCGCACACAGCCAGGCCTCTATGTGAGCATCTGGTGGCGAGCTATGGGTGGCAAGTGGCATGCTGCATCTGGTGGCAGGCAATAGTGGCAAGTGACATGCTGCATCTGGTGGCAGGCAACATTATAAGTGACACGGTCAGGGCTCCCACTGATTCTGCATTATGGTGAGTAAACTATTTTATTATATATCACAATGTAGTAATAGAAATAATGTGATTAGAATACAAGCTCTGCATACTGTAGCTGGTGTATTATAAAATAATTTTTGGCCTGTGCAAAAATATATAAGGAAAGCTCAGGTAGAGATCCAAATATCCAAGCCATTTGCAGCTTCCAAGTTAACCAGTAGGGTTGTGTATACTGAAACTGGAAAAAGTAAGGAAGAAATATATTTAGTTAACCACTTGCCATCCAGCTGTACATGAATGGCCAGACGGCTTTCTTCTGAGGGCAGGAGGCCAATTTAAATCTGTGCATGGCCTCTAGTATCTACACGAGGACACGCTATGTCCATTGCAGATCAAGAAACAAGGGTACAGAGCCACAGAAATTGGTCCTATATCATATGATTGCTATGACCAATCACAGTGATCACAAATATAAACAAACTCTGCAGTTTGCAAGCAGCGCTTTGCTTCCTCTCACACAGCAATCAGCTGTGAGAGGAAGCAGAGTGTTTCCCCACTCTGGATGTCAGCATCTTTTTTTACAGTGTCCTTGATCACTAACTACCAGTGTTGGTCATCTTACTTTAAAAAAGTAATTAGTTACAGTTACAAATTACTTCTCCCAAAAAGTAATTGCATTAGTAACTCAGTTACTACATTGGAAAAGTAATTAGTTACTCAGCAAAGTAACTGTGACTTTTTTTTTAATATTGACTCGCGTATAAGCCGAAGGTGAGAAATGCAGCAGCTACTGTAAGTGGAAAAGAGGGTCAACAATGCCCATCTGCAGCTGCATACCTCACTGTGTCTATTGCATACCTCCCTGTGTCCTGTGCATGCCTACCTGTGCAGATCTGCCTACCTCACTGTGTCCTGTGTACCTCCCTGTGTCCATTGCAGCCTACCTGTGTCCTGTGCATGCCTCCGTGTGCCGATCTGCAGCCTCCGTTTGCCGATCTGCAGCCTCCGTGTGCCCATCTGCAGCCTCCGTGTGCCCATCTGCAGCCTCCGTGTGCCCATCTGCAGCCTCCGTGTGCCCAACTGCAGCCTCCGTGTGCCCAACTGCAGCCTCCGTGTGCCGTTTTGCATCCACCGATCAGCGTGTCCGTGGCTTTTTTTCTCAGAGAATAGGTGCAGGAACCCACCCTCCCCAGTCAACTCCCCGCTCTCAGCCCCACCCGCTCCCGCCCACAACCACACCCGCTCCCGCCCACAATCTCGCCATTCCTTGGGGAAGAGAAGTAAAATGATGCCAAAAAATGGGTGTTGTCAAGGCTCAGAACTGCGTTTCACACCCAATTCGAAGTTCTGGAAAGTGTAACACACAGAGCTGTGCAGTGTTGAGGAGTGTGTATCACTAAGTGTGCAGAAAAAATATTAGCATCCCCATTCACAGCTCAACTCCCACCCCCTCCAGTCAGGGAGGTCACCCTCCACAGGTCACTCTCTCTCACCTTCCCTCCCCATCTGAAGCTCACTGTCTCCCACCTGTCTATAGGTCACCCTCTCTCCCATCCACAGCTCACCTTCCCTCCCTATTCACAGGTCACTTTCTCTCTCCCCCATCAACAGCCCACCTTCCCTCCCAATCTGAAGCTCACTGTCTCCCCCCATCCACAACTCACCTTCCCTTCCCATTCACAGCTCACCTTCTCCCCTTGTGTACATGTCACCTTCTCTTCCCCCCTGTCCACAGGTCACCTTCTTCCTCCCTGTCCACAGGTCACCTTCTCCATCCCCTGTCCACAGGTCACCTTCTTCCTCCCTATCCACAGGTCACCTTCTCCCTCCCTATCCACAGGTCACCTTCTCCCTCCCTATCCACAGGTCACCTTCTCCCTCCCTATCCACAGGTCACCCTCTCCCTCCCTGCCCACAGGTCACCTTCTCCATCCTCTGTCCACAGGTCACCTTCTCCCTCCCTGTCCACAGGTCACCTTCTCCCTCCCTAGCCACAAGTCACCTTCTCCCTCCCTGTCCACAGGTCACCTTCTCCCCCCCCACACCTCAACCCCCACTTTTGTACCCTCTGTCAACATGTCACCTCTGCACCCCATCCACAGATTATCTATCTGTCCCTCCAATATTTCACCTCTGCACCCCCAGATCCCCACACAGCTCTCACTGTGCACAAATAACCCCCCCACCCCCCAGCTCTGACCTCTGCAGAACAACCTCAACATCTCCATAGCTGTCTCTCTGCAGCTCTCACTTCTTCAAAGTTTACAGCTCAGTTTATCTTCACAGGATTAGAACGGTGCAGTCAGCTCCATTCTATAAGGCAGAACAGGCCCCCCTCAGCCTACTGTGCAGTCTCCTCTGTGCAGCGTCTCCTGTCAGATCATCAGTGTACACAGAGCTGAGGAGGACTTTCATAGTGCTTCACTCGGCTCCGTGCTACACTGATGATCTGAAAGGCAGCAGGGGGGACAGAAAATACCTCTGAAGACCCAGATTAAAAAACTTCTTACAGTTGCAGCGTCTTGATCTGGAGCACCTATCATCAGGTGTGGGTAAGATGCCCTGGGTGCCGGCGCCAGCACATAGCCGGTGGAGGAAGTAATATAGAGAACTTCCTGCACTGGCTTGACTGACAGCCTGGAAAGGAGAGGGCTGCTATAGAAAAAAAGCCCTGAGCGTGTCATAAAAACATACGGCGGCCATTCCAGTATTCAAAAGCCGTGCCTCCTCCTCGTCTGTGATAGGCAGAACACTCAATTTCCCAGCAATCAGTGTTCCGCCTATCACGGACATCCGCTCATCCTCATAACACGGACGAGGATGAGAGGATGTCCGTGATAGGCGGAACAATGACTGCTGGGAAATTGAGTGTTCCGCCTATCACACAAGGAGGCGCGGCTTTTGAACACTGGAATGGCCACCGTCTGTCTGCATGACATGCTGATCAGGTAGGCAGACGGCGGCCGGCGACTCGAGTAATTGCGGTAACGCCGCCCAAGTAATCAATTAGATTACTCGTTACTCTCAAAAGTAACTGTGTTAAGTAACGCTGTTTATTTTAACGCAGTTACTTACAACACTGCTAACTACAGTGTCCTTGATCACTAACTACAGTGTCCTTGATCACTAGCCACACCTGTACAGTGTGACTAGATGAATGCAGCCATCCAAAGTTTCCCTGATCGACACCACGTCTGTACAGTGTCAACAGATAAATGCAGCCCTTACACAGCTTCAGAAGCGCGGGGGGGGGGGGGGGCACGAATTGAGAAGCAGGGGGTTTGGGTGCTGACGAACACAAAAAAAAGGGGGTTGCCATCCTGGGGACCTCCTGGGCCCCTTACAAAAAAAAAATAATTATAAAAAAAAATAATAATCATTTTTATAAAAAAAAAAAAGAGGGAGGTTTCCATCCAGGGCCATGGGGACCTCCGGGCCTCTGGGGACCTCTGGGCCCCTTACAAAAAAATAAATAAATAAAATAAATAAATTAAAAAAAAAATAATAAAAAAATATATAATAATTTATTTTTATAAAAAATACATAAAAAAAGGGAGGTTTCCATCCGGGGCCCTGGGGACCTCCGGGCCTCTGGGGACCTCTGGGCCCCTTACAAAAAAATAAATAAAAAATAAAAAAAATTTAATAAAAAAATTAATAATAAAAAAAATTATAAAAAAATTACAAAAAAGGGGGGTTGACATTCGGGGCCCTGGGGAACTCCGGGCCCCTGGGGACCTCTGGGCCCCTTACAAAAAAAAGGGGGGCCATCCGGGCCCCTGGGGACCTCCGGGCCCCTTACAGGTGTACTGCCTGTACCCCCCTGATGGCGGCCCTGTTTAAACCCAGCAACATTGTCCCTGATCGCTAGCAAAACCAGTGCCAGTGTCGCCAGACCAGTGTAAGCCAGCAATAGTGCCCCTAATCACTGCCATACCAGCCACAGTTTCACCAGATAAGCCAGCATTTCTGATTGTGTCACATGTGTAAACCAGCAACAGTGTTCTGTTTCCTGGCACAGCAGTACAGTGTCACCAGTCAGTGTCACCAGACCAGTACAGCCTGCAACAATGTTCCTGATTGCCACTACACTAGTACCAGAGTTAGTAAAGCCAGGAACATTGTCCTGATCACTGCCACACCAGTGCCAGTGTCACCAGACCCAGTGTAAGCCAGAAGCAGTTGTCCAATCACCACCACACCAGTACAGTGTCACCAATGCAAGTGTAAGCCAGCACTAGTGGGCTGATCACCAGTCACACTAGTACACTGTCATCTAGTACCATTGTTAGCCAGAAACCAGTGCCCTAATTGCAAAACAGCACCAGTAACAGCCACTGCACAAAAATGACCAAAAAAAATGTACACTAATGAGGAGGCCTTTCAAATTATGAGTATAGCTGATGAGAGCAGTGGGGGGGGGGGGGGGGGGGGAGACCTGAGGAAAGCAGTGGTTCATCAATGGCCACTGATTCAGAGGATGAGGAATATAAAAATCAGGTGTACTATGTCATCAAGCGCTGAACATGCTACTGAATTGAAACTGGCAAGCCCCAACAGTGCAGTACATTCTGGTAACAATGTAATAGGTAGTTAGGAAGTTAGATGCCAAATTTTTCCCCTTTGAAAGCCTGAAGGTGCTCCTTAGATTTTTGGCTCCTCTATGCAGCTAGGCTCTAAATGAGGCCCCATTTGCATCTAAACATGTCATAAACACATGTAAAATTTGAATGAAACAAGCAAAAAAATATTATCACTTTTGTGGAGCCATTCGTTGTTTTTTTTTTAAAAGCTAAGTGTCATTCATTGGTAATGGCACCATATACTGTATGTGTCAAAATACGCAATTAAAAAACTGTGAAGCTCAACACTGAAAAAGCCCCATGAGCTACTTTGACGTGTTTGTAGCATGTAGGACAGCCCATTTAAATGAATGAGCTGCCCTTTGCATGGAACAAACTCGCACAAAACACCTGTGAATGCAACCGTGTGCAGGTCATGGGCTGAAAGGGGCCTAAGTCTCGTATATGTGGTATCTCCATACTAGGGAACAGTACCAGAATGTGTTTTCGAAAAATAATTGTAAATACCCCCTAAATAAGCTCTATATTTGTTAAAAATTATATAAAATTCATTTTGGTACAGTGTTGCATAAGTAATCGTCAGTCAAAGTATCACAGTGCTGAAAAAGGAAAAAATTACCTGGACGGGAAGGGGGCTTAACATGTCGGTTTTCAAGTGATTAAATGATTGATTCTAATGCTGGTTCACGGTATTACTGTAGTTTCTGAAATTCTTGTCAGTGAATTAAAAAGAACTGGATTATCATGGCAACTAGCACTTTCAGAAGGTCAGTAATGACAGCCTACAAATTTCTCTCAGAAACAAGAATACTGAGAAAAATTTCATTCATAGATTTTGGTGTACATTGAAGACAATAGTTTTGAGCTGAATACTTTTTTGCCAAAATTTTTAGAGATTAGGTGAATATGAGGAAAACAACTATAACAATTGTAATGATAAGCTTAAAGCACAACTGTCATGAAAATTGTATTTTCCTTCCGTAAAATGGTGGAATAGCAATTTCAGCTACAGGTGAAACTCGTAAAAATTAGAATATCGTGCAAAAGTTCATTTATTTCACTAATGCAACTTAAAAGGTGAAACTAATATATGAGATAGACTCATTATATGCAAAGCAAGATAGTTCAAGCCGTGATTTGTCATAATTGTGATGATTATGGCTTACAGCTCATGAAAACCCCAAATCCACAATCTCAGAAAATTAGAATATTGTGAAAAGGTGCAATATTCTAGGCTCAAAGTGTCCCACTCTAATCAGCTAATTAAGCCATAACACTTGCAAAGGGTTCCTGAGCCTTTAAATGATCTATCAGTTTGGTTCAGTAGGAATCACAATCATGGGAAAGACTGCTAACCTGACAGTTGTGCAGAAAACCATCATTGACACTCTCCATAAGGATGGAAAGCCTCAAAAAGGTAATTGCAAAAGAAGTTGGATGTTCCCAAAGTGCTGTATCAAAGCACATTAATAGAAAGTTATGTGGAAGGGAAAAGTGTGGAAGAAAAAGGTGCACAAGCAGC
Organism: Rana muscosa; assembly: GCA_029206835.1. Lineage (NCBI taxonomy): Eukaryota > Metazoa > Chordata > Amphibia > Anura > Ranidae > Rana > Rana muscosa. The sequence goes on along the minus strand of CM055116.1, from coordinate 458,342,152 downwards.
AGGGATGACGGCAGTCTGGAGAGGATTGTCAGCAAAATGCCATTCAAAAGTGTTGGGGACTTTCACAAGGAGTGGACTGAGGCTGGAGTCAGTGCATCAAGAGTCACCACACCCGCGGATCCTGGACATGGGCTTCAAATGTCGTATTCCTCTTGTCAAGCCACTCCTGAACAACAAACAACGCCAGAAGCGTCTTACCTGGTGTGGTAGTGTGGTACCCCACCAGTGGATGAATACAGAATTCTCAACCAAGCATGTTGAGGGGCTCCAGGATATTTGCTTGTTTTGGAGGAAACTGGCTTTTCAGTTTCCTCATGATTTACTAAAGTCCACTTTGGGACCTGGAGCCTGGGGATTTCTTAGAGATCCGGGTGGGATGAAGTCCCCAGTTCAGAATCCGGGATTTGAGACTCAACGGCACACTGATTGTTCAGGTGTGTGTGGGCCTGATAGTAGAGTCAGGACCAGCATTCTGGGCTCCACCCTCCCGACGAGTGCAAGTGTGCACTGGGGAGGCCATAGAGTGCAAGTGTGCACTGGAGAAGCCAGAGAGTGGTTGTGTGCACACTGGAAGCCAGAGACCCAGGTCTGAGGGTCAGAGCAGTGAGGCGCTGCTATCTAAATGGATGGTGTTGCCAATGGAATAGTCTGTAGGAGACAGACAAGAGCCTGAAGTAGAAGGCCTGAGCAACACTGCTGTATGTATAAGCCAGGAGGCTGAATGTCATGTTATTGATGAAAAGTAGTGTTGAAACCCCTGCGAGGGAAACCTTTGATTTTGTTTGAACTTCTTTTAATAAAAATGGGCAAATAAAGCCCTCAAAAAGAAGACCCAGCGAGTGGCGGTGTCCTTCAAGCTCTACCTTTGATGCTAGTCCTTCACACTGGGCTAAAGAAAAACAGACCTGGTCTGTTGCTCAGTGGTTCAAAGTCCTCTCTTCTGATGAGAGCAAACTTTGCATCTCATTTGGAAAGCAAGGACCCAGAGTATGGAGGAAGAATGGAGAGGCACACACTGCAAGATGTTAGAAGTCCAGTGTGAAGTTTCCCCAGTCTGTGTTGATTTGGGGAGCCATGTCATCTGCTGGTGTTGGTCCACTGTGCTTCATTAAGTCCAGCGTCAACGCAGCCGTCTACCAGGAGATTTGGAGCACTTCATGCTTCCTTCCGCAGACGAGCTCTATGGGGATGCTGACTTCATTTTCCAGCAGGACTTGGCACCTGCCCACACTGCCAAAAGCACCAAAACCTGGTTCAATGACCGTGGGATTACTGTGCTTGATTGGCCAGCAAACTCGCCTGACCTGAACCCCATAGAGAATCTATGGGGCATTGCCAGGAGAAAGATGAGACACATGAGACCGAACAATGCAGAAGACTTGAACGCCGCTATTGAAGCATCCTGGTCTTCCATAACACCTCAGCAGTGCCACAGGCTAATAGCTTCCATGCCACGTTGCATTGAGGCAGTAATTGCTGCAAAAGGGGCCCCAACCAAGTACTGAGTACATATGCATGCTTATACTTTTCAGAGGTCCGATATTGTTCTATGTACAATCCTTGTTTTATTGATTGCATGTAATATTCAAATTTTCTGAGCTTGTGGATTTGGGGTTTTCATGAGCTGTAAGCCATAATCATCACAATTATGACAAATAACGGCTTGAACTATCTTGCTTTGCATGTAATGAGTCAATGTCATACATTAGTTTCACCTTTTAAGTTGCATTAGTGAAATAAATTAACTTTTGCCGATATTCAAATTTTTTGAGTTTCACCTGTATTTGGCTAGATCCCTTTAATTAGCGTGCTGCAGATTACAGAAGTGACTTGAGTTGTCAAGTTCTAATCTAGAAAGTTGTATTTCTGTGACATCTAGTGGCAATATTAGGAGCTGCAATACTGACTTTTTCTTCCTCAATTAATTTCTAAGAATGCTTTGCTACCCCATGAATTTAAAATATAGGCGCATTGTAAAACCAAAATTATCTAAACATTAAAGTCACAGAACAAAATACCAAAGTCCTGAAGATTAATCGTATTTTCAAAAGACTTATATACAGAAGTAGGGATGAGCTTCGTGTTCGAGTCGAACATACGTTCGACTCGAACATCGGCTGTTCGATCGTTCGACGAAGATCGAACAATTTGGGCCGTTCGCGCCAAATTCGAGTGACGCGAACGGCCCACAATGCACTACGCCATCGCAGTGTCATCCAGGCGCTGTGATTGGCCAAGCATGCACTGTGACCCCACATGCTTGGCCAATCACAGCGCCGGCAGCGAGGAGAGCAATGATTGGCCACAGGCAGGATGCCTGTGGCCAATTATTGCTGAGGGTGTTTAGTACACGCCCCACACTATAAAAGGCCGCCAGCACGGCGGCCTAGTGTAGTGTGTTCCGGAGCAGGGAAAGAGAAGCATAGGCAGGGACAGTGACATTTATTTTTTCTTGCTTAACCTGGATTCCTTTAGTTTAGGGAAAGAGAAGGATAGGTAGGGAGAGTGTCAGTGTGTTTTACTGTGCGAATCCTTGTTTCTAGGGACAGGGAAGGACAGTGAGGGAATTCTCCTTGTGCTATAGTGTGCTTTAAAAAAACATTTTTTCTAGGGACAGAAAACTATAGGTAGGGAGAGTGTCAGTGTGTTTTACTGTGCGAATCCTTGTTTCTAGGGACAGGGAAGGACAGTGAGGGAATTCTCCTTGTGCTATAGTGTGCTTTAAAAAAACATTTTTTCTAGGGACAGAAAACTATAGGTAGGGAGAGTGTCAGTGTGTTTTACTGTGCGAATCCTTGTTTCTAGGGACAGGGAAGGACAGTGAGGGAAATTCTCCTTGTGCTATAGTGTGCTTTAAAAAAACATTTTTTCTAGGGACAGAAAACTATAGGTAGGGAGAGTGTCAGTGTGTTTTACTGTGCGAATCCTTGTTTCTAGGGACAGGGAAGGACAGTGAGGGAAATTCTCCTCGTGCTATAGTGTGCTTTAAAAAAACATTTTTTCTAGGGACAGAAAACTATAGGTAGGAAGAGTGTCAGTTTCTTTCACTGTGATAATCCTTGTTTCTAGGGACAGGGAAGGAAAGTGAGGGAAATTCTCCTTGTGCTATAGTGTGCTTTAAAAAAACATTTTTTCTAGGGACAGAAAACTATAGGTAGGAAGAGTGTCAGATTCTTTCACTGTGATAATCCTTGTTTCTAGGGACAGGGAAGGAAAGTGAGGGAAATTCTCCTTGTGCTATAGTGTGCTTTAAAAAAACATTTTTTCTAGGGACAGAAAACTATAGGTAGGGAGGGTGTCAGTGTGTTTTACTGTGCGAATCCTTGTTTCTAGGGACAGGGAAGGACAGTGAGGGAAATTCTCCTTGTGCTATAGTGTGCTTTAAAAAAAACATTTTTTCTAGGGACAGAAAACTATAGGTAGGAAGAGTGTCAGTTTCTTTCACTGTGATAATCCTTGTTTCTAGGGACAGGGAAGGAAAGTGAGGGAAATTCTCCTTGTGCTATAGTGTGCTTTAAAAAAAACATTTTTTCTAGGGACAGAAAACTATAGGTAGGAATAGTGTCAGTTTCTTTCACTGTGATAATCCTTGTTTCTAGGGACAGGGAAGGAAAGTGAGGGAAATTCTCCTTGTGCTATAGTGTGCTTTAAAAAAACATTTTTTCTAGGGACAGAAAACTATAGGTAGGAAGTAGGGATGAGCTTCGAGTTCGAGTCGAACTCATGTTCGACTCGAACATTGCCTGTTCGCCCGTTCGCCGAACAGCGAACAAATTGGGGTGTTCGCGGCAAATTCGAAAAATCTATGGGAGAAATCTAAAGTGCTAATTATAAAGGCTTATATGCAAGTTATTGTCCTAAAAAGTGTTTGGGGACCCGGGTCCTGCCCCAGGGGACATGTATCAATGCAAAAAGAAGTTTTAAAAACGGCCGTTTTTTCGGGAGCAGTGATTTTAATAATGCTTAAAATGAAAAAATAAAAGTGAAATATTCCTTTAAATTTCGTACCTGGGGGGTGTGTATGATATGCATGTGAAGTGGCGCATGTTTCCCGTGCTTAGAACTGTCCCTGCAAAAAGTGTCATTTTTGAAAGAAAAAAAATGCATTTAAAACTGACTCGCGGCTATTAATGAATTGTCGGCTCCCGGCAATACATACAAAAGTCATTGATAAAAAAAAAAAAAAAAGCATGGGGGTCCCCAGAATTCAATTACCAGGCCCTTCAGGTCTGGAATGGATATTAAGGGGAACCCCGCCGCAAATAAAAATAAATTGACGTGGGGTTCCCCCAAATATCCATTCCAGGCCCTTCAGATCTGGCATGGATTTTAAGGGGAACTCCACCCCAAATTAAAAAAAAAATGGCGTGGAGTCCCCCTAAAAATCCATACCAGACCCCTTATCCGAGCATGCAACCTGGCCGGCCGCAGGGGAAAAGGGGGGGACGAGAGAGCGGCCCCCCCTCCCTCCTGAACCGTACCAAGCCACATGCCCTCAACATGGGGAGGATGTCCCCATGTTGATGGGGACAAGGGCCTCATCCCCACAACCCTTGCCCGGTGGTTGTGGGGGTCTGCGGGCGGGGGGCTTATCGGAATCTGGAAGACCCCTTTAACAAAGAGGACCCCCAGATCCCGGCCCCCCCCTATGTGAATTGGTAAAGGGTACATTGTACCCCTACCATTTCACGAAGAAAGCGTAAAAAAATGTTTAAAAAAACACACAAACACCTTGAAAAAGTCCTTTATTTAAAAAAAAAAAAAAAAAAAAACATTCCAGCGGTGAAATCCAGTGTCCCGCGGCGATCCCGATGTCCAGCGCTGTCCGTCATTGGTTGTGCCTGAGCGGACCTGATGGGGAACTCCCTCTCAGTATTTTAAATGTATAGACCCGCCCCTTCTAAAGTTCCCCATCAGGTCCGCTCAGCGGACCAGATGCGGAACATGAGAAGGGGCGGGTCTATACATGTATTACCAAAGTGAGAGCAGTTCCCCATCAGGTCCGCCTCCTCGGTATGTCAGACCCGCCTACGTCATTGGCTTGAGCGGGGAACGTCCTTCACTATGTAAATTTAAATTTACATAGTGAAGGAAGTTCCCCGTTCAAGCCAATGACGTAGGCGGGTCTGACATACCGAGGGGGCGGACCTGATGGGGAACTGCTCTCACTTTGGTAATACATGTATAGACCCGCCCCTTCTCATGTTCCGCATCTCGTCCGCTGAGCGGACCTGATGGGGAACTTTAGAAGGGGCGGGTCTATACATTTAAAATACTGAGAGGGAGTTCCCCATCAGGTCCGCTCAGGCACAACCAATGAAGGACAGCGCTGGACATCGGGATCGCCGCGGGACACTGGATTTCACCGCTGGAATGTTTATTTATTTATTTTTTTAAATAAAGGACTTTTTCAAGGTGTTTGTGTGTTTTTTTAAACATTTTTTTTACGCTTTCTTCGTGAAATGGTAGGGTACAATGTACCCGTTACCAATTCACATAGGGGGGGGGCGGGATCTGGGGGTCCCCTTTGTTAAAGGGGTCTTCCAGATTCCGATAAGCCCCCCGCCCGCAGACCCCCACAACCACCGGGCAAGGGTTGTGGGGATGAGGCCCTTGTCCCCATCAACATGGGGACATCCTCCCCATGTTGAGGGCATGTGGCTTGGTACGGTTCAGGAGGGAGGGGGGGCCGCTCTCTCGTCCCCCCCTTTTCCCCTGCGGCCGGCCAGGTTGCGTGCTCGGATAAGGGGTCTGGTATGGATTTTTAGGGGGACTCCACGCCATTTTTTTTTTAAACTTGGGGTGGAGTTCCCCTTAAAATCCATGCCAGATCTGAAGGGCCTGGTAATTGAATTCTGGGGAACCCCCACGCTTTTTATTTATTTTTTTCTCAATGACTTTTGTATGTATTGCCGGGAGCCGACAATTCATTAATAGCCGCGAGTCAGTTTTAAATGCATTTTTTTTCTTTCAAAAATGACATTTTTTGCAGGGACAGTTCTAAGCACGGGAAACATGCGCCACTTCACATGCATATCATACACACCCCCCAGGTACGAAATTTAAAGGAATATTTCACTTTTATTTTTTCATTTTAAGCATTATTAAAATCACTGCTCCCGAAAAAACTGCTGTTTTTAAAACTTCTTTTTGCATTGATACATGTCCCCTGGGGCAGGACCCAGGTCCCCAAACACTTTTTAGGACAATAACTTGCATATTAGCCTTTATAATTAACACTTTAGATTTCGAACGTTCGAGTCCATTGTATTTAATAGGGTTCTAAAGTTTACACGAACATTTTGTCTGTTCGCAGGTTCTGGTACGAACCGAACAGGGGGGTGTTCGGCTCATCCCTGGTAGGAAGAGTGTCAGTTTCTTTCACTGTGATAATCCTTGTTTCTAGGGACAGGGAAGGAAAGTGAGGGAAATTCTCCTTGTGCTATAGTGTGCTTTAAAAAAACATTTTTTCTAGGGACAGAAAACTATAGGTAGGAAGAGTGTCAGTTTCTTTCACTGTGATAATCCTTGTTTCTAGGGACAGGGAAGGAAAGTGAGGGAAATTCTCCTTGTGCTATAGTGTGCTTTAAAAAAACATTTTTTCTAGGGACAGAAAACTATAGGTAGGAAGAGTGTCAGTTTCTTTCACTGTGATAATCCTTGTTTCTAGGGACAGGGAAGGAAAGTGAGCGAAATTCTCCTTGTGCTATAGTGTGCTTTAAAAAAACATTTTTTCTAGGGACAGAAAACTATAGGTAGGAAGAGTGTCAGTTTCTTTCACTGTGATAATCCTTGTTTCTAGGGACAGGGAAGGACAGTGAAGAAAATTCTCCTTGTGCTATAGTGTGCTTTAAAAAAACATTTTTTCTAGGGACAGAAAACTATAGGTAGGAAGAGTGTCAGTTTCTTTCACTGTGATAATCCTTGTTTCTAGGGACAGGGAAGGAAAGTGAGGGAAATTCTCCTTGTGCTATAGTGTGCTTTAAAAAAACATTTTTTCTAGGGACAGAAAACTATAGGTAGGAAGAGTGTCAGTTTCTTTCACTGTGATAATCCTTGTTTCTAGGGACAGGGAAGGAAAGTGAGGGAAATTCTCCTTGTGCTATAGTGTGCTTTAAAAAAACATTTTTTCTAGGGACAGAAAACTATAGGTAGGAAGAGTGTCAGTTTCTTTCACTGTGATAATCCTTGTTTCTAGGGACAGGGAAGGAAAGTGAGGGGAATTCTCCTTGTGCTATAGTGTGCTTTAAAAAAACATTTTTTCTAGGGACAGAAAACTATAGGTAGGAAGAGTGTCAGTTTCTTTCACTGTGATAATCCTTGTTTCTAGGGACAGGGAAGGACAGAGGAAAATTCTCCTTGTGCTATAGTGTGCTTTAAAAAAACATTTTTTCTAGGGACAGAAAACTATAGGTAGGAAGAGTGTCAGTTTCTTTCACTGTGATAATCCTTGTTTCTAGGGACAGGGAAGGACAGTGAGGGAAATTCTCCTTGTGCTATAGTGTGCTTTAAAAAAACATTTTTTCTAGGGACAGAAAACTATAGGTAGGAAGAGTGTCAGTTTCTTTCACTGTGATAATCCTTGTTTCTAGGGACAGGGAAGGAAAGTGAGGGAAATTCTCCTTGTGCTATAGTGTGCTTTAAAAAAACATTTTTTCTAGGGACAGAAAACTATAGGTAGGAAGAGTGTCAGTTTCTTTCACTGTGATAATCCTTGTTTCTAGGGACAGGGAAGGAAAGTGAGGGAAATTCTCCTTGTGCTATAGTGTGCTTTAAAAAAACATTTTTTCTAGGGACAGAAAACTATAGGTAGGAAGAGTGTCAGTTTCTTTCACTGTGCGAATCCTTGTTTCTAGGGACAGGGAAGGACAGTGAGGGAAATTCTCCTTGTGCTATAGTGTGCTTTAAAAAAACATTTTTTCTAGGGACAGAAAACTATAGGTAGGAAGAGTGTCAGTTTCTTTCACTGTGATAATCCTTGTTTCTAGGGACAGGGAAGGACAGTGAGGGAAATTCTCCTTGTGCTATAGTGTGCTTTAAAAAAACATTTTTTCTAGGGACAGAAAACTATAGGTAGGAAGAGTGTCAGTTTCTTTCGCTGTGATAATCCTTGTTTCTAGGGACAGGGAAGGAAAGTGAGGGAAATTCTCCTTGTGCTATAGTGTGCTTTAAAAAAACATTTTTTCTAGGGACAGAAAACTATAGGTAGGAAGAGTGTCAGTTTCTTTCACTGTGATAATCCTTGTTTCTAGGGACAGGGAAGGACAGTGAGGGAAATTCTCCTTGTGCTATAGTGTGCTTTAAAAAAACATTTTTTCTAGGGACAGAAAACTATAGGTAGGAAGAGTGTCAGTTTCTTTCACTGTGATAATCCTTGTTTCTAGGGACAGGGAAGGAAAGTGAGGGAAATTCTCCTTGTGCTATAGTGTGCTTTAAAAAAACATTTTTTCTAGGGACAGAAAACTATAGGTAGGAAGAGTGTCAGTTTCTTTCACTGTGATAATCCTTGTTTCTAGGGACAGGGAAGGAAAGTGAGGGAAATTCTCCTTGTTCTATAGTGTGCTTTAAAAAAACATTTTTTTCTAGGGACAGAAAACTATAGGTAGGAAGAGTGTCAGTTTCTTTCACTGTGATAATCCTTGTTTCTAGGGACAGGGAAGGAAAGTGAGGGAAATTCTCCTTGTGCTATAGTGTGCTTTAAAAAAACATATTTTCTAGGGACAGAAAACTATAGGTAGGAAGAGTGTCAGTTTCTTTCACTGTGATAATCCTTGTTTCTAGGGACAGGGAAGGAAAGTGAGGGAAATTCTCCTTGTGCTATAGTGTGCTTTAAAAAAACATTTTTTCTAGGGACAGAAAACTATAGGTAGGAAGAGTGTCAGTTTCTTTCACTGTGATAATCCTTGTTTCTAGGGACAGGGAAGGAAAGTGAGGGAAATTCTCCTTGTGCTATAGTGTGCTTTAAAAAAACATTTTTTCTAGGGACAGAAAACTATAGGTAGGAAGAGTGTCAGTTTCTTTCACTGTGATAATCCTTGTTTCTAGGGACAGGGAAGGACAGTGAGGAAAATTCTCCTTGTGCTATAGTGTGCTTTAAAAAAACATTTTTTCTAGGGACAGAAAACTATAGGTAGGAAGAGTGTCAGTTTCTTTCACTGTGATAATCCTTGTTTCTAGGGACAGGGAAGGACAGTGAGGGAAATTCTCCTTGTGCTATAGTGTGCTTTAAAAAAACATTTTTTCTAGGGACAGAAAACTATAGGTAGGAAGAGTGTCAGTTTCTTTCACTGTGATAATCCTTGTTTCTAGGGACAGGGAAGGAAAGTGAGGGAAATTATCCTTGTGCTATAGTGTGCTAAAGCATTCCTCATCAACCATCTTTGAAATCCTTGTTTTTTTGGACAGTCAGGGAAATTGTCATTGTGCTATTCTGTGCGAAAGCAATCATCCTCAACCATATTTAGAAATCCTTAAGTAAAGGGACAGAGAAGGACACCTGAAGGTAGCCCTTATTGCTTTTTTTCCATCTCCCTGCAGGCCATCTATTAGAATGTCTGGAAGGCAAACAAGGAGAGGCAGACAGTCAGGAGGCAATAAAAGAGGGCAAGCAGGCTCTGTGTCTGGGGGCAACAGTGCTGGTCGTGGACGCGGTGCATTGTCATCAGCACATGGCCATGGGACACGCTTGTCCTTCTTTTCGGCAGCTGGACATGTTGAGCCACATCATGCCGAAGACTTGGTAGAGTGGATGACCAAGCCCTCCTCCTCCTCCTCATCCTCTCTCACCCAGGCTCAGGGTACTGGAAAAGCAGCTGCCAAAGCGTCCTCTTCCCTGGTATCAATGTCAGACTCATCATCAGTCACTCCTTCCCTAGACCCACCATGTCCTCCTCCTGAGGAGTCCCCCGAACTGTTTGAGCACAGTGTTGGGTACATGCTCCAGGAGGATGCCCAGCGTTTCGAAGGGTCTGATGATGAAACCCAGCTACAGGAAGGCAGTAGCGTGAGAGCAGGCAGAGGGGATGCTCAAGAAGGACACCAATCTGGCAGTCATGTTCCAGCAGCTGCAGCATACTGCCAGATTGGCTCCAGTGATGAGGAGGGAGGGGACGATGAGGTCACTGACTCCACGCAGGTGCCTAATAGGAGAGAGGAGGAGGAGGAGGATGAGGAGGAGGCACATCTCCAACGAGGCAGGATGCCCTTTGGTGGCCAGCGTAAGGGCAGTACACCGACGGAATCACACCGCAGAGCTCCGCCTGTGCAGGGCGCTGCCTCTGCCCGTCATTCAAAAAGTTCGTTGGTGTGGGCCTTTTTTGAGGCTAGTGCATCAGATCGCACAGCTGCTGTTTGCAACATATGTCTCAAGCGTATATCGCGTGGCCAAAACATCAGCCGCTTGGGTACCACATGCCTGACCAGACATATGTTGACCTGCCATGCAGCTCGTTGGCAAGCCTACCTCAAAGACCCACACCAAAGAACAAAGCGGACCTCTCCTTGCACCGCATCAGCTGGGATCTCCAACCCCACTATAACTTCAGTCCTCTCTGAAACATGCACTGAGAGGAATGAAGGTGTAGAATTAGGTGTGTCACAGCCAAGTACTTGCGGCCACTCTGCTAGCAGTACACCGACGTCCGATTCTAGCAGGCAAATTTCCCTGCCCCAGCTGCTGGACCGTCGAAAGAAGTTCACTCCCAGCCATCCACATGCCCAGCGGTTGAATGCTAGCTTGGCTAAATTGCTAGCGCTTCAACTGCTGCCTTTTCAGTTGGTAGACTCGGCCCCCTTCCGTGAGTTTGTGCAATGTGCGGTTCCTCAGTGGCAGGTTCCCAAACGCCACTTTTTCTCACGGAAGGCTATTCCGGCTCTCTACCGGCATGTGGAAGGCAATGTCTTGGCCTCGCTGGACAGGGCGGTCAGCGGTAAGGTGCATATTACCGCTGACTCATGGTCCAGCAGGCATGGACAGGGACGTTACCTTTCTTTCACGGCCCATTGGGTCACTCTTTTGGCAGCTGGGAAGGATGCAGGACAAGGTGCAGTAGTGTTGGAGGTTGTTCCACCGCCACGCCTCCAAAATGCTACTACTGGTTGTGACACACCTCTCTCCTCCACCCCCTCCTCTTCTTCTTCCTCCATGGCCTCTTCCTGTGGTTTGTCCTCGGAACCAGCGGTGCTCCGTAGGCGTTCAAGGGGCTACGCAAGTACGCAGGCAAAAAGATGCCATGCCGTGCTTGCGCTGGTGTGTTTGGGGGACAGAAGCCACACTGGGGCAGAGGTCCTGTCTGCTCTGCAGGGCCAGGCCGAGAGGTGGTTGACGCCACGCCAGCTTAAGCCAGGAATGGTGGTTTGCGACAATGGCACCAACCTCCTCTCCGCCCTCCGACAGGGACAACTGACCCATGTGCCCTGTGTGGCTCACGTCCTTAACCTGGTGGTGCAGCGGTTCTTGGGCAGGTACCCGGGCTTACAGGATGTCCTGAGGCAGGCCAGGAAAGTCTGTGTGCATTTCCGCAGATCTTATAATGCCAGTGCTCGCCTGGCTGAGCTGCAAAAGGAGTTGAACCTGCCCAAGAACCGCCTTATATGTGACATGCCCACCAGGTGGAACTCAACGTTGGCCATGCTGCAGCGGCTGCACACGCAGCAGAGGGCCATCAATGAGTACCTGTGCGACTACGGCACCAGGACAGGGTCAGGGGAGCTTGGTTTTTTTTCTCCACGCCAGTGGGGCATGATCAGGGATGCATGCACTGTCCTGGCACCATTTGAGGAGGCCACGAGGATGGTGAGCAGTGACAGTGCATGCATCAGTGACACTGTACCTCTTGTCCACCTGTTGGAGCACACGCTGCGTGGAATAATGGACAGGGCACTTGAGGCAGAACAGAGGCAGGAAGAGGAGGACTTCCTTGCCTCTCAAGGCCCCCTTTACCCAGACAGTGTTCCTTCTGTCCCACCCATCGCACAGGAAGAGGAGGAGGAGGAGGAGGAGGAGGATTGTGTCAGCATGGAGGTGGAGGCTGGCACTCAGCATCATCAGCAGCAGTCTTTTAGGGATGATTTACAGTCCCAAGAAACCAGTGGACTTGTACGTGGCTGGGAGGAGGTGGCTGCGGATCATGTCGTCCTTAGTGACCCAGAGGACTCCGGAGCGAATGCCTCAGCAAACCTACGCTGCATGGCCTCCCTGATCCTGCAAAGTCTGCGGAAGGATCCTCGTATTCTTCGGATCAAGGAGAGGGACCATTACTGGCTGGCCACTCTCCTTGATCCACGGTACAAGGGTAAGGTTGCGGACCTTATGTTACCGTCGCAGAGGGAGCAGAGGATGAGACAACTCCGGGAGGCCTTGCAGAAAGGTCTGTGCAATGCGTTCCCAGAGACTGGGAGGTTACAAACTCCTGGTCCTGGACAACGAGTTGCTGAGGCTTCGGCCAGTCAAAGAAGGAGCGGTGGGGAAGGTGGCCGTCTGACCGATGCGTTCAGACAATTCTTTAGTCCGCAGCCCCAAAGTATGATCGGTTCCAGCAACCATCGCCAGCGTCTGATAAACATGGTGCAGGAATATCTAGGGGCAAGGTCAGACTTGGACACCTTCCCCACCGAAAATCCTCTGGCTTACTGGGTCTTGAGGATGGATCACTGGCCAGAGCTTGCACAGTATGCAATTGAGCTACTGGCCTGTCCTGCATCCAGCGTTCTTTCGGAACGCACATTCAGTGCTGCTGGAGGATTTGTCACGGATCACAGGGTGCGCCTGTCCACCGACTCGGTTGATCGACTGACTTTCATCAAGATGAACCAGTCTTGGATCACCACCAGCTACCACACACCTGATGCTGATATAACAGACTAATTGATTTTAACATGTCACATCCCTTCAAGACTGATGCTGATGCTGAGTGCCTGTGCTGTTATGTTGACTGGCTATCCTCCTCCTCCGAGTCCTCAATGATACGATTGATGATGATAGCTTGGAAGATCATTTTTGTTTATGGGTGCCGCCACCAGTGGCTAAGGCCCAATTTTTCAGCCCCTGTTTTACAGGGGCGTGTAATTACAATTTTTTTAGCAATAATTTGCCATAGGGCTCATTGCTGTGCTCCAAGTACAGTATCTGTGAGGGGTTGGAGTGTTGTGGCACCAGTGCCTAAGGCCCAATTTTTCAGCCCCTGTTTAACAGGGGCGTGTCATTACAATTTTTGAAGCAATACTTTGCAACAGGGCTCATTGCTGTGCTCCAAGTACAGTATCTGTGAGGGGTTGTAGTGTTGTGCCACCAGTGCCTAAGGCCCAATTTTTCAGCCCCTGTTCAACAGGGGCATGCAATTACAATTCTTGATCTAATAATTCACAGCAGGGCCCATTGCTGCACCCACCAAGAGTAACTCTGAGGGCTTACAGTGTTGTGGCAACGCCACCACCACCACCACCACGAAAGGCCCAATTTTTCAGCCCCTGTTCAAAAGGGGCATGTAATTACAATTCTTGATCTAATAATTCACAGCAGGGCCCATTGCTGCACCCACCAAGAGTAACTCTGAGGGCTTACAGTGTTGTGGCAATGCCACCACCACCACCACCACGAAAGGCCCAATTTTTCAGCCCCTGTTCAAAAGGGGCATGTAATTACAATTCTTGATCTAATAATTCACAGCAGGGCCCATTGCTGCACCCACCAAGAGTAACTCTGAGGGCTTACAGTGTTGTGGCAACGCCACCACCACCACCACCACGAAAGGCCCAATTTTTCAGCCCCTGTTCAAAAGGGGCATGTAATTACAATTCTTGATCTAATAATTCACAGCAGGGCCCATTCCTGCACCCACCAAGAGTAACTCTGAGGGCTTACAGTGTTGTGGCAACGCCACCACCACCACCACCACGAAAGGCCCAATTTTTCAGCCCCTGTTCAAAAGGGGCATGTAATTACAATTCTTGATCTAATAATTCACAGCAGGGCCCATTCCTGCACCCACCAAGAGTAACTCTGAGGGCTTACAGTGTTGTGGCAACGCCACCACCACCACCACCACGAAAGGCCCAATTTTTCAGCCCCTGTTCAAAAGGGGCATGTAATTACAATTCTTGATCTAATAATTCACAGCAGGGCCCATTCCTGCACCCACCAAGAGTAACTCTGAGGGCTTACAGTGTTGTGGCAACACCACCACCACCACCACCACCACGAAAGGCCCAATTTTTCAGCCCCTGTTCAACAGGGGCATGCAATTACAATTCTTGATCTAATAATTCACAGCAGGGCCCATTGCTGCACCCACCAAGAGTAACTGTCAGGGCTTACAGTGTTGTGGCACCAGCACCACCATCAAAGGCCCAATTTTTACTACCACTGTTCAACAATTATATGTAATTAAAATTCCTGATATAATAGTTGACAGCAGGGCGTTCCAGCACCAACCAAGAGTAACTGTGAGTGCTTACAGTGTTGTGCCAACACCAACAACTAAGGGGCCTATTTCTGCAGAGTATATACGGCAGGTCCCTACTTTCAAACATCCAACTTACAAACGACTCCTACTTGCAAACGCAAGAAGACAACAGGAAGTGAGAGGAAATCTACCCCTAGGAAGGAAAATTCTCTCCTGTAAGAATTAATATGGGAGAAAGGTGTCTCCTCTGTACTGATGCTTTATCACCAATCCTTGTTTCAAGAAAAACACCACATTTCAAAAACAGTTGTCATTGGGACGGAAAGTGAGGTGAAATGTTCTGAACAGGGGCACAGACAGCAAAACAAATGTTACAGGGGTGATAACCCTTACCTATGTTTTCCAAAAAGTTTAAAAATAGATTTTTGGGCTGGAGCTACACTTAAACAATGTACCTGTTCAAAATTACAAACAGATTCTACATAAGAACAAACCTACAGTCCCTGTCTTGTATGCACCGCCTGTATACGGCTGTTCAGAGTATATAGGGCCTTTTTTATTTTATGTGCGGGGTTCCCCTTAATATCCATACAAGACCCAAAGGGGCTGGTAATGGGCTGGGGTAGGGGGGGGGGTCATGGGGTAGCTATGCCATTTTTCTTAAAGATTTTCATCCATATTACCGGGACCAGACATTACATTAAAGCCGCAAGCAGTTTTAAATGGCTTTTTTTTCCTTTAGAAGTGTCATTTTGTGCAGGGACAGTTCTAAACACGGGAAACACGTGGCACTTCACAGGCATACTTTAGACACCCCCCAGGTACGATATTTAAAGGAATATTTGACTTTTTTTTTTCACTTTATGCATCATTAAAATGACTGCTCCCGAAAAACGACCGTTTTTAAAACTTCTTTTTGCATTGATACATGTCCCCTGGTGCACAACCCGGGTTCCCAAACCCTTTTTAGGACAATAACATGCATAATAGTTGTTATAATTAGCACTTTAGAATTCGAACGTTCGCATCCATTGTATTTAATAGGGTTCTAATGTTCGTACGAACTTTCGGTCCGTTCGCGGGTTCTGGTGCGAACCGAACCCGGGGGTGTTCGGCTCATCACTATACAGAAGCATGGCTGGGATTGTGAAATGCCTCGGCAGTGGCACCCTTGGGCACTAAGGAGAGGGGAAATGGATTTGTGGGTAGACTTGAGCCTATGCAGTGTATACACAGCACACATATGTCACAGTCTTTGCACCCACAAAATATGCTTTTTATTACTGTGCCACTGGCAAAAGTCTAACAGACACATATAAAGATCAGCACAATCAAATAAATAAATAAAATTAAACTCTCCCATTACATATGTGTTTCTGCATACAGAATACAGACAGAGAGTTAATCATTACTCTGAACCTATTAAAGGATAAGTTCATCTTTGTTAACATGTTACATGTTACATCCATTTTAAGGGTGGAACATGTAACATGCTCTTACTCCTGCAGACTCACGCCGATCTACCCCCCCCCCTTCCTCCATTGTGACAGCGGCTGGGGATCTTCTCCCCTCATCTGCTATCACAATTTGAAAATAACACAGCCATGTGGGGCTCCACCCACACGGGCGCATCATTTATTCACAAAGGTCTGTGAATGAATGAATTACAAGTACCGACATCCTTTTAAGCTGATGGCTTGTAGTTCTCAATGAACTACCAGGGCTCTAGAGGGTGCTCTAGGTAGTTCATTGAGTCTTCCTGTTATTTTGTAACTGCCTGTTTGTATGAGGTATGAGTAGACAGATACGTTGACAGTCTGCAGAAACCTGAGATTGCACCCATAACCTGCTCATTATGGGTGCAATGCATGCAGGCTCCTAAAAAAAAAAAACAATAATAATAATATTTAATGTGCATTTTATTTTTAGAAAGGTGAACTTATCCTTTAAACAGCCAATCAGTATATGAGAGGAGGCAGAGTTATGCTTGCAAAATGTAGTCTTTGGTTTCATTTGATTGGTCACAGTGATCATGTGGTACAGAGCTAATTTCATCATCCCTGTACCCTTGTTTTGTGATCTCCTCCTGTGTTTTAATGGACACAGCAATTATGCAATGCAAAGGAAAGGCTAATGATGTCCAGCAATGTACCGGTACGTTGCTGGATTAGAAGGGTGATATCTAGGTCATCGCTGCAGCAATGATCGAGATATAATTGTTTAGGGCTGGCAAATGTGTTTTTGTGCAATAAAATTCATTAGTGTATTTTTTCCACAAAATTTGCATTTGAAAAACCACTGCGCCAATATTGGGTGACATAAAAATATGCATATCCTCTACATGTTTGAGGGTTCTGTGTTGTTTTCTAGCAAAAAAAAATATGTTTCTTACATGTAGGAAAAGAATGTCGGAATTGGCCCAGAGTTGAAGCCGCCCAACCATTTATGGACAATGGTCGGACGGCAAAGGGTTAATCAATAGTTTGCATAAACTGATTAAAAAACGATCCTGTTATGACATACAACATTCCAGAAGTGACGATCTCCTGGGTCTCCTCTTTTTGGTTCCTCCTGAGATTCACATCAGTACTCTCTTCTATAGTGATGTGAAGGTATGAGAGAGAAAACAATGAGAGCGGTGGGTGACCCAGAAGTTTGATACTCCCAGAGGTTTTGGTTTCCCTGCAGACTTTGGAGGAACACCTTTACTGAACAGAGCAGCACTGTTGTGGCATGGGCAGCAAAAAAAGTAAATATTGCTTCTCCTATTTTGCAGGTCTACTTGTTTATGAAAGTTGTATGTTATGACAGGGTCACTTTAAAGTGTCAGTAAACCTTTGACATGAAATATGAATAAAGCATATCCATATGTAGCGGTACCCCCAGTTAAGAGGGCTGCTGGTATTGATTTGGGCCCTGTAGTGCACTGCTGTCAACCCCTGGCAATCGGCTCTATCCTCCTGTGGCACAGCTAGTAAGGGGAGATAGGACCACGTGACCGCAACCCTTGGTGATGCAGTCTTATGGCAAACACACACAGCGATATACTTTAAAACTTTGATTAAAGTAATTGAAACTGACACCAATGTACTTGACCCAGATATTTTACTGAGGCTAATGGGCAAGTAATAAACAAAAGGATAAGAGAGCAGAGCAGACTAACGCTCAGCAATGTCTACCTACGCAGTCAGGCCTGACTGAACTAAATGGAAGTTCTGTAAACAATCTTCGCTAGCAATCTTTCGGTGGTGCACTTGATGAACAAATTTGTAATCCAAACGGGTAGTAAAGATACAGTATTTGTCTATGAGCAAGTGCTCTCTCACCACCCAGACCAGTCCCAGTCCGTTTCCTCCGCCGATTCGTCTAGGCACATGGATCCATCGACATCCGGGTCTTCGGTCCTCCTGGTGTAGTACAGCAAGGATGAGAAGATGTCTCTTAGGTTCCGCTAGGCTGGCAGAGGGCTCTCTGGAAGAAAATGCCCAGGCTTCAGGCCTGGGCTTTCAGCAGTCTCGCACAGAGTTCTTGCTTGATAGGCAGGAAGTGTCAAAAGAGACAAAATAAACTCTGACTCCCCTTTATAAAGTCCGCCCCAGCAGTCTTTGCTCCGGGGCAATGCACCCTGGGTGCTGAAAGATGTCTTGGGAAATGTAGTCTCTGGATATTAAAGGGGAATACCCCGCTACACACTCTCCCCACTTAGAATCTTTGGTCCCCAAAGACATCTAAAATTTTAGATCTGCAAAACATTTTAGCTTCAATGCGGTTGCATAGGATTGACAGAGGAGCCTCCCACCAATCATCATATGATGGGGAGCTGTCCTGTCCACAGGTCGCTCCAGTGGGGGTGACCTGTCTAACTGTGCCCGGAAGTGAGCTGGGGTTGCCCTCCACCAAATCTGTGGTGAGAAGATCAGTCTCTCTTGGCAACCCTTGAGGGGTGAGGATAACTTCTTCGGTGCTCTCACCCATCACTTCACAAGTCGGTCTCTTGAGAGGATACTTAACTCTTCGCTTTCTCTGTTCCACTGGCTCAGACATGGTATGCTCACTAGCTTCTTTGAGTACTTCTGCCTCCTGCAGATTGGTTTCTTCCACTACTGCTATGGATCCTTATTCTGGCAGTGAGGGTAAGGGATCACATCTGGGGACAGCAGGGGCTAAAAGCCGCTTCACCAGATCTGTATTGGTCCCAACGATGAGAGAGCTTCTTGAGGACCCTGGCAGCCAGGGACAGACAATGGCCAGTGTCTCAAAGTTCTGGGGCTCCCCAGCCCTCAATGGATCACACGACAACTTGATCCGCAGACATCCATCACAAGAGTACTCTTCTGCTTGAATACCCTGAATCTTGGTGTCTCCCAACTCTTCCAGGGGCAGGTATGACAGGTACTTCTTGTAAAAGTCTCTGGTCATCAGGGTAACCTGAGCACCTGTATCAAGGATGGCTCTGGTGTAGACCCCTCGATCAGAACAGGCACTACAGGCAGAGGACCTACCAATTGGGTAGCAGTCCTTTTGGAAACACCTGTAACAGCAAACTGGCATACTTGGACTTGTGCTCTCTTCAGCTTCCGGCGCTGGGAATGCCGTTTTTGGCGTTGTTTGGAAGGCTGATAAGCGTTGTTCACTGAGACGGCATAAACTGCAGGTGTCCTCCACAGCTCCCTCGCAGATTCAGGGAGAGTTATTTTTGAAGGCCCGGATCTTCTCTCCATTCTTGGGTCACTTCTCTGAGGCCTCCGCCAGCCTTCTGTCTCCATTCATGGACTTGGACATACTTGCTGGTAGTGACCTACACCTCCATAGTTTCGACAGATGTCTTGCTTCGTGGGCTTTTGGGCAGACAATCCAGTACTTTCTGCCATCAATTTGTTCATCATCTCTGCCAGCTGGGACACTTGCACCTTCAGTGTGTCTATCTCAGACCTGACATCCAGTGACCCGGTCAAAGTCTCCATTATTTTGGACATCTTAGTCTTCAGGATCTCCACTTCTGAGTCCCGTTCAATAGCCATAACTGATCTGACTCCCACCGCGGGGAGGGTAGTGGTCTTCTCAGCCCCTTGATGTTCATTTAAGAGGGCTTCTTCATCTCTTATGATCCGTACAAGATCTGGGTAACTCAAAGTCATCACTCCTTCAGAGGTCTTCAAGTAGAGCCAAACTGGATCCGAACGCAGGGCTCCCCTCAGGATCTGCTTCATTCGGGTTGCGTCTATGACCTGCGGCAGTATTCCCTTCTTTAGGACAATTTGGCACAGCTTCCAGTTTAGCCTCCGCACATATTCGGATAACTTCTCTCCCGGCTGTTGGAGGGTATGTTCAAACTGGTATATCAATTCAGTCACCTTGTCCAGCTGGCCAAATTCCTCCTCCAGCATAGCCAGATAATCGTATGCGGTACAGGTAGCGTTGCTAAGCCTGAGGTTCTTTACAGCTTCAGCAGCAGCGCCCTTTAGACTTTCGCTGATGCGCTGCTTCTTCTGCGCCTCTGGTACCTCCCATCCTTCTACCGCTTGCATGGCCTGTTCAATCCAGGTGTCAAATTCTTCTTCTCCGGCAGGCACTGGTTTCCCTGAGAAGGTGCAAAGCTTCCGGTAACCGGCCTCCACATGCACCGTACTGCTTTTCTGGCACTTAATTACAAAGTCTCCTAGAGAATTCAACAATTCAGGCCCTATAGCGGCCAGCGGTGATCCCGGGCTTAATAGTTCCTTAGGCTTTTCTGCTTTAGGGGATAATGGTGGAGATAATCGCAGGGGTGATGGCTTTGGTGTCTGAAACCATTCTCCCTTCACTGGCAGCGTATGTATCAAGTGATAGGTCTGAATATCTATGGCTTGTATACTCAGACTTTTAAAATGCTTTGGGATTTCGTTTTTCCATTCTACCAGTGCGTATGTAAACAAGGCATTTGACCTTATATCCATCACCCATGCTTTCTGGCTCGGTGATAGTGACATTATTAGCTGCTTTATCGCTTCTTCTTGCCAGATCCCCCCGGGAGTTCAATAACTACCGCTGAGGCTGGATCGGTGCCAGCTGATGCGCACCACTGTTCCATTGCCAGCGGGTCCATGCTAGTACTTCTGACCGGCTTGATTGCAGTGTGCAATGTACAAGGATCCCGGACTCGAGCCCCCACGTGTAGTGGTACCCCCAGTTAAGAGGGCTGCTGGTATTGATTTGGGCCCTGTAGTGCACTGCTGTCAACCCCTGGCAATCGGCTCTATCCTCCCGTGGCACAGCTAGTAAGGGGAGATAGGACCGCGTGACCGCAACCCTTGGTGACGCAGTCCTATGGCAAACACACACAGTGATATACTTTAAAACTTCTATTAAAGTAATTGAAACTGACACCAATGTACTTGACCCAGATATTTTACTGAGGCTAATGGGCAAGTAATAAACAAAAGGATAACAAGTTGCAGGTCCCTGCAATAAACAGTATTTAAATGAACAGAATAAACATGTATTACTATGCAAATCTAACGCTGCCTTTTTACAGCTACTTCCCCTCGTGGGCAGACTAACGCTCAGCAATGTCTACTTACGCAGTCAGGCCTGACTGAACTAAATGGAAGTTCTGTAAACAATCTTCGCTAGCAATCTTTCGGTGGTGCACTTGATGAACAACTTTGTAATCCAAATGGGTAATAAAGATACAGTATTTGTCTATGAGCAAGTGCTCTCTCGCCCCCCGGACCAGTCCCAGTCCGTTTCCTCTGCCGATTCGTCTAGGCACATGGATCCATCGACATCCGGTCCTCCTGGTGTAGTACAGCAAGGATGAGAAGATGTCTCTCAGGTTCCGCTAGGCTGGCAGAGGGCTCTTTGGAAGAAAATACCCAGGCTTCAGGCCTGGGCTTTCAGCAGTCTCGCACAGAGTTCTTGCTTGATAGGCAGGAAGTGTCCAAAGAGACAGAATAAACTCCGCCTCCCCTTTATAAAGTTCGCCCCAGCAGTCTTTGCTCCGGGGCAATGCACCCTGGGTGCTGAAAGATGTCTTGGGAAATGTAGTCTCTGGATATTAAAGGGGAATACCCCGCTACACATATATATAGTGTGTTTTGTCTCAATTCAGAGCACTAAGTGTCATTTCTGTCTGCTGCCTCATTCCACTTCTATCTGCGTGAATCACTTGTTGCAGGTTCTCCTGACACCAAGAAATAAAATGTGACAGAGGAGGGAGCTCCAGTACACAGCCTGTGACTGACAGCCGCAGTAATGTGTGCTATGTGAAAGGGGGTGTCTCTTCCCTCCAGTCAGCTCTCAGCTCTCCTCGCTGAGCTCTGTAGAGTGTAATTTGAGCTCCCTGTCCCCTGATTTCTAAAAGCTCAGACAAGCTATATAAATTCTGAACTTTGAATGGCTGAAGAGAAGAGATGGCTGCAGCTAAACAGACACAACTTATGTAGAAGGATTCGTGGAGGAGGATGAATTTATGTAGAAGGGTGTATATAAGGGTTTAGAACCACTTTCTGGGTGCATATGTGAGCCCATGCTATTAGAAATGAACTGTGTACTAATTGATATTTTCTCATTCACAGACCTCTATATTCACTCCAGCTTTTGGCTCAGAGACAAAGGTTATGATTAACAGCACTATGAAAACAAAAGAAGTCATTGAACAATTATTACATAAGTTTATGGTAAGAAGCATGTGTCCAGTATCCCTTCTATATTTGTGTTTATTGAAGTTGTCTTCACATACACATGAGAACAAAAAAAAAGACAAAGTAAACAAACCAAACTAGAATATAAGAAGCACATACTACCCATCCGTTCCCTTCTTTATTTTGATAAATATGTTGGTAAGAGCCGGTTCACACTGGGGCAACACGACTTCCAGCGTGATTTTATGAGGCAACTCAGACACGACTTGAGAATGAATCACAGCCCGACCTGGAGCTACTTACAAGGCAACTCCAAGTTGCCTGCAGGACAGGAGACATTCCAGTGACCAATCAAACAAGAATCAGCTCTGTGGGAGGGAGGGGGAGGGAGAGGTTTGCCTGATAAATGTATGTTTTCTTCCTGGAGAGTCGCTCCTATTAAGACAGTGAGAGGCGACTCCCATTGAAATTAATGGTTACAGGTCGCCTAGGAGTCGGATTGAAGTAGTACAGGGACCTTTTTTGAAGTCGGAGCGACTGCAGTAGTGTGCAGAAGGACGGCTCCATTAACTTACATTGATTTCTTCAGCCAGCGTGACCAGAGGCGACTAGGGGCGACCTGGGGCGATTTGGAGTCTGATCCAAAGACGCCCCTGTGTGAACCGGCTCTTAGAATAGACTGATTTAAAATCTCACTTACAGTAACTAAAATAAATAATAGATAACAAGAATATATAGACACAAACCCAGACAAAAAAATCAAGAAGGTGTAACTGTAGGTTTAAAGTATAACAAAGGACACAACGTTTTTTTTTTTTTTTTTAAATGGATATGATGGTAAGGAGTTAAAACCATAGATTTTCTTTGCTGTCTGTGGCTCTGTTAGTGGGATTTCCCTCAAACTGGAAAGTTATCCTCTAACTTCCTGTTCAGTCTCTACAGTATAGGAAGTGTACATAAATCTCCCTCTTCCGATGGCAAAAAAACACACAGATAGCAAAAAAATAAAAATAAATGGCTTTAGATATGCTTTAACCTTTTGTCTACTACTGTATGTTATTAAACAGAGAAGTGGTGGACACTTATTTCTACAGTGATGTTTATAAATTCCACTACAGAAAAAAAAAATTGGGTAGGTATGGACATGGTACAGAGCAAATCCGAGCACCACTATACCATGGGAATACTTCAGAGGCGGTTCTTTAATTAGGCAAATTAGGCGGTCGCCTAAGGCCTCACACTCACAGGGGCCTCGCGGCCGCCTAATTTTGCCTCTGCTTGAATTTTTTTACCCATTATGGGCATGCTGGGGCCCCCGTGTCTAAGTTTTGCCTAAGGCCTCACAAAGCCTAGAGCCGCCTTTGACTGTGTTTAGACAAAAGGGAGACCAATCACAGTGATAACATATGTAAACAGTGTAGTGAGCCCTCTCCTTCTCTAACAATGGAAGAAAAAGAGGAATGAGCAACTAATGAATTAATGAGCCATTCTTTAGTTTCCGATTACTGTACAGATCATGGCAGCAGCAGATTCCAGTAAAGGAACTTTTTTTCCCCCTCTTACCCTCCCCCTTACATCTGATCTCCATCATATCCTGCCTGTGACCTGTATAATAACTCTTCATCTCCTTTATCCTGGGCATCTGCACATTAACCCCTTCACTACCTCTTCCCCCTGTTTATGACTAGTATATGCTGTATCTAGTGGACCATTACCAAGCTCCATGTTTTAAACACCTCAATATCAGCATGTTTTTTTACTTCCAAAAAATTTGTGCAAAAAGATATGAGATCGCTTTGTTGTGTCTACTGTCCAAAATGGGTAATTTTGGGGATGTTTACACTGTCCTTTTGTTTACAGATCCGATGTCCAGCGCTGTCCATCATTGGCTGAGCCTGAGCAGACCTGATGGGGAACTTCCTCCGCGGACCTGATGGGGAACTTCCTTCACTGTGTAATTTACACAGTGAAGGAAGTTCCCCATCAGGTCCGTTCAGACCAATGACGTAGGCGGGGTCTGACATACCGAGGGGGCGGACCTGATGGGGAATCTCCTTCACTGTGTAATTCATGAATAGACCCGCCCCTTCTCATGTTCCGCATCAGGTCCTCCGCCTTACACCTAGTCATTGGCTGAGCGGACCTGATAGGGAACTTTAGAAGGGGCGGGTCTATACATTTAATAGACTGCGGAGGAAGTTCCCCATCAGGTCCGCTCAGGCTCAGCCAATGACGGACAGCGCTGGACATCGGATCACCACGGGACACTGGATTTCATCGCTGGAATGTTTTTTTTTTTGTTTTTTTTTAATAAAGGACTTTTCCAAGGTGTCGGTGTGTGTTTTTAAAATTTTTTTACACTTTCTTCGTGAAATGGTAGGGGTACAATGTACCCCTTACCAATTCACATAGGGGGGGGCTGGGATCTGGGGGTCCCTTTTCTTAAAGGGGTCTTCCAGATTCCGATAAGCCCCCTGCCCGCAGACCCCCACAACCACCGGGCAAGGGTTGTGGGGATGAGGCCCTTGTCCCTATCAACATGGGGACATCCTCCCCATGTTGAGGGCATGTGGCCTGGTACGGTTCAGGAGGGGGGGCGCTCTCTCGTCCCCCCCTCTTTTCCTGCGGCCTGCCAGGTTGCGTGCTCGGATAAGGGTCTGGTATGGATTTTTGGGGGGACTCCACGCCATTTTTTTTTTACATTTGGGGTGGAGTTCCCCTTAAAATCCATGCCAGATCTGAAGGGCCTGGTATGGATATTTGGGGGGAACCGCACGCATTTTTTTTTTAATTTGCGGTGGGGTTCCCCTTAATATCTATACCATACCTGAAGGGCCTGGTAATTGAATTTGGGGGGGCCCCCACGCTTTTTTTTTTTTTTTTATCAATGACTTTTCTACGTATTGCCGGGAGCCGACAATTCATTATAGCCGTGAGTGAGTTTTAAATGACTTTTTTTCCTTCAAAAATTACATTTTGTGCAGGGACAGTTCTAAGCACGGGAAACATGCGCGACTTTACATGCATATCATACACACCCCCCAGGTACGAAATTTAAAGGAAAGTTTCACTTTTATTTTTTCATTTTAAGCATTATTAAAATCACTGCTCTCGTAAAAATGTCATTTAAAAAAAAAAATTTGCATTGATACATGTCCCCTGGGGCAGGACCCGGGTCCCCAAACACTTTTTAGGACAATAACTTGCATATTAGCCTTTACAACTACCACTTTAGATTTTGAACGTTCGAGTCCATTGTATTTAATAGGGTTCTAAAGTTCACGCGAACATTCTGTCTTATCGCAGGTTCTGGTGCGAACCGAACAGGGGGGTGTTCGGCTCATCCCTGATGTATACTAAAAGATAAAAGCAGCTCCAAAAACATCATACAATTTGATTATGTACAGTGTTTCATGACAGAGTAATTGTCTGTCAAAGTATCACAATACTAGAAACTGAAAAGGGCTTGGTAATGACGGATGATCTAGGCTGGTACTCAAGTGGTTAAGAAAAGAGAAGCCAGATCAGACACTTTGACAGCCAAATTAAATCCAAAATGACGAGGAAATGCAGGGCACTGTAAGAAAGGAGCAAGCTCTAAAAAACATTTGGCCTATGACCATTTTGCATGGATAACCACAACTTTTTAGATCTGGAAAAGAATGGAAGATCACGGTGATGTATTTCTCCTGCTTTTACTCTTTCACATAAGTAGTAGTGGTATACTAATATTATTGGCGTTTTATAATGTTAGGGAGTGCAAAGCCCAATAATGCTGATATTGTGCCACTTATAGGAAAACCATAGGTAGAGTGAAGAAGCTTTTTAATGATATATTGCCTATGGAATTAAATATTTCTTTTTTTTTCTCACAGATTGAGAATAGCTCAAATGAATTTGCACTATATATTATTCATGCGTCAGGAGGTAAGCATGCATACGTTTTATAAATGGAGTTATTTGTTATAGTGTGAAAAGCTCCACCATATAGCAAACACTTTTGACATGTAACTCCAATTTGTGTTAGTAGTAGTTAGTCATTCAATGGGAATTGTTCTGAAATGTTGAAGACTTCTCCAGCACCCATCCAAATGGCTTCCTTGGTTCTTGGCAACAAACCTCAGCAGTTATATCCCCATGGGTAACTCAGTAGTCATAATACAATCATCATGGTGTCATGAAATTTGTCAAGGCAAATGTTGATTGTCCAAGAATGTGACAGGGAATAGCAAAGTTTTTTAAAATCATAATTTTCTTCACTTTACCCTCTTCTTTTTCCCAGCATCCCTTCCCCTTACTATCCTCCTCTCTTCCTTTCTTATGTTCCTTTCTACTCTCTTTACAAGCTTGACACTGGGGGAGATTTACCAAAACTGGAATCTGGTGCAGCTGTGCATAGTAACCAATCTGCTTTAAACTTCAGCTTGTTCAATTAAGCTTTAATCGTAAAACCTAGAAGCTGATTGGTTACTATGCACAACTGCACCAGATTCTGTGTGCACCAGTTTTAGTAAACCCATCCCTCCGTGTCCACTTGTTGCTCACCTCTGATTGATGTAGATGTGTTCACCAGCTTATCACACTTAACCCCTTCAATTTTTAGACCCTGTTCTTGGTCGCTAAGGTTGGTCATGAATGTTACTGTCCTGAGGTTTGTTCTTGGTAACTGACAAAATAATTTATATATATGTAGCGGCCTCACCCCTCTCTCCTCTTCTTCTTCTTCTCGGCTTGCTGTCTTGTCTAGGGGAACCTGGGAGGAGGGATGCGGTACACCACGGCCCGTGTCCTCTAATGTGTAGAGGTAAAGGCCAACACCATTTTTACTATCGGGTCGTGTGCATTACCCAGAGCCAAGTCCTTTCTGTAAATGCCCCTCTGTCTCTGCTCCCAGTAATTGGAGTTCCACACCACTGAAAAGGTCCAACTCGTATTTATTCTCTGATAGCATTAAATCGTCCTTTAACACAGACAGGTTGTAACCCAAAGAACAGTTCAGTATAGGTGGGGAGTAGGTCAAGGCACAATCCTTAGATAGAACTAACCGTTGTGATGTCACCAATGGTTATGGCGCACAGCCGCTGCCACCGACTGTGTAGAACAGAAGGTGAATTACCTTCGATAAGCGCAGCCCCTGTCAGAGGGAAGACATCCATCCAAGAGAGTTACCAGAGGGCCCTCCGTCACCGGCGAATGCTGCACAAGACTATCCGGAGAAGTTCCGCTCACTGGCCTCCTCATCTCAGACTCGGACACCCAAGCCTTTAGGGCCCCCTCGGATTCCTCCACCCTCACGGAACCCAGTCAAAAGTACTGGATCCCAGGCCTCCTCAATAGTACCTCACCCCAGGCTAAAGGTGCCTGGGATGGACTCCATCTCCTGCTCCGGCCAGGTCAAGGGCACCTGGGCCCGGAACTCCGGAACGCCAGCAGCCAGACTGAAGGTGTCTGGGTGCGGCTCTGACCTCCGACTCTGACTCCGTGTTCCGGGCGTCCGTCCCCTTTTATCTCCTCTCTCCAGCGTCACAGCAGGTTCCCCGCCCCGCTGTACAACCGCCGGAAAAGGACAAAAAGGGCACCGTACTGTGGTGATGGCTCAACCCCGGCCCAGGGCGACAGCGCCACCCACAGGCCGCAGGGAACCCCACACCACCAGAGTCCTCCATGAACAAATAAAGGATCTCAATTCCCTAACAATCAGTGCATCTGGGTTACATTACCACCCAGATGCCTCCCCTAAATTTAAATACCGCTACATATATATTAGCAACGCAATGTATTCCCTGTTATTGGTGCGTTGCATATACCTTTATAAGTTCTACGAACCTGAAATAATTGTGTTAGTATTTTTGACTATTGTAAAATAAACTCAATAAAAATATTGAACAAGAAAACCACCATGTTCTAATATACATAAAATACATTCACCATGGTGCCATATCTGGAGCTGGGGTTAAATATTTAAGGTAATAGTTGTCAAACTACTGCAGTAAATATGTTAAGAGACCCATTATATGGGTAACAGATAGTGTTCAATGACCCCAAGCTTCTTTAGGGAGAATTGTTCTAGTTTGATTTAGATGGCCACTTTCTCACCTTTTTCAAACCTGTTGTCCTCTCTGTTCAAAATGTGCACCTCACTTCTAGTAAAAGTGTAGAAAGACTGTTGGGTTCTGACCTCCACCATTCACCCTCTTATGTTGGATTATGTGTTGCTGAGTGGTTCTGTGTCTACCCAATGTACAGGTCTTTGAATTCCTACATACAATTGTGCTCAAAAGTTTGCATACCCTGGCAGAAATCTTGAAAAGGTTGGCATTGATATTGAAAATATGACTGTTAATGGCCAAAAAAACTGTCTTTTACTTAAGGATAGTGATCATATGAAGCCATTTAATATCACACAGCTGTCGCTGTTTGGCTCATTTTTAAATCATAATAACATAAATCACCCAAATGGTCCTGATTAAAAGTTTACATACCCTGGAATGTTTGGCCTTGGTACAGGCACACAAGTTGACACACACAGGTTAAAATGGCAATTCAAGGTTAATTTGCCACATCTGTGGCTTCTTAAGTTGCAATTGGTGTCTGTGTATAAATTGTCAATGAGTTTGTTAGCTCCCATATGAATGCACTGAGCAGGCTAGATACGGAGCCATGGAAAACAGAAAAGAACTGTCAAAAGACCTACGTAACAAGGTAATGGAACTTTATAAAGATGGAAAAAGATATCCAAAGCCTTGAAAATACCAGTTAGTACTGTTCAATCACTTATTAAGAAGTATAAAAATCAGGGATCTCTTGAAACCAAGGTCAGATAGACCAAGAAAGTTTGCAGCCACAACTGCCAAGAGAATTGTTCAGGATACAAAAAAAACACAGGTAACCTCATAAGAAATACAAGCTGCTCTGGAAAAACACAATGTGGTAGGTTTTAGGGAGCACAACATGACGATACTTGAACAAAAATGAGTGACATTATGCCACAAAGAAGCCTTTACTATTGCCAATGTCACAAAACAGCCCGGTTACCATATGCCCGACAACACCTTGACACATCTCACCAGGCTTTTTTGTGGCATTGGCGCAGTAAAGGCTTCTTTCTGGCAACTTGACCAGGCAGCAAATTTTTGTTTAAGTATTATCGTATTGTGCTCCTTGAAACAACCACACCATCTTTGTATCCTGAACAATTCTTTTGGCATATTTTATAGCCATTTTACCTGTGTGTGTCACCTTGTGTGTCTGCACCAAGGCCAAACATTCCAGGATATGTAAACTTTTAAACCGGGCCATTTAGGTGATTTCTATTATCATTATGATTTAAAAAGGAGCCAAACAACTATGTGATCATAAATGGCTTCATATGATCACTATCCTTAAATAAAAGACATTTTTTTTTGGCATGAAGTCATATTTTCAATATCAATGCCAAAATTTCATGATTTCTGCCAGGGTATGCAAGCTTTTGAGCACAACCGTATACCAAGTTATTTTTCTTGTGGCTAGTTGTGAAAGAAGCATGCCTGTTTGAAGGCTTTATTCACACAGCAGCTGTCATTAACCCTCCTGAACCACAGAGCAGTATCTGGCTGTAAAACTGATAGCTGGTATTGGCAATTTCATCTATGAAGCAAGGGTTACAGAGAAGCAAGTCCTGGGTATACAATGTGTGTCCAAATACTGACATTCCCATGATCTCCTGCTGCTCAATTGCTCTTCAGTCCTAAGCATGCGTGAGCTACAGGTTTCATGGTTTTGAAGCTTACTGTAACGGCACCCCAAATACGAAAGGGGGTAACAAAACGCTGTTTAAATATTCCCCTCTCCTGGACACACATCCGCTACCAATCGTCCACAGCCAGGCGACCCTTTCCCATAGGAATTAATCCTTCTGGAAGAAACGAGACGTACTCTGTCTCTTCCAGGATCGAATGAGTTTTTATTGAGAAACATTGTAACTTTTATATACATCTAATACACATTAGTTTAACATGAACAATGGCCCAGCTCCACCCACACATTACAAGGCTCAACACATTTGATGACTTCCCTTCTCTCCAGATGACAATGATCCAGCCTGTAAGAATGGTTACCATATGGAGAGTTTTATTATCCCATAGAGGCAGAGCAAAAAGTTGTGTGTGAGATGAAAAAGAAGGTGCCGCAAAGGAGTAGTGTGAGTCTATACTGAGGGGTGCATGTGGGGTGAGAAAAAGGGAATGGCGCACCAAAGAACAAAAAGTCTCTTGAAATAATATTTACAGTCCGCATTAAAGTGGCAATAAAATCCAATGTACACTCGTGGCTGCTTCTTCCTGAGACCTAGAAGAAACTCTACAATAAAGAGCATGAAGAAGAAAGGAGAAAAACACCATCTGACTGTAGTATTGAAGTAATGCCACGTACACACAACTGTTTTTAATGTCATTGAAAAAATAAAGTTTTTCTCGACGTGATTCTTCTCAAGCCTGCCTTGCCTACACATGATCGTGAAAAAAAATGCTCGAGCAAAGCGCGGTGACGTACAACACGTACGACGGCACTATAAAGGGGAAGTTCCATTCGGATGGTGCCACCATTTGGGCTGCTTTTGCTGATCCTCGTGTTAGTAAAGTTTGGTAAGAGCCGATTTGCGCTTTTCAGCCTCGTGCTCTTCAGTCCGTTACAGCGTGACAAATGTGCTATCTCCATTACAAACGCTAGTTTTACCAGAACGAGCGCTCCCGTCTCATAACTTGCTTCTAAGCATGTGCATTTTTTCCCATCATTAAAGCGTACACACGGCCGTTTTTCATGACGAGAAAAATGACAACGTGAAAAACGACAAAAAAAAATAGAGCTTGTTCTAAATTTTTAATGCCCATTTTTCACGTTGAGAAAAATGCTCTGGAGCCCACACACAATCGTTTTTAATGACTATTTTAGAAAATGGCATTTTTCTCATCATTAAAAACAGTCGCGTGTACGCGGCATTAAACATTTATTCACACATAGTAGGCAACTCACATAAGAAGGGGTTAAAAACACAATCAGCAACATTATTATCATCAATAGAAGGACACAGTTCTGTAAAACCCAGTCCCCTGGGTATGTGGGATGGCCTATGACCTGAGTGGAACCAAGACCATTATTTTAGGACATATTGGCACACACATTAGCACCCAACCCTCCCCCACCCCTTCTCCATCTCGCTACTCTTGTATGTGACAAGTTCTGAACCGTGTTTTTTCTTCCATTGCTGTGGACTCTATTCATGTCTTTGGGGTTAGCGCTACAAGAGATTTAAGGACTGTTGTACTGAATATAAATATATTGGGTTCTTCTGAGAAAATTGTACACAGTAAACCAGCTAAAGAAAACCATTGTCTATGTAATGCTGAGTATAATTAAAATAGAACTCCACTGACACTCAGTTTCGATCTATACCCGAGGGAGAGCTTTTGGCAAATAGTTTCGGGATGGGAGCAGTGATAATCAGCTACAATGGTCATGCAAAAATTGTGCACCCTATAGAAAGTCTGGGCACCTGTGTCTCACTGGCCCTAGCTACATGGAAATGTGAAAATACAGTGCCATGCAATATACCTATAAATACAAATAATAATGCCACATGTGCAAAACCTAATTTATCATATCCAATTATAATGCATAAAAATGAAAATCAATTAACAAATTATACAAAATGTCTGTGAGTATATAAAACACAATATACTATATCCAGTCCACCATTTACTCAAGTCCGAGTGTATCTTCTGTATTTATAACACCACACTTACAATATCTGTCAATGATTTTCAAGAATATCCACAAATCCCAAAAAATAAATACTGTATATCCCTAAATATTTAAATTACAATATATTATATCCGGTCCACCATTTACTCAAATCTGTGTGCATCTTGTGTATTTTTACTTGCAATTGTACACTGTCTGTGCTGTCTCCTCCGCTGTCCTGTGCCTTTAAATCACCATATGCTGCGTCATTTGTGGATTTTTTTTAATATCATTGGAAGGTATGTAGCACACCCCACGTAAGAGCTGCTGAGTTAGGATTCCCCACTGCTACATGGCCAGGCACATAGCATTTCCTTCATGCATTTCAACACAGAAAACAGTCTTTGGCTTGTTTTTGGTGTTTTATTATGGGTTAATAACTTGGATGGGGTAGGGAATTTATGGGATGCCCAACTTAAAAATCATCCAAAACTATGAACAAAGGGGACAACTCCCTCCTTATTCCTTATATAGTCCACTTTTTCCTTCCTTCTGCACAAACTTGGTTCACATATACAGCTCCTGCTGATCACTCCAGGGGAACTGAAAGTCTTTAGTGTTAATTCAGCATCAGCCCATTACAGGCTGAAAAAATCCTGTCCGTTTGTGGATAAAGTAGTACAATATGGAGTGAACAGCATCTTCTTCTGCCTTCCTGTAGACCGTGAGCCCAGTTCTACTGCTGCAGAAGATACCAGCCCACCTGGCTGATTGCTTCCCCAGTCCTCCTGACTGGCACACACGTTTCCAGTCCCTCCTGACTGGCACACTCTTCCCCAGTCCTTCCTGACTGGCACACTTCCCCAGTCCTTCCTGACTGGCACACTTTCCCAGTCCTTCCTGACTGGCACACTTCCCCAGTCCTTCCTGACTGGCACGCTTCCCCAGTCCTTCCTGACTGGCACATTCTTCCCCAGTCCTTCCTGAATGGCCCACTCTTCCCCAGTCTACCTGACTGGCACACTTCCCCAGTCCTTCCACTTCTATCCAATCACCATGGTGTCATGAAATATGTCAAGGCAAATGTTGATTGTCCAAAAATGTGACAGGGAACAGCAAAGTTTCTTAAAATCATAATTTTCTTCACTTTACCCTCCTCTTCTTTTTTCCAGCATCCCTTCCCCTTACTATCCTTCTCTCTTCCGTTCTTCCGTTCTTATGTTCCTTTATACTCTCTTTACAAGCTTGACACTGGGGGAGATTTACCAAAACTGGAGCACACAGAATCTGGTGCAGCTGTGCATACTAACCAATCTGCTTTAAACTTCAGCTTGTTCAATTAAGCTTTAATAATAAAACCTAGAAGCTGATTAGTTACTATGCACAACTGCACCAGATTCTGTGCGCACCAGTTTTAGTAAACCCATCCCTCCGTGTCCACTTGTTGCTCACCTCTGATTGATGTTGATGCGTTCACCAGCTTATCACGTTTGACCCCTTCAATTTATAGGCCCTGTTATTGGTCGCTAAGGTTGGTCATGAATGTTACTGTCCTGAGGTTTGTTCTTGGTAACTGACAAAATAATTTATATATATATTAGCAACGCAATGTGTTCCCTGTTATTGGTGCGTTGCATATACCTTGATAAGTTCTACGAACCTGAAATATTTGTGTTAGTATTTTTGACTATTGTAAAGTGCTTGAAATTCAATAAAAATATTGAACAAGAAAACCACCATGTTCTAATATACATAAAATACATTCACCATGGTGCCATATCTGGAGCTGGTGTTAAATATTTAAGGTAATAGTTGTCAAACTACTGCAGTAAATACGTTAAGAGACCCATTATATGGGTAACAGATAGTGTTCAATGACCCCAAGCTTCTTTAGGGAGAATTGTTCTAGTTTCATTTAGATGGCCACTTTCTCACCTTTTTCAAACCTGTTGTCCTCTCTGTTCAAAATGTGCACCTCACTTCTAGTAAAAGTGTAGAAAGACTGTTGGGTTCTGACCTCCACCATTCACCCTCTTATGTTTGATTATGTGTTGCTGAGTGGTTCTGTGTCTATATGAAGATTCCCCAGTGCAAGAATGAAGACATAAGAACAACGCTGTCCTCAGAGAGCAATGTTACAACTGACAGTGTCTCCCCTTGTGTTGTCCCTGCACTGTGCTGTTATTACTCACTGTCTCTGCTTGCTCTTTCCTGCTGCCTCTTCTGGCATCCCTCCATTTGCCTCCTATGGTGGGATCCTTCCAGGCCAGCCTCCCGAGCTCCAGCCGAGGTAATACCCCTACCTGGCAGGAATCCCTCAAGGGCCACCGACAGCCTCTTCTCAGCACTCCATCTTCCACCCAACTTTCCAGAGAGCTGCCAGGATGAGTCCTCCAACCCTGGCCTCTAGTAACACTTACCTAGATACAGTGACTCCGGTTTTAATCTTAGAGCCAGCCAAATGCTTTTACCTACACTACTCTTCTAGTAGCACACACTAGAGGGTGTTATAGGTATTGCAAGTGTAGTGTTATAAATACACAAGAAACACACTGATTTGAGTAAATGGTGGACTGGGTATGGTATATTGTATTTTATATACTCACAGACATTTTGTTTTGTGATTTTGATGCATTAAATATGGATATGATAACTTAGGTTTTGCACAGAGGGCATTAATATTTGTACTTATAGCTAAATTGCTCAATACTGTATATTGATTATTTGTGTTTTATATACTGTATATGTGGAAACACATTTAGCGGTTGATTTACTAAAACTTGAGAGTGCAAAAGCTGTGCATGGTAGCCAATCGGCTTCTAATTTCAGCTTGTTCAATTAAGCTTTGACAAAAAACAACCTGGAATCTGATTGGTTTCTATGCAGAGTTGCACCAGATTTTTCACTCTCCAGTTTTAGCAAACCAACCCCTTAGTGTCAGCTGCAGTATTGTCAGCTACTTTTAATTACACAGGGAGTTACACATACTGTAAATGTGCTGGAGTTTTTTGTAAATACATGGAAGTGTGAAGTGCTCCTATACAGGCCAAGGATCTGAAAAGTGAACTGTCCATAGACCTAAATGGAAACTGGCAGGACAAGGTGATGCTTTATAGACATGTGCATTCGTTTTCGTCCGAATGCATTTTCGTCCGAATTTCAGCTATTTTCGTTATCGTTTTAACAAACGAAAACGAAAGCACAGAATCCGAAAACCGAAAGATCCGACATAAACAAATGCTTTATTTTCGTTTTCGTTGCTACAACAGTTCGATATAGATAGGAGATTCGACGTGATGCTGACAATAACAATCTGTGTCTATCGAACCTGTGGTCGAATGTGCCTAACCTTAACTCTATTAGTCCAAGATTATTCTACATAGGAGAGAAAAGATTTGACATAGGAGAGAAAGATTCGACATAGGAGAGAAAGATTCGACATAGGAGAGAAAAGATTCGACATAGGAGAGAAAAGATTCGACATAGGAGAGAAAAGATTCGACATAGGAGAGAAAAGATTCGACATAGGAGAGAAAAGATTCGACATTATAGAGAGAAAAGATTCGACATAGGAGAGAAAAGATTCGACATAGGAGAGAAAAGATTTGTTATTATAGAGAGAAAAGATTCGACATAGGAGAGAAAAGATTTGTTATTATAGAGAGAAAAGATTCGACATAGGAGAGAAAAGATTCGACATAGGAGAGAAAAGATTTGTTATTATAGAGAGAAAAGATTCGACATAGAGAGAAAAGATCACTGCTGGAATTGGGTGGGGGAAGTAAAATAAAAATAAAGTTGATGATGAATGTTATTGGCTGATTGTAACCAAAGAGGAGGAACAGTAAAATAGCTAGAATGACGAAGATTCGACAAAGCATCGAAAGTTAGAAGATTCGACGGTGCAGCAAAACTGTACGACGCTGCAATCGTACATTTCCGGTCAAATGCATCCGCCCATAGGCTATAGAAGAATTCTAATGTTGGTTGACTAGTAATAGTAATGAATAAATATAATTATTACTAGTCATACAACATTAGAATTCTTCTATAGCTTGTGGGCGGAACATTCGACCGGAAATGTATGATTGCAGCGTCGTACAGTTTCACTGCTCCGTCGAATCTTCTTTGAACATTCGAGAGACACCATAAGCCTTCAATGACAGATTCGACCTTAATTAATTCAGATTTTCGGACGAATGCAATTTCTAACGAAAAACGAAATAAATAAAAACGAATTTCGGGAGTAACTAAATAAATTTATTTTTCGGACGAAAACGAAATTCCGAAACGAAATATTTCAGTGTGCACATGTCTATACATGCTTTTAGTCCCTGCGCAGCTGTTAACAGGAGGTCCCCTGGTGAGTTGAAGAACTGTATCAACAACACCAATGCTAGAGTGTCATCTCCCAATCCTGGTGATTGGGCGCTCAGGTCTTAGGACAACATCATGAGAGTAGGTCACATACTACTCCGTACCTTAAATTCTGTTTTTTTGCCATGGCTGCTACTAATTTGTGGGTTAGTGCGGGGAACATGAGTATAAGTGGATGGGTAGTGAGCTAATTAAAAGACTTCTCATCACTCATCTCATTCCATTTTAGGAATTCCAAAATTTTCGAATTCTAGTTTGTACCAACCCTTGTACATGTTAATTTACTGGACAATTTGGTCTGCATGTAAATATGGAGAAATATATAAATATAGAATTCATAAAGAAAGAACATTTTAGATCTCAATAGGATTATTCTTTTTGAAAAAAATACATACTCCCTAAGGAATTCCATGAGTGAGTTTGATGCTACCTGGTCAAAATGACTTCAATTCATGACCTAGGTATCATGTAAACTAATAGGTACTATATACTTTGTAATATTGGATGCTGTTTATTTTCTGTCCTTTTTTTTCTCCTTTTTTTTTCTTCTTTTCATATATACTCCAAGAGCAGGGTGGGGGGTGGGGTGGTTCGGGGTCCCCTTTTTTTTTCTTGGGTTGTGTTTTGTTTAATGTGATTTTGTTTGTATAATTTGTCCATATTGTCTTAATGTTGTTTGCATATAAAAATAAAAAGAGGATCTGATATAAAAAAAAGAAAGAAAATAAAAAAGGATATTCATATATTGAATACTATGATAACATGTAAACCCAAAAACATTTTTAGAAATCAATATCTTCCTAGATATTGGTCATTTTGATAATCCACATTACTCTGCTTTTTGTTTCTTCTACCTAGTAATTATACAGGTAGATTGTCCTAGTGGAAACATAGCACTGAAGCTCATGTAATTAATTCAACATATATGTAGCACTACCCCGTAGGAGCTGCTGGTTATTATTTTTGGTCCTGCCGTTACCCCACAGTTCACCGTATCAAACTTTGAGTCTAAAATTGGCAATGTGCCCACAGATGCATGCACCAGTCACTTAGTCTTATTCCAATGCTTTTTATTAAACACAACTTGCAGCAGTAGAGGGATGGAGGGTTAGGGGAATTCAGATACCTTGTGCAGATTGCTGAGGAACTTGAGATCCTGGAGACAAGTACACTTTCTGTCAACGGATCTTGCTCACCCGGATAGGCCTCTCTCACCGGCCTAGCAGCCAGAATGATGCACAGACAAAAGTCTCTGCCACAGACTTGATGATAGTAATAAACTGTTGAACAATTCTCTGCCACAGGATTTGGTAATCGGTATTTGACGAAGTGAACACAACTACACAGTACCAAAGTCCTTTAAGCCATCCAGAAGTACTGTGAGGTAGATTGGTTAGAATGCATGCTCCAATTGAGTCACCAGGCTCTTCTTGAGATACCAGCCTTCTGCTCGGTCCTCTCCAAGAAGAGTCCTGCCCTGGATCCTCCAATTGCTTGGCTTCTTCCCGCAGGCAAGACAGCACAGGACCATCCCTGAACCAGT
The DNA here is from genome assembly GCA_029206835.1 of Rana muscosa. NCBI lineage: Eukaryota > Metazoa > Chordata > Amphibia > Anura > Ranidae > Rana > Rana muscosa. The sequence continues at coordinate 458,304,488 of CM055116.1, read as the reverse complement.
AGGTCCCAGGCAGATTTCCGGGCCTACTTGCAGTAACGTAGCCTCAGGCCAGCAGGGCCCCGAGGCAGAAAAGGAGTTGTCACATACCTTAGGCCAGGCGGGCCATGAGGTCAGAGAGAGAGAAAAATGGTGTCTGTCCCTTAAGTATCCTCTCCCAGAATGCACAGCGGTAAAACACTCCCACTGGGTTGTTTCTGGGGAAGGGACACCCAATACACTTCAGCCTGTTGTATTTCCAACACTGGCCTGTGGTGACAACGACACCTACTGGCGACAGTGGGAAATGCTCCCAACACAGCCAAAGCTGGAACAGAGGTTAATTTAGCCATAAACATTACATTCTGAACTATGTACAATTCAGATGACCCACTAAATTTACATGATAGCGCCTGGTCAACAGGAACAGGGCGCTACATATACAATTTAATGTATATTGTAGGCTTTTTATTGCATTGTTAAATTACATGATTACATAACTACATTCTAAAATATTTTTATCTTTCAGAAAAGAAAAAGCTAAAGGACAAAGACTGCCCTTTGTGGGAGCGGCTCTTACAAGGTCCTTCAGGAAGCATAGCAAGGATGTTTCTCATGGACAGAGAGGCAGAGGAGATAAGCGGTGATGTAAGTACATACTGGTACATCAGTTCTTACTTACTTCTTAGCTATTTAAAGATTTTAAATATACTTTTTGTTTTCCTTTTTTGGCAGGTAGCACAGTACATTAAGTTTAACCTTCCACTTTTAGAAAACATATTGCAGAGGTTAAACGAGGAGGAAGAAAGGGAAATTCAGAGAACTGTAGATAAGTAAGTATCGGCAGTTTATTTATTTATTTGACCCCACAGTATAGCAGTGCAGTCATCATTTTTTACACTAAAAGTGTAGCTGTGCCTGGACTATAGCTAATAAAGTTTTCTTTATATTTTCAGACAGTGAGAGGCTGAAAATAACCTGGGCATAAATTTCCTATAAGTTTCTCGCACCTTGTGAGCCACAGGTGCCCAATACAGCATGCGGTTCAGGGCAATGCCTTTATGCGACTGTACTTCTGTGCTTCTGTGCATCTGCTGTTACCTGTGCATGCACGTACATCATGTTTCCTGAATGCAAAAGTTTGGGAAAAGCCTTCTACATGTATGCATGGGTGAACGTCGCGGTAAAGAAGCACTGGTGCTTAGATGACGCCCAAATTTTATGCCCAGCATATTTTAAGTCTTAAAATTTCTTTACTGTTTGTTAGGAAAGTGTACATACAGTATTTGAATGTCCATAAACTGGCCACAATTTAACTAAAGATTTAGGGCATATGGAGTTTGTTAAATCTAAGCAATGTACAAAATGATATATAATGCACATTTGATTTAAACAATAGTATCTTGTTATTTAGTATTGTAGGCCTTATTGACTGTATCATTCATTCAATCAATGATCATATCATTCAAAAAAACTAAAGTTACCATCTTTCTCTTAATTTTTAGGTACGTCTATGAAAAGTCCATAGTACTTCAATACTTGAATTTGAAAACAGTTAAAAAAACTGAGACTACTGTTTAGTTGTCTAAATACATTTCTTGAAGAGGAGGCAAAGTAAATATTTCAACAGCATAAGATTCTACAATGAGAGTCACCACAGAGGCTGCACTAATGATAAGCAGAATCCCACAGACAAGAGCTGGAAAGACTTAGAATATTATATTAAAAACAACACATGTACCTCAGGCTGCAGAACATTCAAACAGTGTGATTTATTTAGTAATGTATTCATTCTTAAAGTCTATGTAATAGGTTAAGGTGTAGTTTATTAAAATAAAAGAGATATCTACATCAGTGTTTCTCCACTGGGTTGCCGTTTGACCCCCCCCCCCACCCCGAGGTGCTGCAGATTTGTCCTTGGATCGGGTCATCTGCCAGCACCATAACAACCAATAATGCCCTAGGGTAGGCCACATATCATTATTTATTGCTACGATATTAGCAGCTGGCCAGCCTGATGATGATGATCCAGGGCAGGTGCCATGGAGGGCCACCCCTAGCAATCTGGAGGGGACAGTCTACCTCCTCCAGACCTGTGCGATCTCCCGCTTGCTGCTGGAGACCAAAGCTAGGGCTGTGATGTGAAGAGGGGACTATGTGATTTGGAGGAGAGAGGGCATTGTAATGGGGGCTCTGTGATGGGGGGGACTCAGTGGTGATGAGTAGAGTGATGACCATCCCCATCGGGAGACACTATTGGGATGGGAGTACTCTGTCATTGAGGTCCTCCAATGTGATGGGGGAGCTCTGATGTATAGAGAGGACTCTAATGGGATGGGGCGGGGTCTCCCAAAAAAAAGGAGCCTCTGACAAGAAGAGGACTCTGATATGAAGGGGGGCTGTGATGTGATGAAGGGACCTCTGATGTGATGGGGGGAACCTCTGATGTGATGGGGGGAACCTCTGATGTGAAGTTAACTTTATCAAGGCTGTTATGTGCATCATCCCAAGCTCAGATTTCTGATTGATATGTAACATTTAGGATTTTTACAGCTTAGACTAGTGTGCTTTGAGATTTTGCATACTTCTAAAGGATGTCCCGACTATAAAAAGGTTTAGCAACACTGCTGTACATTATTATTATTATTATTTGATTTATGTTGGAATTGAATATTATTCTTTTGCATTCAGTAAAGCATTTGCTATTGTATACATAGGGCAGTTTAAACATGAATTACCTTTTTTTTATCTGTATGTGCATATTTGTTATAGAGATTTTAAAGATTTTACACTCCAAATGGATACCTTGTCATCATCTTAACCTTTTTCCGCCACCAGTATTTCACATTCTCCATCAAATATATATTGATTATGCCCACCATCAATTACATTGGCAGGAAAAGAGTTAACCCTTCTTTCTATAAAGTTTTTTTTTAAGGACTGTAAGCTAGTGTATTTATTGATTATAACAAAAAGGTGCTTGTTTGTTAAGCAGTGTAAATATAGATTGGGTAAAAGCACTTTTAATTCAAATTACACAATTTTCTTTAATAAGTATATTGGATTTCATATACAGTATACCAAGGAATTAGCAGATAAAACACAACATCAATTAACTGTTTTAGAATTAGACCAAATTTGTCCAATCTGTATGAACATTTGTGAACAAAGGAAATGTTATATACAGTATACTGTATATATGTATATATAGATATATACTTTATAAAAAAAAAAAAAGAAGATATATACATATATATCTATATGTATATATCTATATATAGATATATATATATATCTACATAGATATATATCTATATATAGATATATATCTATCTATATATAGATATATATCTATCTATATATATATCATTGTTTCTGTGTTCCTAAACTGAATATATTTTTAGAAATAAAATATATATTTTCTGATTAATGGTGTGTTTTGTGGGATTTCTTTGCTGGCTAGTAGTCTAAAAAATGTGGCATAGAATGTGATTGTTGGTACAGGCTGTGTAATGGCTGGAACTTTTAGCTCTACAAGGATAAGACAAATATTACTGGGGCACATAAGTACATTTACAGTTACAAAGACAGTTTGGCATGCTGGAAGTTGTAATTCTAGTACACTGGGTGACTTAACACACACTCTAAGTTTGCAACCCAGAGTTGATGACATGGCAACATACATTATCCCCCATGGATACGCACTTTTACACACTTTACACATGTACCTCACTCTATCTTTATATTGGCATTCGTGCGTTAAAATCTTATCTTCCTACCAGGTAAAAAGGCCTTAATATTCCTGCCAGGGCCAGATTAACATAGGGGCTATTGGAGCTGCAGCTCCAGGCCCCTTCCTCAAGATAGGCCCATTTGCCCAAAAAAAAGAAAAAAGGTTGACTTCGAGCATTGTAGCTCGACGACCAGGGGTCACAGAGACCTAATATTTGGGGGGTATGTAGCTGAAGACCCATCCCACCACTGGTCAAAATATGGGGCTGTTATTTATGGTTCACGGAGATACGGAACTGCTTGCGCAGCCTGTCAGAAGCCACATAGAGAGTTTAAATACAAGCTGACACACTCTGCAGCAGACTGAGAGGATGAGCTCACAGTGCTTATAATAATTAATTGTATATTACTTATGTAGCGGGCCTCACTCCCTCCTCTTGTGAATCGGTTTTCCGATAGCTCTCTTCTAGGGTTATCTTGTCTGTGAGAGTGAGATGCGCTACGGCCCATGTCCTCCCCATTGCAGCAGGTGAGGTGAAGGCCATTACCAGTTATTCTTCTCGGGCCTGTGTGTTTCTATTAAAAACCAAGTCTTGCTGTGCTGACACTCCCCTTCACTCCCATTAACCAGATTTCCACACACCGATAAAGATCCAACACTTGTTTTATTGTAACACACAATTAAAACAGTTCTTTATCAGCCGATAGGTTGAGACCCATAAACAGTTCAATACGGTGGGGTGAGCAGGTCGAGGCACTGTCCTAACAATAAACTAAACCACTGTGGTTTCACCAGCGGTTGCTATAGCCATTGACTAGAGAGAGAAACTTAAAACTTGTGAGTCTCTACCAGCGACTCTGAAGAATATGAATTGGAGTACCTTCGCTGCGTTGTGGCCCCTGTCAGGGGGAAGATGTCCCTCCAAGGGAGTTACCAGAGGCCCCTCCGTCACCGGGTTGATGCTGCTCCGGACTCTTCAGACGGTTAACCACTCCGGCCTCCTCACCTCAGACATGGGCCCCATCCACCTCAGGGTCCCTCGGACTCATCCGCCCTTGCGGAGCCCAGTCAAAGTCACTGGGCCCCAGGCCTCCGGTGTAGTACCTCACCCCAGGCTTAAGGTGTCTGGGATGGACGCCAACTCCGCTCCGACCAGGCCTAGGGCGCCTGGGCTGGAACTCCGAACCGCCCGCACCCAGGCCTAAGGTGCCTGGGCGCGCGCTCGACAAGACCTCGTGGCGAGGGCGTCTCTCCCCTTTATCCCCTCCCGTGACGCCACAGCAGGTTCTCCGCCCCCGCTGTACCACCGCCGGAACGGGACAAAAAGGACAGCACTGCGGCAGTGATTCTACCCTGACCCGTGGGAACACCGCCACCCACAGGCCAAGGAGAATAGTACACCACCAAGTCCTCCACGATGTAAATGGTCTAAATCCTCTTATGATTTATACACACCTGGGTCATACTACCACCCAGGTGTATCCCCCTAAATTTAAACCCCCGCTACACTCTCCCCCTAGTGATATGACGCTGGTCCCCAGCGTCTGGTGCGAGCCCATGTCTCCATGGAGTGGTAACATAAGCCTGACCCCAGAGGCCATCCCTCAAAAAAAAAAATCCAATTGTGCCACGACCTGCTCAAGGGAAGGGGAACATAAAATAATAAAACTTTTCAATAAACCCATCTGAACATATACACATATACAATCCCTCCTATCACTGTCTAAGAACCACCCCATACTCAGCAGCCTTGACAGACGGATCTCCTGCAGAAGGGAAACAAAACACAACATCCTAACATTTTGTGTTAATTTGGAATGAATGGGTCTATCAGCCGAGAGACCCATTCGCTCCAATGAGTAAGGTGATGCAAGTGTAAAAAAAACAAACAACCATTGTGCAACACTGCCACCTGGTGACAGTGCCGCGGTAATGACACTTGGAGGAATCTTCCAGGCAACCTTCCTTCTTCTACCTGTGTCCCTACTCTGATTCTACCCCAAAGTCTTTGCCTCTGATGTATGAAGAAAGAGAGAACAAAACAAACAGCTCTCATTCCTCCAAAGAGTAGAAAAGCCCAAATAAAAAACTAGGGCCCAGTTCTGATATTCTGGCAAAAACACTTCCAGAAAGTTCAGCAGCAGAAAGAACATACAGGAGAGTTTTTTTTTCTCTTTTCTCTCCTCACAAATAAAATTTCGGATGCGGCAAGAACAGGGGCTTCAGATGCTTATCAAAAGTTTCAACCGAATAATCAATGTCCTCTCCATCCTTCCGGCAGATAAGCACCTTGTCTGCGTGGATATGACGGCCCCACATCCATTCTGCTCTGCAGTCCCTGAATTGTTTGGACACTGATGGTGAGCAGGACAAGTACCGACGGGCATGCGGCACTTTAAGCTTCTCCCAAACAAACTCGTCATACCATCTCTGTCGCAGGACTTCGACCTCAAAAAGTAAGTCCCGAGGCAAGAAAGGATATTCCCATCCGTACTCACGAGCGACCCTCTGGCAGAAGAGCCGCTGCAGTCGGGCCAAAGGAGGCATTGTGGCCCGCTCACGTTCTCCTGGCAGAACAAGGGCCTCCTGATGCCGAGGTACTTTCACTACCTCTGTCGGTTTGAATCTTGGTGCCCGTAGTGATGCGCGCTGTGTCCTCACCACCGGAATGGGTGATGCTGCGGGTGATGAAATGACAAGCGAAGGACTAGGCTTCCTTGTGAGCTCCGGGGCTTCCGCCCGGGGCATGCTGTCTCCCGTGGACATAGGCAGATCCCGTGGTGCACGTAACACAGGCAATGGCATTTTGTCCCAGCCTTTGCGGTGAAAAAGTTTGTCTATTTCACCGTCATCTCCACAGTCCGACAGCGATTCTAGGTAGGAGGTGTCGTACATCTCTGCGGGTAGGTAGTTCCCAGTAGACACGGAACCACCCTCCCTAGCGGGCTCCACCGGCTGTGGACTCCCGACACCTCCAACCACCACCACAGTCCCAGCCCCTGGCTCACCTTGACCTTTCGAAGAACTGAGATGTCCAGGACTCTTCCAACCGGATCCATCCAGGCCCGGCAAGCGACGGGGTGAATCTCGACCACGACCACAGGATGCCTGTACCAGGCCGACTTTTCTCTTCGGAGGTGGGAGCAGGGAATCTGTGGCAACCGAAGCAGCATCCTCGGATTTTTCTTTCTTAGTCTCTGGTTGGGAAGTCACGTCGCCCTGGTCAGTGCGTACGGGGACCTCCGCAAAGGCCTGAATCTCCCCTTCCGGAGTAGCGGTACCTGTGAGGCAGTTGAGGCGAAGGGCCCGGGGCCTTACTGTGAATGGCTCCACCTCGAATAGAAACTCCTTGCATGCCTCGCAACGCCTGAATGGCTTCAGGTTGATCACCAGTCCCGAGCACCTGGGACAGATCATGCCGAGGGCCTCCGTGTCTCTGCAGGTGTACAGAGCCAACTGCCCTCGGGGTCTAAGTCTTATCCCCGTGTCTGTAAGGGGAGCAGCAAAAGCAGTCATCTTCGTGGGGTAGGGAACCGGAATCCACGGGGAACTTGAGATCATCCCGACTATCTGCTGCTCCATCACGCACTGACCACGCACCGAAGTCTCCACGTGTATCTCCTCACATGGCCAGACTCCTCCCACAACTTGCACGTTTTCGCGGGCTTCCACCAGTCTCCGCCCACGAACTGCGCAGCTATGGGGTGCCTCATGGCGCAGTGCAGTAAAAGCCCCCACATGTAGTACGTCACACGGCTGGACTTCTCCCTCTTCTCGCTCTTCTACATGGGCCTTTCCCGTCTTAGGGTCATGTCCACGACTTTGAGCAGGGATGCACTTTGGACGATCACATGGCCGACCCACTCGGAACTCCTCCGGGCAGCAAAGTTCAAACACAGCCGTTCTCAGTTCCATGGTTAAAACACACATCATCCCGGACGAGCCCCCACGTGTAGCGGGCCTCACTCCCTCCTCTTGTGAATCGGTTTTCCGATAGCTCTCTTCTAGGGGTATCTTGTCTGTGAGAGTGAGATGCGCTATGGCCCATGTCCTCCCCATTGCAGCAGGTGAGGTGAAGGCCAGTACCAGTTATTCTTCTCGGGCCTGTGTGTTTCTATTAAAAACCAAGTCTTGCTGTGCTGACACTCCCCTTCACTCCCATTAACCAGAGTTCCACACACCGATAAAGATCCAACACTTGTTTTATTGTAACACACAATTAAAACAGTTCTTTATCAGCCGATAGGTTGAGACCCATAAACAGGTCAATACGGTGGGGTGAGAAGGTTGAGGCACTGTCCTAACAATAAACTAAACCACTGTGGTTTCACCAGCGGTTGCTATAGCCATTGACTAGAGAGAGAAACTTAAAACTTGTGAGTCTCTACCAGCGACTCTGAAGAATATGAATTGGAGTACCTTCGCTGCGTTGTGCCCCCTGTCAGGGGGAAGATGTCCCTCCAAGGGAGTTACCAGAGGCCCCTCCGTCACCGGGTTGATGCTGCTCCGGACTCTTCAGACGGGTAACCTCTCCGGCCTCCTCACCTCAGACATGGGCCCCATCCACCTCAGGGTCCCTCGGACTCATCCGCCCTTGCGGAGCCCAGTCAAAGTCACTGGGCCCCAGGCCTCCGGTGTAGTACCTCACCCCAGGCTTAAGGTGTCTGGGATGGACGCCATCTCCGCTCCGACCAGGCCTAGGGCACCTGGGCTGGAACTCCAAACCGCCCGCACCCAGGCCTAAGGTGCCTGGGCGCGCGCTCGACAAGACCTCGTGGCGAGGGCGTCTCTCCCCTTTATCCCCTCCCGTGACGCCACAGCAGGTTCTCCGCCCCCGCTGTACCACCGCCGGAACGGGACAAAAAGGACAGCACTGCGGCAGTGATTCTACCCTGACCCGTGGGAACACCGCCACCCACAGGCCAAGGAGAATAGTACACCACCAAGTCCTCCACGATGTAAATGGTCTAAATCCTCTTATGATTTATACACACCTGGGTCATACTACCACCCAGGTGTATCCCCCTAAATTTAAACCCCCGCTACACTTATAGTCATTAACCCCTTGTCACCCAGGCCAATTCTGACACTTCTCTCCTACATGTAAAAATCATCATTTGTTTTTTGCTCGAAAATTATTTAGAACCCTCAAACATTTTATATATTGTTTTAGCAGACACCCTATGGAATAAAATGGTGGTCTTTGTAACTTTTTATGTTACACAGTATTTGCGCAGCAATTTTTCAAACGTGTTTTTTTTGGACAGAAACTGTTTCATTCATAAAAAATAAAAAAAACACTAAAGTTAGCACGATTTTTTTTTAGTATACTAAGCAATGCTTTAATTTTTTTTTTACAGGTTACATATTTGGAGTTACAGAGGATGTCTAGTGCTATAATTATTGCTCTCGCTCTAACGATTTTGGCGTATGTAACCTGGTTGTATCTGGCTCTGATACTAGCCAGTGCCTATCCAGCCACTGACTAGTATCTCTCCCCAGCCTGTCCCCACACTCCCTCTCACATGCTGACCTGTGGATGGGGGAATCACTCCCAAAGTGTTATTGTGTTCAAGGGAAGGGGAATATAAAATAATAAGACTTTTCAATAAACCCATCTGAACATATACACATATACAATCCCTCCTATCACTGTCTAAGAACCACCCCATACTCAGCAGCCTTGACAGACGGATCTCCTGCAGAAGGGAAACAAAACACAACATCCTAACATTTTGTGTTAATTTGGAATGAATGGGTCTATCAGCCGAGAGACCCATTCGCTCCAATGAGTAAGGTGGTGCAAGTGTAAAAAAAACAAACAACCGTTGCGCAACACTGCCACCTGGTGACAGTGCCGCGGTAATGACACTTGTAGGAATCTTCCAGGCAACCTTCCTTCTTCTACCTGTGTCCCTACTCTGATTCTACCCCAAAGTCTTTGCCTCTGATGTATGAAGAAAGAGAGAACAAAACAAACAGCTCTTATTCCTCCAAAGAGTAGAAAAGCCCAAATAAAAAACTAGGGCCCAGTTCTGATATTCTGGCAAAAACACTTCCAGAAAGTTCAGCAGCAGAAAGAACATACAGGAGAGGTTTTTTTTCTCTTTTCTCTCCTCACAAATAAAATTTCGGATGCGGCAAGAACAGGGGCTTCAGATGCTTATCAAAAGTTTCAACCGAATAATCAATGTCCTCTCCATCCTTCCGGCAGATAAGCACCTTGTCTGCGTGGATATGACGGCCCCACATCCATTCTGCTCTGCAGTCCCTGAATTGTTTGGACACTGATGGTGAGCAGGACAAGTACCGACGGGCATGCAGCACTTTAAGCTTCTCCCAAACAAACTCGTCATACCATCTCTGTCGCAGGACTTCGACCTCAAAAAGTAAGTCCCGAGGCAAGAAAGGATATTCCCATCCGTACTCACGAGCGACCCTCTGGCAGAAGAGCCGCTGCAGTCAGGCCAAAGGAGGCATTGTGGCCCGCTCACCTTCTCCTGGCGGAACAAGGGCCTCCTGATGCCGAGGTACTTTCACTACCTCCGTCGGTTTGAATCTTGGTGCCCGTAGTGATGCGCGCTGTGTCCCCGCCACCGGAATGGGTGATGCTGCGGGTGATGAAATGACAAGCGAAGGACTAGGCTTCCTCGTGAGCTCCGGGGCTTCCGCCCGGGGCATGCTGTCTCCCGTGGACATAGGCAGATCCCGTGGTGCACGTAACACAGGCAATGGCATTTTGTCCCAGCCTTTGCGGTGAAAAAGTTTGTCTATTTCACCGTCATCTCCACAGTCCGACAGCGATTCTAGGTAGGAGGTGTCGTACATCTCTGCGGGTAGGTAGTTCCCAGTAGACACGGAACCACCCTCCCTAGCGGGCTCCACCGGCTGTGGACTCCCGACATCTCCAACCACCACCACAGTCCCAGCCCCTGGCTCACCTTGACCTTTCGAAGAACTGGGATGTCCAGGACTCTTCCAACCGGATCCATCCAGGCCCGGCAAGCGACGGGGTGAATCTCGACCACGACCACAGGACGCCTGTACCAGGCCGACTTTTCTCTTCGGAGGTGGGAGCAGGGAATCTGTGGCAACCGAAGCAGCATCCTCGGATTTTTCTTTCTCAGTCTCTGGTTGGGCAGTCACGTCGCCCTGGTCAGTGCGTACGGGGACCTCCGCAAAGGCCTGGATCTCCCCTTCCGGAGTAGCGGTACCTGTGAGGCAGTTGAGGCGAAGGGCCCGGGGCCTTACTGTGAATGGCTCCACCTCGAATAGAAACTCCTTGCATGCCTCGCAACGCCTGAATGGCTTCAGGTTGACCACCAGTCCCGAGCACCTGGGACAGATCACGCCGAGGGCCTCCGTGTCTCTGCAGGTGTACAGAGCCAACTGCCCTCGGGGTCTAAGTCTTATCCCCGTGTTTGTAAGGGGAGCAGCAAAAGCAGTCATCTTCGTGGGGTAGGGAACCGGAATCCACGGGGAACTTGAGGTCATCCCGACTATTTGCTGCTCCATCACGCACTGACCACGCACCGAAGTCTCCACGTGTATCTCCTCACATGGCCAGACTCCTCCCACAACTTGCACGTTTTCGCGGGCTTCCACCAGTCTCCGCCCACGAACTGCGCAGCTATGGGGTGCCTCATGGCGCAGTGCAGTAAAAGCCCCCACATGTAGTACGTCACACGGCTGGACTTCTCCCTCTTCTCGCTCCTCTGCATGGGCCTTTCCCGTCTTAGGGTCATGTCCACGACTTTGAGCAGGGATGCACTTTGGCCGATCACATGGCCGACCCACTCGGAACTCCTCCGGGCAGCAAAGTTCAAACACAGCCGTTCTCAGTTCCATGGTTAAAACACACATCATCCCGGACGAGCCCCCACGTGTAGCGGGCCTCACTCCCTCCTCTTGTGAATCGGTTTTCCGATAGCTCTCTTCTAGGGGTATCTTGTCTGTGAGAGTGAGATGCGCTACGGCCCATGTCCTCCCCATTGCAGCAGGTGAGGTGGAGGCCAGTACCAGTTATTCTTCTCGGGCCTGTGTGTTTCTATTAAAAACCAAGTCTTGCTGTGCTGACACTCCCCTTCACTCCCATTAACCAGAGTTCCACACACCGATAAAGATCCAACACTTGTTTTATTGTAACACACAATTAAAATAGTTCTTTATCAGCCGATAGGTTGAGACCCTTAAACAGTTCAATACGGTGCGGTGAGAAGGTCGAGGCACTGTCCTAACAATAAACTAAACCACTGTGGTTTCACCAGCGGTTGCTATAGCCATTGACTAGAGAGAGAAACTTAAAACTTGTGAGTCTCTACCAGCGACTCTGAAGAATATGAATTGGAGTACCTTCGCTGCGTTGTGGCCCCTGTCAGGGGGAAGATGTCCCTCCAAGGGAGTTACCAGAGGCCCCTCCGTCACCGGGTTGATGCTGCTCCGGACTCTTCAGATGGGTAACCTCTCCGGCCTCCTCACCTCAGACATGGGCCCCATCCACCTCAGGGTCCCTCGGACTCATCCGCCCTTCCGGAGCCCAGTCAAAGTCACTGGGCTCCAGGCCTCCGGTGTAGTACCTCACCCCAGGCTTAAGGTGCCTGGGATGGACATCAACTCCGCTCCGACCTAGCCTAGGGCACCTGGGCTGGAACTCCGAACCGCCCGCACCCAGGCCTAAGGTGCCTGGGCGCGCGCTCGACAAGACCTCGTGGCGAGGGCGTCTCTCCCCTTTATCCCCTCCCGTGACGCCACAGCAGGTTCTCCGCCCCCGCTGTACCACCGCCGGAACGGGACAAAAAGGACAGCACTGCGGCAGTGATTCTACCCTGACCCGTGGGAACACCGCCACCCACAGGCCAAGGAGAATAGTACACCACCAAGTCCTCCACGATGTAAATGGCCTAAATCTTCTTATGATTTATACACACCTGGGTCATACTACCACCCAGGTGTATCCCCCTAAATTTAAACCCCCGCTACACTTATAGTAATTAACCCCTTGTCACCCAGGCCAATTCTGACACTTCTCTCCTACATGTAAAAATCATCATTTGTTTTTTGCTCGAAAATTATTTAGAACCCTCAAACATTTTATATATTGTTTTAGCAGACACCCTATGGAATAAAATGGTGGTCTTTGTAACTTTTTATGTTACACGGTATTTGCGCAGCAATTTTTCAAACGTGTTTTTTTTGGACAGAAACTGTTTCATTCATAAAAATAAAAAAAACACTAAAGTTAGCACGATTTTTTTTTTAGTATACTAAGCGATGCTTTAATTTTTTTTTACAGGTTACATATTTGGAGTTACAGAGGATGTCTAGTGCTATAATTATTGCTCTCGCTCTAACGATTTTGGCGTATGTAACCTGGTTGTATCTGGCTCTGATACTAGCCAGTGCCTATCCAGCCACTGACTAGTATCTCTCCCCAGCCTGTCCCCACACTCCCTCTCACATGCTGACCTGTGGATGGGGGAATCACTCCCAAAGTGTTATTGTGTTCTGCCAGTGAATACAATGATCAGTGTTGCTAACTATAGCTGGCAGCACTGATTGTTTTGGGAAAAACTTGACAGGCTGGTTGTACTCAACTTAGTCAGATAATAGATTGACTTGTGTAAAACCAGCTAGCCCATACATAGATCGACTATGGCTGGTCTCTGCTTAATTGGCGTGTTTCAATTCATGTATGGCCTGCTTAACCACTACGTAGTCTCTAAACATCCTTCCACAAGCCTTTACATTTTTCCTTCCCAGATTCCTTCATCCTCCTCACCTATACATACCCTCCACACTTCTCTCCTATACATAGTGCCCACTGTCATACTCTCCACACTCCTCTCCTGTACATACTGCTCACTGTCATACCCTCCACACTCCTCTCCTATACATAGTGCCCACTGTCATACCCTCCACACTCCTCTCCTATACATAGTGCCCACTATCATACCCTCCACACTTCTCTCCTATACATAGTGCCCACCATCATACCCACCACACTCCTCTCCTGTGCATACTGCTCACTGTCATACCCTCCACCCTCCTCTCCTATACATAGTGCCCACTGTCATACCCTCCACACTTCTCTCCTATACATAGTGCCCACCATCATACCCTTCACACTCCTCTCCTGTACATACTGCTCACTGTCATACCCTCCACACTTCTCTCCTATACATAGTGCCCACCATCATACCCTCCACACTCCTCTCCTGTGCATACTGCTCACTGTCATACCCTCCACCCTCCTCTCCTATACATAGTGCCCACTGTCATACCCTCCACACTTCTCTCCTATACATAGTGCCCACCATCATACCCTTCACACTCCTCTCCTGTACATACTGCTCACTGTCATACCCTCCACACTTCTCTTCTATACATAGTGCCCACTGTCATATCCTCCACACGTCTCTCCTGTACAAACTGCCCACTGTCATATCCTCCCCACTCTTCTTCTGTACAAACTGCTCTCTGTCTTACCCTCCACACACATCTCATGTACATACTGCTCAGTATCATACCATTCACACTCCTCTCCTGTACATACTGCCCACTGTCATGGATATGCATTAATGTCTGTCTGCCATCTTACCTTTCCTCCTCATGTGTTCATCTTAGAGGCCAGAACCCTTTCACCTGGCTTCCTTTATAAATCTCCTCCCAGCCTGACTCCACCCCAGGCCCTATCACAGAACACTATATTAACCTGTGCACTGCAAGCCTGCTTTGCTGATCAATGTGTTTGTTAGGCATTGCGTGTTTGGGTTCCTGCCTGCCGTGTGCTACGTCTGTCTCTCTGTTTCATATTTGGCTTGTCCCCGACTATCCCTGTCTGCTCGTGACCCTTGACCTTCGGCTTGTCCTTCGTTATCCTTGTCTGCTTGTGGCCCTTGACCTTCTGCTTGTTATTCGTTACTCTTATATCTTGTGCTGCTGCTTCCCCTCTTTTCCCCTTATCCTATGGGGCGTGAGCTAGGAGACTCTAGGGGCCGCGACCTGGACCCAGCCTGCAGCATAACATCCTCACCACTAGAGGCTCTGGAGAAGACCTGCTGGGTCTTAGACTCCGCGCCCTGGGGAATCTTGGCTCTAGCTTCCGATAGGATCCCGGTTGTGCTCCTCTGGTCCCGTTTTCCACAACCACCCAGTTTCCTATCCGCAGCAGTCAGCCATAGGGTTCACTACCTTGCGGTGCACTCCTGTCCCCCTACGGTGTGCATCTGTCACCTGGCCACAGGTGACCTGACAGTTTGATCAGCAATGAACCCGGCTGACATGCCGCTCCCCGCGGATGATCCATTGCAGGGTATAGTTCGCAGACTTGAAATCCAGGAATCGAATCAGACTCAGGTGATGTGATTCCTCCAGGATCTGGCTTCTCGATTCGAGCAGCTTCAGGCCTCCTTGGGAACCCCAAATCCGCAACCTCAAGTACAACCAGCGGCTGTACCTATCGCACCAGTCGCAGCCACACACTCACTAACACTACCAGCTCCGTTCCGTTTCTCTGGGGACTCCAAGGCCTGCAGGGGGTTTCTCAGCCAATGCACGATTCATTTTGAGCTTCAGCCTCAAAACTTCCTGTCTGACCGGGCTAAGGTAGCCTATATCATTTCCCTTCTCTCCGGTGAAGCTTTGGCCTGGGCTGCCCCCCTGTGGGAAAGGAATGATCCGGTGGTTTCCAGCCTGTCCGACTTCTTGAGGCTCTTTCGTAATATCTTCGAAGAGCCGGCTCGGGCTTCTTCAGCGGCTAGTGCTGTCTTACGTATTCGCCAATAATCTAGTTCAGTGGGACAATATGCTCTTCAGTTCCGTATCCACACAGCTGAATTGAGCTGGAATAATGAGGCCCTGGTCGCTACCTTTTTACATGGCCTCTCTGACCGAGTGAAAGACGAATTAGCGGGAAGAGCCATTCCCGTCGGTCTGGACGATGTAATTTCGTTATGCAACCAGATCGACATTCGTTTTCAGGAGAGGTCGCTAGAAAAAAGACGCCAGCACTCTCTGGGTCCTAGCCAGTCTGAGCTCCCCTCCCTTCATCCCGTGGAGCATCTTCTGCCTGCTGAGGAGCCTATGCAGCTGGGCCGGACCAGACTAACCACCGAAGAACGTGCTAGGCGCAGAACTCTGGGCTTGTGCCTCTATTGTGGGGGCAAGGGTCATTTTTGTGACTTTTGCTCGCTTCTGTCCGGGAAACGCTCGGGCCTAATACATTTGGAAGGAGGAATATTGGACCCTGAAACATCACCTTCTCGCCTTCTCCTGCCGGTGTTTCTTCATGTAGGCACTTCTCCTCAATCAACCCTTGCATATCTGGATTCAGGGGCAGCCGGCAATTTTATGGATTGGGGAACTGCTTCTTCTATGAAGCTTACCCTTTCACCTCTCGCTACCCCATTGGTAGTCTCGGCAATTGATGGCACTGTTCTCCCAGGGGGCCCTATTCGCTTCCAGACGCTACCCATTAGGATGTCGGTAGGGATTCTCCACCAGGAGTGGATATCCTTTCTCATTCTACCCAAGGCCTCTACCCCCATTGTATTGGGCCTTCCTTGGCTGCAGCTCCACTCTCCACATGTGGACTGGGCCTCTGGGCAGGTCCTGGCTTGGGGTCCCTCATGTTTCTCGTCATGTCTTCTCAAGGTGGCCCCCAAAGAGGGACTTCCGATTGCTGCCCACTCTACCACCCTGAAGTCAAAGATTCCGCCTGGTAAGACCTTTGTCCCCACTGAGCTAAGAGCTAAGATCCTTCATTGGGGACATGATTCCAAGGTGGCAGGTCATTCTGGATTTCTCCGATCCTTCCTACTCATCAGTCATCACTACTGGTGGCCTAATCTCCGCTCAGACGTCAAAGACTACGTTAAAGCTTGTCATGTCTGCGCTCAGTCCAAATCCTCCACACAAGCTCCTGCTGGTCTCCTCGTGCCCTGGCCCATTCCTAAGGAGCCCTGGGCTCATATTGCCATGGATTTTATCACCGACCTCCCACTGTCTGAGAATAATACAGTAATTTGGGTGGTAATCGATCGGTTCTCCAAGATGGCTCATTTTGTTCCTCTTCCTGGTCTTCCTTCGGCCCCTGCCTTGGTTCCCATTTTCATTCGAGAAATTCTCCGCCTTCATGGGGTTCCTTCTCATATTGTTTCCGACAGGGGAGTCCAATTCACGTCTCGTTTTTGGAGAGCCTTTTGCAAATCCCTCAATATTGTCTTGGATTTTTCTTCTTCTTGCCATCCCCAATCCAATGGACAGACTGAGAGGGTTAATCAGGAGTTAGAGGTCTTTCTTCGCACCTTTGTGTCTTCTCACCATGACGATTGGTCCTCTCTACTCCCGTGGGCAGAATTCTCCCATAACAATCATGTGAATACCAGTTCGCAGAAGACACCCTTTTTCACAGTTTATGGAAAACACCCTCAACTTCCTCTTCCCATGATCTGTTCTCCAGATATTCCAGCTTTGGCTTCGGTTCAGGAGTCTCTCAATTCCGTTTGGGGTGACGTTCATGATTCCCTCTGGGCAGCTGCTGAAAAATTCAAAGGCTTTGCCGACCGCCGCAGGCGTAAACCGCCTTCTCTTCAGCCAGGGGACAAAGTCTGGCTCTCTACCAGGAACATCAAGCTCCGAGTTCCTTCTCTGAAGTTTGCTCCACGATTCATTGGTCCATATACAGTAACTGCTAAACTGAATCCGGTTTGTTTCAAACTCCAGATTCCTAAGAGCCTTAAAATCACTAACTCCTTCCATGTTGCTCTTCTAAAGCCTTTAGTCCTCAACAAATTCTCTCGTCCTCTCCCTACCGTGGCGCCTGTCTCTGAGGATAATCAGGAGTACGAGATCAGTCAAATTCTGGACTCCCGACTCTGTAAAGGCGTTCTTCAGTACCTCGTTCATTGGAAAGGGTTTGGTCCTGAGGAGAGGTCTTGGATCACTGCATCTGAGGTCTTTGCACCTCGTCTGTTAAAGGAGTTTCATCTGAAGTTTCCCTCTAAACCTGGGCCCAGGCGGGGAAGGGGGAGGCCTCGTAAGAGGGAGGGTACTGTCATGGATATGCATTAATGTCTGTCTGCCATCTTACCTTTCCTCCTCATGTGTTCATCTTAGAGGCCAGAACCCTTTCACCTGGCTTCCTTTATAAATCTCCTCCCAGCCTGACTCCACCCCAGGCCCTATCACAGAACACTATATTAACCTGTGCACTGCAAGCCTGCTTTGCTGATCAACGTGTTTGTTAGGCATTGTGTGTTTGGGTTCCTGCCTGCCGTGTGCTACGTCTGTCTCTCTGTTTCATATTTGGCTTGTCCCCGACTATCCCTGTCTGCTCGTGACCCTTGACCTTCGGCTTGTCCTTCGTTATCCTTGTCTGCTTGTGGCCCTTGACCTTCTGCTTGTTATTCGTTACTCTTATATCTTGTGCTGCTGCTTCCCCTCTTTTCCCCTTATCCTACGGGGCGTGAGCTAGGAGACTCTAGGGGCCGCGACCTGGACCCAGCCTGCAGCATAACATCCTCACCACTAGAGGCTCTGGAGAAGACCTGCTGGGTCTTAGACTCCGCGCCCTGGGGAATCTTGGCTCTAGCTTCCGATAGGATCCCCGTTGTGCTCCTCTGGTCCCGCTTTCCACAACCACCCAGTTTCCTATCCGCAGCAGTCAGCCATAGGGTTCACTACCTTGCGGTGCACTCCTGTCCCCCTACGGTGTGCATCTGTCACCTGGCCACAGGTGACCTGACACCCACTTTCATAAACTCCTCTATTGTACATTGTTCCGGCTGTCATACCCTTCACACTCCTCTCCTGTACAAACTGCCTATTGTCATACCCTCCACACTCCTCTCCTGTACATACTGCCCACTGTCATACCCTCCACACTCTTCTCCTGTACATACTGCTCACTGTCTTACCCTCCACACTCATTTAATGTACATACTGCTCGATATCATACCATCTACACTCCTCTCCTGTACATACTGCTCACTGTAATACCCTCCACACTTCTCTCCTGTACATACTGCCCACATTCATAAACTCCTCTATTGTACATAGTGCCGGCTGTCATACCCTCCACACTCCTCTCCTGTGCATACTGCCCACTATCATACCCTCCACACACCTCTCCTGTGCATACTGCCCACTATCATACCCTCCACACTCCTCTCCTTTACATACCGCCCACTGTGATACCCTCCACACTCCTCTCCTGTACATACTGCTCACTGTCATACCCTGCACACTCCTCTCCTGTACATACTGTAACCCAATCTTGCCCTCCACACTCCTCTCCTGTACATACTGTAACCCAACCTTACCCTTCACACTCCTCTCCTGTACATACTGCCAACTATCTTTCTCTCCCCATTCCTCTCCTGTACATACCGCCCCATCATACCCTCCACACTCCTCTCCTGTACATACTGCCCACTGTCATACTCTCCACACTCCTCTCCTGTACATACAGCCCACTTTTATACTCTCCACACTTCTCTCCGGTACATACCACCCTCTGTCATACCCCCCCCCCACACTCCTCTCCTGTACAAACTGACCACTGTCATACTCTCCACACTCCTCTCCTGTACATAGTGCCGTCTGCCATACCCTCCACACTCCTCTCCTGTACATAGTGCCCACTGTTAGACCCTCCACATTCCTCTCCATCACCTGTACATACTTCCCAGTTTTATACCCTCCATACTCCTCCCCTGTGCCTCTTACCCACAAAAACAGTTCTTTAAAATTATACTGAATATCCTCAATGTTACCAGCTCTAGAATGGGCACACCGTTGTTAGTTCAACTAAAGGAAATCTTCTCAGTCCTTATATTTGTTCTGCCCCATTATTAGTACTCATTTCATTTTGTGATCACTTCTGTGATGTATAGAGGAACATAGGGGATCTCAGCTACTCTAAATATAGCACTTGTAAAAAAAAGTGTCCCTTAAAAATAATTTGGAAATGTTGGCAACTATGCACTTAGGCACTGCCCAAGGGCCACCGGGTTAGTAGGGGGCCTCATGAAAGGCTCCTGGGATCCTGTGATAATAAAGCGGTAGTAAATTTCGCTAACATTACTACTTTTTAGAGGCCCTAAGGTAGGTTATGCCATAGTGTACAAATACTGTATGCACAGCATATTAGCACATTAGAGTACACTTAAATTGCCAGGCTGAGTACTCCAGTGCTGTGCTATGATCAATCCGGCAGGTCCCGAGCACTTTCATCTTCACCCGGTCTTCCTTCTGGGCTCTGTGCCTTCGGTCACTTGCCTTGGCTGGGCTGCGTTGATGTCATTCCCACGCATGCTCAAGCGCATCCTCTCTCTCTCATTCCCCCTTTCTCTCTTATCCTCCCTCTCTTACCCCTCACCCCTCTCTCATCCTCACTCTCTCTTTCTTTTTCATCCTCCTTTTCTCTCTTTAATTTAATTTGTTATAACAAAAAATTGTTTGCATATTTATTTATTTATTATTTATAAAAGGCCCACCAAAATCCTCAGCACCAGGCCCATAATGTTCTTAATCTGGCCCTGATTCCTGCCCTTCAAAATTTCATCTCTTCTGGTATCCGCCTTTATGTAGTAGTTCATCTTTCCTCGCCTATGCCATCATCTTTTTTTTTTTAACCCTACCATATCTCAGTTTCTCAACAGTTTGAGCAAATAATTTTTTGTGAACAAATCAGGTTGACAGTGTTGCTGCTAATTTCAAGACACAAAAGCCCGGAGCAAAAAGACAGAATGCCATAGGCGAAGGCCTGGGCATGACTGAGTGAACAGGGTATGAAATGAGAGGGGATTAATGATTGGCTAATGGAAATATGGAGGGGAGGGGAGAAGGCTAGATAAAAGGGAGTCCCCGCCCCTCTGAGTTAACACAGCGCAGGGGAAAGTTTCCAGCAGCATGTCAGCTAGCAGCAGCATGTCTTCTGTAGACAAACTGAAAGTTTCCAGCAGCATGTCAGCTAGCAGCAGCATGTCTTCTGTAGACAAACTGAAAGTTTCCAGCAGCATATCAGCTAGCAGCAGCATGTCTTCTGTAGACAAACTTCTGGCCCAGTTTTGGGCAGAGGCTGCGACACGGGGCAAGGATTGGCTCCAGGAGACCCTGGGGCCGATGCTTTCTACTCCGGTCGGATCGCAAGGTACCGCGGGGAGAGAGGCTGGGCGAGCTCGGAGGTCCAGGCCCCCGGAGCGCTTCTCACCAGGCCCCTCACCTAGAGCTCAGCGGCAGGTTGGGAGTCCCCCTAGGGCCCCTTCGGGCCCCCCGGCCAAGCGCGCTGCATTGCCCAGGGTGGGGGGTACCGGAAGGAATCCCCCTCAGATTCGGAGCTCGGCGGGGGGCCGCATCGGGAGTTCCGGAGCGGCCGACAGTCCCGCGCGGCGCGTGGAGTCAGAACAGGCGGGCTCCTGCGTGGGTTATCGGTGGCCGCGGTGTCCAGGCATCCCCCCCTCGGCCGGACATCTGGTGCAGGAGGCTGAGCGAGGTGTGGAGCCAGTGAGGGATGACGGCGGTGCGGGTGAGCTGAGACAGCGTGGAGGCAAGTCGGCTAAAAAATCGGCGTGCGGGTCAGGTGCGCGGAGGTGGGACCGATCGGGTCCTGGCCCCTCGGCTTCCAGGGACAAGTCACCTGATGAGCTGTCGTCCGGTGGTGAGCAGCAGGCTGGTATGCTGTCAGAGAGGGAGGTTGCCAGCTCGGAGGAAGATCGGAGACCCGGACGGTCGGTGGCAGCTTAGGATTCGAGTGGATCGGCTGGTGGGATTTCTTCCAGGCAGCCCGGTAAGTCCCTTTTAATTGATTATCTGGGAGCCATGCTAGGAATGGTGGCCAGGTGGTTAGGCCTGCTGCGGGTGTGGGTCTAGCGGTACAAGTGTTGGGTCAAGATGATGGGCAGACAGGGGGGGGTACGTCCCCGGATGGGGGAGGTGCTTGGATGGATAGGCTGCAGGGGTTTCTTGCGGGCATCAAGTCCTTGGTCAGCCAATTTGAGAAGGGGGATGGCGGGGGAGTCAGCCCAGCTGCGGCGTGGGTTCCGCCGACAGGGACGGTGGGGCCGGCGGCTGCGGTGGGGGCACCAGTTTTACCTGCGGGGAATACCGGTGTGGGTGAAGCCGCAGGGGTGGTTGCTGTAGCTTTAGCCACAAAGGAGGGTAGTGCGGTGGAGCAGGCAGCAAGGCAGGACATTATTAGGTTGGATGATGCTGCAAAATGTGAGATGTATGTGTGTTATGAGGCACCGCTGGGATCTCACCTGAAACCTGAAGTGAGGGAAAAGATATGGAAGGGTGAGTATGTGGAGATGTTCTCACTTCTGCCATTGGAGAAGTTTAACCTGGACAGGGTAAAACCGGATGATTCAAAAAAGGAGGATGAGGAAAAGAGGAGGTATAGGCTGATCCCTCGGACGTTTGCAAACTGGTTGCAAGCGTTCTCTATAATGGCTAATGTCATAGGTCAAAAGAACCCGGAGCATTGTTCAGCGCTATTTGGATATCAGGACTCTATTGGGGAGGCATACAGAGTGTATGGGGGCACGGGGTGGCTCAGATAAGATGAACAATTCAGGCAGAGGAGGGCGGTGAGGCCAGATCTGTGGTGGGATAATAAGGACATCAGCTTATGGATGCGGTTGATGACTGCGCCGAGGGCGTCTAGTCAGTTTTTTTCAGGGGGGGCCGGTGGAACCTTTTCCCCAGGACAATCGGCCGGGAAACAAAAAGGGGTGTGCTGGCAATATAATGAGGGCTCCTGCAAGTTTGGGGGGTCCTGTCGATTCAAGCATGAGTGCTCCGGTTGCGGTGGCTCCCATACACAGGCTAGATGCTTTAAGCGAGGTAAGGGTCGGGCCGGGGATGCTGGGCAAAAAGGGAGGACTCCGGTGATGGTGGAAAGAATGCGGCTGTTTCTCGGTAGGTATCCGGACAAGGGGGCGGCAAGGTTGTTGGAGCAAGGGTTTTCAGAAGGGTTTCGCATTCCGTGTTCCTTGCAGGTTATTCCCCCGATCGCGCGCAATCTGCGATCGGCCTTGCAGCAGCCTGCGGTGGTCGCAGAAAAGCTGCGCAAGGAGGTTGCTTTGGGCCGGATGGGTGGTCCTTTCCAGTCCCCTCCCCTGGAGAACTTGGTGGTCTCCCCGCTCGGGGTGGTACCCAAGAGGGAGCCCAACAAGTTCCGCCTCATTCAATATCACCACCTGTCTTTCCCGAAGGGCAGGTCGGTCAATGACGCGATTGATCCGGAAGCATGTACAGTCAGTTACACTTCCTTTGATGCTGCGGTAGGATGGGTCGACGATATGGCCAGGGGGCGCTGATGGCAAAAACCAACATAGAGGCGGCTTTTAGATTGTTGCTGGTTCACCCGGATAGTTTTCACCTCCTGGGATGTCAGTGGGACAATGAGTTCTATGTGGATAAGTGCTTGCCTATGGGATGCTCCATATCGTGCGCATTGTTCGAACAGTTCAGCTCGTTTGTGGAATGGGTGGTCAGGGATGTGTCAGGGGTGAATTCAATCATTCACTACTTGGACGATTTCCTTTGCGTGGGTCCGGCCTCATCCAGAATCTGCTCTGTGCTCCTGGCCACATTGGAGCACATTGCAGAGCGGTTTGGGATACCATTGGCACCTGACAAAACGGAGGGACCTCGCACGGTTATCACGTTTTTGGGCATTGTCCTGGACTCGGAGGCTATGGAGTGCCGCCTACCATTGGACAAATTGGAGTCACTCAAGACTGAGCTGAAGGTCATGATGGGGGTAAGGAAGGTGCAGCTTAGGGTGTTACAGTCGCTACTGGGAAAGCTCAATTTTGCGTGTCGCATTCTGCCAATGGGCAGGGTGTTTTGTAGACGGCTGTCGGCTAGCACGGCTGAGGTACGGTCCCCCACGCACTTTGTGAGTTTGGGTAGAGAACACAAGGCGGACTTGCGGGTTTGGCATTCATTCCTGGAGTCTTTCAATGGGAGAGCGTTATGGATGTCTGGCCCTATTAGCAATTTTGATTTAGAACTATACACAGATGCGGCTGGGGGGTCTGGTTTTGGGGCTTTCTTTCAGGGTAGGTGGAGTGCGGGCCCATGGCCGCAGTCTTGGATTGAGGCTGGTTTCACCAAGAATTTGATTCCTGTTGGAACTGTTCCCGGTGGTGCTGGCGGTGGAGTTGTGGGGGGCGTGTTTCAGGGATCTGAAAGTGCGTTTTCATGGGGATAACCTGGGGGTAGTACAAGTCATCAACAGGGTGTCGGCATCCTCCCTCCCGGTGGTGCGGCTGCTGCGCCATCTGGTGTTGAGATGCTTGCAGCTCAATGTGTTTGTATATGCTGTGCACCTTCCGGGGGTGGACAATGTCATAGCTGATGCGCTGTCTCGCTTTCAGTGGGACAGGTTCCGAGAGTTGGCACCGGAGGCGGAGCAACGTGGGGTCCCTTGTCCAGGCTGGCTGTGGAAGATTCCGTTGGAATAGTGTCAGGTTGGATCAGAAAATCGGTAAGTACAGGCACATGGGTGGCGTATGAGAAGGTGTGGCTGGAATGGAAAGAGATGGTTCGTGAAGCTGGAGCTGACACGGTGGGTCCCAATGTCAGGTTATTGGTGCTGTATTTCCTGGCTAGGAACATGGAGGCCCGCGTGTCCAGGTCCAGTTTGGGTAAGAAGATGGCAGGATTGGCCTTTCTGTTCAAATGGCAGGGTTGTCCTGATTTTACAAAAGATTTTTGGGTGCGTCAGGCACTCAAGGGATACGGTCGGGGGGGCTCAGAAACCGGATGGCAGGCGACCTGTATCGTTTACTCTATTGGGCGGGATCATGGGGCAGTTGCAGGGCCTATGTTCATCCCCATACGAAGTTCAGTTGTTCACAGTGGCATTCTCACTGGCATTCTTTGGAGCATTCAGGATAGGTGATTTGGTTAGCCCGTCCAGAACAGTGCACGGGGGATTGCGGGCTAGCGAGGTGGGCTGGTCGGAGCAAGGGGTGTCTCTGGTACTGAGGAGGTCTAAGACAGACCAGATGGGCAGAGGTAAGTTGGTCCAGGTCTTTTCGGTCCCGGGTTCCCTGTTGTGCCCGGTAAAGGCTGTTAAAGGGTACTTGGAGGTTCGCCCGTCCTGTGAGGGTTTCTTTTTTGGTACACGAGGACGGGATCCCACTTTCCAGGTATCAGTTTATTGCGGTGTTCCAGAGGTCCCTTCATGCTTTGGTACTCTGGGAAAAAGAGTTTTCCTCGCACTCGTTTAGGATAGGGGCAGCTACGGAGGCGGCCAGATGTGGGATGGATGACGAGGCGGTTAAGAAGATAGGCCGGTGGGAATCCAGGAGGTTCCAGTCATACGTACGCCCGCAGCTAATGGTGGGTCTGGAATAATGTGGGTATACAAGCCATGGGGTGTTGTTAGGTGTTGTTTGGGGTTCTTTTCGGGATGCTGTGTGTATATGTAATTATGTATAAGGAAGCTGGGAGATTCTCATGGGGGATTTTGTTCTTATTTCACTTACAGGTCAAATGCAGGCGTTGGTCTGGATACTGGGTCGGCAGTTGGGATTCCCAAGACCGTAGGCGTGTGTCCGCTGGCTGGGAGTTCCAGGAATGTTATGGAGTAAGATGGTTCCGGAGGTGCACCGTTTTGCTCGTTTGGACAGGCCACCTGACGTTTTGGTACTGCACGTAGGTGGCAATGACCTGGGCGTTAGGTCCATGTTAGAAGTTCTAAAAGATATGAAATTTGATTTAATTCGGCTCAGGATGTCATTCTCGGACATGATCATTGTCTGGTCAGACATGGTGGCAAGGTCAGAGTGGAGGGGAACGAGGTCCGTGGATGGCATTAATAGGGCTAGGAGAAAAATTAACCGGTACATGGGCAGGTTTGTGGTACGGAATGGGGGGTTGGTGGTTCGTCATTTCGAACTGGAGGTGGATACATGGCGGTATCTACGGAGGGATGGGGTCCACCTGAACGATGTGGGGACTGACTTATGGACTTTGGGTTTGCAGGATGGGATCCAACGAGCCCTTAGGGTTTGGAGGGGCACCAAAGGGTAAAGGTGTTTTC
Source organism: Rana muscosa (assembly GCA_029206835.1). Classification (NCBI taxonomy): domain Eukaryota; kingdom Metazoa; phylum Chordata; class Amphibia; order Anura; family Ranidae; genus Rana; species Rana muscosa. The sequence continues at coordinate 458,278,722 of CM055116.1, read as the reverse complement.
CCTTGGGTGCTGTGGTGGGTGTTTGGTCTTTGCGGGAGAAGGAAGTACCTCAAAAAAGCAAGTGGTCAGGACCTATCGGTGGTATGGGTTCTGAGGGTGGATTACAGCTAACAGGAGTTTAGCTGGATGAGTTGGATAATGGGGGCACTGCGGTCAGTGGTCGTCTCTGAGTAGCTGATCGGCTTGAGGCCTATGACCATTTTTAAGGTACCGCAGTGTCACATGGTAATACGATATTAGCACAGGTGTGCGCAGCCTATTGCATTAGGGTGTGCACCCCAAAGCTCAAACACACACTACAGATCACTTACGATGTTCATTCAGAAAGGGAAGGGGCCAGTAAATTACATATTTACCGGCTCCTTCCCCCACTCATCCTAAAGCATCCCCACAGCAACAGACGGCAGAAGGGGAGAGGAGGGAAGCCGGAGGCGATGTGGGGGGGAAGGAGGGGGGAACCAGGATAGTAGGGAAAATCTGTGCTACACAGGGTTATTAGGGTGTGCCTGGGCACACCTGGCACACCCTGTGCGCATGCCTATGGATATTAGTATGGTGACTAATATCGGGTTAATATGATTATGGTAATTTTGAGGTTCCTGCAAAGACCAACACTAGGAGGCAATATTTCGGATATGTTCTGGGTTTATGTGTTTTGATGGTTAAAGTTTTTGATAACTGATGGAAAAGTAAAAAAAAAATAAAGGAGGCTGCTACGGCCATGTTTTACTCCAAACATCAATTTGTGGTCTCTTGATTAAGTATAAGTAAGGTATGGGGGTAGAATGTGGTGGGCAGACCTGTAATACATCGGTTATACAATAGTCAAGAAGAGCCCGGAGCAAAAAGACAGAATGTCATAGGCGAAGCGCTGGGTATGACTGAGTGAACAGGGTATGAAATGAGAGGGGATTAATGATTGGCTAATGGAAATATGGAGGGGAGGGGAGAAGGCTAGATAAAAGGGAGTCCCCGCCCCTCTGAGTTAACACAGCGCAGGGGAAAGTTTCCCACCCACCCTCCCTAATGTGGAATAGTTGGAAGGATGAATTTTTAATTTGGGTCAAAGTATGGTTTTTTCTGTTGTCTATTTTTTCTTTACAGGTGGTAGGATTGTCGTGGCAGTGGCGGGTGTTTGGTCTTTGCGGGAGAAGGAAGTACCTCAAAAAAGAAAGTGGTCAGGAGCTATCGGTGGTATGGGTTCTGAGGGTGGATTCCAGCTAACAGGAGTTTAGCTGGATGAGTTGGATAATGGGGGCACTGCGGTCAGTGGTCGTCTCTGAGTAGCTGATCGGCTTGAGGCCTATGACCATTTTTAAGGTACCGCAGTGTCACGTGGTAATACGATATTAGTATGGTGACTAATATCGGGTTAATATGATTATGGTAATTTTGAGGTTCCTGCAAAGACCAACACTAGGAGGCAATATTTCGGATATGCTCTGGGTTTATGTGTTTTGATGGTTAAAGTTTTTGATAACTGATGGAACAGTTAAAAAAAATAAAGGAGGCTGCTACGGCCATGTTTTACTCCAAACATCAATGTGTGGTCTCTTGATTAAGTATAAGTAAGGTATGGGGGTAGAATGTGGTGGGCAGACCTGTAATACATTGGTTATACAATAGTCAAGTGATTCAGCATTTTTTGGCCTGCAAAAGAAAGTGCTTTTTTATACAAAGAGAAACAATTCCAAACATACTGAAAAAAAGATTTTGGGCCTCCATACATCTTAAATCACTACCCCTTCTGTTAATCTTTTACAGCTATACAGCTATACAGGGACACCAGGAAAACTTGGTGGGATTTGTGGTTCAACAGGACAAAACAGGTACTTGTGGGAAACACTGACACTTGCAGTGAAGTGAGGGCTTATGGACAATTATGCCGCGTACACACGGTCGGAAATTCCGCCAGCAAAAGTCCGATGTGAGCTTTTGGTCGGAAGTTCCGACCGTGTGTATGCTCCATCGGACTTTTGCTGTCGGAATTTCCACCAGCAAAAGATTGAGAGCAGGTTCTCAATTTTTCCGACGGGAAAAATTCCGATCAGAAATTCTGATTGTCTGTAGCAATTCCGACGCGCAAAATTCCGACTGGAATGGCAAATCCAGTATATATGAGAAAAGAAAAAGGGGTTCCCGTGGGTGGACTTTTAAGGCACTAATAGTATTAATTCCAAATATATGGGATATTGAAGTAAAAAATAATTTTTATTCACAATTATACATATTTATCAAAAAATGAAATATTAAATTAAAATATACAGTTCCAAAGATTGTCACTATATAGGTAAATACATGAAAACCTTCTTTACACCCGACGCATTTCGGGGTAACCTTCTTCAGGGGTGTGTAGAGAAGGACAATTAGTTCATGTATTATAAATGTAGTAGAAGTATGATGAATATTTCATTGGATGCGATTTTTTAAAATCATTGAAAATATAAACAGCACGCTGGGTTCTGTCAATGAGGTTGCCAGTCAAGCAAGAAGTGGGTATCAGAATATACAATTAATGCAGGTTTGAGAAGGACATTTATAAGGAACAGGTGTTTATCCCGTTAGGGAAAAATTATTCCAAAGATCAAAAAGCTGGTGGATCAACCAGAAGAGATATACTGGGACTGGGATAGAGGTCCCTGAGTATATGAGATCCGTAAAAGACCTAATAATGTCCGCTGTCAAACAGTACACCGTATTATTGACAGAGTCAACCTCACACCATGACAATCCTTAAGAAGGTTACCCCAAAAGGCGTCAGGTGTAAAGAAGGTTTTCATGTATTTACTGTACCTATATGGTGACAATCTTTGGAACTGTATATTTAAATTTAATATAAAAATTTTTGATAAATATGTATAATTGTGAATAAAAAAATGTTTTTACTTCAATATCCCGTATATTTGGAATTAATACTATTAGTGCCTTAAAAGTCCACCCAGGGGAACCCCCTTTTTCTTTGCTCGGAAACAATTTGACGCATGCTCGGAAGCATTGAACTTCATTTTCTCGGCTTGTCGTAGTGTTGTACGTCACCGCGTTCTTGACGGTCGAAAGTTCAGAGAACTTTTGTGTGACCGTGTGTATGCAAGCCAAGCTTGAGCGGAGTTCAGACGGAAAATCCGATCGTGTGTACGGGGCATTAGAAACTCAATTAAAATAATAATTTTATTGTTGTAGTTCCAGTCAAAGTCCACATACCAGTATTGTAGCTGAGATAAGGTAAATCCGGAAATATGCAGTAGGAATTTTCCTAATGCACAGTTTAACAATTGCCCAGCATGTTCCTTCTACCCTACTTAAAATTAGCTAACTGATGCAGCAATTCACACACCTCACCTGAACACACGCTAAAGTTGTGCAATAAATGAGAAAATTCCCCCATCCCCACATTTTAGGTGAGTGAAGGAATCCTCCCTGCTATGCGATTGTATTCTGACAGTAGGATCCTCCCCTATCAGAACACACTGATCGGTGCTTCAGCCGATTGGCTGCATGCGCTGATCTAAAACAAATTTTCCAGCAGTTCCGTTTGAGAGAAGTTGATCACTAAATCTACTCCTCGAGAACAGGAATGGCCATAGATGGATTGAAATTCCACTGGCCCCTGCTGAACGGACCGAATTTCAAACCATCTGTAGCCAGCTTTAGCCCAACTGAAATTTTGCATCAGCCCATTGATAGGGATGAGCCAAAACCCCCCGTTTGGTTCGCACCAGAACCTTCGAACGGACCGAACGATCGCACGAACTTTAGAACCCTATTAAATACAATGGACGCAAATGTTCGAAATCTAAAGTGCGATATATAATGCCTAATATGCATGTTATTGTCCTAAAAATGGTTTGGGGACACGGGTCCTGCCCGAGGGGACATATATCAATGTAAAAATAATCTTTTAAAACAGTCGTTTTTTCGGGAGCAGTGAATTTAATGATGCATAAAGTGAAAAAAAAAAGTGAAATATTCCTTTAAATATCGTACCTGGGGGGGTGTCTATAGTATGCCTGTGAAGTGGCACGTGTTTCCCGTGTTTAGAACTGTCCCTGCACAAAATTACATTTCTAAAGGGAAAAAAGCCATTTAAAACTGCTTGCGGCTTTAATGTAATGTCTGGTCCCGGCAATATGGATGAAAATCATTGAGAAAAATGGCATGGCTACCCCATCACCCCCCCCCCCCCCGCACACCCTACCCCAGCCCATTACCAGCCCTTTGGGTCTTGTATGGATATTAAGGAGAACCCTGCACCTAAAATAAAAAAAGGCCCTATATACTCTGAACAGCAGTATACAGGCGGTGCAAAAAAGACAGGGACTGTAGGTTTGTTCTTAAGTAGAATCTGTTTGTAATTTGGAACAGGTACATTTTTTAAGTGTAGCTTTAGCCAAAAAATCTATTTTTAAGCTTTTTGGAGAACATAGGGAAGGGTTATCACCCCTGTAACATTTGTTTTGCTGTCTGTGCACCTGTTCACAACATTTCACCTCACTTTCCATCCCAATGACAAATGTTTTTGGAAAATTTGGGTTTTTTATTGAAACAAGGTTTGGTGATAAAGCATCAGTGGAGAGGAGACACCTTTTTCACATATTAACTCTTACAGGAGAGAATTTGCCTTCCTAGGGGTAGATTTCCTCTCACTTCCTGTTGTCTCCTTCCGTTTGCAAGTAGGAGTCGTTTGTAAGTAGGGATGAGCCGAACACCCCCCGGTTCGGTTCGCACCAGAACCTTCGAACGGACCGAAAGTTTGCGCGAACGTTAGAACCCTATTAAATACAATGGACGCGAACGTTCGAAATCTAAAGTGCTAATTATAACGACTAATATGCATGTTATTGTCCTAAAAAGGGTTTGGGGACCCGGGTTCTGCCCCAGGGGACATGTATCAATGCAAAACGAAGTTTTAAAAACGGCTGTTTTTCGGGAGCAGTCATTTTAATGATGCATAAAGTGAAAAAAAAAGTGAAATATTCCTTTAAATATCGTACCTGGGGGGTGTCTAAAGTATGCCTGTGAAGTGGCATGTGTTTCCCGTGTTTAGAACTGTCCCTGCACAAAATGACATTTGTAAAGAAAAAAAAGCCATTTAAAACTGCTTGCGGCTTTAATGTAATGTCTGGTCCGGTAATATGGATGAAAATCTTTGTGAAAAATGGCATGGCTACCCCATCACCCCACCCCAGCCCATTACCAGCCCCTTTGGGTCTTTTATGGATATTAAGGAGAACCCCGCACCCAAAATAAAAAAAGGCCCTATATACTCTGAACAGCAGTATACAGGCGGTGCAAACAAGACAGGGACTGTAGGTTTGTTCTTAAGTTGAATCTGTAATTTTGAACAGGTACATTGTTTAAGTGTAGCTCCAGTCAACAAATCTATTTTTAAGCTTTTTGGAAAACACAGGGAAGGGTTATCATCCTGTAACATTTGTTTTGCTGTCTGTGCACCTGTTCAGAACATTTCACCTCACTGTCCGTCCCAATGACAAATGTTTTTGAAAAGTGGGGGTTTTATTGAAACAAGGATTGGTGATAAAGCATCAGTAGAGAGGAGACACATTTTTCCCATATTAACTCTTACAGGAGAGAATTTCCCTTCCTAGGGGTAGATTTCCTCTCACTTCCTGTTGTCTCCTTCCGTTTGCAAGTAGGAGTTGTTTGTAAGTTGGATGTTTGAAAGTAGGGGCCTGCCGTATATACTCTGCTGAAATTTGTCCCTTACATGTTGGTGTTGTCACAACACTGTGAGCCCTCACAGTTACTCTTGGTGGGCGCTGGAACGCCCTGCTGTGAACTATTATATCAGGAATTGTAATTGCATGCCATTGTTGAACAGTGGTAGGAAAAATTGGGCCTTTGGTGGTGGTGCTGGTGCTACAACACTGTCAGCCCTCACAGTTACTCTTGGTGGGCGCATGAATGGGCCCTACTGTAAATTATTAGATCAAGAAATGTAATTGCATGCCCCCGTTGAAGAGGGGCAGAAAAATTGAGCCTTTGGTGGTGGTGGTGGTGGTGTTGCCACAACACTGTAAGCCCTCACAGTTACTCTTGGTGGGCGCAGGAATGGGCCCTGCTGTGAATTATTAGATCAAGAATTGTAATTACATGCCCCTGTTGAACAGGAGCAGAAAAATTGGGCCTTAGGCACTGGTGCCACAACACTGCAACCCCTCACAGATACTGTACTTGGAGCACAGCAATGAGCCCTGTTGCAAAGTATTGCATCAAAAATTTTTATTACACGCCCCTGTTAAACAGGGGCTGAAAAATTGGGCCTTAAGCACTGGTGCTGGTGCCACAAAACTGAAACCTCTCCCAGATACTCTAGTTGGAGTGCAGGAATGAGCCCTGCTGCAAAGCATTGCATAAAAAATTGTAATTACATGCCCCTGTTATACAGGGGCTGAAAAATTGGGCCTTAGCTACTGGTGGCGGCACCCAGAAACAAAAATGTTCTTCCAAGCTATCATCATGAATCGGATCATTGAGGAGGAGGAGGATAGTCAGTCAACATAACAGGACAGTCACTCAGCATCAGCATAGGCAGTCTTGAAGGGATGTGACATTTCAAAATAAATTATTCTGTCATATCAGCTTTAGGTGCTTCGTAGCTGGTGGTGATCCAAGACTGGTTCATCTTTATGAAGGTCAGTCGATCAACCGAGTCGGTGGACAGGCGCACCCTGTGATCCGTGACAAAGCCTCCAGCAGCACTGAATGTGCGTTCCGAAAGAACGCTGGATGCAGGACAGGCCAGTAGCTCAATTGCATACTGTGCAAGCTCTGGCCAGTGATCCATCCTCAAGGCCCAGTAAGCCAGAGGATTTTCGGTGGGAAAGGTGTCCAAGTCTGACCTTGTCCAAAGGTATTCCTGCACCATGTATATCAGATGCTGGCGATGGTTGCTGGAACCGATCATACCTTGGGGCTGCGGACTAAAAAATTGTCTGAACGCATCGGTCAGACGGCCACCTTCTCCACCGCTCCTTCTACTACTGACCGAAGCCTCAGCAACTCGTTGTCCAGGACCAGGAGTTTGTAACCTCCCAGTCTCTGGGAACGCATTGCACAGACCTTTCTGCAAGGCCTCCCGGAGTTGTCTCATCCTCTGCTCCCTCTGCGTCGGCAAGATAAGGTCCGCAACCTTACCCTTGTACCGTGGATCAAGGAGAGTGGCCAGCCAGTAATGGTCCCTCTCCTTGATCCGAAGAATACGAGGATCCTTCCGCAGACTTTGCAGGATCAGGGAGGCCATGCAGCGTAGGTTAGCTGAGGCATTCGGTCCGGAGTCCTCTGGGTCACTAAGGACGACATGATCCGCAGCCACCTCCTCCCAGCCACGTACAAGTCCACGGGTTTGTTGGGACTGTAAATCATCCCTAAAAGACTGCTGCTGTTGATGCTGAGTGCCATGCTCCACCTCCATGCTGACACAATCCTCCTCCTCCTCCTCTTCCTGTGTGATGGGTGGGACATAAGGAACACTGTCTGGGTAAAGGGGGCCTTGAGAGGCAAGGAAGTCCTCCTCTTCCTGCCTCTGTTCTGCCTCAAGTGCCCTGTCCATTATTCAACGCAGCGTATGCTCCAACAGGTGGACAAGAGGTACAGTGTCACTGATGCATGCACTGTCACTGCTCACCATCCTCGTGGCCTCCTCAAATGGTGCCAGGACAGTGCATGCATCCCTGATCATGCCCCACTGGCATGGTGAAAAAAACCGAGCTCCCCTGACCCTGTCCTGGTGCCGTAGTCGCACAGGTACTCATTGATGGCCCTCTGCTGCGTGTGCAGCTGCTGCAGCATGGCCAACGTTGAGTTCCACCTGGTGGGCATGTCACATATAAGGCGGTTCTTGGGCAGGTTCAACTCCTTTTTCAGCTCAGCCAGCCGAGCACTGGCATTATATGATCTGCGGAAATGCACACAGACTTTCCTGGCCTACCTCAGGACATCCTGTAAGCCTGGGTACCTGCCCAAGGACCACTGCACCACCAGGTTAAGGACGTGAGCCACACAGGGCACATGGGTCAGTTGTCCCTGTCGGAGGGCGGAGAGGAGGTTGGTGCCATTGTGGCAAACCACCATTCCTGGCTTAAGCTGGTGTGGCATCAACCACCTCTCGGCCTGCCCCTGCAGAGCTGACAGAACCTCTGCCCCAGTGTGGCTCCTGTCCCCCAAACACACCAGCGCAAGCACGGCATGGCATCTTTTTTCCTGCGTACTTGCGTAGTCTCTTGAACGCCTACGGAGCACCGATGGTTCCGAGGACAAAGCACAGGAAGAGGCCATGGAGGAAGAAGAAGAGGAGGGGGTGGAGGAGAGAGGTGTGTCACAACCAGTAGTAGCATTTTAGAGGCGTGGCGGCGGAACAACCTCCAACACTACTGCACCTTGTCCTGCATCCTTCCCAGCTGCCAAAAGAGTGACCCAATGGGCCGTAAAAGAAAGGTAACGTCACTGTCCATGCCTGCTGGACCATGAGTCAGCGGTAATATGCACTGTAACGGCACCCCAAGTCTGAAAAGGGGTTAACGCAGTTTTTAGGATATTCCCTCTCCTGGACACACATTCGCTACCGATCCTCCACAGTCAGGCGACCACTTCCCATAGGATTAATCCTTCCAAAGTACGAGACAAACGCTCTGTATCTTTCCAAAATAGACTGACTCTTTATTGAGAAAGCACAGGTCTTTTTATACACTCAACGAATACTGCATTAATCTAAAATGAACAATGGTCCAACTCCACCCACAACATAACGAGGCCCAATACACATTATTTTGACATCTCTTAGAAGACAACAGGTTAGCTAATCCCCTTTCAGTTTAAATGATTATGCATGACCCTTTGTGTTTCCCAGCCTGTCTGGCTGCCAGAGTACAAGACCTATAATTACAGGCTTAACTCCCACAAGCCACAATAGACAATAGAATGTAATCACACCCTACCTCATCACAGCAATGATTACACAACCGCCCACACACAGTATACAGACCATATCTATCCTGTATATACAGCATTTAATATGGCTATCACAGATCATGGTGGGGTTCTCATTCACCCTGTGCCCCAAGTGACCCCTGTCACACATCTCCCCTTTCGGCAGGAGACTAACATAGGAGGAGACCCCAGACGGGTTGATTCCAAAGTTAGTCCATAGTTCCATTCTTCTAATGTCTGAACAACCCATCAACATTGCACTAGGAGCCAGGGAGGACGTCTGTTTGCCGGGACAACCCATCAGCATTGCCATTTTGCTTACCGGGTCGGTAGCTGATGGTGAAGTTGTAAGGTTGTAGGGCTAAGCTCCACTGCAGCAACCTGCCGTTGTCTCCTGAGACCCGATTAAGCCAGACCAATGGGTTGTGGTCGGTGACCAGTGAAAATTCCTGTCCGTACAAGTAAGGGTTCAACTTTTTAAGGGCCCAGACCAGGGCCAAACACTCCTTATCCACTGCCGCATAGCTCACTTCCCGGGGTAATAACTTTCTACTCAGGTATGCGACAGGGTGTTCTCCTCCATCCTCCCCAACTTGGCTCAGCACAGCCCCCAGTCCAAACATGGAAGCATCTGTGTGGACAAGAAAACGTTTGATAGGTGCTGGGGCAGCCAAGACAGGGGCATTTACAAGTGCTTGCTTGAGGGCTAGAAACGCGGTTTCACAAGCTGGAGACCACAGGACCTGCCTGGGTAAATTCTTTTTCGTCAGGTCCGTCAAGGATTTGGCGATAGCACTATAATTAGGGACAAAACGTCGGTAGTACCCTGCAGTCCCCAGGAAGGCTAATACCTGGGTCTTAGTACGGGGCGTGGGCCAGTTAGCTACGGCCTCTACCTTGGCTGGCTCTGGTTTCTGGTTACCACACCCCACTCGGTGTCCCAGGTACTGCACCTCTGCCATACCTAGATGGCACTTGTCTGGTTTCAAGGTCAGGCCTGCGGCCCGAATTTTGTCCAGAACCACCCCTACGTGAACCAGGTGCTCCTCCCAAGACCCACTGTAGATCGCAATGTCATCCAGGTATGCACATGCAAAATCCTGGAAGCCATCGAGGAGCCTAGCCACCATACGTTGGAAGGTGGCCGGGGCATTCTTCATCCCAAATGGCATGACCATAGACTGGTACAGGCCAAATGGGGTAACAAATGCCGACTTGGGGATAGCATCCTCGGCCAGGGGGATCTGCCAATAACCTTTACACAGGTCTATTGTAGTTAAATAATGTCCCCTGGCTATACGATCTAGCAGTTTGTCTACCCTGGGCATCGGGTAGGCATCGGTGGTGGTCTTCTCATTTAGTCGCCTGTAGTCCACGCAGAACCGGGTAGTTCCGTCTTTCTTAGGCACCAGGACTACAGGCGAGGCCCAAGGGCTGTCAGAAGGCTCAATGACTCCTAAATGAATCATCTCCTTCCGCATTTCTTCTCGGACTGCTTCAGGGATATGGTAGGGGGGCTGTCGAAGGGGTGCTTGTCCAGGGGTCTCTACCTTATGCACAGCCAGGGTCGTATAGCCCGGTTTTTGGGAGAACGTCGCCTATTTCTCCCACAGAAGCCGCTTAGCCTGTTCCTTCTTTGTGGGGCTTAACCGGTCTCCTAGCTGTACAAGGCTAATGAGGTCAGTCTGGGGCTTTCTCTCTAGTAAGTCAGGGAGGGGTAAACCTTCTGGGTCGTCCGCAGCAGGAGCACATACTGCAGCAACATCCTCCTGCCGTTCCTGATACTCCTTCAGCATGTTCACATGAAAGGTTTGCTGGATTCTTTCATCTACACAGCTGGCAATAACATAGGTAGTATCACATACCTGGGCTACTACTTTATACGGGCCCTGCCAAGATGCCTGCATCTTGTTGGTCTTCACAGGCTTGAGCACTAAGACCTTCTGCCCCACCTGGAAGATACGCTGTCGGGCCCCCCGATCGTACCATCTCTTCTGTCTTCCCTGGGCCGCCTGGAGATTCTCCCTTACCATCAGAGACAGTTGCTCCATGCGGTCCCTGAGTTCCAGAACGTAGGGCACTATGGGGGTCCCTTCTTGCTCTGTTTCTCCCTCCCAGTGTCCTCTGATGAGATCGAGGGGTCCACGGACCCTTCTCCCATAGAGCAACTCGAAGGGCGAGAACCCAGTAGATTCCTGGGGTACCTCTCTGTACGCAAATAACAGGTGAGGCAGGAATCTCTCCCAGTCTCTGTAAGCATCCGAAAAGGTCCTCAGCATTTGCTTGAGGGTCCCGTTAAAGCGTTCGCAGAGACCATTAGTCTGGGGGTGGTAAGGTGAGCTCAGCAAGGGCTTAATATTGCACACCTTCCACAACTGCTGGGTGAGCACAGCGGTAAACTGGGTTCCCTGGTCAGAGAGAATCTCCTTAGGGAACCCCACTCTGGTAAAAATCTTAACCAGGGCATCAGCTACTGTCTCTACTTCAATGTTAGACATAGCTCCTGCCTCTGGGTAACGGGTGGCATAGTCCACCACGGTGAGAATATACTTCTTCCCGGATAGACTAGGCCTGGCCAGGGGACCCACAATGTTAACGGCTATGCGGTAAAAAGGCTCCCCAATAATAGGCATGGACATGAGTTTAGCCTTAGGGTGGTCCCCCTCTTACCTATCCGTTGACATGTGTCACTCGTTTTGCAGTATTGTCGCACATCCTGGCTGAAATTGGGCCAGAAGAAATTCTGTGTAATCCTATGGGCCATGCGATGGAACCCTAGATGTCCTGCTAGCGGCACATCATGCCCGATTCGCAGAATCTCCAGCTGGTATTTCTTAGGTACCACCAGTTGTCGTTTCTGTGAAGGGGCCTTACTTCTCTGAGATGGCTTAGGGATCCTGTACAGTCTATCCCCCACCCATTCAAAAAGCTCCCCATCTATTCCCCTTTCCTGAGTATCTGCCTTAGCCCTATACTTGTGTAAGGTGGGGCCCTCCCGAGTTTCCCTCCCGAATGCTTCTGGGGTATCCCAGCCTAGGAGCGCCTGATCTAAGGTACGTGTCGGGGAAGATAGTCTCACCTGGGTCTCAGCAGCAAGTGGGCCGATTCCAGCAGTATGTGTCTGGGCACGGGTAGTCACAGGGTTGACTTCATCGGGGCCCATCGGGGCGTAAGCAGAAAGGAGGGGGGCCAAATCATTCCCCAGTAGTACATCCGCTGGCAAATCCTTCATCACCCCCACATTCACGTGTCCCGAACCAACCCCCCAATCCAGGTGAACACGGGCAACGGGTAGCCGGAAGATGGTACCTCCCGCTACTCTTACGGCTACAGTGTCTCCGGTGTGTTGGCTCTCTGGGATGAGGTTCTTCTGTAGTAGGGTCATGGTAGCGCCACTATCACGTAAGCCATTGGCTACCGTTCCATTAACCCGGACAGTCTGCCTGTGTTGTTGCCGGTTGTCCCGGTTAGCTGCTTGTATTGGATCAGCCTCGTGCAGGACGCCCCAATGTTCTTCCTCCTCAACGCAGTGGGCCACAGGCATGGGTGTGCGGGGGCTCCCCCTTGCTGGCTGTCTCCATGACTGGGACTGGATGGCTGGATTCAACGGACAGTCTGGCTTTTTGTGCCCTAGCTGTTTACATCCGAAACACCTGATGGGTTGTGTGTAGTCCTGGGAGTTGACCCTGGGCTGCTGAGGATAAGTGGCCGCTGGGGTTGGTGCTGAAGTTGTGTTAGAGGCTGATAAACTGGGCCGAGATAGTGGATAGCGCTCGCTTCCGTCTGACCTTCGAGAGTCCAGATATTCATCGGCAAAAGTAGCCGCTTGCTGTACCGTCCGTGGTTGCTTTTCTCGCACACAATCCCGTAGTACCGGAGGGGTGTGGTTAAAGAACTGTTCTAAGAGTACTAGCTGGGTGATGTCCTCTATGGCATGAGCGTGGCTTCCCTGGAACCAGCCCTTAAGGTTTCGCTGCAGACGATGTGCCCACTCCACGTATGTTATGTGGGTTTGTTTCCGGGATTCTCGAAATGTAATCCGGCTGGCTTCGGGTGTAATGGCAAATCGGGCTAGCAGAGCTTCTTTTACCCGGTCATAGTCTTTAGCATTCTCATCCTCCAGGGTCCGATACGCATCCGCTGCTCTGCCCGTTAAATTACTTGCCAGTATGGCGACCCGATCTTGGGGCAGTACTTCATGTATCTGGCATAGTCTCTCAAAGTCCTGCAGGAACGCTTTAATTTCCTCCTCTCCTTCCTTAAATAGTTTGAACGCCCGAAAGGGCAACTTACGGACAGGCGCTGCATCTTTAGGTGTTGTCTCCGATTGCCATATTTCCGCCATTCTCTGCTCATGTTGCCGCTCATCCTGCCGCTGGATGTCTCTAATGGCTTCCTGTATGGCGGTCTCTGATGGGTTAGCACCATATAATGCCAACCGCTGTCGAACTCGTTGCTGAAACAAGTCTTCAACTGACCGGGGTCCTGCATCACCATCCCTTTGATCCATCTCGGCTAGCTCTCTGATCAAGGTGGCCTTGTTCTTTGTCCCACCGGTCCCTCCTCGGCTCTGAAGTAAGTCTTTCAGCGTGGCTTTCCTGCAGGCTGCATAGCTGGTCATTCACTGTGGTGGTTTGGAGTGTCCCTGTAACTGGAGGGAAGATCCCACTGCTGCCAACCAATGTAACGGCACCCCAAGTCTGAAATGGAGTTAACGCCGTTTTTAGTATATTCCCTCTCCTGGACACACATTCGCTACCAATCCTCCACAGTCAGGCGACCACTTCCCATAGGATTAGTCCTTCCAAAGTACGAGACAAACGCTCTGTATCTTTCCAAATAGACTGACTCTTTATTGAGAAAACACAGGTCTTTTTATACACTCAACGAATACTGGATTAATCTAAAATGAACAATGGTCCAACTCCAACCACAACATAACGAGGCCCAATACACATTATTTTGACATCTCTTAGAAGACAACAGGTTAGCTAATCCCCTTTCAGTTTAAATGATTATGCATGACCCTTTGTGTTTCCCAGCCTGTCTGGCTGCCAGAGTACAAGACCTATAATTACAGGCTTAACTCCCACAAGCCACAATAGACAATAGAATGTAATCACACCCTACCTCATCACAGCAATGATTACACAACCGCCCACACACAGTATACACACCATATCTATCCTGTATATACGGCATTGAATATGGCTATCACAGATCATGGTGGGGTTCTCATTCACCCTGTGCCCCTAGTGACCCCCGTCACATGCACCTTACCGCTGACCGCCCTGTCCAGCGAGGCATGGACTTTGTCTTCCACATGCCGGTAGAGAGCCGGAATCGCCTTTCATGAGAAAAAGTGGCGTTTGGGAACCTGCCACTGAGGAACCGCACATTGCATAAACTCATGGAAGGGGGCTGAGTCTACCAACTGAAAAGGCAGCAGTTGAATTGCTAGCAATTTAGCCAAGCTAGCATTCAAGCGCTGGGTATGTGGATGGCTGGGAGTGAACTTCTTTCGACGGTCCAGCAGCTGGGGCAGGGAAATTTGCCTGCTACAATCGGACGTCGGTGTACTGCTAGCAAAGTGGCCGCAACTACTTGGCTGTGACACACCTAATTCTACACCTTCATTCCTCTCAGTGCAGGTTTCAGAGAGGACTGAAGGTATAGTGGGGTTGGAGATCCCAGCTGATGAGGAGCAAGGAGAGGTCCGTTTTGTTCTTTGGTGTGGGACTTTAAGGTACGCTTGCCAACGAGCTGCATGGCAGGTCAACATATGTCTAGTCAAGCAAGTGGTGCCCAAGCGGCTGATGTTTTGGCCACGCGAGATACGCTTGAGACATATGTTGCAAATAGCAGCGGTGCGATCTGATGCACTCGACTCAAAAAAGGCCCACACCAAAGAACTTTTGGAATAACGGGCAGAGGCAGCGCCCTGCACAGGCGTAGCTCCGCGGTGTGATTCAGTCGGTGTGCTGCCCTTATGCTGGCCCCTGGAGGGCATCCTGCCTCATTGGAGATGTGCCTCCTCCTCATCCTCCTCCTCCTCCTCTCTCCTAACAGGCACCCACGTAGAGTCAGTGACCTCATCATCCCCTCCCTCTTCATCACTGGAGCCAATCTGGCAGTATGCTGCAGCTTCTGGAACATGACTGCCAGATTGCTGTCCTTCTTGAGCATCCCCTATCATCATCAGACCCTTCGAAACGCTGGGCATCCTCCTGGAGCATGTACCCAACACTGTGCTCAAACAGTTCGGGGGACTCCTCAGGAGGACATGGTGGGTCTAGGGAAGGAGTGACTGATGATGACATTGATACGAGGGAAGAGGACGCTTTGGCAGCTGCTTTGCCAGTACCCTGAGCCTGGGTGAGAGAGGATGAGGAGGATGAGGAGGGCTTGGTCATCCACTCTACCAAGTCTTCGGCACGATGTGGCTCAACACGTCCAGCTGCTGAAAATAAGGACAAGCGTGTCCCATGGCCACGTGCTGATGACAATGCACCGCGTCCACGACCAGAACTGTTGCCTCCAGAGCCTGCTTGCCCTCTTTTATTGGCTCGTGACTGTCTGCTTCTTTTTCTTGGCCTTCCAGACATAGTAATGGCCTGCAGGGAGATGGGAAAACCAGCAATTGGGTAGTGTATATTGTGCTGGAGGCACACAACACCCACTAACTAAGATGCCTTTATTAGAGAACAGCAATGATGGGTATATACAGGTGTATACTGTGCTACTAACTCCTGCAGATGCCTGTATTATGGAACAGCAATGACGGGTATATACAGGTGTACACTGTGCCACTAACTCCTGCAGATGCCTGTATTAGAGAACAGCAATACAAGTGTATACTGTGCTGGGGGCACACAACACCCACTAACTCCTGCAGATGCCTGAGAAAAGAATAGAACATAGAACACACTGTCCCTGCCTATGTATCTCTTTCCCTGCCTGCCTTTCTAGCTTAGAGAACAGCAATAAAGTGTAGATCCAGGTGTATACTGTGCTGGAGGCACACAACACCCACTAACTCCTGCAGATGCCTGAGAAAATAATAGAACATAGACAAACTGTCCCTGTCTATGTATCTCTTTCCCTGCACGCCGGAACACACTGCACAAGGCCGCCGCGCTGGCGGCCTTTTATAGTATGGGGCGTGTACTAAACCCCCCTGAGCTATGATTGGCCACAGGCACAGGGGTGTCTCTGGTACTGAGGAGGTCTAAGACAGACCAGATGGGCAGAGGTAAGTTGGTCCAGGTCTTTTCGGTCCCGGGTTCCCTGTTGTGCCCGGTAAAGGCTGTTAAAGGGTACTTGGAGGTTCGCCCGTCCTGTGAGGGTTTCTTTTTTGGTACACGAGGACGGGATCCCACTTTCCAGGTATCAGTTTATTGCGGTGTTCCAGAGGTCCCTTCATGCTTTGGTACTCTGGGAAAAAGAGTTTTCCTCGCACTCGTTTAGGATAGGGGCAGCTACGGAGGCGGCCAGATGTGGGATGGATGACGAGGCGGTTAAGAAGATAGGCCGGTGGGAATCCAGGAGGTTCCAGTCATACGTACGCCCGCAGCTAATGGTGGGTCTGGAATAATGTGGGTATACAAGCCATGGGGTGTTGTTAGGTGTTGTTTGGGGTTCTTTTCGGGATGCTGTGTGTATATGTAATTATGTATAAGGAAGCTGGGAGATTCTCATGGGGGATTTTGTTCTTATTTCACTTACAGGTCAAATGCAGGCGTTGGTCTGGATACTGGGTCGGCAGTTGGGATTCCCAAGACCGTAGGCGTGTGTCCGCTGGCTGGGAGTTCCAGGAATGTTATGGAGTAAGATGGTTCCGGAGGTGCACCGTTTTGCTCGTTTGGACAGGCCACCTGACGTTTTGGTACTGCACGTAGGTGGCAATGACCTGGGCGTTAGGTCCATGTTAGAAGTTCTAAAAGATATGAAATTTGATTTAATTCGGCTCAGGATGTCATTCTCGGACATGATCATTGTCTGGTCAGACATGGTGGCAAGGTCAGAGTGGAGGGGAACGAGGTCCGTGGATGGCATTAATAGGGCTAGGAGAAAAATTAACCGGTACATGGGCAGGTTTGTGGTACGGAATGGGGGGTTGGTGGTTCGACATTTCGAACTGGAGGTGGATACATGGCGGTATCTACGGAGGGATGGGGTCCACCTGAACGATGTGGGGACTGACTTATGGACTTTGGGTTTGCAGGATGGGATCCAACGAGCCCTTAGGGTTTGGAGGGGCACCAAAGGGTAAAGGTGTTTTCCCTTGGGTGCTGTGGTGGGTGTTTGGTCTTTGCGGGAGAAGGAAGTACCTCAAAAAAGCAAGTGGTCAGGACCTATCGGTGGTATGGGTTCTGAGGGTGGATTACAGCTAACAGGAGTTTAGCTGGATGAGTTGGATAATGGGGGCACTGCGGTCAGTGGTCGTCTCTGAGTAGCTGATCGGCTTGAGGCCTATGACCATTTTTAAGGTACCGCAGTGTCACATGGTAATACGATATTAGCACAGGTGTGCGCAGCCTATTGCATTAGGGTGTGCACCCCAAAGCTCAAACACACACTACAGATCACTTACGATGTTCATTCAGAAAGGGAAGGGGCCAGTAAATTACATATTTACCGGCTCCTTCCCCCACTCATCCTAAAGCATCCCCACAGCAACAGACGGCAGAAGGGGAGAGGAGGGAAGCCGGAGGCGATGTGGGGGGGGAAGGAGGGGGGAACCAGGATAGTAGGGAAAATCTGTGCTACACAGGGTTATTAGGGTGTGCCTGGGCACACCTGGCACACCCTGTGCGCATGCCTATGGATATTAGTATGGTGACTAATATCGGGTTAATATGATTATGGTAATTTTGAGGTTCCTGCAAAGACCAACACTAGGAGGCAATATTTCGGATATGTTCTGGGTTTATGTGTTTTGATGGTTAAAGTTTTTGATAACTGATGGAAAAGTAAAAAAAAAATAAAGGAGGCTGCTACGGCCATGTTTTACTCCAAACATCAATTTGTGGTCTCTTGATTAAGTATAAGTAAGGTATGGGGGTAGAATGTGGTGGGCAGACCTGTAATACATCGGTTATACAATAGTCAAGAAGAGCCCGGAGCAAAAAGACAGAATGTCATAGGCGAAGCGCTGGGTATGACTGAGTGAACAGGGTATGAAATGAGAGGGGATTAATGATTGGCTAATGGAAATATGGAGGGGAGGGGAGAAGGCTAGATAAAAGGGAGTCCCCGCCCCTCTGAGTTAACACAGCGCAGGGGAAAGTTTCCCACCCACCCTCCCTAATGTGGAATAGTTGGAAGGATGAATTTTTAATTTGGGTCAAAGTATGGTTTTTTCTGTTGTCTATTTTTTCTTTACAGGTGGTAGGATTGTCGTGGCAGTGGCGGGTGTTTGGTCTTTGCGGGAGAAGGAAGTACCTCAAAAAAGAAAGTGGTCAGGAGCTATCGGTGGTATGGGTTCTGAGGGTGGATTCCAGCTAACAGGAGTTTAGCTGGATGAGTTGGATAATGGGGGCACTGCGGTCAGTGGTCGTCTCTGAGTAGCTGATCGGCTTGAGGCCTATGACCATTTTTAAGGTACCGCAGTGTCACGTGGTAATACGATATTAGTATGGTGACTAATATCGGGTTAATATGATTATGGTAATTTTGAGGTTCCTGCAAAGACCAACACTAGGAGGCAATATTTCGGATATGCTCTGGGTTTATGTGTTTTGATGGTTAAAGTTTTTGATAACTGATGGAACAGTTAAAAAAAATAAAGGAGGCTGCTACGGCCATGTTTTACTCCAAACATCAATGTGTGGTCTCTTGATTAAGTATAAGTAAGGTATGGGGGTAGAATGTGGTGGGCAGACCTGTAATACATTGGTTATACAATAGTCAAGTGATTCAGCATTTTTTGGCCTGCAAAAGAAAGTGCTTTTTTATACAAAGAGAAACAATTCCAAACATACTGAAAAAAAGATTTTGGGCCTCCATACATCTTAAATCACTACCCCTTCTGTTAATCTTTTACAGCTATACAGCTATACAGGGACACCAGGAAAACTTGGTGGGATTTGTGGTTCAACAGGACAAAACAGGTACTTGTGGGAAACACTGACACTTGCAGTGAAGTGAGGGCTTATGGACAATTATGCCGCGTACACACGGTCGGAAATTCCGCCAGCAAAAGTCCGATGTGAGCTTTTGGTCGGAAGTTCCGACCGTGTGTATGCTCCATCGGACTTTTGCTGTCGGAATTTCCACCAGCAAAAGATTGAGAGCAGGTTCTCAATTTTTCCGACGGGAAAAATTCCGATCAGAAATTCTGATTGTCTGTAGCAATTCCGACGCGCAAAATTCCGACTGGAATGGCAAATCCAGTATATATGAGAAAAGAAAAAGGGGTTCCCGTGGGTGGACTTTTAAGGCACTAATAGTATTAATTCCAAATATATGGGATATTGAAGTAAAAAATAATTTTTATTCACAATTATACATATTTATCAAAAAATGAAATATTAAATTAAAATATACAGTTCCAAAGATTGTCACTATATAGGTAAATACATGAAAACCTTCTTTACACCCGACGCATTTCGGGGTAACCTTCTTCAGGGGTGTGTAGAGAAGGACAATTAGTTCATGTATTATAAATGTAGTAGAAGTATGATGAATATTTCATTGGATGCGATTTTTTAAAATCATTGAAAATATAAACAGCACGCTGGGTTCTGTCAATGAGGTTGCCAGTCAAGCAAGAAGTGGGTATCAGAATATACAATTAATGCAGGTTTGAGAAGGACATTTATAAGGAACAGGTGTTTATCCCGTTAGGGAAAAATTATTCCAAAGATCAAAAAGCTGGTGGATCAACCAGAAGAGATATACTGGGACTGGGATAGAGGTCCCTGAGTATATGAGATCCGTAAAAGACCTAATAATGTCCGCTGTCAAACAGTACACCGTATTATTGACAGAGTCAACCTCACACCATGACAATCCTTAAGAAGGTTACCCCAAAAGGCGTCGGGTGTAAAGAAGGTTTTCATGTATTTACTGTACCTATATGGTGACAATCTTTGGAACTGTATATTTAAATTTAATATAAACATTTTTGATAAATATGTATAATTGTGAATAAAAAAATGTTTTTACTTCAATATCCCGTATATTTGGAATTAATACTATTAGTGCCTTAAAAGTCCACCCAGGGGAACCCCCTTTTTCTTTGCTCGGAAACAATTTGACGCATGCTCGGAAGCATTGAACTTCATTTTCTCGGCTTGTCGTAGTGTTGTACGTCACCGCGTTCTTGACGGTCGAAAGTTCAGAGAACTTTTGTGTGACCGTGTGTATGCAAGCCAAGCTTGAGCGGAGTTCAGACGGAAAATCCGATCGTGTGTACGGGGCATTAGAAACTCAATTAAAATAATAATTTTATTGTTGTAGTTCCAGTCAAAGTCCACATACCAGTATTGTAGCTGAGATAAGGTAAATCCGGAAATATGCAGTAGGAATTTTCCTAATGCACAGTTTAACAATTGCCCAGCATGTTCCTTCTACCCTACTTAAAATTAGCTAACTGATGCAGCAATTCACACACCTCACCTGAACACACGCTAAAGTTGTGCAATAAATGAGAAAATTCCCCCATCCCCACATTTTAGGTGAGTGAAGGAATCCTCCCTGCTATGCGATTGTATTCTGACAGTAGGATCCTCCCCTATCAGAACACACTGATCGGTGCTTCAGCCGATTGGCTGCATGCGCTGATCTAAAACAAATTTTCCAGCAGTTCCGTTTGAGAGAAGTTGATCACTAAATCTACTCCTCGAGAACAGGAATGGCCATAGATGGATTGAAATTCCACTGGCCCCTGCTGAACGGACCGAATTTCAAACCATCTGTAGCCAGCTTTAGCCCAACTGAAATTTTGCATCAGCCCATTGATAGGGATGAGCCAAAACCCCCCGTTTGGTTCGCACCAGAACCTTCGAACGGACCGAACGATCGCACGAACTTTAGAACCCTATTAAATACAATGGACGCAAATGTTCGAAATCTAAAGTGCGATATATAATGCCTAATATGCATGTTATTGTCCTAAAAATGGTTTGGGGACACGGGTCCTGCCCGAGGGGACATATATCAATGTAAAAATAATCTTTTAAAACAGTCGTTTTTTCGGGAGCAGTGAATTTAATGATGCATAAAGTGAAAAAAAAAAGTGAAATATTCCTTTAAATATCGTACCTGGGGGGGTGTCTATAGTATGCCTGTGAAGTGGCACGTGTTTCCCGTGTTTAGAACTGTCCCTGCACAAAATTACATTTCTAAAGGGAAAAAAGCCATTTAAAACTGCTTGCGGCTTTAATGTAATGTCTGGTCCCGGCAATATGGATGAAAATCATTGAGAAAAATGGCATGGCTACCCCATCACCCCCCCCCCCCCCCCGCACACCCTACCCCAGCCCATTACCAGCCCTTTGGGTCTTGTATGGATATTAAGGAGAACCCTGCACCTAAAATAAAAAAAGGCCCTATATACTCTGAACAGCAGTATACAGGCGGTGCAAAAAAGACAGGGACTGTAGGTTTGTTCTTAAGTAGAATCTGTTTGTAATTTGGAACAGGTACATTTTTTAAGTGTAGCTTTAGCCAAAAAATCTATTTTTAAGCTTTTTGGAGAACATAGGGAAGGGTTATCACCCCTGTAACATTTGTTTTGCTGTCTGTGCACCTGTTCACAACATTTCACCTCACTTTCCATCCCAATGACAAATGTTTTTGGAAAATTTGGGTTTTTTATTGAAACAAGGTTTGGTGATAAAGCATCAGTGGAGAGGAGACACCTTTTTCACATATTAACTCTTACAGGAGAGAATTTGCCTTCCTAGGGGTAGATTTCCTCTCACTTCCTGTTGTCTCCTTCCGTTTGCAAGTAGGAGTCGTTTGTAAGTAGGGATGAGCCGAACACCCCCCGGTTCGGTTCGCACCAGAACCTTCGAACGGACCGAAAGTTTGCGCGAACGTTAGAACCCTATTAAATACAATGGACGCGAACGTTCGAAATCTAAAGTGCTAATTATAACGACTAATATGCATGTTATTGTCCTAAAAAGGGTTTGGGGACCCGGGTTCTGCCCCAGGGGACATGTATCAATGCAAAACGAAGTTTTAAAAACTGCTGTTTTTCGGGAGCAGTCATTTTAATGATGCATAAAGTGAAAAAAAAAAAAGTGAAATATTCCTTTAAATATCGTACCTGGGGGGTGTCTAAAGTATGCCTGTGAAGTGGCATGTGTTTCCCGTGTTTAGAACTGTCCCTGCACAAAATGACATTTGTAAAGAAAAAAAAGCCATTTAAAACTGCTTGCGGCTTTAATGTAATGTCTGGTCCGGTAATATGGATGAAAATCTTTGTGAAAAATGGCATGGCTACCCCATCACCCCACCCCAGCCCATTACCAGCCCCTTTGGGTCTTTTATGGATATTAAGGAGAACCCCGCACCCAAAATAAAAAAAGGCCCTATATACTCTGAACAGCAGTATACAGGCGGTGCAAACAAGACAGGGACTGTAGGTTTGTTCTTAAGTTGAATCTGTAATTTTGAACAGGTACATTGTTTAAGTGTAGCTCCAGTCAACAAATCTATTTTTAAGCTTTTTGGAAAACACAGGGAAGGGTTATCATCCTGTAACATTTGTTTTGCTGTCTGTGCACCTGTTCAGAACATTTCACCTCACTTTCCGTCCCAATGACAAATGTTTTTGAAAAGTGGGGGTTTTATTGAAACAAGGATTGGTGATAAAGCATCAGTAGAGAGGAGACACATTTTTCCCATATTAACTCTTACAGGAGAGAATTTCCCTTCCTAGGGGTAGATTTCCTCTCACTTCCTGTTGTCTCCTTCTGTTTGCAAGTAGGAGTTGTTTGTAAGTTGGATGTTTGAAAGTAGGGGCCTGCCGTATATACTCTGCTGAAATTTGTCCCTTACATGTTGGTGTTGTCACAACACTGTGAGCCCTCACAGTTACTCTTGGTGGGCGCTGGAACGCCCTGCTGTGAACTATTATATCAGGAATTGTAATTGCATGCCATTGTTGAACAGTGGTAGGAAAAATTGGGCCTTTGGTGGTGGTGCTGGTGCTACAACACTGTCAGCCCTCACAGTTACTCTTGGTGGGCGCATGAATGGGCCCTACTGTAAATTATTAGATCAAGAAATGTAATTGCATGCCCCCGTTGAAGAGGGGCAGAAAAATTGAGCCTTTGGTGGTGGTGGTGGTGGTGTTGCCACAACACTGTAAGCCCTCACAGTTACTCTTGGTGGGCGCAGGAATGGGCCCTGCTGTGAATTATTAGATCAAGAATTGTAATTACATGCCCCTGTTGAACAGGAGCAGAAAAATTGGGCCTTAGGCACTGGTGCCACAACACTGCAACCCCTCACAGATACTGTACTTGGAGCACAGCAATGAGCCCTGTTGCAAAGTATTGCATCAAAAAAATTTATTACACGCCCCTGTTAAACAGGGGCTGAAAAATTGGGCCTTAAGCACTGGTGCTGGTGCCACAAAACTGAAACCTCTCCCAGATACTCTAGTTGGAGTGCAGGAATGAGCCCTGCTGCAAAGCATTGCATAAAAAATTGTAATTACATGCCCCTGTTATACAGGGGCTGAAAAATTGGGCCTTAGCTACTGGTGGCGGCACCCAGAAACAAAAATGTTCTTCCAAGCTATCATCATGAATCGGATCATTGAGGAGGAAGAGGATAGTCAGTCAACATAACAGGACAGTCACTCAGCATCAGCATAGGCAGTCTTGAAGGGATGTGACATTTCAAAATAAATTATTCTGTCATATCAGCTTTAGGTGCTTCGTAGCTGGTGGTGATCCAAGACTGGTTCATCTTTATGAAGGTCAGTCGATCAACCGAGTCGGTGGACAGGCGCACCCTGTGATCCGTGACAAAGCCTCCAGCAGCACTGAATGTGCGTTCCGAAAGAACGCTGGATGCAGGACAGGCCAGTAGCTCAATTGCATACTGTGCAAGCTCTGGCCAGTGATCCATCCTCAAGGCCCAGTAAGCCAGAGGATTTTCGGTGGGAAAGGTGTCCAAGTCTGACCTTGTCCAAAGGTATTCCTGCACCATGTATATCAGATGCTGGCGATGGTTGCTGGAACCGATCATACCTTGGGGCTGCGGACTAAAAAATTGTCTGAACGCATCGGTCAGACGGCCACCTTCTCCACCGCTCCTTCTACTACTGACCGAAGCCTCAGCAACTCGTTGTCCAGGACCAGGAGTTTGTAACCTCCCAGTCTCTGGGAACGCATTGCACAGACCTTTCTGCAAGGCCTCCCGGAGTTGTCTCATCCTCTGCTCCCTCTGCGTCGGCAAGATAAGGTCCGCAACCTTACCCTTGTACCGTGGATCAAGGAGAGTGGCCAGCCAGTAATGGTCCCTCTCCTTGATCCGAAGAATACGAGGATCCTTCCGCAGACTTTGCAGGATCAGGGAGGCCATGCAGCGTAGGTTAGCTGAGGCATTCGGTCCGGAGTCCTCTGGGTCACTAAGGACGACATGATCCGCAGCCACCTCCTCCCAGCCACGTACAAGTCCACGGGTTTGTTGGGACTGTAAATCATCCCTAAAAGACTGCTGCTGTTGATGCTGAGTGCCATGCTCCACCTCCATGCTGACACAATCCTCCTCCTCCTCCTCTTCCTGTGTGATGGGTGGGACATAAGGAACACTGTCTGGGTAAAGGGGGCCTTGAGAGGCAAGGAAGTCCTCCTCTTCCTGCCTCTGTTCTGCCTCAAGTGCCCTGTCCATTATTCAACGCAGCGTATGCTCCAACAGGTGGACAAGAGGTACAGTGTCACTGATGCATGCACTGTCACTGCTCACCATCCTCGTGGCCTCCTCAAATGGTGCCAGGACAGTGCATGCATCCCTGATCATGCCCCACTGGCATGGTGAAAAAAAACCGAGCTCCCCTGACCCTGTCCTGGTGCCGTAGTCGCACAGGTACTCATTGATGGCCCTCTGCTGCGTGTGCAGCTTCTGCAGCATGGCCAACGTTGAGTTCCACCTGGTGGGCATGTCACATATAAGGCGGTTCTTGGGCAGGTTCAACTCCTTTTTCAGCTCAGCCAGCCGAGCACTGGCATTATATGATCTGCGGAAATGCACACAGACTTTCCTGGCCTACCTCAGGACATCCTGTAAGCCTGGGTACCTGCCCAAGGACCACTGCACCACCAGGTTAAGGACGTGAGCCACACAGGGCACATGGGTCAGTTGTCCCTGTCGGAGGGCGGAGAGGAGGTTGGTGCCATTGTGGCAAACCACCATTCCTGGCTTAAGCTGGTGTGGCATCAACCACCTCTCGGCCTGCCCCTGCAGAGCTGACAGAACCTCTGCCCCAGTGTGGCTCCTGTCCCCCAAACACACCAGCGCAAGCACGGCATGGCATCTTTTTTCCTGCGTACTTGCGTAGTCTCTTGAACGCCTACGGAGCACCGATGGTTCCGAGGACAAAGCACAGGAAGAGGCCATGGAGGAAGAAGAAGAGGAGGGGGTGGAGGAGAGAGGTGTGTCACAACCAGTAGTAGCATTTTAGAGGCGTGGCGGCGGAACAACCTCCAACACTACTGCACCTTGTCCTGCATCCTTCCCAGCTGCCAAAAGAGTGACCCAATGGGCCGTAAAAGAAAGGTAACGTCCCTGTCCATGCCTGCTGGACCATGAGTCAGCGGTAATATGCACTGTAACGGCACCCCAAGTCTGAAAAGGGGTTAACGCAGTTTTTAGGATATTCTCTCTCCTGGACACACATTCGCTACCGATCCTCCACAGTCAGGCGACCACTTCCCATAGGATTAATCCTTCCAAAGTACGAGACAAACGCTCTGTATCTTTCCAAAATAGACTGACTCTTTATTGAGAAAGCACAGGTCTTTTTATACACTCAACGAATACTGCATTAATCTAAAATGAACAATGGTCCAACTCCACCCACAACATAACGAGGCCCAATACACATTATTTTGACATCTCTTAGAAGACAACAGGTTAGCTAATCCCCTTTCAGTTTAAATGATTATGCATGACCCTTTGTGTTTCCCAGCCTGTCTGGCTGCCAGAGTACAAGACCTATAATTACAGGCTTAACTCCCACAAGCCACAATAGACAATAGAATGTAATCACACCCTACCTCATCACAGCAATGATTACACAACCGCCCACACACAGTATACAGACCATATCTATCCTGTATATACAGCATTTAATATGGCTATCACAGATCATGGTGGGGTTCTCATTCACCCTGTGCCCCAAGTGACCCCTGTCACACATCTCCCCTTTCGGCAGGAGACTAACATAGGAGGAGACCCCAGACGGGTTGATTCCAAAGTTAGTCCATAGTTCCATTCTTCTAATGTCTGAACAACCCATCAACATTGCACTAGGAGCCAGGGAGGACGTCTGTTTGCCGGGACAACCCATCAGCATTGCCATTTTGCTTACCGGGTCGGTAGCTGATGGTGAAGTTGTAAGGTTGTAGGGCTAAGCTCCACTGCAGCAACCTGCCGTTGTCTCCTGAGACCCGGTTAAGCCAGACCAATGGGTTGTGGTCGGTGACCAGTGAAAATTCCTGTCCGTACAAGTAAGGGTTCAACTTTTTAAGGGCCCAGACCAGGGCCAAACACTCCTTCTCCACTGCCGCATAGCTCACTTCCCGGGGTAATAACTTTCTACTCAGGTATGCGACAGGGTGTTCTCCTCCATCCTCCCCAACTTGGCTCAGCACAGCCCCCAGTCCAAACATGGAAGCATCTGTGTGGACAAGAAAACGTTTGATAGGTGCTGGGGCAGCCAAGACAGGGGCATTTACAAGTGCTTGCTTGAGGGCTAGAAACGCGGTTTCACAAGCTGGAGACCACAGGACCTGCCTGGGTAAATTCTTTTTCGTCAGGTCCGTCAAGGATTTGGCGATAGCACTATAATTAGGGACAAAACGTCGGTAGTACCCTGCAGTCCCCAGGAAGGCTAATACCTGGGTCTTAGTACGGGGCGTGGGCCAGTTAGCTACGGCCTCTACCTTGGCTGGCTCTGGTTTCTGGTTACCACACCCCACTCGGTGTCCCAGGTACTGCACCTCTGCCATACCTAGATGGCACTTGTCTGGTTTCAAGGTCAGGCCTGCGGCCCGAATTTTGTCCAGAACCACCCCTACGTGAACCAGGTGCTCCTCCCAAGACCCACTGTAGATCGCAATGTCATCCAGGTATGCACATGCAAAATCCTGGAAGCCATCGAGGAGCCTAGCCACCATACGTTGGAAGGTGGCCGGGGCATTCTTCATCCCAAATGGCATGACCATAGACTGGTACAGGCCAAATGGGGTAACAAATGCCGACTTGGGGATAGCATCCTCGGCCAGGGGGATCTGCCAATAACCTTTACACAGGTCTATTGTAGTTAAATAATGTCCCCTGGCTATACGATCTAGCAGTTTGTCTACCCTGGGCATCGGGTAGGCATCGGTGGTGGTCTTCTCATTTAGTCGCCTGTAGTCCACGCAGAACCGGGTAGTTCCGTCTTTCTTAGGCACCAGGACTACAGGCGAGGCCCAAGGGCTGTCAGAAGGCTCAATGACTCCTAAATGAATCATCTCCTTCCGCATTTCTTCTCGGACTGCTTCAGGGATATGGTAGGGGGGCTGTCGAAGGGGTGCTTGTCCAGGGGTCTCTACCTTATGCACAGCCAGGGTCGTATAGCCCGGTTTTTGGGAGAACGTCGCCTATTTCTCCCACAGAAGCCGCTTAGCCTGTTCCTTCTTTGTGGGGCTTAACCGGTCTCCTAGCTGTACAAGGCTAATGAGGTCAGTCTGGGGCTTTCTCTCTAGTAAGTCAGGGAGGGGTAAACCTTCTGGGTCGTCCGCAGCAGGAGCACATACTGCAGCAACATCCTCCTGCCGTTCCTGATACTCCTTCAGCATGTTCACATGAAAGGTTTGCTGGATTCTTTCATCTACACAGCTGGCAATAACATAGGTAGTATCACATACCTGGGCTACTACTTTATACGGGCCCTGCCAAGATGCCTGCATCTTGTTGGTCTTCACAGGCTTGAGCACTAAGACCTTCTGCCCCACCTGGAAGATACGCTGTCGGGCCCCCCGATCGTACCATCTCTTCTGTCTTCCCTGGGCCGCCTGGAGATTCTCCCTTACCATCAGAGACAGTTGCTCCATGCGGTCCCTGAGTTCCAGAACGTAGGGCACTATGGGGGTCCCTTCTTGCTCTGTTTCTCCCTCCCAGTGTCCTCTGATGAGATCGAGGGGTCCACGGACCCTTCTCCCATAGAGCAACTCGAAGGGCGAGAACCCAGTAGATTCCTGGGGTACCTCTCTGTACGCAAATAACAGGTGAGGCAGGAATCTCTCCCAGTCTCTGTAAGCATCCGAAAAGGTCCTCAGCATTTGCTTGAGGGTCCCGTTAAAGCGTTCGCAGAGACCATTAGTCTGGGGGTGGTAAGGTGAGCTCAGCAAGGGCTTAATATTGCACACCTTCCACAACTGCTGGGTGAGCACAGCGGTAAACTGGGTTCCCTGGTCAGAGAGAATCTCCTTAGGGAACCCCACTCTGGTAAAAATCTTAACCAGGGCATCAGCTACTGTCTCTACTTCAATGTTAGACATAGCTCCTGCCTCTGGGTAACGGGTGGCATAGTCCACCACGGTGAGAATATACTTCTTCCCGGATAGACTAGGCCTGGCCAGGGGACCCACAATGTTAACGGCTATGCGGTAAAAAGGCTCCCCAATAATAGGCATGGACATGAGTTTAGCCTTAGGGTGGTCCCCCTCTTACCTATCCGTTGACATGTGTCACTCGTTTTGCAGTATTGTCGCACATCCTGGCTGAAATTGGGCCAGAAGAAATTCTGTGTAATCCTATGGGCCATGCGATGGAACCCTAGATGTCCTGCTAGCGGCACATCATGCCCGATTCGCAGAATCTCCAGCTGGTATTTCTTAGGTACCACCAGTTGTCGTTTCTGCGAAGGGGCCTTACTTCTCTGAGATGGCTTAGGGATCCTGTACAGTCTATCCCCCACCCATTCAAAAAGCTCCCCATCTATTCCCCTTTCCTGAGTATCTGCCTTAGCCCTATACTTGTGTAAGGTGGGGCCCTCCCGAGTTTCCCTCCCGAATGCTTCTGGGGTATCCCAGCCTAGGAGCGCCTGATCTAAGGTACGTGTCGGGGAAGATAGTCTCACCTGGGTCTCAGCAGCAAGTGGGCCGATTCCAGCAGTATGTGTCTGGGCACGGGTAGTCACAGGGTTGACTTCATCGGGGCCCATCGGGGCGTAAGCAGAAAGGAGGGGGGCCAAATCATTCCCCAGTAGTACATCCGCTGGCAAATCCTTCATCACCCCCACATTCACGTGTCCCGAACCAACCCCCCAATCCAGGTGAACACGGGCAACGGGTAGCCGGAAGATGGTACCTCCCGCTACTCTTACGGCTACAGTGTCTCCGGTGTGTTGGCTCTCTGGGATAAGGTTCTTCTGTAGTAGGGTCATGGTAGCGCCACTATCACGTAAGCCATTGGCTACCGTTCCATTAACCCGGACAGTCTGCCTGTGTTGTTGCCGGTTGTCCCGGTTAGCTGCTTGTATTGGATCAGCCTCGTGCAGGATGCCCCAATGTTCTTCCTCCTCAACGCAGTGGGCCACAGGCATGGGTGTGCGGGGGCTCCCCCTTGCTGGCTGTCTCCATGACTGGGACTGGATGGCTGGATTCAACGGACAGTCTGGCTTTTTGTGCCCTAGCTGTTTACATCCGAAACACCTGATGGGTTGTGTGTAGTCCTGGGAGTTGACCCTGGGCTGCTGAGGATAAGTGGCCGCTGGGGTTGGTGCTGAAGTTGTGTTAGAGGCTGATAAACTGGGCCGAGATAGTGGATAGCGCTCGCTTCCGTCTGACCTTCGAGAGTCCAGATATTCATCGGCAAAAGTAGCCGCTTGCTGTACCGTCCGTGGTTGCTTTTCTCGCACACAATCCCGTAGTACCGGAGGGGTGTGGTTAAAGAACTGTTCTAAGAGTACTAGCTGGGTGATGTCCTCTATGGCATGAGCGTGGCTTCCCTGGAACCAGCCCTTAAGGTTTCGCTGCAGACGATGTGCCCACTCCACGTATGTTATGTGGGTTTGTTTCCGGGATTCTCGAAACGTAATCCGGCTGGCTTCGGGTGTAATGGCAAATCGGGCTAGCAGAGCTTCTTTTACCCGGTCATAGTCTTTAGCATTCTCATCCTCCAGGGTCCGATACGCATCCGCTGCTCTGCCCGTTAAATTACTTGCCAGTATGGCGACCCGATCTTGGGGCAGTACTTCATGTATCTGGCATAGTCTCTCAAAGTCCTGCAGGAACGCTTTAATTTCCTCCTCTCCTTCCTTAAATAGTTTGAACGCCCGAAAGGGCAACTTACGGACAGGCGCTGCATCTTTAGGTGTTGTCTCCGATTGCCATATTTCCGCCATTCTCTGCTCATGTTGCCGCTCATCCTGCCGCTGGATGTCTCTAATGGCTTCCTGTATGGCGGTCTCTGATGGGTTAGCACCATATAATGCCAACCGCTGTCGAACTCGTTGCTGAAACAAGTCTTCAACTGACCGGGGTCCTGCATCACCATCCCTTTGATCCATCTCGGCTAGCTCTCTGATCAAGGTGGCCTTGTTCTTTGTCCCACCGGTCCCTCCTCGGCTCTGAAGTAAGTCTTTCAGCGTGGCTTTCCTGCAGGCTGCATAGCTGGTCATTCACTGTGGTGGTTTGGAGTGTCCCCGTAACTGGAGGGAAGATCCCACTGCTGCCAACCAATGTAACGGCACCCCAAGTCTGAAATGGAGTTAACGCCGTTTTTAGTATATTCCCTCTCCTGGACACACATTCGCTACCAATCCTCCACAGTCAGGCGACCACTTCCCATAGGATTAGTCCTTCCAAAGTACGAGACAAACGCTCTGTATCTTTCCAAATAGACTGACTCTTTATTGAGAAAACACAGGTCTTTTTATACACTCAACGAATACTGGATTAATCTAAAATGAACAATGGTCCAACTCCAACCACAACATAACGAGGCCCAATACACATTATTTTGACATCTCTTAGAAGACAACAGGTTAGCTAATCCCCTTTCAGTTTAAATGATTATGCATGACCCTTTGTGTTTCCCAGCCTGTCTGGCTGCCAGAGTACAAGACCTATAATTACAGGCTTAACTCCCACAAGCCACAATAGACAATAGAATGTAATCACACCCTACCTCATCACAGCAATGATTACACAACCGCCCACACACAGTATACACACCATATCTATCCTGTATATACGGCATTGAATATGGCTATCACAGATCATGGTGGGGTTCTCATTCACCCTGTGCCCCTAGTGACCCCCGTCACATGCACCTTACCGCTGACCGCCCTGTCCAGCGAGGCATGGACTTTGTCTTCCACATGCCGGAATCGCCTTTCATGAGAAAAAGTGGCGTTTGGGAACCTGCCACTGAGGAACCGCACATTGCATAAACTCATGGAAGGGGGCTGAGTCTACCAACTGAAAAGGCAGCAGTTGAATTGCTAGCAATTTAGCCAAGCTAGCATTCAAGCGCTGGGCATGTGGATGGCTGGGAGTGAACTTCTTTCGACGGTCCAGCAGCTGGGGCAGGGAAATTTGCCTGCTACAATCGGACGTCGGTGTACTGCTAGCAAAGTGGCCGCAACTACTTGGCTGTGACACACCTAATTCTACACCTTCATTCCTCTCAGTGCAGGTTTCAGAGAGGACTGAAGGTATAGTGGGGTTGGAGATCCCAGCTGATGAGGAGCAAGGAGAGGTCCGTTTTGTTCTTTGGTGTGGGACTTTAAGGTACGCTTGCCAACGAGCTGCATGGCAGGTCAACATATGTCTAGTCAAGCAAGTGGTGCCCAAGCGGCTGATGTTTTGGCCACGCGAGATACGCTTGAGACATATGTTGCAAATAGCAGCGGTGCGATCTGATGCACTCGACTCAAAAAAGGCCCACACCAAAGAACTTTTGGAATAACGGGCAGAGGCAGCGCCCTGCACAGGCGTAGCTCCGCGGTGTGATTCAGTCGGTGTGCTGCCCTTATGCTGGCCCCTGGAGGGCATCCTGCCTCATTGGAGATGTGCCTCCTCCTCATCCTCCTCCTCCTCCTCTCTCCTAACAGGCACCCACGTAGAGTCAGTGACCTCATCATCCCCTCCCTCTTCATCACTGGAGCCAATCTGGCAGTATGCTGCAGCTTCTGGAACATGACTGCCAGATTGCTGTCCTTCTTGAGCATCCCCTATCATCATCAGACCCTTCGAAACGCTGGGCATCCTCCTGGAGCATGTACCCAACACTGTGCTCAAACAGTTCGGGGGACTCCTCAGGAGGACATGGTGGGTCTAGGGAAGGAGTGACTGATGATGACATTGATACGAGGGAAGAGGACGCTTTGGCAGCTGCTTTGCCAGTACCCTGAGCCTGGGTGAGAGAGGATGAGGAGGATGAGGAGGGCTTGGTCATCCACTCTACCAAGTCTTCGGCACGATGTGGCTCAACACGTCCAGCTGCTGAAAATAAGGACAAGCGTGTCCCATGGCCACGTGCTGATGACAATGCACCGCGTCCACGACCAGAACTGTTGCCTCCAGAGCCTGCTTGCCCTCTTTTATTGGCTCGTGACTGTCTGCTTCTTTTTCTTGGCCTTCCAGACATAGTAATGGCCTGCAGGGAGATGGGAAAACCAGCAATTGGGTAGTGTATATTGTGCTGGAGGCACACAACACCCACTAACTAAGATGCCTTTATTAGAGAACAGCAATGATGGGTATATACAGGTGTATACTGTGCTACTAACTCCTGCAGATGCCTGTATTATGGAACAGCAATGACGGGTATATACAGGTGTACACTGTGCCACTAACTCCTGCAGATGCCTGTATTAGAGAACAGCAATACAAGTGTATACTGTGCTGGGGGCACACAACACCCACTAACTCCTGCAGATGCCTGAGAAAAGAATAGAACATAGAACACACTGTCCCTGCCTATGTATCTCTTTCCCTGCCTGCCTTTCTAGCTTAGAGAACAGCAATAAAGTGTAGATCCAGGTGTATACTGTGCTGGAGGCACACAACACCCACTAACTCCTGCAGATGCCTGAGAAAATAATAGAACATAGACAAACTGTCCCTGTCTATGTATCTCTTTCCCTGCACGCCGGAACACACTGCACAAGGCCGCCGCGCTGGCGGCCTTTTATAGTATGGGGCGTGTACTAAACCCCCCTGAGCTATGATTGGCCACAGGCATCCTGCCTGTGGCCAATTAGGGCTCTCCTCGCTGCCGGCACTGTGATTGGCCAAGCATGCGGGGTCACAGTGCATGCTTGGCCAATCACAGCGCCGGGATTGCACTGCGATGGCGCAGTGTATTGTGGGCCATTCGCGTCACTCGAATTTGGCACGAACGGCCCATAATGTTCGATCTTCGGCGAACGATCGAACAGCCGATGTTTGAGTCGAACGTGCGTTCGACTCGAACACGAAGCTCATCCCTATTTGTAAGTTGGATGTTTGAAAGTAGGGGCTTGCCATATATACTCTACAGAAATTTGCCCCTTAGGTGTTGGTGTTATGTACAGAACGTACCTGATCGTAGAGCTTGACTTTGTAGGAGGAGACCTCTCTTACAGCCCTGGCTCAGGAGTCACTGGAGTGGGGACAGTGAGCTCGAGAGCGCAGTGAGGTAGGAGTGCCTGCGGTAGGTGTAGTGGTTGGCACCGTGGCAAGGTAGTGATCCTCCAGGGATAGCCAGATCTGTAGGCAGCAGAGGAGGTGGTTGCAGGTCAGCGACCCGGGAGCTGGTGGATACCGGAACAGCGGAAGCTGGAGCAGGGTGAGACAAGCCTGGTTAGGTGCACACAAACAGCAGACAGCAGGAGGGTCAGACAAGCCGGGTCAGAGCAGGTAGTCAGATGTATGGTTCAGCAGGCTTAGACGTAGTCAGGAATACAGGCAAGGTCTGGCAGCGGGTAGGCAGGTAGGAGACAGAGCAGGGTCAAGGTGAGCCGAAGTCAGGGTTGGAGATATATCGGGTGGTCGAGCAAGCCGGGTCGGTACAGGTAACTGGTAAGCAGGTGTGCAGGTATTCAGGTTACAAAGCTGCAGATACTACAGCTGCACTACTGCAACTGCTGGCTTCTTAAAGGCATGATGGCGCCATATCGTTTAGCGCGCACGCGCGCGCACACGCCTGCCTGCTCTATCTAACTCAATATAAATTATACTGTCTATCTCTCTGAAACTGCCTCTTTCACAAACGCCAACACACTACACAAGGCCGAATTCCAGGTGGCCTTATACAGTGTGGGGCGTGTACTAAACCCCCTGAGCCATAATTGGCAAAAGGCTTTGGCCAATTACGGCTCTCCGTTTTTTCCGCGCTGTGATTGGCCAAGCATGCGGGTCATAGTGCATGCTTGGCCAATCATCAGCCAGCAATGTACTGCGATTCTGCAGTGAATTATGGGCCGTGTCGCGCAACACGAATTTAGCGCAAACGGACCATAACGTTCGTTCTTCGTCGAACGATCGAACGGCCGATGTTCGAGTCGAACGTGTGTTCGACGCAAACACGAAGCTCTTCCCTACCCTTTGATAAAAGAGGTGTATTTTCAGGATCAAAGCTGTTAAAGCTCATTCTTTAGTACTTAGTATCTAGTTTCTAAATTCACATAGTATTAAGTTTATGTAAGGGTTGCATGCTGCACCAAAACAGTTTAAGGCAAAAAGGTTAAACCCTCAAGAAATGGAATTTTAATGACAAGCAATACACCAATGGACATAGAGTAAAATGTAACAATTTATTCAAAAGGTTAAAAAACATGTAGAAAACATATGTAATACAGACCACTATAGGTTACATAAAAATAATTGGCTAATATACATAACCATCAAAGTATGTGATAGATTTCAAGCTGTAAAATAACTCCATTCACCGAACGCGTTTCAGGTATGTATAACCTTTCTTCAGCAGTTAGTTTAGGAGATACTTGATTTGTTTCTATAAAGAGAGAATGTACATCATGACACTGACATGACAAATATTTCA
Source organism: Rana muscosa (assembly GCA_029206835.1). NCBI lineage: Eukaryota > Metazoa > Chordata > Amphibia > Anura > Ranidae > Rana > Rana muscosa. Next base: position 458,243,550 of record CM055116.1, on the reverse strand, counting down.
GCGTATACCACGGAATACAGGAAAATACCTGCATTACCTATCACCTCGACCATATGGTTGGGATCTTTTCAGAGCCTGGACAGGCTCTGTGACGTCAGCCGACAGTAGTATTTAGCCCACTGTTGGATAAAAATGGGTCACAGGAGTGCAGAACAAACTTCACTCCTGTGATCCATAGGAGAAGTACGGCCAAAAAAGCTTTGGCTTTACTTCTCCTTTAAGTCTTTAAACAGTACAAACAATATGTAAACATTAAGAATATTAACATTACTCATAACAAGTAATCTGCCTGGCTTTACAATTAAAAAGACAAAACTGCATGAAAAAAGTGAGCAAGCCTAGAATTATGAAAGATGTGTGGCACGCTGGGACAGAGCAGAAAAATAAGTTCTGTGGCACACATAGCGCCCCACAGCGAACAATTGCCATGGCCAGTAGGGTGGTCTTAAAGGAGAATTGAACAGGATCTGTGCCTGCTGTATACATTGCACTTATATACGACACTCCTTATACCCACAAAATATAAATTATTGCTCCAAAACTGACAGTGTCACAGACACAAATAAACCTCAGGACAAAGGATATACATGTATTTAAATTAAATGTTTCCATTACATATGTTTTTATGCACACGAAAAGCATATGTTTGTCTTACTGAGCCTACCTTAAAGAGGAACTTCATTAAGGCCTTGTACACACAATACATGCATAAAAACTGATGGAAAAACTGCACAGATTTCACTTGCAGAAACACGAGTGTACATCAGTTTTCATGCATGTTGACATCCGTTTTCATGTCCTTTTTATGAACAGACTGACATCACATCCTGCATCCTCATCCTGTCATCAGTGCCCTCCATTCTGTCCCCATCATCAATGCCCATCATTCTGTCTATCTCATCAGTGCCCTTTGTTATGTCCATCTCATCAATGCCCACCATTCTGTCTATGTCATCAGTGCCTGCCATTCTGTCCATCTCATCAGTGCCCGCTATTCTGTACATCTCATGAGTGCCCTCATTCTATCCATTTCATCAGTGCCCACCATTCTGTCCCCATCATCAATGCCCATCATTCTGTCTATCTCATCAGTGCCCTTTGTTCTGTCCATCTCATCAATGCCCACCATTCTGTCTATGTCATCAGTGCCTGCCATTCTGTCCATCTCATCAGTGCCCGCTATTCTGTACATCTCACGAGTGCCCTCATTCTATCCATTTCATCAGTGCCCACCATTCTTTCCTTCTTATATGTGCCAGCCATTCTTTCCTCCTCATCTGTGCCTGTCATTCTGTCCTCCTCATCTGTGCTGTCATTCTTTCCTCCTCATCTGTGCCTGCCATTCTGTCCCCCACCATTCTATCCATCTCATCAGTGCCCACCATTCTGTCTGTCTCATCAGTGTCCAAAATTCTTTCCTCATTATCAGTGCCCGCCATTCTTTTAGCCTCATCTGTGCCGCCATTCTGTCCCCTCACCATCAGTGTCCGTATCAGGCAAGTATACAAATTCCCCTCTTCTATCTGGGATCGCTCCAGTTCTGCGCACACAAAGTCAGACTCAGGGTCCATCCATCTCCTCAATTGTGCCAGAAGTGACGCAAAATAGTAATCACGCAATTGAGTGTGGCCTACTCCCCCAACATTTCTATGTTTGATCAATTTACCCAATGCACAACAGGCTTTTTTACCTTGCCAAAGATATTTATTCAGTATAGATTGTACAGTTGAGAGATAAGAACTTGGGACTGGTATTGAAAGCATTCTAAATAAGTACAGCAGTTGTGGCATTATCTGCATTTTAAAGGCTGCCAGACGGCCCATCCACGATGGCTCAACTTGTGCTACTTTATCAAACTGGGAATGAGTGAGGTTAAAAAGTAGGTATAATTTGCTTTGAAGAGGTCTTCAACTTTAGAGGCAAGAGTGATCCGAAGATAGCTAATCCCACTATCCTTTCACACATAAGGGAAGTTGTGTTCTAGCTTCCGTCTGATATTGTCTGGTATTCCCAGATTTAAGACATCCAACTTAGTCTCATTTACTTTGTAATAGTATATTCTGTTGACGTTATGCAAAGCTAGATGAACCGAAGCCAGGGAGGTCTCCACATCAGTGAGCATCAATATGATATCGTCAGCAATTAGGCTGATAGTGTGGGATCTATTTCCCAGTGAAGACCAGTTATTTGAGGGTGTGATCTTAAATATGTAGCCATGGGCTCCATCAGTAAATTAAAGATTAATGGGGAGAGAGGGCAACATTGTTGGGTACCATAAGATATTTCAAATGGTGTAGATAACGTCCCTGAGATAAAAATGTGTGCAGAAGGATTGGTGTACAATGCCATTATACCTGAGTAGATTGAGTTAGTGAAGCCAAAATGTAATAGTACCTGAGCCAGAAACTCCCAATCGATTCTATCGAACGCCTTCTCTGCATCCAAAGCGAGGAGCAGAGAAGGCTTTCTGTTTCTGTTAGCTAGGTGTATAACATTTAGCAAGCATCAGGTGGCATCAGCTGTTTGATGACCCTTTGTAAAACATGACTGGTTTAGATGGATAAGAGATAGCAAAAGGTTTACTAGTCTGGTGGCCAATAATTTTGCATACATTTTTAAATCGTTGTTTAGCAATGATATGGGACGAAAGTTCTGTGGAGTGATTGGTTCCTTCCCCGGCTTCGACAATGCAACAAAGTCCTGAGCATTTCTGGAGGGAAAGAAGAGGAAGCAGCAGCTGAACCAAAAATCTTGACTAAATGTGGTACAAGAATGTGTATAAAAGTCTTATAATATTCTCTCGTAAAGCCTTCTGGGCCTGCCGATTTATTATTAGGTATAATAAAGTGTAGGACCTCAACGTCAGTAATAGGAGAGTTGAGGTTATTGAACTGTTCTTCTGTAAGTTTAGGGAGTTGAATTGTTTTTAAAAAGTCCCTATTGATATCTGGTGTGGGTTGTGGAGTGTTGGGGTCGTTCTTATGGTTATACAGCGAGCCATAATAATGATAATATTGGCTTGATTGACAGGATGCAATATACAGTATCTCACAAAAGTGAGTACACCCCTCGCATTTTTGTAAATATTTTATTATATCTTTTCATGTGACAACACTGAAGAAATGACACTTTTATACAATGTAAAGTAGTGAGTGTACAGCTTGTATAACAGTGTAAATTTCCTGTCCCCTCAAAATAACTCAACACACAGCCATTAATGTCTAAACCGCTGGCAACAAAAGTGAGTACACCCCTAAGTGAAAATGTCCAAATTAGACCCAATTAGTCATTTTCCCTCCCCAATGTCATCTGACTCGTTAGTGTTACAAGGTTTCAGGTGTGAATGGGGAGCAGGTGTGTTAAAATTTGGTGTTATTGCTCTCACTCTCTCATACTGGTCACTGGAAGTTCAACATGGTACCTCATGGCAAAGAAAAAAATAAATGTTGCTCTACATAAAGCTGGCCTAGGCTAAAAGAAGATTGCCAAGACCCTGAAACTGAGCTGCAGCACAGTGTCCAAGACCATACAGGGGTTTAACAGGACAGGTTACACTCAAAACAGGCCTCGCCATGGTCCACCAAAGAAGTTGAGTGCACGTGCTCAGCATCATATTTAGAGGTTGTCTTTGGGAAATAGACGTATGAGTGCTGCCAGCATTGCTGCAGAGGTTGAAGGGGTGGGGGGGTCAGCCTGTCAGTGCTCAGACCATACGCCGCACGCTGCATTAAATTGGTCTGCATGGCTGTCATTCCAGAAAGAAGCCTCTTCTAAAGATGATGCACAAAAAAGCCAGCAGTTTGCTGAAACAAGCAGATTAAGGATGTGGATTACTGGAACCATGTCCTGTGGTCTGATGAGACCAAGATAAACTTATTTGGTTCAGATGGTGTCAAGTGTGTGTGGCGACAACCAGGTGAGGACGACAAAGACAAGTGTGTCTTGCCTACAGTCAAGCATGGTGGTGGGAGTGTCATGTTCATTGAGGGAACCATGAATGACAATATGTACTGTAACATACTGACTGACAATTTTGAAAAAAACACAATATTTTTTACTTTTTACTATAATAAATATCCCAATTTTTTTTTTTTTACAAAAACTTTTTTTTTTCTCAGTTTAGGCCGATACGTATTCTTCTACATATTTTTGGTAAAAAAAAAATCACAATAAGCGTATAGTGATTGGTTTGTGCAAAAGTTATAGCGCCTACAAAATAGGGGATAGAATTATGACATTTTTTAAAATTTATTTTTTACTAGTAATGGCGGTTATCTGTGATTTTTGTCAGGACTGCGATATTACGGCGGACACATCGGACACTTTTGACACATTTTTGGGACCATTCACATTTATACAGCGAACAGTGCTATAAATATGCACTGATTACTCTATAAATGTGACTGGCAGGGAAGGGGTTAACACTAGGGGGCGATCAATGGGTTAAATGTGTGCCCTGCTAGGTGATTCTAACTGTGGGGGGAGGGGACTGACTGGGGGAGGTGACCGATCGGTGTCCCTATGTACGAGGGACATACCATCGGTCTCCTCTCCCTGACAGGACGTGGATCTCTGTGTTTACACACAGAGATCCATGTCCCTGGCTCTGTAACTACTGATCGCTGGTACATGGCGGACATTGCAGCCGGCAGGCACGCGCATCGGCACCTGAGTGACGCGGCAGGCGCACGCCGCCGGTGGCACGCGTGCGCCCCCCAGCGCCCGGGAGGCCCGAGGACATCATATGACGGCCTTCCGGCATTGTAGAGCCACCTTGTGGCCGTCATTTTACAATAGCCGGGATGGAAAGTGATTAAGATGTCATTATCTCAAGACAAAGGCATCTCCTAGTGGCATGGACAGTAAATACCCTATATGTTGTATTATTTTGGTCATTACAATATTAGTTTAAAGCTCAGTTTCCATGCTGTTTATTCCCTAGGTGCAGTGTAGGGGCTAAGTATATACATTTCAAGACCTGGCAGCTTAAAGTAAGTTGTTCACAGACTACCTGCTTTGTAGCAAACTGAGCTAATGTGGAGTAAGCTAATAGAGATCACTGAAGCAGTGGTGGAGTAGTGGTGCCCACTAGGGCTGTCTTTAACCACTTCAATACAGGGGCTTTTATACCACCTCAATACCGGGCCTATTCTGGCACTTCTCTCCTACATGTACAAATCATCATTCTTTTGCTAGAAAATTACTCAGAACCCCCAAACATTATATATGTTTTTTAGCAGACACCCTAGGGAATAAAATTACGGTCATTGCAACTTTTTTTTCAAACGCCTTTTTTGGAAAAATGGTTTTATGAATTAAAAAATAACAAAACAGTAAAGTTAGCCCAATTGTTTTGTAAAATATGAAAGATGATGTTACGCCGAGTAACTAGATACCTAACATGTCACGCTTTAAAATTGCACACACTCATGGAATGGCGCCAAACTTTGGTAATTAAAAATCTCCATAGGCGATGCTTTGAAAAATTTTACAGGTTACCAGTTTAGAGTTACAGAGGACGTCTAGTGCTAGAATTGTTGCACGCGCTCTAACGCACGCGGCGATACCTCACATATGTGGTTTGAATGGCGTTTACATATGTGGGCGGGACTTACGTGTGCGTTCGCTTCTGATCGCGAGCTACCGGGGACAGGGGCGTTTTAAAAAAATATATATTATTTTTTTTATTTTACTTAATTTTTTTTTTACATTTTTTTTTTGATCACTTTTATTCCTATTACAAGGAATGTAAACATCCCTTGTAATAGGAATGGTGTGTGACAGGTACTCTTTATGGAGAGATGCGGGGTCAATAAGACCCCACATCTCTCCTCCAGGCTGGAAAGCATGAGATCGTGAAAAATTTTGTAAATTTAGTAGTTTACTCCTGAGAACTCGGGCATGACGTCATCACATCGCGCCCGGGCCTCCAACGGTCATAGAGATGACTGGTGACCATCTGGTCACCAGTCATCTCTATGCTTCCCATCCGGCGCCAAACGATTCATTCTCCGGGCCCCTGATGGCACGGGAGAGCCCGGAGAAGCACCGGATGGCAGCGGGAGGGGGGATGTCCCCTTCCGCCGCCTATAAGAACGATCAAGCGGCGGAACTGCTGCTATGATCATTCTTATTGTGCACAGAATCGTCGGCAGAAGAGAAGGATATCTGAATGATGCCTCTATCTGCAGGCATCATTAAGATATCCCCCCACAAAGCCCAGGACGTCATATGATGTGCACCCAGGATGGGAGATCCCATCTGTGAACGTCATTTGACTATGGGCGATATTGAAGTGGTTAAAGCAGGGCAAAAGGGGCAACTGCCCTGGGCCCCATCATTGTTGTTGGGCCCAAAGCAGCTGCCTCATACTTGCCAGCTAACCCAGTTTAAATTCCCTTGTCCCTCAAAGTTTTAGTCTTGTGCTGTGTCCCGATATCTCAGTGTGAAGTTCTGTTACTAATGCTGCCCAGCTCTGCCCTATTGCCATGTACAGATGACTCACCTGCAGACCCTGTGTTTTAATATGTAAATAACTGGCATTGATATGTAAATAGCTGCGGCATTAATATGTAAACATCCGCAGATCGGCAGCATTGATATGTAAATAGAGGCGGCATTTATATGTCTATTATGCACGCCTGAGGTCATATCCACCATCACTTCTGCTGAATGCTGCCCACTGGGGAGGTTAAGGGGCATGCTTGCAAGTCCTGCCTACAACTGTGATCATTAAGCCTAACATCAGCCTGTTCTGAAAAGGTAAGCAAATTGGAGGTGGAGACCTTTTTTTAAATAACATGGTGCCACAGCACCCTGAATTTTGGTGCATGTGAATATGCACATCTGAGCAGATGCGTGGGGGTGTCATTAACAATTAATGGCACTGCAATGTATCTGCTAAAGGGCAGCACGTTTCTGTGATTTCAGGAGAGAGGTTTTGCATGCGTTCCTGACACCCATAAATGTAAACGCAGGCTAAATGTCTCAGTTACATTGGTGGTCAGTGTAAATCTTCTCATTGCATTAGGGCTTGGTGTACAATCCTTTCATTCACACTAGTAGCCAGTTTGAAGGCCCCCCTTACATTGGTGGTCAGTGTAAATCCCTCCTTACATTGGTGGTTACTGTGAATGCTCCTATTGCATTAGCGGTCAGTGAAAATCCCCATTACATTAGTTGTCAGTGTAAATCCCCATTACATTGGTGGTCCACGTAGAAGCCCCCTTTAAATTGGTGGTGAGTGTAAATCCCCCTTATATTGGTGGCCCGTGTAGAAATCCCCCTTTATTGGTTGTTGATGTAAAATCCCCCATTACATTGGTCGCCAGTGTAAATTCTTCATTACATTGGTGATCAGTGTACATTGCCCTTTACATTGGTGGTAAGTGCAGAATTGCCCTTACACTGGTGATCAGTGTAAATCCCCCTATACATTTGTGGTCAGTGTAAACCCCCCTAACATTGGTGGTCGGTGTAGAAGTGTCACCTTACATTGGTGTTTAGTAAAAATCTCCTTGACAATGTAAATTCCTCCCTACCTGGAGGTCATTGTATATTCCCCTAACACTGGTGGTTGGTGTAACCAATGATGATGTGCTGTAACCTTTATCAACCAGTGAGCAGTAATGATGTGCACTAACTTTTTGCAACCATTTATTGAGCGGTAAAGATATGCAGTAACCTCTAGCAACCAATTAATGAGCAGTAATAATGTGCAGTAACCTCTAGCAACCAATTGGTGAGTTGTAAGGATGTCCGGTAAACTCTAGCAACCAATCAGTGAGCAGTGTTGATGTACAGTAATCTCCAGCAACCAATAAACAAGCAGAAGTCATGTGCTGTAACCTCTAGCAAACAATAAGTGAGCCATAATGTGTGCTGTAACATCTAGCAGCCAGTCATTGAGAGGTAATGATACACTGTAACCTCTGGCAACCAATCACAATCACTGCCTGATTTGATTCAGTAAACTCATTTTGAGTCTAGCTGCTATTTATTGTATGACTCAGAGCAAAATTGCATGGAGGGGGGCCCAAGAAAATGTTTGCCCAGTGTCCAATCAATATTAAAGATGGCCCTGGTGCCCACTACAGTGATTTTCCGCTTCTAGAGGTATCACATAGGTATGGTATATGCATAGTTACAGTGCTACAAGCTGGACCAATGTAACTATGTACAAAAAAAAAAAACATGCCTGGAATTATTCTTTAACATGTGTGCATATATTATGATTTGCTAGGAGAATATCAAAAAGTTTAAAACTGAGTCTTTAACTTTAATTGAGGCTTTAACTGCTTCATTATGTTATGTTGTATACTATCAGTTATAACACTGAATTTCATAAAAACAGACACCAAGATTATTCAGTCCTGAAGAATTTATTTTTTCATTATTTTGCAGTAAAACGATGATAGTTTTTTTCTACTTGAGTCTTCAGAGACATGTATCAGTGACATGTATTTAGAGACCAGTTGATGATGATTTAACCTAGTGGCTCATGGCTGTCTTGTTCTATCAGCTTGTGGCCTGTTTAAAGAAAGGAAAATACTGTTTTATATATTGCAAAGAAACCAACATAAATAAGATATGCAGCAGAGGCGGTTCAACGGTCATTTTTAAGTGCAGGTTTGAATCCGATTGGTTGCTAGAATGGGACAGATGGACAAACCCCAAATGCTTCTTCATTTGTTGGTTTGTCTACTCTCCAGTGTCAGGAATAGGAGAACTCATGCTTTGATATTGGAATGCCAATCATAATGCAGCTGAAAGAATACAAACTAGTCCAATCTGACCATGAAAAATAATAATTTTTGTGTTATATACATATAAAAAGGTAAGAGAAGATGGGTAATGTGTACTTATATTACCAGCTAAAATATTCCCTTAAACAAACTTCCTAAAAGAGTGCACTGAATCAAATGTATCAATGCGTATGATTTCTTAATGAAATCATTGATTTGTTTTTTGCTGTTTTTCCTAGGTAGCTCTAAAAACTGCTCACACCTAAACTTTTCTCTTCCATGTGTAGCAAGGTGTCACTTTTGCACGTAACTTATGGACTACAGTTTGTGCCTAATAAGAACTTATCTCCCTCTGGTGCCTGTTTATGCTAGACTATTAAAAGTTGTTTGGTTCAGGTATTCATGGATAAAGCATTATGGGTAATGTGGAATCATAGACAGAGACTCTATTGGCGTGGATAGAAATGAAACTATATTACACACAAGACCACTATGCTGCCAATGTTTTTGGCGCCACACACAGCCTGCTGGGAGAACCTATTTAAGGCAAGGCGGGGCTCTTGTGCAGTCTCTTGGGACGCCATCTTCAAACAGGCAAGAGGCCTGCAGCGAGTGTGCTTAGGCCGGAGAAGCCTGGGCCTAAAGTGACGGAAACCGGATCGCCAGACTGAGGGATTCCTGCCACGGCCCTGCTGATCGGACCAGGGAGAGGGACCGCTCTGCATCCCAAGGCATCCTGAGTCACCTTTCCTTCGACACCTCGTGAGCGGCTGGGCGGAGGACCAGGGACTGCGACATGCCCAGGAGCCGAGAACCAAGAGGGTCTGGAAGGAGCACACTGGCGAGGTGAGGCGAGGCCTCATGTGGTGAGAGGGCACCTGCCCATCGGCACAACTAACTGGGTTGCAGGAAGGTGACTTCCATAGTTTACTTGTGCTTGCTGACAACTACAGTGTTTTAAGTGGAGACACGCTACATTCGGGAGTGATTTAGCGCTTTGGGAGTATCAGCACTCCACTTGCCCTTATACTGCACAGTTTAAGTATTCATTCTTTCTTCACCTTGTTTGTTGGATTACAAATACACAAGTGCACCAACAAAAGCTAGCCGAAGATTACTGGAGACTTTTAGGAACCATCATCCGTTTCAGTTCACTGCTTAGGTTGATACGGCGGGACATGCACCAGCTGAGCTGCCCACAAGGGGGAGCCAGATAGCTTATTGAACTTATATGTGTAGGCAAACCGTTTGAAACTGTTTCATTGTCATTGTGCTGTTTCAGTGAGCTGGGTTGGACTTGGTGGAGAAGTACCCCACTGCGGATATCCTTACAGTGGGAGATTCCTCCACCGTGCACTTCCTTAGGTCTAACCTTGGGTTAAGTAAATCGGGTCTCCTATTTTATAGCGAAGACCTAGAACGGTTATATATATATACATACTGTATATATATATATATATATATATATATGTCGATTGACTCTCACAGGGACCTGTTTGAGTAGAATGTTACAAGTGTAATCTCTATTCTAATTTCTTTACCAAGTAAACATATTACCCTTTTGGTTGAGCTACATCTTGTGTGGGACTCTGTCTTTTGCAGTTGTGTGGCAGGCAAATCACAATAAGGTAACAATATTTAACTACATTTATTGTTGTGTGGTACCATTGTGGCCCTCTATAGCCTCTTAGGGGCCCACAATCACATTATTGTCATTACTATCCAGTTGTGCCCAGGGGGAATTGAGCCAAATTACAGGGGTTGACAGGCAGAGTACAGGCCCAAATCTAAACCAGCAGCTCCTACGGGGGTAGTGATACACATGTATTTGGGAGCTGGCAAAGATTAGGAATCCATCTGTGCACATATGGTGAAGTTCCTCACATGTGCGAAAATGCTGCCCATTTCTGGGAGATGGGCACTATAGCACCCTCTAGCATTTGTGCGCATGTGCGGAAATCCACCACATGTGCGCACATGCACAGCAAAAGTTGCCGCTTAGTAACACACTGCCTCCTGGGATAGCTGTGATAAAGGAATCCCAGGAGACAGCTGGGCCTAGCCTAGGCTGGAAACCAGAAAGCACAGACCAGCACACAGCAGATAGGTAAAAAATTATAATACATTTTTTTAGCATCCTCGTAAGAGGGAGAGAAGAGGGACAAAATGAAAACATTTTAGTGAGTTAAGTTCCACTTTAACATGTTCATTATGAACAGACTAAGTCTAAAAAAGTTATTCAATTGAGGTGGAACTCTGCAGTGTGCAGCCAGCTTCAGATGGGGTACAGAGGCACACTGCAGATGGACCAAGACACTGTAGCTTCTGGGTTCCATGCTGAGCAGCTGCCCTGCAGCATTCTAAACACATGAGGTTGCCAGTTTGGCATAAGCGCTATCCATAGAATGCTTTACATTTTCTCAGTGAATGCAAAGCATGAAGCAGGTGGAAAGTGTGCCATCACCGACCTGCTTATCTACCTCATCCAATCAGAGAACATTTTGCACTTATTGAGAATATGCAAAGTGATCTCTGAAATGCACCTCTCCTGAGCGGGTGACCTTCTGTGTTCACAATTCAGCAGGGGAGCCACTCAGCACGGGACCCGGAATTGAGCTGATATCACAGTAATAGCAGTGTCTAGGCTTGTGCACAACGGAAAAATTCGTTCCGTTTCGGTTCGTTTCTTTCCGGTCCTGTTGATTCGTAATCATTCGTAATTTTGCTAGACGGGATTTTTCGTGTTCGGACTCATTCGTATTTTTGCAAGCGACATTTTTCGTTGAATTTTTTGTTGCTTTATAATTCGTACTTTCGGTAGAATACGTTGTTTTTCGTTGATTCTGGACACAACTCCTACTTTCGTAACTTTTTTTGGGTTCGTTGATTCGTAATTTTCTGTGTCTCTCTCACGACGACGCTGACTATTATGCCTAATGTGCTTCGAATGGATTTGTACTTTTCGAAATACATAGCGGTTATTTGTAACGATTCGAAATCTCGTATTTTACTTTCGTTTTTTACATGCGGCTATAGCCTCCGCCCCTGTACACCATTTTGAGAGGGTTCAGCACGGTGAGGGAGAAGCAGAGAGCAGAGCAGAGTGTTATTGTGCTTCGAATGGATTAGAAATCTCGTATTTTACTTTCGTTTTTTACATGCGGCTATAGCCTCCGCCCCTGTACACCATTTTGAGAGGGAGTTCAGCACGGTGAAGGAGAAGCAGAGAGCAGAGCAGAGTGAGTGTTATTGTGTTTCCAATGGATTTGTACATTCGTAAGTTTTTTCATAACGAATTATGCCGAAGACATTCGGGCATTCGCTATTTTGCGGTATAATTTATTTCGGATTCGGTTTTATTCGTAATTGCTTTGTTCGGAAATTCGAATGCTTCCGAATGTCCGAAAGTTGCTAAATTCGGACGAATTTCGATTCGTTACGAAACGAATTGCACAAGCCTAGCAGTGTCTACTACAGTGATTTTCAGCTTCCACAGCTATAGTATATATATAGGTACATTGGGCTAAGCTGGACCAAATTGACTATGTAAAAATATCCATACCTGGTGGACCTTTTACTCATGTCTACAAGGTAGAAATACAAATACATATAACATTCATGCTTACCTGTTCCATGTTAATGGTCCTTAATTATGGTCCTTAATTATTTCAAGAATGCCTGGTTTCTAAAATATACAAAAATAACAGAATTAATTATTAAAGAATATACAAAACAGTTCAGTCACTTTTGATTTAAAAAAAAGTAATCTTCACCCAACAGCCTATAAGGCATCTAACATAACTAGTTGTACTACCAAGCAGTGGTTATTTGTGAATAATGTATATTGTGCACAAGGATAGGTTTCTACAGTAACTAATAAGCACACTTTTTGTGCATTTAACCCAATATTTGTTAGACACACTATTTAGCATCAGGTATTTGAAAGATGCACTGACAACCATGATTTACTAAAGTATGATGGGGCATACCTGTGTTCACTTCAAACATTCAATCAAATGGATAACATTTTTTAAAAATAAAGTTTGGGCATGCCAACCCTGTCTTCTTGCATATCTTGCATACTTTGAAAATTGGCAGTAATATTTGCCTGCCATAATTTTCAACTCTGTTCCTCTTCATGCTCCATCACACTGTATAAAGTAAATTAAAAACCCAACAAGGAAAGCAAGACCTTCTCAAAATAGAGAGGTGTGCAGATCCAGGAACTCCAGTGCATAAAGCTCACCAACAGGGTTCCCAAGTAATGGCAGTTGGCGTAACTTTTCAGCATTTACCAAAAACTGGAGCATCAGTTTTGGGTGGACTGGTCCTTTAAAGCCCTGTACACACGATCGGATATCCTATGGATTCTAATCCGATGGTTTTTTCCATCGGAAATCCGATGAAACTGTCTTCCATCAGTCTTGCCCACACATCATCAGTAAAAAACCGACCGTTTCAAACACGGTGACGTAAAACACTCCGATGAGCCGAGAAAAATTAAGTTCAATGCTTCTGAGCATGCGTCAACTTGATTCTGAGCATGCATGGGTTTTTTATCCGATGGAGTTCCCCACAGACGATAGTAATTTGCTATCGGTTTTTTAACCATCGGATACATTTAAAACATGTTCTATTTTTAAACACCGATGGAAAAAAGACCGATGGGGCCCATACACGATCGGTTTGTCCGATGAAAACAATCCATCGGACTGTTTTCATTGGTAAAACCTATCGTGTGTACACGGCTTAAAGGTAACCAGGATCACTTCACTTCAGCTCAGACTTTAGGCAGTGTCTGCAGGAGCTGAACATTGCACCCACTGATCGCTGGTGCAATGCTTTGCAGGCTCCCGTTCCTGCAAAATGATGTGCATTAAATGTTTTTTTGAAATGGTGAACTTAGCCTTTAATCTGATTACAGTTGATATTTAAGCAGCTAATATTCATGAGAAGAGCTTACAGACATATCTTGTAATCTTTTACCTAGTTGGCCAACAATCTCCTGCCCCTGAGAAGGCAGATGCTTGTGGGAACATCAACTTTACTAGATGCATTAGAAAGCTTGTCCCAAATGATAATGATCCCTCCTAGATAAGAAGCATCCACCTGTACCAATCCCTCAATTGTTCCCCAAGCTGAATTTTGTAGCAATGGATAGCATACCCAGCTGCTTGAAGATGGTCATCGTAATTGTATGGACAACAGCTCTCGAAACCCTACCTCTTCCTTCAGATCTCTAGTAACATAGTATTTATACAAAATAATGTAAGCACAATCTACTCCTGTAAGAGTGACAATGCTGATTGAATGACATTTAAAATGGATTGACTGCTCATGACAACACTGTAGATATGGGACTCACAACATTCAGAATTTATAATAGAACTTATTGTGCATGAACAACAGATATGGAAAAAAATGCAAATATACACCTTCGCTGAAGCACGCATTCCATTGTAGTTGGCATCATACACATTGCACAGCAATCACATTACATACCTCGGTATCAAAGCATTCCTGGTGGCCCTCTGCTGCACAGCATTTTTCAACTGTTTTTCTAACAGCTTCGATAACCGCTGTACGTTTTTCTTTCCCACAGTCAGGCTTCATTTTTAAGTATTCAACCAACAATCTGTAAATTATATTACATCAAATTACACCACAGTAAAATGTTAAGAAAGGAAATTTATGATTTCATGCATTTATATTGTATGTTCCAATTTAGGTTGCACGAAGACCAGTGTAGCGGGGTCTCCTTTAAGGCCCCTGGACTACGTTACCCAGAACCCCGTTTGGCACCCAGGGTGCATTGGGCCGCCGCAGAGACTCATGGGTGGGGCTATATAAGAAGAGGGCGAGGCTCTGCTGCTGTGTAAGGCCTGAAGCCTGGGCCTTGCATACCGACCAAAGAGCCTTCCACTCCACTGCGGAGCCTGGGTGGCATCTGTTCCTGCTCTAGTTTGCTGACGTTAGCTGGACCGGAGACCCGGCCGTTGGAGACACTGTGTGTGGATACACAGTGGTGGAAGCCTGGACTGGGATCGCGTCCGGAGTGGTGAGCGAGCACTTGCTCACTTCATTACCCTTTTACTTTGTTGGGCCTAGTGACTGCCTTGGCCCACCCTGTTATTTACTACCCCTTGGATTACAGATATTGTTTCCTGAAAGTGCACCACCTTTCAAGTTGCATGCAAAGAATTGTTCTCATAAGGGACTGAGTTTTAATCTGGATCAGGCCTGACCAGGGTGGGGGTTAGAACTTTGTTGTTGCGCCATATTGCGCATAGGGAAAGAAGATAGTTGCACGTGGCGGGTGATCACTCTGCACTATCGTTGATGAATATGTTTATTGCTGCAGGGCTCTGCATGTATACTATGTGATGTGTTTAACTTTAAATCCTTATACCTAAGTAAATCCAGTTATATTTTATCACTTTGGTATTAGTGTCATCTTTGCAGATAGTGGTTATCTATCAATACTGCCAGATTGTGTATAATCAGGTATAGACCGTTACGAGATAACAATCCCTAGACTAACTGTGCCAGTGTGGGTTGAGTAGATTGCCGGGGGTTGGCGGTGCTGTATACAGGGCCCGAAACAAAACTCAGCGGCTCTCTTAACTGGGGGTAGCGCTACACCAGTAAGGGTTCTTGTTGGGTACTTATTAATTACGGTACTTTAATTTGGAAGGTGTGATGTAGAGTGTGGGATAAATGGACATCTCTTAAATCCAAACATCTCTTAAATCCATGTTCACACCACATGCCTTTCTGCATGCATTCCAGTGAATTTTTGATGCGTTTTGCCACATTTCAAATGCTGTCCATATAGAAAAGATGCAGCATGTTCTACTTTTGTTGACTGCACTGGAATGCACTGCACTGGTGTGAACTAGGGCCATTGGAATCCGTGTTAAACACTGTCCATGCGTATTTGAAGCAGAATAAAAAAACTGCATCTGGTATGAACCACCGGTCCTTAGATGGAGCAGAGGAAGGTTAGAGCCTTTCCGGTGGTCTCTGCAGCAACCAACTGCTGACGATCATGCCTGTGAGCTATTTTTTAAAACACAGAGCACACTTGTAACTTGGAGGTATCACCCAGATCCTCTGACTACTAAAAGGACAAACAATTCCTTTTTTCTGGCCCATCCACAGCCATAAAACCTGATGAAGAGGGTAGGCTTAGTTCCTAAAATCTAAAATGCATTGGTTGTTTACATCATTTTTGTCTGATCTTTTAAGGAAATAAATGTGTTATCTGTGGACTTTAATACATCACGATGATGCTCCATTCATACATGTTCCCTACTAAAGCCCCGTACACACGGTCTGACTTTTGGCCAACAAACTTCATTTTAAGCAAGTTGGACCAACAATCCGACCGTGTGTACGCTCCATCGGACAAACTTTTTTTGCTTTTTTCTTGTTTTCATCGGACAAAAGTTTGGTCTGCAAACGGACAAACTTTTGCCCAACAAAAGTCCGATGGAGCAAAGTCCGACCGTGTGCACAGAAAACCAAGTGAAATTAAAAGAAAATCTCTAATTTTGGGTTGTCCCCAGAAAAGTAATAGATGGGAAATCTTCTAATGGAAATGCTAGTTCTGGTGACTGGGGGTCCCCAAGGAATTCCCTTAATTTTCAGGGATTTCCTCTCACTTCGTGTTTGACTATGAGACAGGAAGTGAAGGGAAATCTCCACAATAGGATATCTATCCAAAATGGAACAAAAAAAAAAGGTTTTGCCTATAGTTCTACTTAAAGGTAAAATACCTTTAGCATTTACAACCACTTTAATGAATGGATTTGTTATTGTTCTGCAAGGCTGAATTTCATAATGAGTTTCACCAGCATCCCGATCATGTGACCAGTCAGGTTGATTACCCATTTATTTGAGTGCACCCTGTTTCCTTGTCAGACTGTTGTTCTACGCACGTTAATCCTAAACATTGACTTATGATACTTCTATTGTTACATTATAACTGACCTTGGCTTATGACCCCATAGATCAGGGATATGCAATTAGCGGACCTCCAGCTGTTGCAGAACTACAAGTCCCATGAGGCATAGCAAGACTCTGACAGCCACAAGCATGACACCCAGAGGCAGAGGCATGATGGGACTTGTAGTTTTGCAACAGCTGGAGGTCTGCTAATTGCATATCCCTGCCATAGATGATCCTTTGCCGTCTGCACTGACTCTTACTTGGGAGCGCAACAGTGATTCTCTGCCGCCTGAACTGACCCTACCTTGTGATCATGACGATGATTCTTTGATGCCTGCACTAGCCCTTTCTTGAGACTGGATTACTTGATTTCTCTTGATCAACTGAGTTTTGCCTTAATGTTCATACTGTATTTTGATTGGGTTTAACGCAAGAAAAATTGGATCTGGTGACATTTTCAGGCATCACTTTCATTAATGAAGAACTAAACCCCATTAAATCTTATACATTTCTCAGATCTAAACATAGATCAGGACATGTAATATACCATTGTTTTCAGCAGTAGTTCAACCTGCATTGTGCAATACATTTTTTGCACAACGCAGCATGGAAGGACAAGAGTTTAAGGCAGGGTTCACACATATGCAAATTAGATGCGGATTTCTCCACATCCAATTCGCTTGATAGGCAAGTGTGACCGGCTCTCAAAGGAGCCAGTTCACAAAGATCCACCTTTAAAAAAGGTCCTGTGCATCTTTGGGTCCAATTCAGATGCGAATTCAGGCAAAAATTTGGACCTGATTCACACCTGAACCGATGAACAGGGACACACTGGAACCCAGGCACGAACCCACAGCCACATATGTGCGAACCCGGCCTAAACAGGAAAAAAAAAACACAAAACAAGATACCAACTATGAAATCGCAAGTCAACCCATATTGGGTATATTGGCTATTGCATGCATTGTGTTATGAGACAATCTTTATAGCCCCTTTTTCTCATGGTTCTTTTTCCACAACTTACTCCAGTTTCTTCTTTAGCTGGTCAGCTTCTGAACCTTCACACAAGTCGGCATTAAAGTGGAGCTTACTTTCATCCCATGCTGGCGCTACATACTTAGGATCACGTCCAAGATTAGTGAAGCATTTTCTTCTATCAGCATATGAGTCGATGCAACAATGGTGAACATTGTCATTTATAACTGCATGCTTTTCCTTTTCACACATCTCTCCTTGAAGAATATCCAGCTGTGATGTGAAATATTGGAAAATATGTAAAGGTTTAGTGTGAATATTTAAACAGGATTTCTAAATCAGAAACAATAGTGTATTTAAGGCAAACATATGGTTATAATAAAAAAAATTAAGAATTTACTTTTCAATCTACATATAAGGACTACTTGGATAAATGACATATATATTTGATATGCACTCATTGCCATAATCGAAATAAACGATAACGCAGATTAGTCACAAGGAAAAAGTAAGTACACCCCTACGTTTAGCACTATTTCAAATCCATGAAATTAGAACTGAGTGATCCAGATTAGGTGCCAATGATTATGCCGCGTACACACGACCGTTTTTCATGACGAGAAAAATGCCATTTTTTTATTTGGTCATTAAAAATGATCGTGTATGGGCTCCAGAGCATTTTTCACAAGGTGAAAAATGGCCATTAAAAATTTGGAACATGTTTTAATTTTTCTCGTCATTTTTCACGTCGTCGTTTTTCTCGTCATGAAAAACGGCCATGTGTAGGCTTTAACGACGTGAAAAAAACACGCATGCTCAGAAGCAAGTGATGAGACGGGAGCGCTCGTTCTGGTAAAACTAGCGTTCATAATGGAGATAGCACATTCGTCACGCTGTAACGGACTGAAGAGCACGAGGCTGAAAAGCACGAATCGTCTCTCACCAAACTTTACTAACACGAGGATCAGCAAAAGCAGCCCAAAGGGAGGCGCCATCCGAATGGAACTTCCCCTTTTTAGTGCCGTCGTACATTTTGTATGTCACCGCACTTTGCTCGAGCAGTTTTTTTCATGATAGTGTGTAGGCAAGGCAGGCTTGAGAAGAATCACGTCGAGAAAAACGTTGTTTACGACATTAAAAACGGTCGTGTGTACGCGGCATTAGAATCTCTTTAGGGAAGTATGTAGGTGGAACCTGTGTTGATTGACCTTCAGGTGTTTGCTTTGTGATGCTATCATGCAATCATCACTAGAGCTCTATAAGCCCCTCAAAAAGAAGGCTGTTGATGCCTATGAGTGTGGCAAAAAAAAGATTGCCAAATGATTTGAATCAATTATTCCATTGTACAGAATATAGTGTGAGAGGCATAGATTTCGAACAACTGCTTGTCCAGGGCTGTCAAAGTTAGCTCAAAAGTCAACTGTTTGATGCTATAAGGACCCCTCCAAGAACCCCAACATTTAAAGTGTAAGTAAACCCCCTTATCGTTTTGAGCCAAGGAAGCTGCCATCTTTGCCTCTGTTTAATCTACAACTGCCATGATGCTGCACATGTGATCAGTTATGACACCAGCCATTGGATGGTTTGACAGTTTGGTTGAGAGCACAACCAATTTGAGTATTACATTTCTGGCAGGTGCCGGGAATTAAACAGTTTTATGGATGGGTTTACTTCCGCTTTAACGGGTTATGCAGGTAATTCTTGAAACAGTGGCAAAGTGCAAGCATCTACAGTTTGCAAAAAGAGATTACGCCAATTTAACCTGCATGAATGGTGTGCTAGGAAAAAGCCTAAGAACATTAGAGCAAAATTACAGTTTGTCATTAAACATATAGGCAAAGATCAGGCTTTCTGGAATAATGTGCGGTGCACTGATGAATCAAAAAGTTGTTTGGCCATGGCATTTCAGGAAAAGAGCTTCAAACCAAGTATAAAGCATGGTGTTAGATGTGTAAGGGCTCTTTCACACAGGCGTTGAAAATAGGCAGTTGGGTTGCGTTTTCATTAATGCCCATAAATGGCACTGAAATTTGTTACAATAGGGAGTGGATGGAGGTGTTCACACTGCAGCGTTAGCGCTGCTTCTGGCTGCAGCAAGGCAAAAATAACGCTGCCTGCAGAGTTTGCTGGGTTTTCTTTTCCTTTCATGTTCCCCTTTGATCTAGAGCTGGGGTGTCAAACTCAATTTCATCGTGGGCCGGATTAGCATTATGATTGTCCTCAAAAGGGCCGGTTGTATCTGTAAGATTAGATGTCCAGAGCATCCCCTCCCCTTATATTAGATGTCAAGAGCCACCCCACCATCAGAAGTTGAGTCCCCCACTCTCCCTTACATCACAGTGCACCCCCCTTTCCTTATGCTGCTGCTGGGAAGTCCACTGGATGCATTGCTTGAAAGCAGAAAGTAGGGGTCTAGAGGAGGACCAGAGGAGGGCTGGAGCTCTCCTGCGGCTGCAGGAGAGGTGCGAGGGCCACATGAAATGGCCTGGAGGGCCGGATTCAGCCCACGGGCCTTGTGTTTGACACCTGTGATCTAGAGCAACTAAATTTGAAATGCATTTGCAGGTGCACTTGCAGACTATTTGCCTAGAGTAAATCAACCCCACTGTTTGAATAAAAAAAGTTTGCATGCTCAATTATGTTAAAAAGTCAACAATTTCAATGGATGTACTTCCTCTTTAATGCACTGGATATTTCTTTCTGGGTAGTTTTTGCTAGAGTTATGTCTAAACAGTAAAGTATCTACATGTTAGGCTTACTTTCTGTAATGGGAAGCTTTACAAAAATTTGCCAGACATTTTTTTACCTTAAAGTGGTTTTAAAGGCTCAAGGCTTTTTACCTTCTGTGTGCAGCGCCCCCCCCCCCCCAAATACGCACCTGAGCTCCCTCTCAATCCAACAATGTGCACTAGAGCTGAGCTTCACCCAGGTCTCTCATTCCTCATTGTCAATCACAGCCAGTGAGCCAATGAGAAGAGTGCGGGAGCGGGCCCAATCCGCAGCTCTGTGTGTCTTATGGACATATACAGAAAGGGGGGGGCAAGCACTTACCAGAGCAAGCAGTTTGCTATTGGAGGCACTGGCTGAAGAGGAGGATCCAGGAGCGCCAAGAAGAAGAGAATCAGGGCTGCTCTGTGCAAAACTACTGCACAGAGCAGGTAAGTATAACATGTTTTATAGCACTTTAACCTCCCTGGCGGTATGATTCTGTCAGATTTTAGGTGCTGAAAGCGGTACAATTATTTTGCATGGAAATTTGGCATTTTATATTGTAGGCCTGCAATTCTTAGGAATAACTCACTTAACCTCCCTGGCGGTACGATTATGTCTGGAATTTTGTACCAAAAGCGGTACAATTATTTTGCATGGAAATTTGGCATTTTATATTGTAGGCCTGCAATTCTTAGAAGTAACTCACTTAAATCCGTCCAAACAGGAGTCTAGTAGACATCCCGGGTATGATAAAGTTTGAAACACAAAATTATAAATAATTATAACAAATAGTAATGCAATTTTAATAAAAATTATTCAATAATGTAATCAAATCAAAAACACTGAAATTTGCTCAGTTGCAGAATTGTCGCTGTCATTAGATTTAGTGTTTGATGACGAATTTCCCCACAAATCGCTATCGCTCAATTCTGCAAGTGATGCTAATTTATTATAGCTGTTTTCTAGCTGGTCTAAAACCACTTTTGACATAAAGGGACACTTTTTGGTTGCTATGGACAATCTCCAGTTTCCAGGCAGAAAGAACAGTATTTATAATATAAAACTGCATGCAGGGCACTGGACAGACCACTAGGGACAAAGGGGATGTGTAATTATTTGATACAGTACTGTAATCTGTAAGATTAATGCAAGGAATGCATTACATAAAAAAATAATAATTAGAGTTTAGAACCACATTTATCACTTTCAATATATGTTAAATATCCTACCCAGAATATTTCATTATGTTTCTAGTTTAGGAAACAAATCTGCACAATACTAGATATTATACAGAAAACGAGAAGAACTAACCTTTTCTTCAGCACAGGTTTGCTGCTTGTCTTCAGCCAAGCCACAGCAGTAGACTCCGATCTTGGTCATTCTACCAGTTAATTCAACAAGCATTGGGGCTGATACCTGAGGCATCTTTTCAAAGTATTTAGTAAGCAGCCTGGAAGAAAGGAAAACTGGTTCTTAGGAAAGTGTTATTGGCCAACTGGACCAAAGAACAATATTTAAGTGTTGTATATTTTCAACCAGTTTGCAGGGCCAAATCCAGCTAAAACTTTTTTTTCCTTTGCTTTGGCTAGAGGATGGAAGGGTTATAACCTCCAGTAATGGATATAGGGAGGGTGGAAGGGTTATAACCTCCAGTTATGGATATAGGGAGGGTGGAAGGGTTATAACCTCCAGTTATGGATATAGGGAGGATGGAAGGGTTACAACCTCCAGTAATGGATATAGGGAGGGTGGAAGGGTTATAACCTCCAGTAATGGATATAGGGAGGGTGGAAGGGTTATAACCTCCAGTAATAGATATAGAGAGGGTGGAAGGGTTATAACCTCCAGTTATGGATATAGGGAGGGTGGAAGGGTTATAACCTCCAGTAATGGATATAGGGAGGGTGGAAGGGTTATAACCTCCAGTAATAGATATAGGGAGGGTGGAAGGGTTATAAACTCCAGTTATGGATAAAGGGAGGGTGGAAGGGTTATAACCTCCAGTAATAAATATAGGGAGGGTGGAAGGGTTATAACCTCCAGTAATAGATATAGGGAGGGTGGAAGGGTTATAACCTCCAGTAATGGATATAGGGAGGGTGGAAGGGTTATAACCTCCAGTTATGGATATAGGGAGGGTGGAAGGGTTATAACCTCCAGTAATGGATATAGGGAGGGTGGAAGGGTTATAACCTCCAGTAATGGATATAGGGAGGGTGGAAGGGTTATAACCTCCAGTAATGGATATAGGGAGGGTGGAAGGGTTATAACCTCCAGTAATAAATATAGGGAGGGTGGAAGGGTTATAACCTCCAGTAATGGATATAGGGAGGGTGGAAGGGTTATAACCTCCAGTAATGGATATAGGGAGGGTGGAAGAGTTATAACCTCCAGTAATGGATATAGGGAGGGTGGAAGGGTTATAACCTCCAGTAATGGATATAGGGAGGGTGGAAGGGTTATAACCTCCAGTAATGGATATAGGGAGGGTGGAAGGGTTATAACCTCCAGTAATGGATATAGGGAGGGTGGAAGGGTTATAACCTCCAGTAATGGATATAGGGAGGGTGGAAGGGTTATAGCCTCCAGTAATGGATATAGGGAGGGTGGAAGGGTTATAACCTCCAGTTATGGATATAGGGAGGGTGGAAGGGTTATAACCTCCAGTAATGGATATAGGGAGGGTGGAAGGGTTATAACCTCCAGTAATAGATATAGGGAGGGTGGAAGGGTTATAACCTCCAGTTATGGATATAGGGAGGGTGGAAGGTTATAACCTCCTGTAATAGATATAGGGAGGGTGGAAGGGTTATAACCTCCAGTTATGGATATAGGGAGGGTGGAAGGGTTATAACCTCCAGTTATGGATATAGGGAGGGTGGAAGGGTTATAACCTCCAGTTATGGATATAGGGAGGGTGGAAGGGTTATAACCTCCAGTAACGGATATAGGGAGGGTGGAAGGGTTATAACCTCCAGTAATAGATATAGGGAGGGTGGAAGGGTTATAACCTCCAGTAATAAATATAGGGAGGGTGGAAGGGTTATAACCTCCAGTAATGGATATAGGGAGGGTGGAAGGGTTATAACCTCCAGTAATAGATATAGGGAGGGTGGAAGGGTTATAACCTCCAGTTATGGATATAGGGAGGGTGGAAGGTTATAACCTCCTGTAATAGATATAGGGAGGGTGGAAGGGTTATAACCTCCAGTTATGGATATAGGGAGGGTGGAAGGGTTATAACCTCCAGTTATGGATATAGGGAGGGTGGAAGGGTTATAACCTCCAGTTATGGATATAGGGAGGGTGGAAGGGTTATAACCTCCAGTAACGGATATAGGGAGGGTGGAAGGGTTATAACCTCCAGTAATAGATATAGGGAGGGTGGAAGGGTTATAACCTCCAGTTATGGATATAGGGAGGGTGGAAGGGTTATAACCTCCAGTAATGGATATAGGGAGGGTGCATGGGTTAGAACATCTGTAAAAAAAAATATTGCTATGAGATTTCTCCCAACTTCCAATCTGCTTCACATCATCCCCTTTCTGTTTAAGTGACAGACAACACACAGGACAGGAAATGAGGGAAGGAAGGAGGGTTTGAAAAACTCTTTCTGGATTTTGTTGGTGAGGATGGCTCCATGAGGGAGTTTTTCTCTACTTTAACACCTGTCTAATTGATAGGTTGAAGGAAGTAAAAAAGAAAAAAAGAGTAAAACTCCATTATGGAGAAAAACACAGCATTTAAAGAGTAACTCCACTTTCGTTGAATTTTTAACCCTTCCTCGCTCTACTTTGGCAGATTCTTTGCTAACAATAAACCAGTTTTAGCCTAACCTCACAATTCACAGAGCCCTTGACCCCCCCCCATGAGGGGTGTTAACCACCAAAGAGCCCCATCACCTCTCTTGTAACTCTTTCCTTAAGGCATTCTTAAATCCTCTGGGTACAAAAAAAAAAAAACGGAAAGCATCTAATATGTACTATCATTCCAGTCGGCAGAGTTACCTTTCATATGAGGAGATTATCAATACCCATTGGGACTTTTGATTACCTGTCACTTATTGATTGGACTGTCATTTTTGTTTTATTATTGCGCTGCAGATACCATTCATTTAAATATGTACTAAAATAGTGGACGTGGTGCCAGAGTGGGGGAATAACAAAGAAAAACATTGATGTAAGAAAAGTGTAATATAATGCTTAATATTGCTGTAAACTAGAAAAATGAATTGTTCCAGTCTGTACCCAAACCTGGCTTTGTATTATATATTAGGTAGCTATCAATTTACTAATTCACAAACAGATACAGAACAAACACATTCTATATATAGTTCACATAGAAAATGAAAATTGCTAGTGACCATAGGTGTGCGCACAGGGTGTGCCAGATGTGCCTGGGCACACTGTAAACACCTCGTGTGGCACAGATTCCCCCTGCTGCTGCCTGGGCCCCTATGTCATTTACTGGCACCTTCCATTTGTGAATGAACACAGTAAGTGATCGGTACCGATCACTCACTGTGTTCATTCATAACTGAAGCATATATATTATATCTATACACACACACGAATGTGTGTTTAAACTTTGGGGTGCACACCCTAAAGCAATAGGCTGTGTACACCTATGCTAGTGCCATTTATATATTGATACATACAAATCGCCGTAATTCTATGCAACAAATCTAGAACCCTACCACTTTTGTGCCACGGCAAGAACCTAAATGACTAGTAGAAACCCACACATTGAAAAAGTAAGACCTCATTCACATGGGCATGCGATTATATGAATTTTGTATGCCTTTACAGAACGTTTCTAAAGATTTATAAAAGCATGTAATAATTTTAAATAGTATAATGCACACTGTGCATTTACTTGTGTTCAATTTTATTCAATTTAGCTGTGTTTAGAAAACACAGAAGTCTATGCGTCCAGTGGCAGAAAAGAAACTCTGAACGCTTTAAATGGAAAATGTGTGTGTAAACACATGTAAACGCATTGTATTGTAGCTGTAATGTCTGCCTTAATTTTGTAAAGCGCTAAAAAAACTGTTGGCGCTATATAAATCCTGTATTATAATAATAATGCAACTGCAAGTACGACTTTGTTCACATTGAACATGGCTTTGAAATTGCGCGTTTTCATCTGAAGCCGCACGATTTCAAAGCAGCATGTCCATGCGACTTTGGGTGCAACTTGAAAGACATCTGTGCGGCTTCATGCACAGATATCAATTGAAGTCACAAAAGTAGTGCAGAAACTTTTGCAAATCGGTGCAGCGCTGCAAAGTCAGCATCGCACCAATGGAACAGTGCCATTGCTGGCAATAGACTGCGACTTGTCATGCGTTTTGATCAATCGCTTCAATGTGACTGAGGGCTGAATGTGCTGTTTGCCAAAGTTTAGCTTTAAACAACTACATTAAAATATACAATCCTTAGTTTGGTTTTCTACCAAATTTAGATTTGTTTGTTTTTTTACCAAATTTAGCTATTCCTTTTGAGATGTGGAACCTTGTTTGTGTTATATGACTTTGCGATTCCAAATCGCCGCAAAATGTGGGACATGCTTGCGATCCCAGTTACTTTCAATGGCACCCAAATCGCAGCGAGATTTTTCTGCGATTGTCTTTAGACAAATCGCAGTAAAAACAGGCAAACAGAATTGCGGGACGCCTTTTGGGCGATAGGCGTCCCATGATTCTGTTTGCGATTCGTTGGGTGACAATCACGGTGACACCGTCGTGTCGCGGTTTGGGTGCCATTAAAGGTCCTGGGTTTTTCGACGATGCGGAATCGTGGGCAGAATGGCGGTGATTCTGCCAGGGATCCGGAACGCCATGGTGTGAACGGAGTCTAAGGATGTTCATGCGATACATATTTTAACTTACAGAATATAGTAATCTTTAACCCCGAGCTGCTTCAAGGCACCACAGTTATGTTTCTTTAGCTCTTCAATTTCCTTCAGTGCAGCTTCTAACAAAATAGGCTGAAATGAAAATAAATGAATACTTAAATAAAGAAAAACACACATTTACTACTTGGACTATGCTGTCAGTAAGATTCATATACATACGGCTTGCTTGAGACACTCGGCATGGTTTTCACTAGCACAGCACTTTTCCAGCAACCCTTCCAATCCTTTAGCAACTCGTAGACAAGACTGAGGTGATGTTTCCTGGTGACTTCTGGAATAATCGTGTGTAAAGCTGGAGAAACAAATGCAAATGACTGTTTATAGTGGCATACCCAGAACCCAGATACGGTTAAAGTGTTACTAAACCCAGGACCCTGCATTCACCATATCTGGTCTCCCACAGAACATTGAAATGCAATTATTTTAGTAAATATAAACTGCTAAATACCTTTTCTCATCAGCAGTAAATAGGAGTCTTATTAAATCTATCTGTGTCTGTTAAAGCTTATAGGAGGAGTTTTCATTCTCCTCTGGCTATCCTATGAGGCTACAGGACCCCTTACCCTCTGTCTGGACAGTACTGATTGGCCCTGTGCTGATCACATGCACCCTCCCAAAAAAAACTCATTCACTGGGAAGCTCAGTGTGATGCTGCTCCTCCTCCCCCAGCTCCTATGCATCTGAGAACAGAGGGTATGTGATCACTTATAAAAAAGGGAAAGGGGTCTTTATAATGTTTTTTTTATACCTATACAAAAATGTTTAGTCTTTTATTTCTATTTTAAACTGAATGGGTTTTTTTGCAAGGTAATAGTTTACAATCACTTTAAGTGAAAAATGTAAAAGGAAATGTATAGTGCTTTGCTATAGATTTGTACTGTCTTTATTGGTAATGGTCAGAATTAGAAAAAATAAATAAACATTAAAAGCCCAATTCCAGCTTGGGCCAAGAAACAGAGATTTGTTGCCAAAATGATGGTTAAAAATAGGAGTACCGTATATACTCGAGTATAAGCTGACCCGAATATAAGCCGAGGCACCTAATTTTACCACAAAAAACTGGGAAAACGTATTGACTCGAGTATAAGCCTAGGGTCTGCATGCCTCACTGTGCCTCACTTTGTCTCACTGTGTCCATGTGCCCATGCCTCACTGTGCCCATGCCTCACTGTGTCCATGACTAGACTTACGTTTAACATGGGAGTCTATGGAAGGGGTGCCCGACTTTGAAAAATCGGTGCTCCCCAGCCGTAGGTCTCCCGGATAACAAAACGTTGCACGCTTGTAGAGGAAGAGGGGGGCTACATGTGTGCCAAGTTTGGGGTCCAGGGGACCTACGGCTGGCCGATACCTCGTCCCCAAATTTCGGGAGATCAGGTGCAAAAAGGTGACTCGAGTATAAGCCGAGGGGGGCATTTTCAGCAAAAAAAAAGTGCTGAAAAACTCGGCTTATACTCGAGTATATACGGTAATAGCCCTTGCTGCTAAAGTCACCCGAACTCCAACGTTGTCTCCAGCAGACTCCCTGCTGCCATTCCTTTTCCAGGCTGAATGGCACCCAGAAACATTCATCCCACTTACTGTGAGCCCAGGGCATCAAGGCTCTGGTCCCCTGAGGGCTAGAAAAGAGCCGTTACATAATTTCAGATCTGTCAGTTTAATATTATTTATATTATTCTTAAATTATTTTATTTGTTTTTGAACTATTTAATTCTAACAGGTTAACGGGGAGAAAAAATATTGATTTATATTCTGAGGTTCAAAGTCTTAAAACTGATTTTGTATATACTGTATATATTTTTAAATATATACTTATACACAGTTTTTGTTTTACCACCCTTGACAAAGGATACCCAAACTCGCTTTGGGTATCCTTTGTCAAGGGTGGTAAAACAAAAACTGTGAATAAAAGTATATATTTAAAAAATATATACAGTATATAAAACATCAGTTTTAAGACTTTGGATCTCAGAATATAAATCAATATTTTTTCCCCTTTAACCTATTAAAATTACATTTTCCAAAAACAAATAAATAAAATAATTTAAGAATAATATAAATAATATTAAACTGACAGATCTGAAATTATGTAAGGGCTCATTGACAAAGGATACCCAAACTCAGAATGCTTTGGGTATCCTTTGTCAAGGGTGGTAAAACAAAAACCGTGCATAAGTATATATTTAAAAATATATACAGTATATAAAACATCAGTTTTAACACTTTGAACCTCAGAATATAAATCAATATTTTTTCCCCTTTAACCTATTAGAATTAAATTGTCCAAAAACAAATAAATAAAATAATTTAAGAATGATATAAATAATATTAAACTGACAGATCTGAAATTATGTAAGGACTCATTTCCAGCCCGCGGCTCATTGGAGTACAAAAAGGCCGGAGTTTGGGTTATAGTTGAGTTCTGAGGACACCCAAGGTAATGATGGAAATTTGTATAAACATTAAAAGGCATACTTACTGGGCAAGGTATGTCATTTTGTCTTTTTTATAGTCATCACACACATGTTCATCTTCATAATACTTTTTCAGTTCTTTGGACAAGTCAGACTCATCGTTTGGCAGGCCAAGAATACAGGGTGTTCGTTCTAGTATACTTTTAGCACAACAGTCATCTAGTTTGCTTGATAATTTATCCTTAGCAGCACAAATATGATCGGTTGCTTCCATCTGTCAAAGATATATAATACATATGTATGATAACATCATAATCATTGATTACACTCGTCACCAATAGATTGAAAGAAACACACTTCACAGATATAGGCATATATCCTTATCAGATATCAAATTACTACTCATTGGGGGTTATTTACTAAAACTGGAGGGTAAAAAAACTGGTGCAGCTCTGCAAAGAAACCAATCAGCTTCCAGGTTTTATTGCCAAAGGTCCATTATATAAGCTGAAGTTAGAATCTGATTGGCTACCATGCACAGCTGCACCAGATTTTGCACTCTCCATGTACCCCTTTGTAAATTTGAATATTAGGTAAAAGGTTTAAGGCTTATGTACACTGTATAAAGAGTTTTGGGGTGGGTCAATTTATACAGAGTGGCGAGGGAGCAGGAGCAGCGTCTGCTGAATTCCTGTTTTTTTTTTTTTACAGTTGAATGCACTTTTTCATTGGAAATACTGCGCCACAACTGTAAGCCTAGCGGATGTTGCGCAGCCCCATCAGGGTTGCCAACTTTCAGTAAATTTACAAACAGTTTGTAAAATCCATACTTGTTGCATCTGTGCATGAATGTCAGTTATGGACATGCAGCCTACATGTTCGTAATAGACATTCAAGGACAGATGCAAAAAGTATGGATTTTACAAACTGTTTGTATATTTATTGAAAGTTGGCAACCCTGAGCCCCATTCACTTGAATATATTGCATTCATTAGTGGTACAGCCCACCCAACACATCAGGGGGAATCATCAGTTTTGCAGCAGCATGTGTATTAACCCCCCCCCAAGGGGGGGGTAATAATAACGCAGGTCAACCGCCTGTTTTTACTACCTCCCAACCGCAAGTGTAAACAAGGCCCAAATGTGATAAAGGAAACATTAAAATATTTGGTGGACAGGCTTACCCTTTCAATCATACATTCCACAGCATCACCTTTGCAACAGTCTTCATTCAAATGTACAATTTCCTCAGTGACTTTTTTCACATCTTCAAACCCTGCCTTACCAAACTTTTGGGAGACTTGAACTAGTATTCTGATAAATGAGAAAGAAGAAATTACCACATCGAAAAAAAAAAAAAGGCTTGTTCTCATAAACAGATATAACGCTATAATATGGGTTTTGAAATAGTTGATAAAAGAAAATTTTTCATTCCTGTGTTATTATATTGTTTACTGTATTTATTGGCGTATAACACTCACTTTTTTACCCTGAAAATAGAGGGTAAACTGTGCCTGCGTGTTATACGCAGGGGGCTGTGGAAAGTTTTTTTCTTGAAACGTCCCTCTTAAAGTAAGGGTGCGTGTTATACGCCTGTGCGTGTTATACACTGATAAATACGGTATATTGTGCAATAATCTTAAAGTACCGGTATGTAAATTCAAAACTTTTTTTTGTCTTCTTTTTGATGGAGTCAGAAACCCCTGTTAAGCTTTTAGGCTTCATGTACACGGGACGTTTTAAAACCTCTCCCCAACGATGTAACTTGACAGATAGTAACCGACGTTTACATGCCACGTTTAGCCCCGTTTGCGTTTAGAATCGTTTTTTGCATTGCAAATAGCCAAAAATGTATCTCCATTAAAAACGCTTATGAACAAAACGCGGCTAAATGCGAGTTACCGAGTTTGCACGTGTTTACAAGCTGTTACAGGCATTTCAAATGCCTCTGAACATCGGTCCTGAATGCTTTTATTTGCTTTCTAAAAAATGCTTCTAACCTCAACTGCCTAAGAACGACTATAAGCGACCCTGTGTACATGTACTGATAAGATAACATAGATGAG
Organism: Rana muscosa; assembly: GCA_029206835.1. Taxonomy (NCBI): domain Eukaryota; kingdom Metazoa; phylum Chordata; class Amphibia; order Anura; family Ranidae; genus Rana; species Rana muscosa. Next base: position 458,212,773 of record CM055116.1, on the reverse strand, counting down.
AGTTCAGGGGTAGCTGAAAAAAAACGCCTTACTGGTCCTAAACGTCCGTTTACCAGCAGCAGTGTACATGAGGCCTAAAATAGTTGTATGTCTCCCCGTTCAGAAAATTCAGTGAGGCTGATTTACTAAGGACCCATTAAGACCTTGATGCCCTAGTACGTTGTATTAATGCACGTTTTTTCACCCATTAACATGCGTTGTGTTAAAAAGCAGCCCATTCATACGGGTTGGCAACACACCAACACATCCCAAAAATTCTGACATGCACCATTTTTGGCAACTCAGAGCCCCACAACGCATAGTAGTGCATAACAGGGAGTGGTGGATTGCTAAAACCCTGCTTTGCCTTGGCGTGTTGGGGTGCCATTAAAAATTAATGGCACTGCAAGGTGCGTTTATTGTGCACAATGCACCGCACTGAAAAGGTGTGTGAATGGTCCCCTAAAACACTGAGAATTGTCACACTAAAATGTAAATACTCACTTCATTTATCATGTGCAGATAAAATAGGTAAACAGGAATTTGCTTTTCATGTGATTGGATAGCTAAAGTTAATATTCCCATAATTATTGAGTGAAAATCATCATCTCCTCTAGTAAATTAGAATCAGTGTTTCTATTTGTCATGCATGAAGGTGATGGAAAACCCAAAATGTTTACAGTTGTCACCAAAACAAGAGGGAAAGGTAATTTTTAAATGCGGACAAATGTTTCTGTGACAACTATCTGAGGGGGAAAATTCCCTCTACTTTGGAGAAATTTCCTCTCACTTCCTGTTGCGTCTCCAGGACAGGAACTGAAGATAAATCTTCACGATTGGACACAGACAGCAAGAAATAACCTAACAGGGATTTTCAGGAAGAAGTATCACCTTAACTTAAAAATCATTTGTGAACCCCACGGGGGACCAAGTTCATATAACATTTGGTCCCATTCCGATCTGTGCTGTTGTTGCCGAGCTAGCCAGGTCAGCTGCTTGCTCCCCCCTCCCCCAACCAAAAAATACAAGTCAGGGTATATTTATAGTACCATAGTGCTGAAGGTAATCTGGTAGGTATATAGTTATATGTGCAGCGGCGCAAGGATGGGCATTAACGCCTGCATGCCGCACATATGCGCCTATGGACAGCATAGACGTCTGTGCTGAGAGCGTAATAACTGCATGCTCCCAGCACAGGGATCAAGCTGTCAAAGACAACTCTCAGTCTGTACTAATGATCGGGAGCCAGCAGGACTCCTGATCACGTGACCACAGTGACAGCCAATGACAGTGGTCACATGAATAGGAAGGCCTTCCCGCCCCCCTGGCTTAACAGCCCAGATAACGGAAGTGGGCGAGCGGGAAAGGGTTAAAGATAAATATAAAGCTCTCCACATTTCTCCTACATATATTTACTGGATTGGGGATAGATACTTACAGTGCTTTAAAAACTCTGTCTGGAAATTCTTTAATAATACGACATTTCTGCTTCTGTTTATCCTCAAGATAGTTTGTTAATTTTTTTACCTGAGGCATCTGCAAAAGAAAGCATTGTTACAAACATAAATACTAATATTAATAATAAATAAATAATATATGCATAAATGTAGCGGACCCCCCAAAATTGGGATCGCTATGCTCTAAATTTAAGGGTAGCCTGAGCAATAGTTTGGCTCAGGTTCTCCAATTCTGTTAGTTTTGGACTCTGCTCTGCTGTAATGTTGCCTGGAGTGTAGTTCCCCTTGACCTGTGGGTGGCACTGTTGCCCAGGTCTTGGGTTGAACCACAGGTGGCGTTGTGGTGTGATTGGGTGTCCTCTCTTGGCTACCATGCGATGGGTGGGTTTTGCCTGCGGTGCATGCCGGGAGAGGGTACATAAAGGGCAGACGCCATGATCTGGTGTGGTGTGCCGGGGGGGGGGGGGGATTCCAAGGAGGACTCCTGGTGGCAAAGTTGTGCCCTTTGGCCCTTTGGCCGGGGGGTGCATGAACTGGTCGAGGAGTCTTGGCCACCTTTAGCCTGAGGCTACAGGGTTCCAGGTAGGCCCAGTACCTTCAACTGTGTCTACAACCAACCACTAGAGTCCCAGGGAGCCCAGGTGAGGGTGGCCCGCTCTGAAACAGAGGAAACCGGGGGAGGACCTGTCCGATGGATCAGTGAAGGAAGTCACGGTCTCGGGGAGGCTTGGTTGCCTATCAGAGGAAAGGATTCGTGAGTTGCAAGATAGCTCCTGTAGCGTGCCCCATTGGCACCTATGGTCTCTAATAATCTACAGGAGTTAGGAAGTTCTAAATTCAGGAACTAAAGGATTCTGTGGCAGAGGATCTCCTGAACTTGTCTTTGAAGGGAACTAAATCTGAAGTAACTGTTCGTGCTTCACTCCGGCTGCTAGAACTGTCAGAGGGATCTATCCGGGTGAGCAATACCCAGTCAGGCTTGAGTGGAGAATAGGGTGACTGGGTGCCGCGTGCCTGAACCTATTTCCCTACCTAATCCTATTGCTGTCTTCAACTTCTTTCCCAATTTGTTTCAAGCAAGAAAAATAAACTCATCTATTGGAGTTTAAATACTGTCTGGACATTGGCCTTCTTTCAGGGAAATATTAGACTTTTCCCTACATTCTAGGGACAAGAACCAACAGAAAGAGGTAACTCGCTGCAGGACCCAAAATTGTAAGAACACCGCTCAACCTCTTATACCAGGAGGATATGGGCACATGGCACGATGTGCCTTTACCCCTGCAAGTGAAGGTAGGCAGGATAAAGGGTCTGTGTGCTGCATACACATATACAAGTACAAAGCAGACACATGAAGAAATAGCAGAAGGTCTATGTCTGCATATTATATACTATATCCACTGCTTGTATTTATATATGTTGTTTACAGTGCTGCCTAGCTCAAGCTGAAACTTATGCACAAAGATGAATGACCCTTTGCAGTGACTCATCCCTTATCGGATGTCTCTGCCCAAGGTTTTAATCAAAGTGTCAGGAAAACGTAAGCTACTACCAGGCTGTCTACAGCTAACTCATTGGGTTCTGGCAGTCACTTGCCATGTATTAAATGTTTATATGTGAAACGATTATCTACATATAGAAAAGTAAAACATTTAAAACGTCAATTTAAAAACGAATAAGTGTTAAAAAATAAAAATGAAATTGTCTCCAAACTTTTGTAGACTCCCTTTAATCGTTTTTTTATTTAAAGTAATAAAACCTATTATACATTACGGCCTCATTCGGTGTCAAACCTGCATTTATATAATTCAGAGGACTTTTCTAAATGCACATACAGTGTAATGATTTTCTAATCGGCCATTCAAAGCTTTTATGTGCATTCAGATGAGTTCAGATTAGCTGCGTTTACTGAAAATAGAATTCTGTATGTCTGATCTGAATAGACACTCTAAATGTGGCTAATCACATGTAAATGTGACTAAACATGTCCAAATGCAAAGTGTTTTTTTAAACCTCTGAATTTAAAAATGTACAAAGCATATCATTCTATCATGTGTACTTGCCTCAATCTATAGCACTTAAAGGGGTTGTAAAGGTTTGTTTATTAATTTCCAAATAGGTTCCTTTAAGCTAGTGCATTGTTGGTTCACTTACCTTTTCCTTTGATTTACCTTCTAAATGTTTTTTTTCTTTGTCTGAATTTCTCACTTCCTGTTTCTCCTCACTAAACTTCACACCATTATCCGAGCGGTGTTTAGTCAGCCAGAACAGCTTACTGAACAGCTTACTGAGGAGGAACAGGAAGTGAGAAATTCAGATAAAGAAAACAAAGAATAAAAACATTTAGAAGGGAAATATAAGGAAAAGGTAAGTGAACCAACAATGCACTAGCTTAAAGGAACCTATTTAGAAAATAAAAAACAAACCTTTACAACCCCTTTAAGCCTCGTACACACGACCGAGTTTCTCATCAAAAAACGACAAGAAACTTGCTGGCAGAGCTTTCTTGCCGAGTAAATCGGTCGTGTGTACGCGGCTATCAGGTTTCTCGTCAAGAAAACCGTCAAGAATCTCGACGAGAAAAATAGAGAACCTGCTCTCTATTTTCTCGTCAGGATTCTCCATTTTCTCGTCGAGATTCTCGTCAACATGTTTCTCGACGAGAAAAGTGTGTGTGTACACTTACCTGTCGCTGTGGAAACCCGCGCATGCTCGAAATGACTTTGACGCATGCGCGGTAGCTTCCTAGGCATAGGTAGGGTGTAGCAAGATGGCGGCGACGGCATCGAATGTGACGAGCGCACGCTTGTCGTAGTCGATGACGTTACCGCGTTCGCTCCATTCAAAGAACCGCGGGTTCTTTGAATTGAGCGTGTGTACACTCGGCCGGGACAAGTTTCTTGTCCAAGAATTTCATCAAGAAAAACTACAAGTTTTTTCCTGACGAGATTCTCGGCCGTGTGTACGAGGCTTAAGGATGGTTCCTGCCTTCTCTCTCCTTTCTCTGCTATCTGCATGAGTCACCTCTGACAGTTTATGCTGATGCCATAGCTCCCATCTGTCCCTGATTTAGAACAAAGTCCCTCTATCCCTCTTTCCTCCTCATTTGTCCCCCCATCATAAAATGCACTGCTTATCTATCAAAAAGTGTTTCCCCAGTGCTAAACCTTTCATTCAATTTCTAAATTGCTGCACGTGTAAATGTCAAAAACCAGTATAAAGGAATAGTAGTGGTAAAAAAAACTTGTGGGTTTAACTAATCTTTTATTTTTATATAATTCTCCTTTAACCACTTGACCACTGGGCACTTAAACCCCCTTAATAACCAGACCAATTTTCAGCTTTCGGTGCTCTCACATTTTGAATGACAATTACTCAGTCATACAACACTGTACCCATATGAAATTTTTGTCCTTTTTTTCACACAAATAGAGCTTTCTTTTGGTGGTATTTAATCACTGTTGGGTTTTTTATTTTTTGCGCTATAAGAGAAAAAAGACTGAAAATTCTGTAAAAAAATGTTTTTTTTTTTCGTTTCCGTTATAAAATTTTGCAAATTACAATTTTTTCTTCATAAATTTTGACCAAAATTTATATTGCTACATATCTTTGGTAAAAATAAGTACAAATTGGTGGATATTATTTGGTCTTTGTGAAAGTTATAGAGTCCACAAGCTATGGTGCCAATATCTGAAAATTGATCACACCTGAAGTACTGACGGCCTATCTCAATTCTTGAGACCCTAACATGCCAGAAAAGTACAAATACCCCCTAAATGAATCCTTTTTGGAAAGAAGACATTCCAAGGTATTCAGAAAGAGGCATTGTGAGTTTTTTGAAGTTGTCATTTTTTCCCACAATTCTTTGCAAAATCAAGATTTTTTTTTTCTCTTTTTTTTTTTCACAAAATTGTCATATTAGCAGGTTATTTCTCACAAACAGCATATGCATACCACAAATTACACCCCAAAACACATTCTGCTATTACTCCCGAGTATGGCGATACCACATGTGCAAGACTTTTACACAGCGTGGCCACAGACAGAGGCCCAACATGCAGGGAGCACCTTCAGGCGTTCTGAAGCACCGAGGCCAATTCTGACATTTCTCTCCTACATGTAAAAATCATCATTTATTTGCTAGAAAAGTACATAGAACACCAAAACATTATATATGTTTTTTTAGCAAAGACCTTAGAGAATATAATGGTGGTTGTTGCAACTTTTTATCTCGCACGATATTTGCGCAGCAATTTTTTTAACGCGTTTTTTACGGAAAAAAAAAGTTTTGTGCTTAAAAAAAGAAAAACAGTAAAGTTAGCCCAATGTTTTTGCATAATGTGAAAGATGAAGTTACGCCGAGTAAATAGATACCTAACATGTCACCCTTAAAAATTGCACACGCTTGTGGAATGGCGCCAAACTTCGCTACTTAAAAATCCCCATAGGCGACGCTTTAAATATTTTTACTGGTTACATGTTTTGAGTTACAGAGGAGGTCTAGGGCCAAAATGATTGCTCTCGCTCTAACGTTCGCAGAGATACCTCACATGTGTGGTTTGAAAACCGTTTTCATATGTGGGCGGGACTTACGTATGCGTTCGCTTCTGTATGCGAGCTCACGGGGACAGGGGCACTTTAAAAAAAAAAAATAAATTTTATTGTTCATTTTACTTTATTTATTTTAGTTTGACATGTTTTTCCGCCCCCAAATTTTTTTTGATCACTTTTATACCTATTACAAGGAACGTAAACATCCCTTGTAATAGGAATATGGCATGACAGGTCCTCTTTACAGTGAGATATGGGGTCAATAAGACCCCACATCTCACCTCTAGGCTGGGAAGCCTGAAAAAAAAACAAAAAAAAACAACAATCCTGGCTTTTATCGTAGCGGTGAGTCAGTAGGAGCACCGGAGGGCGGCGGGGGGGGACATCCCCTCTCGCCTCCCGTAAGAATGATCAAGCGGTGGAACAGCCACTATGATTGTTGTTATGGTGTAGGGAATCGCCGGCTGAAAAAGCTAATATCTGAATGATGCCTGTAGCTGCTCCCATCATTCAGATATCCCCGCACAAAGTCAAGGACGTCATATGACGGCCGGCGGGCGGAAAGTGGTTATTGCAGAGTATTCCCGGGCATTGCGGAGTATTGCCGGGCATTGCGGAGTATTGCCGGGCATTGCGGAGTATTGCAGGGTATTGCGGAGTATGGCAGGGTATTGCATGGGGTATTGCACAGGGGGTATTGCACAGGGTATTTCAGAGTATTGCGCAGGGTATTGCAGAGTATTGCACAGGGTGTATTGTGCAGGGTATTGCAGAGTATTGTGCAGGGTATTGCAGAGTATTGCGCAGGGTATTGCAGAGTATTGCGCAGGGTATTGCAGAGTATTTTGCAGAGTATTTTGCAGAGTATTGCACAGGGTGATGCAGAGTATTGTGCAGGGTATTGCGCAGGGTATTGCAGAGTATTGTGCAGGGTATTGCAGAGTATTGCGCAGGGTATTGCAGAGTATTGCGCAGGGTATTGCAGAGTATTTTGCAGAGTATTGCGCAGGGTATTGCAGAGTATTTTGCAGAGTATTGCGCAGAGTATTGCGCAGGGTATTGCAGAGTATTTTGCAGAGTATTGCGCAGGGTATTGCACGGGGTATTGCAGAGTATTTTGCAGGGTATTGCGCAGGGTATTGCAGAGTATTGCACAGGGTATTGCAGAGTATTGCGCAGGGTATTGCAGAGTATTGCGCAGGGTATTGCAGAGTATTGCACCAGGGTATTGCAGAGTATTGCGCAGGGTATTGCAGAGTATTGCAGAGTATTGCACCAGGGTATTGCAGAGTATTGCACCAGGGTATTGCAGAGTATTGCACCAGGGTATTGCAGGGTATTTTGCAGAGTATTGGCAGGGTATTTTGCAGAGTATTGGCAGGGTGTATTGCAGAGTATTGGCAGGGTGTATTGCAGAGTATTGGCAGGGTGTATTGCAGAGTATTGGCAGGGTATTGCACAGGGATGGCTGAGCAGGGATGGATGGATGGCTGGATCTGTGACTGCAATTGTCACAGATCCAGCCCACAGTGCTGCTGCTGCCATCCGCTCCCTCCCCCTCCCCTCTCACACTGTACCGATCGGTACAGAGAGGGGAGGGAGGAACCGGCGTCATCAAATGACGCCGGTCTATTTACAAGTGATTGCTCCGTCATTTGACGGAGCGATCACGTGGTAAACGGCCGCTATCAGCGGCGATTTACCGCGATTCGTGATGCGCCGGGTCCTCTGGACCCGGCGGTCACGGAGTTTCCCGTGTGCGCGCCCCAGGGGGCACGCGGGAGCGCGATTCTGGGAGGACGTTATATAACGTCCTCCCAGAGTTAAGCAACCACCTTGTCGACGTTATTTGTCGGCAGGTGGTTGCTAAGTGGTTAAGGAGGCATGGCAGGGGGTGTGTCCTACGCATACATACTTTTGCTAATAGATGTCTCTCATTCCTATCTCAAAAAATTGGGAGGTATGTGATCTCAAGGCCCTGCCCCCCTCTCCTTGAGCACACAGCAGGTGATTGGCAGCCTCAGCTTTGCATGTTTCTCTGTGAGACTGTGTAGAGCAGGGATCTCAAACTGGCGGCCCTACAGCTGTTGTGAAACTACAACTCCCATTATGCCTCTGCCTGTGGGAGTCATGCTTGTAACTGTCAGCCTTGCAATGCCTCATGGGACTTGTAGTTTTACAAAAGCTGGAGGGCCACCAGTTTGAGACCCCTGGTGTAGAGGATGGTGTGTCCATTCCCACCATTCAGGTCTCAGAGTACACTCAGCTCTCCTCTCTGTGCTGTGCAGTGTGGGATGTCAGATCCCCACCTTGTCCCACCCTGTCCTCTAAAGCTCTGCTTTTGAATAGCTGTAGAAAAGACGGTGCTGCAGATAAACAGGTACAACTTATGTAGGATGTGTTTCATCACTGTGTATCAGTCTGTTCACTTCATTGGGTGTATGTAAGGGTTTAAAGTAGGTACATCTAAACACAGGCATCTGGGAAGCCAAGTAGGCACTGAACAGTACTAAGATTTAGAGCAGTATGCACCTATGGATAAAAGGATCACACGTTCTGTTGCAGCTGACAGCCTATGGTCTCTATTATACTCAAATCCTAAATAGTGATATCTGACCTGCCTGTGGACTACTGGAGCTCAGTAATCCAGAAGAAGAGAATTGGGCAGGACTGACAACAGTGCCACTGATTTCAATGCAGCAGAAGCATTGTGCTGTCAGCCAATAAAAAGATGTTAGGAGATCATTGGGTTTCTGGTAATCAGAAAGCCATTTTCTGTACTTGATGCATTTTTAAAATGATAAAACATGGGAAATAGTGTATATATTGCAGAAATGTACTACATATGTTTTTTTTTTATTATTTTTCTCAGACATACACTTTAAGGCCTATTCACACAGGGCCATTACATCCATGTACCGTGCAGGGCTGTGTTTTACCGGAACAGGGATGTGCAGGTGTTGCATGCATCCCTGTGCCGATACACCATAGCTGTCTATTGGGGCGCTGCAACCGTGCGTGTGCAACCGTGACAACCGTGCTGGTGCATTCGGGGACCCGCACCCACACAGATGTCATATTGGGACACAGCAGCTGTGTCCATGCCAGCAGACCCATAGCTGTCTATTGGGGCACTGCACGGACACAGCTGCTGCTCCCTATGTGACAACCATGCGGGTGCACTCGGGGACCCGCACCCACACAGATGTCATATTGGGACACAGCAGCTGTGACAACCGTGCGGGTGCATTCGGGGACCCGCACCCACACAGATGTCATTTTTGGACACAGCAGCTGTGTCCATGCCAGCAGACTCATAGCTGTCTATTGGGGCACTGCACGGACACAGCTGCTGCTCCCTATGTGACAACCGTGCGGGTGCATTCGGGGACCCGCACCCACACAGATGTCATATTGGGACACAGCAGCTGTGTCCATGCCAGCAGACCCATAGCTGTCTATTGGGGCACTGCACAGACACAGCTGCTGCTCCCTATGTGACAACCGTGCGGGTGCATTCGGGGACCCGCACCCACACAGATGTCATTTTTGGACACAGCAGCTGTGTCCATGCCAGCAGACTCATAGCTGTCTATTGGGGCACTGCACGGACACAGCTGCTGCTCCCTATGTGACAACCGTGCGGGTGCATTCGGGGACCCGCACCCACACAGATGTCATATTGGGACACAGCAGCTGTGACAACCGTGCGGGTGCATTCGGGGACCCGCACCCACACAGATGTCATATTGGGACACAGCAGCTGTGTCCATGCCAGCAGACCCATAGCTGTCTATTAGGGCACTGCACGGACACAGCTGCTGCTCCCTATGTGACAACCGTGCGGGTGCATTCGGGGACCCGCACCCACACAGATGTCATATTGGGACACAGCAGCTGTGACAACCGTGCGGGTGCATTCGGGGACCCGCACCCACACAGATGTCATATTGGGACACAGCAGCTGTGACAACCGTGCGGGTGCATTCGGGGACCCGCACCCACACAGATGTCATATTGGGACACAGCAGCTGTGTCCATGCCAGCAGACCCATAGCTGTCTGTTGGGGCACTGCACGGACACAGCTGCTGCTCCCTATGTGACAACCGTGCGGGTGCATTCGGGGACCCGCACCCACACAGATGTCATATTGGGACACAGCAGCTGTGACAACCGTGCGGGTGCATTCGGGGACCCGCACCCACACAGATGTCATTTTTGGACACAGCAGCTGTGTCCATGCCAGCAGACTCATAGCTGTCTATTGGGGCACTGCACGGACACAGCTGCTGCTCCCTATGTGACAACCGTGCGGGTGCATTCGGGGACCCGCACCCACACAGATGTCATATTGGGACACAGCAGCTGTGTCCATGCCAGCAGACCTATAGCTGTCTATTGGGGCACTGCACAGACACAGCTGCTGCTCCCTATGTGACAACCGTGCGGGTGCATTCGGGGACCCGCACCCACACAGATGTCATTTTTGGACACAGCAGCTGTGTCCATGCCAGCAGACTCATAGCTGTCTATTGGGGCACTGCACGGACACAGCTGCTGCTCCCTATGTGACAACCGTGCGGGTGCATTCGGGGACCCGCACCCACACAGATGTCATATTGGGACACAGCAGCTGTGACAACCGTGCGGGTGCATTCGGGGACCCGCACCCACACAGATGTCATATTGGGACACAGCAGCTGTGTCCATGCCAGCAGACCCATAGCTGTCTATTGGGGCACTGCACGGACACAGCTGCTGCTCCCTATGTGACAACCGTGCGGGTGCATTCGGGGACCCGCACCCACACAGATGTCATATTGGGACACAGCAGCTGTGACAACCGTGCGGGTGCATTCGGGGACCCGCACCCACACAGATGTCATATTGGGACACAGCAGCTGTGACAACCGTGCGGGTGCATTCGGGGACCCGCACCCACACAGATGTCATATTGGGACACAGCAGCTGTGTCCATGCCAGCAGACCCATAGCTGTCTGTTGGGGCACTGCACGGACACAGCTGCTGCTCCCTATGTGACAACCGTGCGGGTGCATTCGGGGACCCGCACCCACACAGATGTCATATTGGGACACAGCAGCTGTGACAACCGTGCGGGTGCATTCGGGGACCCGCACCCACACAGATGTCATATTGGGACACAGCAGCTGTGTCCATGCCAGCAGACCCATAGCTGTCTGTTGGGGCACTGCACGGACACAGCTGCTGCTCCCTATGTGACAACCGTGCGGGTGCATTCGGGGACCCGCACCCACACAGATGTCATATTGGGACACAGCAGCTGTGACAACCGTGCGGGTGCATTCGGGGACCCGCACCCACACAGATGTCATTTTTGGACACAGCAGCTGTGTCCATGCCAGCAGACTCATAGCTGTCTATTGGGGCACTGCACGGACACAGCTGCTGCTCCCTATGTGACAACCGTGCGGGTGCATTCGGGGACCCGCACCCACACAGATGTCATATTGGGACACAGCAGCTGTGTCCATGCCAGCAGACCTATAGCTGTCTATTGGGGCACTGCACAGACACAGCTGCTGCTCCCTATGTGACAACCATGCGGGTGCACTCGGGGACCCGCACCCACACAGATGTCATATTGGGACACAACAGCTGTGTCCATGCCAGCAGACCCATAGCTGTCTATTGGGGCACTGCACGGACACAGCTGCTGCTCCCTATGTGACAACCGTGCGGGTGCACTCGGGGACCCGCACCCACACAGATGTCATATTGGGACACAGCAGCTGTGTCCATGCCAGCAGACCTATAGCTGTCTATTGGGGCACTGCACAGACACAGCTGCTGCTCCCTATGTGACAACCATGCGGGTGCACTCGGGGACCCGCACCCACACAGATGTCATATTGGGACACAACAGCTGTGTCCATGCCAGCAGACCCATAGCTGTCTATTGGGGCACTGCACGGACACAGCTGCTGCTCCCTATGTGACAACCGTGCGGGTGCACTCGGGGACCCGCACCCACACAGATGTCATATTGGGACACAGCAGCTGTGTCCATGCAGACGCTGAGTCTTAATACACGAATGGGACTACCTGCAAGGGGATGCAGCAACATATGTGCAGGTAAACACAGCCCTGCACAGGACCCGGATGTAACCGCCCCATATGAACGAAGCCTACATGTGCAATAACATTGTTTAATTTCAAGAAGTTTCATAGCATACCCGTTCAGAAAAGCACTTGGCCTTATCTTCTGCAGCACAACATTCACCAGTGATTTGATTGTATTGTATAGCAAAACCCAGAACAGCTGGTGGATAGAGTTCTGGGTGTCTGGTGGCAATGTTGGAGAGGTAACTAAAATGTAAAGAAAAATATGATCATTACAAATCCTGAATGAATGTACTGAGCATAATGCCACACAAACATATAGGGGCTTGGTTACTGGTTAGTACAGCAGTGCAAAGAGCAGTCAAGTAAGACTTTAGTCAGTGATAGATGAATGCTAAAGTCACATATAAAAATGCAAGAAGAGTAAATCCTGCCAGCCTGATTTACTAAAGTGTGCAGAAAAGTAAAGAGAGCTGAACCTGTTGTCCAACCAAGTGCAGAAGCTCAAATTTTTTTTTTTAAACTTCCCTACATAGGTATTGGATGTTTGCAGGGCTGCTGATAAGACAGTACAGCCAGCCCTCCTGTACAAGGCCTAGGGTTGCCACCTGTTCAGGATTCACCCGGACAGTTCGGGTTTGTAATCATGCGTCCGGGTTTCAGACTGCCTGAAACCCGGACACATTATTTAGACTGGACTATGGCTTCCTAGCAGGGTTGCTGGCTGCAGTTGTCTAAGCTGAGAGTGTCTGGTACACTCTTTCACACTGCCCAAAGTCAGCACTAACAAACCCCCCACTCCAAAAAACCCTACCCCTCTGTGTCTGCCCACGCTCCAATCCCCGGTGCTGTGTGAGGACAATTGTGATGGTAGGTGTAGCTGTTACTCAGCTCAGCCCGCACACAGGGCCGCCATCAGGGGGGTACAGGCAGTACACCTGTAAGGGGCCCGGAGGTCCCCAGGAGCCCAGATGGCAACCCCCCTTTTTTTTCCGTAAGGGGCCCAGAGTTCCCTTAGGGGCCCGGATGGCAACCCCCCTTTTTTTTTATTTTTTTATAAAAAAAAAATTTTTTACATTTTTTTATTTTTTTTTGTAAGGGGCCCAGAGGTCCCCAGGGCCCGGATGGCAACACCCCTTTTTTTTATAAAATATATATATATATATATATTTTTTGTAAGGGGCCCAGAGGTCCCCAGAGACCTGGAGGTCCCCAGGGCCCCCCGGATGGCAACCCCCCCTTTTTTTTCATTCTTTTGTTTTTTTTTGTTCGTCAGCACCCAAAGCCCCCCCGACCTCAATAATTTGCGGCGGCAGCACCCCCCCGTCTCTCAATTCGCGTAAGCCCCCCCCGCTTTTCAATTGGCGGCAGCAGCACCCCCCCAGTTCTCCTCTGCTCCAGGGGGCCCATGCCTGAAGCTGTGTAAGGGGCCCCAAAAGTCCTGATGGCGGCCCTGCCCGCACAGACCACAGTAATGTAAAGGCGGACATCACTAAGAGAAAAGGTTGTTTTTTTTTAAGAAAAAAAACAAAAACAAATAAAAAGCCACAAATCATAAACATGCATGGTTACATAACTCTTAAGAGATAAAAAAAAGGATGAGATTTAAATTGGACGTTTAGGAAAATTGTACCAAAAATTTTAATTTCTAGCGTCAAATCATGGCACCGTGTATATATAATAGGCTTCCATGATAGGACAAAGGTATTTTTAGGATTTCCAAATGAAAGTTAGTGACAAATCATAACATGTGGTGGGCAATTGGGCTTTACATTGGTAAATATAAAATATTAAAATAAACTCACTAAAAAAAGGCACGTTGTGGGTGTTCTGCATGTGCTTTGCAGGATTCTTCAATATCTGGTATCTTATATTCCTCAACTTTACTTTTTCTATGCTCAAAAAAGCACTTGATCCTCTCTGCCTCCACTTTGCCACAACACTCTGTAGTCCAGGGGTAAATCTGTTCGATGTCTTCTTCTTTGCAAACTATGTCATGATACAGTTCCATCTGCAGAGGCAAGAGACACACACAATTAAAGAAGGCAGTTTTAGTCCCCTTTCACACAAAGGGTACGATTACGTTTTCCTGATGGTCCAGTCACCCCTATGGACTGGCCGGTGTAAACGGACTTGTGTTTGTTTGAACCTGCATGCCTTCAGTCCGCTAAAAAAAAAAAAAAATAGAAGGGGATCTGTCCTCCTCCATCTAGGCCAGTGTTTATCAACTCCAGTCCTCTAGGCGCCCCCACAGGTCATGTTTTCAGGCTTCCCATTATTTTGCACAGGTGATTTGATCAGTTTCACTGCCTTAGGAATTACCACAGCTGTTTCATCTGAGGAAAATCCTGAAAACATGACCTGTTGGGGCGCCTTGAAGACTGGAGTTGAGAAACACTGATCTAGACGGATTAAATTTAATGACAGTCTGGTGTAAACGGACGGCAGAGTCCATTTACTCCCAGCAACCCATAGAGCAGAGCAGGCTCTGTCCGTGTCCGCCCTGCATAAACTGGGTGGACACTGACCTCTCATCTGCCCATGCTGCTCAGCGGCCAAATCCCCTGCTGATCTCAAAGGAGTCTATGCCATGTGAAAGGGGTCTAACACACACAGGTAGTTGGGGATTTTTAAAGAAATGTGGCCCATGGCTGAGGGCTAATGTTAGGTGGGGAAGGGGGGCAATTGTTGTAATTTGACCCTGCAATGACTATATGAAAGCACATGTTGCAAGCCAACTCTAGGCGTAAAACAGTGAAGACTGCTGCTTAATAAGTGATTTCCATCACTTGTGCTTTAGGTATGGGTAGCTGAAGCCTCTAAAATACAGAAAATATGTTTAGGATCATTAAAGGATGTGATGTCAGTATTTTTTTTTTTTATAAGGAACCCAATTTAGCATCACACTAAAGGCCCATACACACGATCGGACTTTTTGAAAACAAATGTCGGACGGACCTGTTTTAGCGGACAATACGCTCCATCGGACAAACTTTTTCGCTTTTTCATCGGACAAATGTTCGCTGTGAGAACAGACAAACTTTCTGGCAACAAATGTCCTACGTCCGCTAATCCGATCGTGTGTACACAAGTCGATCGGACTAAAGTCCAAAGTACAAACACGCATGCTCAGAACCAATGCTAAAGATCAGACAACAATAGCACAAGTTGCCCAAAGGGTGGCGGTAAAGAGCATAAAAACCATGTAGAACGTCTATTACGTCACTACATTCGTGTTTGTTGGCTGAAAAAGTCCCGCCGTGTGTATGCATACCAAGTTCACGGACAACGCCCTTCGGACAGAAATCCACAGAAAAGTCTGATGGAAGTCCGACCGTGTGTATGAAGCTTAAAAGTGACACTAGGCTCTGGTTTTAAAAATTCTGTTCAGATATGCATTCTGAAAGCAAAACTTTACTCGTTTTAGGAAGGTCCCCTCTGCTACCTTTCCCCCCTCCTTCTTACACATTTACCCCAAAAAATGTATTTAAAAATTTAGAATTTTTTCACTTTTTTTTCTTAAATCCTGGCCTAGGCCAGGTTGACTTAAGCCTCATACACACGATCAGACTTCAAATTTTTGTTCGAAGGGCGTTGGCCGTGAACTTGGTATGCATACACACGGCAGGACTTTTTCAGCAAACTTTCCCAAAATCACATGAGTTTTCATCTCTTTACCGCCACCCTTTGGTCAACTTCTGCTATTGCTGGTTGATCTTTTGCATTGGTTCTGAGCATGTGTGTTTGTACTTTGTACTTAAGTCCGATGGATTTCTGTACACACGATAGGACTTTGCACCATAGGACTTTTGTTGCCAGAAAGTTTGTCTGTTTGCAGAGCGAACATTTGTCCGATGAAAACCGAAAAAGTTTGTCCGATGGAGCGTACACACGGTCAGATTTTTTGAAAAACCTGGCCATTTTGAAGTTTATTGTCAAAAAGTCCTATCGTGCGTATGGGCCTTTAGAGGGGCCTGATGCTTGGCAAGATAGCGTGAAGTGCCTCTTGGGATGTGTGAAATAGACATTCCAGGAGCATTTTGCGGAACTGTGTGCACAGTCTATTCTAGAAAACTGGTAGAAAATGGCAGGAAAAATAAGAGGTTTGGAAACTCATGGAGAACGTTAAAAGAATGCAGAAAAACACAGTAAGAAACGATTTAATTAAAAAAAATTGATTATATCAATGATTTGTTGCTGCAGGGAGATGAGACGGATCTCTCAACCTTTATACTCAGAGAAGGATCTGTACTCTATCCAAGTTTGGGCTTACACTTTAAAATAAGGTTAATATGTATCCCCGTTTTCAGGAGACAGCCCCTATTTTGAATAGTCTGTCCCTGGTAAAACAAACATCCCCAAAGTTGTCTTCAGCTGCCCAGGGGTGCAGTGGCGTCGCTAGCTCAAGGCTCTGGCGCTGTGACCACCTGACTTTTTTTTTTTATGTTTCACCATCTGCACTGCAGACATTGGCTTATTCAAACCTCAGACACAGCGAATGTACAGAGCTACGGGCCCCGTAAGCTCCCCCTTAACTCTGACACTACCAAGAAATACCCCCTCACTGTGTCCTGCCACTGTATCCGAGGTCTGGTAAGTGAACTTCGGGGGAAGGGCCTCTTGTGGTCTGTACTGGGGGAAGAGAGGTTTGTACTGGTGAGAAAAAGGTCTGTACTGGGAAGAGAGAGGTCTGTATTGGTGGGAAGGTCTGTAATAAAAGGAACTTGGGGGGAGGGGTTCCTTTACTGAGGGTGATATACAGAAAAAGAGCTCTGTACTGGGATTGATTTTTGGGGGAAAGATCTGTACTGGGGGGATATAGGGGAGCATTTGTACTGGTGAGAAAAAGGTCTGTACTGGGAAGAGAGAGGTCTGTACTGGTGGGGAGGTCTGTAATAAAAGGAACTTGGGGGAGGGGGGTCCTTTACTGAGGGTGATTTACAGAAAAAGAGCTCTGTACTGGGAGGGATTTTTGGGGGAAAGATCTGTACTGGGGGGAATTAGGGGAGCATTTGTACTGGTGAGAAAAAGGTCTGTACTGGGGAGAGAGGTCTGTATTGGTGGGGAAGTCTGTAATAAAAGGAACTTGGGGGGAGGGGTTCCTTTACTGAGGGTGATATACAGAAAAAGAGCTCTGTACTGGGATTGATTTTTGGGGGAAAGATCTGTACTGGGGGGATATAGGGGAGCATTTGTACTGGTGAGAAAAAGGTCTGTACTGGGAAGAGAGAGGTCTGTACTGGTGGGGAGGTCTGTAATAAAAGGAACTTGGGGGAGGGGGGTCCTTTACTGAGGGTGATTTACAGAAAAAGAGCTCTGTACTGGGAGGGATTTTTGGGGGAAAGATCTGTACTGGGGGGAATTAGGGGAGCATTTGTACTGGTGAGAAAAAGGTCTGTACTGGGGAGAGAGGTCTGTATTGGTGGGGAAGTCTGTAATAAAAGGAACTTGGGGGGAGGGGGTCCTTTACTGAGGGTGATTTACAGAAAAAGAGCTCTGTGCTGGGATTGATTTTTGGGGGAAAGATCTGTACTGGGGGGATTTAGGGGAGCATTTGTACTGGTGAGAAAAAGGTCTGTACTGGGGAGAGAGAGGTCTGTATTGGTGGGGAGGTCTGTAATAAAGAGAACTTGGGGGAGGGGGGTCCTTTACTGAGGGTGATTTACAGAAAAAGAGCTCTGTACTGGGAGGGATTTTTGGGGGAAAGATCTGTACTGGGGGGAATTAGGGGAGCATTTGTACTGGTGAGAAAAAGGTCTGTACTGGGGAGAGAGGTCTGTATTGGTGGGGAAGTCTGTAATAAAAGGAACTTGGGGGGAGGGGGTCCTTTACTGAGGGTGATTTACAGAAAAAGAGCTCTGTACTGGGATTGATTTTTGGGGGAAAGATCTGTACTGGGGGGATTTAGGGGAGCATTTGTACTGGTGAGAAAAAGGTCTGTACTGGGGAGAGAGAGGTCTGTATTGGTGGGGAGGTCTGTAATAAAAGGAACTTGGGGGAGGGGGGTCCTTTACTGAGGGTGATTTACAGAAAAAGAGCTCTGTACAGGGAGGGATTTTTGGGGGAAAGATCTGTACTGGGGGGGATTAGGGGAGCATTTGTACTGGTGAGAAAAAGGTCTGTACTGGGGAGAGAGAGGTCTGTATTGGTGGGGAGGTCTGTAATAAAAGGAACTTGGGGGGAGGGGGGTCCTTTACTGAGGGTGATTTACAGAAAAAGAGCTCTGTACTGGGAGGGATTTTTGGGGGAAAGATCAGTACTGGGGGGAATTAGGGGAGCATTTGTACTGGTGAGAAAAATGTCTGTACTGGGGAGAGAGAGGTCTGTATTGGTGGGGAGGTCTGTAATAAAAGGAACTTGGGGGAGGGGGTTCCTTTACTGAGGGTGATTTACAGAAAAATAGCTCTGTACTGGGATTGATTTTTGGGGGAAAGATCTGTACTGGGGGGATTTAGGGGAGCATTTGTACTGGTGAGAAAAAGGTCTGTACTGGGGAGAGAGAGGTCTGTATTGGTGGGGAGGTCTGTAATAAAAGGAACTTGGGGGGAGGGGGTCCTTTACTGAGGGTGATTTACAGAAAAAGAGCTCTGTACTGGGAGGGATTTTTGAGGGGGAAAGATCTGTACTGGGGGGATTTAGGGGAGCATTTGTACTGGTGAGAAAAAGGTCTGTACTGGAGAGAGAGAGGTCTGTATTGGTGGGGAGGTCTGTAATAAAAGGAACTTGGGGGGAGGGGGTCCTTTACTGAGGGTGATTTACAGAAAAAGAGCTCTGTCCTGGAAGGATTTTTGGGGGAAAGATCTGTACTGGGGGGATTTAGGAGAGCATTTGTACTAGAGGGAATTTGTACTAAGAGGATGGGGTCGTTATTGGTTCTACTGTGTATACCTGACCCTTACACACTGTGCTATGCACTTTTAACCCGTGTGTGTTACATACTCTTGATCCCCACATTCTACACCACTGCAACTTAAAAAGTTCTGTTATTATATTATCATGTAAAGCTTGCTGGGAAAGAGCCAAGGAGAGCATACCGCTGGTTTTTTACAAATTGCTTCCTCTGGATGTTTTTCACAGTTATCAACAGCCTCCATAATTTTTGCATGGACTCTCAGGTGTTCATCCAGTGAGCATTTTTCAAAATCCTGTGCCACCATCACCAACAATCTGTAAAACATAGCAGCATAGTAAATACATATTAATTCTAATCATTGTGTTGCAACATATTTCTTTAAAATTTCGTTTTAATAAGGGATATGTTATGGAGCCAGTAAGCTAAAGAGACCTTGTACACAAAGCCCTGAATTCTTTCTAACACTTTTTTCTAAGAATAACGTCAATGTCCACCATCATTCAGACACCAGTTACCCTCACCATATCAGAAGGATAATGAAAATCACTAATGCCTGAAAATGGCTGCATCCAATTAATAATAAGTATTTAGGAAATATTGCAATTTACATTTGTTTGTTCTGCTTACTGCATCCTGCTATAGCTTAATTATGTATTTTTTCATATACAGATTTACATACAATTGATGGAAATGTATTATGCAGTTGTCTTATCTGTTACTTTTTGTATGTTTATGGGAGATGATTACACAATAGAAATGGTTAATAATTATAATCCGATACCTATTTGCAAAAATAATAATCCTATATCTATTTTTTTCTACTAGAACACTAACTCCTTCCCTGGCTACAATTTTTTAAGTTCAACCTTATGTAGACATACCAATTCAGGCAACAAAAGAGTAATGAGGAAGTGGAAAAAAAAGAAATCATCACTTTGCAAATCCTCATTTCTCTTTGCATGATAATAATGACCACACCTTAAGTATAACTAAAAGTAAAATGTTTACTTTAGTTTTGGACAGAATGGAGAGAGATTAAAACACCTGTGAGTTTTTATTTCTGTCTGTGCCCCCATTAGCGAGGTTCACCCACTGTTTGTCATGTTTACCGTTAACATTGAAAGTAAAAGAAAATCCCAAATTTTGTAATAGTAATAGAAGGGAAATCTTTCAATAGGGACACTAGTTCTGATGGGCTAGGGGTCCCCAAGGGATTACCTTAATTTGGAGGAATTTCTTCTCACTTCCTGTTTTGGCTATGGGACAGGAAGTGAGGGTAAATCACCCCAATGGGGCACAGATGGCCAACAGGAGTTATAATCCTCCCTCCCTCCATCCAAACAAAATAAAAAAGTTTTGCCTACCATATACCGTATAAGACGACCTTTTACACCGGAATTACACAGCCAAAAACCGGGGGTCGTCTTATACGCCGGGTGAAGCAGCTGCCCAATAGATATCAGCCCGCCCGGGTGCTCTGTAAAGCTGTATGTAATTCAGTATGTGCGCCGCTCAGCCAATCCCGGCGGGCGATGCACTCTGTTGATGACTAGAGCCTGCTAAGCCTGCTCGAATTGGAGTAACAACCTCTGCCAATCCGAGCAGGCTATGTATCCTGCTCGGATTGGCAGAGGTTGTTACTCCAATACGAGCAGGCTTAGCAGGCTCTCTAGTCATCAACAGAGTGCATAGCCTGCCGGGATTGGCTAAGTGGCGCACATACTGTATTACATACAGCTTTACAGAGCACCCGGCTGCGGCCTCTTAGTTTTTGAAAAGTTTTACCGCACAAGGGGGTCGTACAACGGGGGTCGTCTTATACGGTGAGTACAGCACAAAACCACAGTTTTAAACTGCATATTAGGGGGTCGTCTTATGTGCCCAGCCGCCTTATATGCCGGCAAATACGGTATAGTTTTACTTTAATAATTTGAAAGCAGTTTTATCTAAAAGTTTCATGCAACTTTCAGAGTGTTTACAGAACAACAAAACAATTATATAATTAGAGTACTTACAATTTTTCAACAACTGGTTTTCCTACTGCCTTTACAATATCGTTAATCAACCGTTCGTGTTGTTCTAAAAACAGATACAAAAAATTAATAAACAGGAAACACATAAGCACAGCAGTCACATAAAATGTAACTCCAGAACATGTTTCTTTTCGTTAAAGTAGTGATATTCTACAAACGTGTGACAGATCTTTATTGCAGTTGTTGTGTTCTTGTTGGGGAGATTCACCCTCACTGCCTGTTTATATTATAGCTGTCACTAGACCAGAAGGTAAGGGGACACAATTCACTTAAAGGGAACTTATAAAAGATTATTGATCTTTGTAAAATGAGGGATGTGCCGTCTTGACAGCACAAAGCCAAAAGATAAAAAGGACAGATCAATATATTGCATTCCCAACTTTTACCTGTCCCTTCACCAATATTATGGACATAAAAACGCACATACAAATGATATATTCCCAGTGCTCATTATATATATTCCCATTCATTGCCCCCCATTCACAACCTAATCAGTGTTCGTTCAATAATACATGTCCTTCTGAGTGCAACTATTATACGTAAAAACACAGATTTTTGATTTTATTGAAGCATTACGCTTTTATGTGTGCCCAACAGACCTTCTTTTCATCAGTTATTAAAAGAGAAGAAACAGGTAGAAAAACACAAAAACGTACTTAGTGCATTTCATATGCGCATAAAGATTGCTGTTCTAAAAATTCTTGCTTACCATGATGTCGCTTTTGTAGGTGTCTTGACTCAGTTGCTATTGTCAAAATCAACAGACAAATCAGAGTGGCCCACTTCATGGTGGCAAATGTTTTATGGAGGGTCTCTTGGAAGCCTAAATCAGCTAAGGGAAAGGCAGACATTTATACAATTTTACCATCCTATTTAGAAATAATTAACCAGACTGACTTTATAATTAATTAAAATTTGGCTAGTCTCTAGAAACACAAATAATGGCAAAACTCAATACTGAATCAGTTGTAAAGTGGGATTGCATTGGCAACAAATTTTTTGAAAGACCTTGTAGATCAGTTATAATTTTACTTATGTAAGTGTTTGATGATTAGGTTGTGAAACTACGAACAAAAGGTTAAGCAAAGTGATCCTTGATTATGACAGTATCACAGTCTGCGTCTGCAACCTGCATGGTTTCCAAATGCGTGTAAAGGTCAGTTAGACATTAAAATATAGTATGGCGTTTCACAGAAGAGAAACCCACATACAGTGCTTGACATCATTTTCACTCCGATTAGAACTTTCCTCATATTCTAGTGTTACATTTTTGTGCACTTTTATTTAATAGAAAGTACACAGAAACACAAATTGGGTTACCCATGCAGTGGTTGTTTCGCATCTTTCTGCCATAAGAAAATAGTTTAGACCCCTGGCTTTCACTTTGAGCCATGCTTTGGCCCTCAGGCTTAGGCCCGTGTCTCTGTCCTCCAGACAAAACTCAAAACTCTCTGTATACCTCGCAGTTCCCTTCTGCACTGGCTCTCACACTGACCACTGGGCAAACACCTTTTATGTCCTGGATGGAGCCCTAAACTCTAGTGATCTTCCTTACACAAAAACAATACAAATAATCAGAAAAATTATATGTAGCGCTACCCCTGTAGGAGCCGCTTGAGTTTGTTTCATCTGATACTCTGCCCTTCAACCCCAAGAATCGTCTCAGCCCCTCTGGCACACCTAGCAATAATGTTAGTGGAATACCACAATAAATGGCACACAGACACAGTTCAAACTGAATTCAACCTTCACTGTTTTACTTACTCAAAGAGGAGAACGTAAGTGAGTGTCAGTCAGCCGAATCCTGGGAGAAGGCAGCCCAAAGCCTGGTTGAGATACCTCTAGGCAAACCATTAAATACAGGTAGCAATAACAAATGAATAACAATAGCACTCGGGGTAACAGAGTAATAACAGGGAGTTTAGCAAAAAGATTTATTTTTGAAGGAACTTAACTGACGTAGCTACCACTAAAAGGGAAGGAGGGCCGGCCTACATTAACTCTAATCCTAATGAGTGGTTTAGCTGTGTAATAGCCAGTAACGCTTCCCTTTAAAGGGAAAAAAGAGTAGTAGTCTGAATGTGAGGCCTTGTATTTGTCTTCACCGGCAGTTGGAGCTCAGAAAGGACAAAGAATCCTCAAAGTGTAAGAAAGGGGAGTCAGTAATCAGCATAAAGAGATTTGATGTGGCAAGTGACAGGTCCTCTTGGCAATCTGGAACTATGATGTCTGCATGCAGTGTTCAAAAGTGGATAGTGCGCCTTTAAAGTGGGCAAGTGCCCTCTCACCTGTCCTGCGACCAAGGCAGAAAAAGATGTCCTGGCAGATGGTTCTTCAGGCAGCCCGCCTGTCCACCTTGCGACCGGAACGCCTCTTGTCCTCTAATGTCTGGAGATGCACCGGAGGGCTCTCCAGGACGGGACGCCCATCTCCAAACAACCCTAGAACCATGGCAGGATGGTTTTCGCTGTGGGTATTAGCAGCCCCTCTGGTCATGTCCATCTCTCTCCTCCCCTCGTGGTGATCTCCTCTTTCTCCCCAGCAGACCAAAAAAGGAGTCCTCTCTCCCCATTCCCCAGAGCAGGCTGGCCTTTGTAGTGTATGCCCTATAGAAGGCTATGGGGTCCTGTTTCGCTAGGGACTACATGTCCCACAATGCTTTGCAGTGGCTGGTTTCCTTTGTGATTGGCTCCCTTTCTAGTGCCAATGGGGATGCAGGGGATGGAGCAAAATGGGCGGCTGTGTCCTCCCAGCGCCGCTCTTTACACTGCAGAGTGGGAAGAGAGGGAGGGGGAAATATTTCCTGCAGGATCTGACAGGCGTGCTCTCCCTTCAGCGAGAGCCTCAGTCAGCTTGGCATGGTCGCAGGAGATGCGGGCACCCGCTACACATATATGGAAGTATGCACACTCTAATAAAATATGGTCAAATATCTAAAGCACCCAGCATAAAATAGTTGATAACAAAATAAAATAGCATGAAAGTTCATATGCAGCACTAAGATCAAATAAAAACAATAATAACGTCCATAGCATAAGTAAAAGGGAGATGAGACCCCGCATCAGCTTC
Organism: Rana muscosa; assembly: GCA_029206835.1. Classification (NCBI taxonomy): domain Eukaryota; kingdom Metazoa; phylum Chordata; class Amphibia; order Anura; family Ranidae; genus Rana; species Rana muscosa. The sequence continues at coordinate 458,188,727 of CM055116.1, read as the reverse complement.
AGTGTGAGATTACAGCACACCACACCACAGTGTTAATCCAATCTCCTTACCAGAAAAAAAGTGAAATAGGCATATCACATGGATCTAAATGGCATCTCCAGCATCAGACAACGGGTAAAAAACTCCTCAACGTAATACAACCAGTGAAATTACTCACATTGATTAATGAACAGGACTCCAAATAGGTAATCCAGGAATCGCGCTTAACTTTGCTCACCCACCGATCACAGAGGAAGGACCACCATGATGAGCAAAAAGAGGCGCATAGTGAAGTATGTTCAAATCAATGAAAAGATTTAATTAAGGCTGTACTTACAAGGGTAAATAAAAACGAGCATCAGTATTAAACATTCAGAAAGTGCCGTGGCTCATAGCATGCTTGTGTCTCCAGTGACCCAGCTAACACATTTCATCCAATAGGATATCGTCAGAGACATGGCCTACTGACACAAGTACGCCTCTTTATTTGAAAAAAAATGAACTTTTGTTACTGGAAGTCAACGGCTGGAAATAATTGATGTTAATCAGTGCTTTCCAACGGCCAGAAGTCAACATACAAATCTAAGCTTATTGCAATCGGAGGTCGGCGACAAGAAACAAAACGTCTCACAAATGCACTGGAAACAATTCACATTGATCGTAAAAAGGAGTTGGCGCATTATCACACTGCCAGATTATGGTATCCAAAGTTAGAATAAAAATCCACTTAGCAGAAAAAAACTACTAGGTAAAAATTCCACCTCAATCAGATATCAAACATAAATGTGGGAAATATCAATTCACAAAAAGGGCTATTGTAAAATAAAATATCCAGCAGATGAAAATACCTCCACCCTGTGGACAAAAATAATACTGCATGACACCATACAGTACTATATGGATAACTAATAAAATAATAAAAAACATTTAGATAAAAAAGAAAATAAACAAATAAAAATGTAAAAAAAAAAAAAAAAGTAAAAATAAAAAAAAAAGTTAAATAGATAGAAAACAAATAATAAGTCCTTGAGGCCTACAATATGTGGGCTGCACTGTTAGGGCCATGAATGTCAGGATTAGGGAGCATATAGTCAACATTAGGAAGGGATTTCCAAAGCATAGTGTCTCCAGACACTATTTGGAGTGCCATCACAAAAATCCAGCGGGCATCATGTTCATTGCTATTGATAGGTTGACTCCCCACTGGAGGGGTAGCTTTGTGAGGCGGGAAATTTCCAGAATAGAGACCTGTTGGATTTACTATTTAAAATGTACCTTTCGGACTTATTGTCAATTGGGATATGAATTGTTTCATTAACAATAGCTTATTATTTGTTTTCTTTCTATTTAACTTTTTCCCCACTGGAGGGGTAGCTTTGTGAGGCGGGGAAATTTCCGGAATAGAGACCCGTTGGATTTACGATTTAAAATGCTATGTCCTTTTTGGACCTAATGTGAATTGTTTCATTAACAATAGCTAATTATTTATTTTCTTTCTATTTACAGTGAAGTTCCACCCTAAAAAAAATTTTTGCAAAAAACCTGCAAAAAAATTGAAAAAAAATAGAAAAAAATGTTTTACTCACCAGAAATACTGGTTGCTATGCGGAAGTCCCTAATCTGCCTCTTCCTTATCCGCGTCTGATCTTTTCCGCATCCTCCTCGCCTTGTCTTCTGGTGAATGGGGCGCGCTGCCTTCTGGGAATTGTGTGTATCCCAGAGAGCAAGCCGGCCATTCAGAAAACAATGTGAGACTCGCGCATGTGCAGTAGGAATTGGGCAGTGAAGCCCACGGCTTCACTGCCTGTTTCCCTTACTGAGAATGGCGGCGCCGGGAGCTGCTAGGATCGAGGGATCGGCCTCGGGGGGGCTGACATTGCGGGCGAGTAGGACAGGTAAGTGTCCTTATTAAAAGTCAGCACCTACAGTGTTTGTAGTTGCTGACTTTTAAAAAAAAAAAATTGCGGGTGGAACCCCCCTTTAAATTTTTCTGGTCATTTGACTGGGAGAGTTCGAATATTTGGAGGGAATGATGTTGTATTGTTTTTTCAGTTGTTTTTTCTTTTTTTTTTTACACTTTTAATTATATGTTTTTTATCTAAATTTTTTTGATGGATTATTCTATTTATCCATATAGTACTGTCCTGCAGTATGATTTTCGTCCACGGGGTGGAGATATTTTCATCTGCTGGATATTTTATTTTACAATAGACTTTTTTTTTTTAATTGATATTTCCCACATTTATGTTTGATATCTGATTAAGGTGGGATTTTTACCTAATAGTTTTTTTCTGCTAATTCGATTTTTATCCTAACTTTGGATACCATTATCCAGAAGTGTGATAATGCGCCAAACTCCTTTTTCTATGTGAATGTTTCTGGTTGGTGGAGTGCATTTTTTGAGACGTTTAATTTCTTGTCACCGACCTCCGGATGCAATAAGCTTAGATGTGTATGTTGACTTCCAGCCCTTAGAACGCATAGATTAACATCAGTCATTTGCAGCTATTGAATTCCGGTAATGAAAGTTCAGTTTTTTACATATAAAGAGGCGTACTTGTGTCAGTAGGCCACGCCTCTGATGATGTCCGATTGAATGAAACGCGTTATGAGCCGTGGCACTTTCTGAATGTTTTATACTGATGCTCGTTTTTATCTACTTTTGTAAGTACAGTCATAAATAAATCTTTTCATTGATTTGAACGTACTTCACTATGCGCCTCTTTTTGTTTATCACGGTGGTCTTCAAAGATATAAGGATTCCAAACTCAAACCCCACTGAAGTCAATGGGAGCCAAATCTGTCAAATCAAAAACACCTATTTTCTAGGCTAATAGATACAGTGCCTTGCAAAAGTATTCACCCTTTTCGGCTTTTTACCTATTTTGTTACATTACAGCCTTTAGTTCAATGTTTTTTTTATGTGAATTATATGTGATGGATCAGAACACAATAGTCTAAGTTGGTGAAGTAAAATTAGAAAAATATATACATAAAACTATTTTCAGAAATAAAACTGATAATTGGCATGTGAGTATGTATTCACCCTCTTTGTTATGAAGCCCATAAAAAGCTCTGGTGCAACAAATTACCTTCAGAAGTCACATAATCAGTGAAATGATGTCAACCTGTGTGCAATCTAAGTGTCACATGATCTGTCATTACATATACACACCTTTTTGAAAGGCCCCAGAGGTTGCAACACCTAAGCAAGAGGCACCACTAACCAAACACTGCCATGAAGACCAGGGAACTCTCCAAACAAGTAAGGGACAATGGTGTTGAGAAGTACAAGTCAGGGTTAGGTTATAAAAAAATATGCAAATCTTTTATGATCCCTAGGAGCACAATCAAATATATCATAACCAAATGGAAAGAACAGGGCACAACAGCAAACCTGCCAAGAGATGGCTGCAGTGCACACCAAAACTCACGGACAAGGCAAGGAGGGCATTAATCAGAGAGGCAGCACAGAGACCTAAGGTAACCCTGGAGGAGCTGCAGAGTTCCACAGCAGAGACTGGAGTATCTGTACATAGGATGACAATAAGCCGTACGCTCCATAGAGTTGGGCTTTATGGCAGAGTGGCCAGAAGAAAGCCATTATTTTCAGCAAAAAACAAAATGGCACGTTTTGAGTTTGTGAAAAGGCATGTGGGAGACTCCCAAAATGTATGGAGAAAGGTGCTCTGGTCTGATGAGACTAAAATTTAACTTTTTGGCTATCAAAGAAAATGCTATGTCTGGCGCAAACCCAACACATCACATCACTCAAAGAACACCATCCCCTGGTCACATGATGGTGGCTGGATCATGCTGTGGGGATGTTTTTCAGCAGTCGAGACTGGGAAACTGGTCAGAGTTGAGGGAAAGATGGATGGTGCTAAATACAGGAATATTCTTGAGCAAAACCTGTACCACTCTGTGTGATTTGAGGCTAGGACGGAGGTTCACCTTCCACAGGACAATGACCCCAAACACACTGCTAAAGCAACACTTGAGAGGTTTAAGGGGAAACATGTTAATGTGTTGGAATGGCCTAGTCAAAGCCCAGACCTCAATTCAATAGAAAATCTGTGGTCAGACTTAAAGATTGCTGTTCACAAGCGCAAACCATCCAACTCGAAGGAGCTGGAGCAGTTTTGCAAGGAGGAATGGGCAAAAAACCCAGTGGTAAGATGTGGCAAGCTCATAGAGCCTTATCCAAAGCGACTTGGAGGTGTGATAGCCACAAAAGATGGCTCTACAAAGTATTGACTTTAGGGGGGTGAATAGTTATGCACATTGACTTTTTCTGTTATTTTGTCCTTTTTGTTTTTTGCTTCACAAAAAAAAAAAAACACTTTCAAGGTTGTGGGCATGTTCTGTAAATTAAATGATGAAAATCCTCAAACAATCCATGTTAATTCCAGGTTGTAAGACAAGAAAACACGAAAAATACTTTTGCAAGGCACTGTAAATTTTGGGACTTTCCAGAAACAGGTGTGATTATTTTAAGACCATGTGAAACTCTAATTACACACACAGGAGCCATGACCTCCCAATAAAAGAAATATGTGCTTAAGCACTTCATTATTAGTGCATCTGCACTTACTGTTTTCTCTTTGCAAAGTCCCACAAATTCATGTTGATCCTGCCAATAAGGTCCACCCAGTATAGCTTCACTACTTGCACTACAGTGGGATGAAAAATGGGGGCAGGAGGGCGTGGCTATCATAGAGCTGAACGATTAATCGCTAAGAATCCAAATCTCAATTCTTTTCCCTTCCTGATGTTCAAAATAGCATTTCATGATTATTTCCAGTGCAGAGAGTTCTCACAGCTGGAAAAAAAAATCCAGGCAGCCTGCCAAGTTTTATCACAGCATCAAGGATAAGTATAAACAAAGTAACATTTCTTCTTAGATCAAAGGAATGAACTTTTGCCTGTAGCTGAGGGAAGTTTAACCACTTAAAGACTAAACCTTTTTCTGGCACTTGCTGCTTACAAGTTAAAATCAATATTTATTGCTAGAAAATTACTCAGAACCCCCAAACATTATATACAGTGGAACCTCGGATTGCGAGTAACGCAGTTAACGAGCGTTTCGCAATACGAGCACTGTATTTTGAAAAATCCTAACTGGATTTGCGAGTGTTGTCTCACAAAACGAGCAGGATTCAGGCCAAAGCGGTGTGCAGTATCGCGTTTGGCCTGAGGTGGGGGGGGCGCCGGAGGAGAGCGTAGCCGAACGACGCCGATCGTAACCGATCGGCGCCGTTCGAAAATGCTCTGATAGACTCGGAAATACTCCGTTCCCGAGCCTTTTCGAGGTTTGCCAAGGTCAGTCGAGCTGTCCTCGGGCCTTTCCGGCTGTTTCCCAGGCTCTCCGGCGCCCCCCCCCCACCTCTGGCCACATACGGTATTGCATAGAAAATCAATGTTTGGTGTTGCGCTCCTAAATAAATTATAAGTGCTAGCAAGTGACACAGAGATTGCATCAAATATAAATAAATTGCAATAGATGAAATACATTAAAAATACATGACTAAAATTGCAAAAAATCTGAAAATAAATCGCTCAAGGAGGAGGGTCCTCTCCACGTTCCTTTCCAGGGGGTTGCGGTCTATAGCCTGATACCTGCTTTCTCTAACATCCCATCTCCTAGGGCTACGTCAGTCAGTGGGGATCCGCTCAGGTAATTAGACCAGGCATGTATTGGAAAGGAACGTGGAAAGGACACTCCTCCTTGAGCGATCATCTAGCCCTTACACTCTGACACGCTGATTACCTTACAACAGTAAGGTAAGAAGGTAGCACACCTACGGGTGTTATATACACCGAAGATTTCATTTCACTGAAGTCACTGAAGATTTAATTCCATTGAAGTCACAACATCACTTATTGATGCTACACAGCACCTTATAATCACTCTGCACTTTATGTCCTTTGTAGAAGCTTTTTTACTATTCCATTAATACGATTTATTTGCACCATTTGCACTTTATTTCACCATATGGACTTTTATTGATTTAATGAGTCTATTTATTTTCAGATTTTTTGCAATTTTAGTCATGGATTTTTAATGTATTTCATCTATTACAATTTATTTATATTTGATACAATCTGTGTCACTTTCTAGCACTTATAATTTATTTAGGAGCGCAACACCATACATTGATTTTCTATACTCCTTTATTCTGGGTAGTGTTTGACCCTTACGGTGGCTGCTGCACCTTTTATTGGTTTCAGTGTGATCTCCTATTAGCGCGGGAATACCCACTTGTACATGTGGTATTGCATGCCATTGAAATCAATGTGGAACAAATTATTTTCGTTTCCATTGAGTTCAATGGGGAAACTTGCTTTGATTTGCGAGTGCTTTGGATTACGAGCATTCTCCTGGAACGGAATATGCTCGTAATCCAAGGTTCCACTGTATATTTATTTAGCAGAGACCCTAGAGAATAAAATGGTGGTTGTTGCAATATTTTATGTCACACTGTTATTGCGCAGCAGTCTTTCAAATGCAATTTAAAAGAAAAATAGACTTTAATGAATTAAAACAAAACTAAACATTAAAGTGAGCCCAATTTTTTTGTATAATGTGAAAGATGATGGTATGCCGCGAGAATCGTGATCTTTATTCTGAGCAAAAAAATTGTAATATTAATTTTATCCAAAATTGTGCAGCTCTAGGCTATCAGTATCACCACTGCAGATTCACAATCCTATAGCTTGCAAATTATTTCTGGAATAACAACCCTGTCTCTGTTGCTTTAATAGGAATGTCAAACCTTTTTGAGTGAGTCTGCCCCCACTTCGGCACGGCCACCAGTGCCGGGACAACGTCATCTAGAGCCCAGGGCGAACATGCCAAACAGACCCCTGACCCCACCCAACCCAAGATGTATGAGCAATCTGTGTCAGCATTAATACCACCACAAAAACACTGAGCACTAATCTGCATGCTTACCCCATTAGCATAAATTCCCCCCTCCCCCCAGTACAAATCTACCCCCTTGCTGAAATCCCACTTCTCAGCACAAATCTTTGCCCCCCCCACAAGAAAAATTCCCCCCAGCATATGCACAGATATTTGGGGAAAGCCAAGAGTGCCCAGATGTGCCTCAGGGCTCACTCTGGACCTGAAGCACACAGGGTGAGTCTGGGTACCGTACCTGCATTTTTTATAAGGACACAGCAGCTGTGTCTATTCATCCATGTGTCCCAACAGAGTAAAAATAAATGCCAGCATGGGGATGCGCCCAGCACCTGTGGATCCCTGTGCCAGTAAAAAGTGGACCTGCAGAGGGCACAGAGCTGATCAACCCTTGTGAACGGGCCCTACACTCTCTGCAGGCTACAGGTTAGTTATAGTGAAATCTGTGTGATAACTAAGGAGAACTACACTATATTGTCAAAAGTATTGGGACACCTGCCTTTACAAGCCCATGTAGTTTAATGTATCCCAGTCTTAGTGCGTAGGGTTCAATATTGAGTTGGCCCACCCTTTGCAGCTATGACAGTATCAACTCTTCTAGGAACGCTGTCCACAAGGTTTAAGGGTGTGTCTATGGGAATGTTTGACCATTCTTTCAGAAGCGCATTTGTGAGGTTAGGACAAGAAGGCCTGGCTCACAGTCTCCGCTTTAATTCATCCCAAAGGTGTTCTATTGGGTTGATGTCAGGACTCTGTGCAGGCCAGTCAAGTTCCTCCAATCGGAGGAGTCTGGAAGCCCTTCAGACTGCTCCGCAGAGCCCTCGGATGCAAGCTGTAGTGGCTGGAAGATTACCTCTGCAGAGCGGGGATATGGAGCCAGGAAATTTAAAAATAGAAGACCTGAGATCGCTCATACAGGCTCTCCCCACTAGAGCGGATACACAGGCTCTCCCCACTAGAGCGGATATAGAAGATCTCATCTTAAAGGTGGAGGAAGCACATAATAAAGACCTCCAACAGGTGCGTACAGAGGTGCAAGCACTAACAGAACGTGTTATAGATGGAGAGGCGGCTTCACAGACTCTGGAGCAAAGAGTGGCCGGTCTGGAGAGGGAAAGACTGGTTCAAACAGATAACGCAGTGACACTGCAGTTACAGCTGGATGACCTCGAGGACCGAAGTCGCCGGAGTAACGTGCGGCTCCGGGGTTTCCCAGAAACTATGGACCAAGAAAATCTTCAGGACGCGGTAAAGTCTATTTTCCCCCAAATTTTAGAGGACGCTACACCCCTGAACTTAGAGCTCGATAGAGTTCACAGAGCCCTGGGCCCCAAACCCAAGGACACGAACTGTCCTTGGGATGTAATATGCTGCCTGCACTACTTTATGCATAGGGAAGCCATACTGAAGAAGTTCCTCCAATCAAGTTGCTGGCCAATCAATCACAGTGATACCATGATCATTAAACCAGGTATTGGTACTTTTGGCAGTGTGGGCAGGTACTATGTCCTGCTGGAAAATTAAATCAGTACAGTGGAACCTCGGATTGCGAATAACGCGGTTAACGAGCGTTTCGCAATACGAGCACTGTATTTTTAAAAATCGTAACTCGCTTTGCGAGTGTTGTCTCGCAAAACGAGCACGATTCAGGCCAAAGCGGTGTGCAGTACCGCGTTTGGCCTGAGGTGGGGGGGTGCCGGAGCCGAGCAGAGCCGAACGTAGCCGATCTCAGCTGATCGGCGCCGTTCGGAAATGCACAGAAAGGGCCGAGGACAGCACTGCTGACCTCGGCAAATCTCGGGAACAAAGTCTTTCCGAGGTTTGCCGAAGTCAGCCGAGAGGTGACCTCCAGCCTTTTCGGCCGTTTCCGAGGCTCTCCAGCGCCCCCCGCCTCTGGTTGCATGTGGTATTGCATGCCATTGAAGTCAATGCGGAACAAATTATTTTCGTTTCCATTGACTTCAATGGGGAAACTGATATGCAAGTACTTTGGATTACGAGCATTCTCCTGGAACGGATTATGCTCGTAATCCAAGGTTCCACTGTATCTCCATAAAGCTGGTCAGCAGGGGGAAGCATGAAGTGCTGTAGAATTTCCTGGTAGAGTCAGCACAACTTTGGACTTGATAAAACACAGTGGACCAACACCAGCAGATGACATGGTTTCCCAAATCATCACTGACTGTGGAAACTTTACACTGGACCTCATGTAACTTGGATTCTGTGCTTCTCCACTCTTTCTCCAGACTCTGGGACCTTGATTTCCAAAAGAAATGCAAAACTTTCTACAGTCTGTGATGATTTTGGGAGCCATGTCATCTGCTGGTGTTGGTGTTCATTTTGAATTGAATCACTGAAATAAATAAACTTTCTGATAATATGCAAATTTTCTGAGCTGCACCTGTGTGTATATACAGTATCTCACAAAAGCGAGTACACCCCTCACAGTTTTGTAAATATTTTATTATATCTTTTCATGTGACAACACTGAAGAAATGATATTTTGCTACAATGTAAAGTAGTGAGTGTACAGCTTGTATAACAGTGTAAATTTGCTGTCCCCTCAAAATAACTCAACACACAGCCATTAATGTCTAAACCGCTGGCAACAAAAGTGAGTATACTCCTAAGAGAAAATGTCCAAATTGGGAACCAATTAAACATTTTCCCTCCCTGGTGTCATGTGACTTGTTAGTGTTACAGGGTCTCAGGTGTGAATGGGGAGCAGGTGTGTTAAATTTGGTGTTATCGCTCTCACTCTCTTATACTGGTCACTAGAAGTTCAAAATGGCACCTCATGGCAAAGAACTCACTGAGGATCTGAAAAAAATAATTGTTGCCCTACATAAAGATGGCCTAGGCAATAAGAAGATTGCCAAGACCCTGAAACTGAGCTGCATCATGGTGGCCAAGACCATACAGCGGTTTAACAGGACAGGTTCCACTACAGGCCTCGCCATGGTCGACCAAAGAAGTTGATTGCACGTTCTCACATTACTTTTTCCACCTGTAATGTGACCTATAAACTGTACAACTCAATTGAAAAACAAACTGAAATCTTTTAGGGGTTACATAAGTGTGCACACCCTCTTATAACTGGGGGTGTAGCTATGTTCAGAATTAGGCAATCACATTCAAACTCTTGTTAAATAGGAGTCAGTACACACCGGACGCCCTCTGACGAAAGCAATGATGAAACGCGTAAGCTCATGACCACGCAGCAACCCACACCGTTGAATCATCTGTAATACCTTACCCGGGAATACCGCTCTAGCGGTAAGAAGGTATATCAGGATCAAAACGACCTAACACGGTGATCTATTATATGCAATTTTAATTCTGTTACATTGTAAGTGTACATCCACAAGGGATCACTTTTTTCTTACAAATAAAATATTTTAATTACTGGATTACGCTATGTGCACTTTTGTTTCTTTGCTTGTTACGAGCAACATTCAGATGGAGGCATGCAGTGTGTGCTGATTACAGCTATCTAATATCCACCCACGGATTCAGCATTATTTGATGGAAACAAACAGAGTCTGCTGACAACAACCAGTAAAAGATACGCTGTTAACCCGCTATCATCTGGTAAGTGAATTACTTTTGGGGGATTGCCATACAAAGAATGAGGTGAAGGATACTATCTGGAATTTCGATCTGCAAAGATTTGTTTTTCAACTTTTTTTTAAGTGGACCATCAGTCATTCTACACCCTGCTTTTGTAATTAATACAATTGGAACTTTTATATCCATATATGAACTCTTTGAGCGCTATTAACCACTTGGCGCCCAGAGGACGTCATTTGACATCCTGGGCTTTGTGGTACTTTGTGGGGCTATATCTGAATGATGCCTGCAGCTACAGGCATCATTCAAATATCAGCATTTTCAGCCGGCGATTTCCTACACCATAGGAATGATCATAGCGGCTGTTCTGCCACTTGATCGTTCCTACGGGCGGCAAAAGGGGACGTCCTCCCCCTCCCGCCGCCCTCCGGTGCTTCTACCGACTCACCTGTGCGATCGGTGAGTCGGTGACAGGATCCGCCGGCCCCGGATGTTTATCATAGAGATTTCCGGCGGACCAGATGGTCGCCGGAGTCTCTATGATCGTCGGAGGCCGGGCGCGATGTTATGACGTCACGCCCGGCCTCTGCATTCAAAAAAATGGTGTCGCTTCGGCTGTGAAGCGGTGATCGTTTTTTTTTTTTGCTTTTTTTTTAAGCTTCCCAGCCTAGAGGTGAGATGTGGGGTCTTATTGACCCCAAATCTCACAGTAAAGAGGACCTGTCATGCCATATTCCTCTTACAAGGGATGTTTACATTCCTTGTAATAGGAATAAAAGTGATCACATTTTGTTTTGTTTTTTCCCCAAAAAATACGAGTTTGAAAAATTTGCTGTGAAAATACAGTGCGAGATAAAAAGTTGCAATGACCGCCATTGTATTCTCTAGGGTCTCTGCTAAAAAAACATATACAATGTTTGGGGGTTCTATGTCATTTTCTAGCAAAAAATAGCAAAAAAATTATGATTTTTCCATGTAGAAACGAAGTGTCAGAATTGGCTAATGTTTTAATGATTGATTTAATGATTGATTTATTTTATCATATCTTTGATACAGTACACACCTGCCATCATTTAAAGTGCCTCTAATTAACCGCAAATAAAGTTCAGCTTTTCTAGTAGGTCTTTCCTGACATTTTCTTAGTTGCATCCTACAGCAAAAGCCATGGTCCACAGAGAGCTTCCAAAGCATCAGAGGGATCTTGTTGTTAAAAGGTATCAGTCAGGAGAAGGGTACAAAAGAATTTCCAAGGCATTAGATATACCATGGAACACAGTGAAGACAGTCGTCATCATCAAGTGGAGAAAATATGGCACAACAGTGACATTACCAAGAACTGGACGTCCCTCCAAAATTGATGAAAAGACTAGAAGAAAACTGGTCAGGGAGGCTGCCAAGAGGCCTACAGCAACATTAAAGGAGCTGTAGGAATATCTGGCAAATACTGACTGTGTGGTACATTTGACAACAATCTCCCGTATTCTGCATAGGATGCATTAAGGTGAAAAAACACGAACCTTTACAACCTCTTTTAGTTTGTTGTTCAACTGATTTGTTTATAGGTCATAATAAAGGTGGAAAAAGTTATGAATTGATTTATCTTTGTCTCATATTACATCACAGAAACCTGACATTTTAACAGGGGCGTGTAGACTTTTTATATCCACTGTATGTAGCACCCTCTAATGCTAGAAGTGTCCATATGTTTTTTTTTTGTGTGTTTAGAGTATGTAAATTTGTTCAGGCTTGGCTGGCAGCCAAGCCTGTCTGTGTTTTTTCTGGGTTGGGAAGAGATCCAGGGAAAGCTGGATGACTCACAGGCACAAGGCCGGTGCTACCACTAGGCAAACTAGTTAGCCGCCTAGGGCGCACTGTTGCCTAGGGTGCCCGGCCACTGGTGTTTCTACTCTCTTCTCTCTGCAGCAAGCAACTAAGTTTCAGCATCAGCAGGCAGCCGCTGCTCCGTTCGCACATAGTGTCAGAGGCGCATGGGCGGGGGAGGAATGTGTCTGCGTCCCAACTCCCAAATGAATGGAAGCAAGCAAACATTCATTAATGGGCACTGGTAAAGCTGCATTTTTTGGGCACTGGTGAGGCTTCATTGAGGTGTACTGGTGAGGCTGCATTTGACGGGCGCTGGTGGGTTGCATTTGATGGGCACTTTATTAAAAAGGTGGGGTATACATGGGCAGGGCAAAGGGAGAGGAGTCAGGGGTGGAGTCAATGGGGGGGCGGCAAAATTAGGTTTCGCCTAGAGTGTAAAAAAAACTTGCACCAGCCCTGCACAGGCAGCATCACTGAGACACCCCCCCCCCCCCCATTTCTAGAATGTACTGGAACCTTTTTTTTTTAAATGGGAGGGGAAGTACGGTGCAGCTGCCTAAAGGTGGAGAAAGATCTGAAATGAATTATCTTTGCCCCATTTTTTGACATCACAGGAACCTGATATTTTAACAGGGTGTGTAGACTTTTTATATCCACTGTATATGTACAGTTGTGCTCATAAGTTTACATACCCTGGCAGAAAGTATGATTTATTGTCCATTTTTCTGAGAAAATTAATGATAGCACAAAAACTTTTCTTTCACTCATGGGTAGTGTTTGGCTGAAGCCATTTATTATCAATCAACAGTGTTTACTCTTTTTAAATCATAATCACAACAGAAACTACCCAAATGACCCTGATCAAAAGTTTATGTAGCGCCCTGCTACTTTTGAACAGGGGCTATTCTGTAAATTTTGTATTATCTGAGCTGTAAATAGCTCAGAGTGATTATTTCAAGTGTTGGTTTCTGTTCCAGCTTTGGCTGTGTTGTGCGCATTTCCCACTGTTGCCAGTAGGTGTCACTGTTGTCACAGGCCAGTGTGAGAACTACAGCCAGCTGAAGTGCATTGGATATTCTTTCCCCAGAAACAGCCTAATCAGGAGCTTCTTTGAGCCTGGGCATGCTGGGGAAGGATATTTAAGGGGCGGTGCCATGTGCTTCGGGGTTCCTTCTTGCCTCATGGCCCTCCAGGCCTGAGGCTATGCCGCTATGTTGCTGCAAGTAGGCCCAGAAGCCTGTCTGGGGCCTACTTAACTGAAGGTGGTCCTGTGCTGTCTTGCCTGCAGGAAGAAGCCACTCAAACTGAGAAGATTTCAGGGGAGGACCTTACTGGAGAGGACCGAGCTGAAGGCTGGTATCTTAGGAAGGGCCTGGTGACTCGTTTGGAGAATGCACTCAAGGTAACCTACCTCACAGTACTGCCGAATGGCTTAAAGGTTTAGGTACTGTGCAGCTGACATAAATAACGGACTACTGGCTAAACAATCCTGTGGCAGAGGATTATCCAGGAGTTTCCACTTATCACTCAAGTCTGTGGCAGAGACTTTGTCCGTGCTTAATACTGGCTGCTAGGTCGGTGTGAGAGGCCTATAAGGTTGTCACAAGTTCCAGTGACAGAAGCTGTTGTCCTCTGGATTCAAGAACCGCATTAGTGATCTGCAAAACCAAGGTATCTGAACTTCCCCTAACCCTCTATCCTTCTACCTGAAGTTGTTTAATAAAGCAATTGAGTAAAAGACTGAAGTGACTGGCAATCACATCTTTCAAAACTACTTAAACATAGACTCTTAAGTTCTGGGACGGTGAAATGTGGGGCAACGGCAGGACCCAAAATTAATCCAGCAGCCTTCTCAGGGGTATCGCTACATGTGGGGGCTCGTAGTCCGGGATTGCCATTGCCCCTAGCAACTCAAGTAAAAGTCATTCACCGAGAGTCTACGCAAAAGAGGGCCTTGGACTTTGTTACTTTTCCGGGACAATAGGGGTTAAGTGCAGATCACTTTTCTAACTGCGTAGGCGGGGGCGGAGCCAAGAAAGCCTGGGAACTACGTGACTAAAAGAACAAGTGGGAGAAGTTCCCACCTGCTGCTGCGTGAGACACTGTGTGTGTGTCTGGCGCGGAAGAGAGAAAGCTGCGTTGCTGTACTGAGAGGATCAGAGTTCAGCCATGTCTGCATTTTCGTTGATGCAATCTGCAATGGGACCTAAGATGCTTCCTACTAGCACCGCTGCAAGTGCCATGCTGTCCGGAACCCTGCTGACGGATAACGACATCCGCCTGAAGCCGCATGGGCGGTTTGTGCTATACACCATTGGAGACCTGGAAGCGCTGGGTATGATATTCCCCAAGTGTGAGGGACTGGCCATACATCCCCGTCCATTTTTCCAGTGCCTGCATTGCGGGGAGTACCTGTTCGCTGTGGAGCAACCTACCATGCCACCCCGTGCCTACCGAGTAGACTGGGCCACGGGTATTGCTACAGTGGAAGCTGCTGCCCTTGCTCCTGCGGTGAAACCTACACCCACCACGCCTGCTACGGTGAGTGTTCCTGTAGAAGATGTCACTGCTATTATTACCAAAGAGCCATCAGCGGACGTCGCCCCTACTACTGCCTACACTGCACCTGTCCCCGCTGCACCTGTCCTTCGGAAGGTGGGATATGTGAGGGCATCTTGCGGCCGCGGTAGAGGCCTACCCCACAGACTACCAGAACCAGAGCCAGGGAAAGGCCTGACCCCTGGAAAATCCAAGACAGGAACTGGTGAGAGATCTGGGGAAAACATGTCTGGGCAGGGCTGGACTGGGACAAAAATTTGGCCCTGGACTTCATCCAGACCGGCCCACTTTAATTCAAAAAAATGCTAAACCCCCCACCCCACCCCCCTTAAAAAAAAATCACGCCCACCAAAAGGCCCATACATCCATTATTGTATATCATGAGAGAGAGAGAGAGAGGGAGAGAGAGGGGGGGTTGAGGGAAAGGGAGTGAGTGTAGGACCCCTTTTACACTGAGGCGTTTTTAAGAAGCTGTTTGGCTAAAAATAGCGCCTATAAAGCACCTGAAAAACAGCTCTCCTGCAGTACCAGTGTGAAAGCCAGAGTGCCTTCACACTGGGGCGCTGCGCTGGCAGGGCATTAAAAAAAGTCCTGCAAGCAGCTTCTTTGGGGCGGTGGAGGAGTGGTGTATACACCGCTCCTGCCCATTGAAATGAATGGCCACCGCTGCTGAAGCGTCTGCAAAGCACTTCGGCAGCAGCGCTACACGGGTGCATTTAACCCTTAATTCGGCCACTAGTGGGGGTTAAAAGCGCCTGCTAGAGGCCGAATAGCACCGCTAAAATGACAGTAAAGTGCCGCTAAAACTAGCAGAGTTTTACCGTCAACGCCCGCCCCAGTGTGAAAGCAACCTAAGAGTCAGGGAGTGAATGAGACAGAGGAGGGGGCAGAGAGACAGAGGAGGGGGTCTGAGAGACAAAGGAGGGGGGCTGGCTGAGAGACAAAGGGGGGGTATGAGAGACAAAGGAGGGGGTCTGAGAGACAGAGGGGGGTCTGAGAGACAGAGGAGGGGTCTGAGAGACAGAGGAGGGGGTACTGAGAGACAGAGGAGTGGGTCTGAGAGACAGAGGAGGGGGTCTGAGAGACAGAGGAGGGGGACTGAGAGACGGAGGGGTCTGAGAGACAGAGGAGGAGGTCTGAGAGACAGAGGAGGGGGTCTGAGAGACAGAGGAGGGGGTCTGAGAGACAGAGGAAGGGGTATTGAGAGACAGAGGAGGGGGTCTGAGAGACAGAAGAGGGGGTCTGAGAGACAGAGGAGGGGGGGCAGGACTGAGAGACAGAGGAGGGGGTCTGAGAGACAGAGAAGGGGGTCTGAGAGACAGAGGAGGGGGTCTAAGAGACAGAGGAGGGGGGACTGAGAGACAGAGGAGGGGGGACTGAGAGACAAAGGAGGGGGGACTGAGAGAAAGAGGAGGGGGGGACTGAGAGACAGAGGAGGGGGGGACTGAGAGACAGAGGAGGGGGTACTGAGAGACAGAGGATGGGGTCTGAGAGACAGAGGAGGGGGTCTGAGAGACAGAGGAAGGGGACTGAGAGACAGAGGGGTCTGAGAGACAGAGGAGGAGGTCTGAGAGACAGAGGAGGGGGTACTGAGAGACAGAGGAGGGGGTCTGAGAGACAGAGGAGGGGGTCTGAGAGACAGAGAAGGGGGACTGAGAGACAGAGGGGTCTGAGAGACAGAGGAGGAGGTCTGAGAGACAGAGGAGGGGGTCTGAGAGACAGAGGAGGGGGTCTGAGAGACAGAGGAAGGGGTATTGAGAGACAGAGGAGGGGGTCTGAGAGACAGAAGAGGGGATCTGAGAGACAGAGGAGGGGGGGCAGGACTGAGAGACAGAGGAGGGGGTCTGAGAGACAGAGAAGGGGGTCTGAGAGACAGAGGAGGGGGTCTAAGAGACAGAGGAGGGGGGACTGAGAGACAGAGGAGGGGGGACTGAGAGACAGAGGAGGGGGGACTGAGAGAAAGAGGAGGGGGGGACTGAGAGACAGAGGAGGGGGGGACTGAGAGACAGAGGAGGGGGTACTGAGAGACAGAGGAGGGGGTCTGAGAGACAGAGGAGGGGGTCTGAGAGACAGAGGAAGGGGACTGAGAGACAGAGGGGTCTGAGAGACAGAGGAGGAGGTCTGAGAGACAGAGGAGGGGGTCTGAGAGACAGAGGAGGGGGTCTGAGAGACAGAGGAGGGGGTACTGAGAGACAAAGGAGGGGGTCTGAGAGACAGAGGAGGGGGTACTGAGAGACAAAGGAGGGGGTCTGAGAGACAGAGGAGGGGGTCTGAGAGACAGAGAAGGGGGACTGAGAGACAGAGGGGTCTGAGAGACAGAGGAGGAGGTCTGAGAGACAGAGGAGGGGGTCTGAGAGACAGAGGAGGGGGGACTGACAGAGGAGGGAGTGACTGAGAGAAAGAGGAGGGGGGGACTGAGAGACAGAGGAGGGGGGACTGAGAGACAGAGGAGGGGGACTGAGAGACAGAGGAGGGAGGACTGAGAGACAGAGGAGGGGGGACTGAGAGACAGAGGGGAGGGCTGAGACAGACAGACCACATAGCACTGTCCCTTCCTGCAGCCCCTCCCCCCTTTCAGTGTGCTGGCATGTATGTATAGGATGCCGGGTACCTGATGGCCAAAAGTGGCAACGCCGGGTCTCCCTCTTGATCCGGGGGTTCTCTCGCTGCTCTGCTCCTTCCAGTGGCTCCTTGGCAGCCTCCGCCTCCCGCATGTTCTCTTCCTCCAGGCTCCCAGCCAGCCTGTCCTCCAGCCCGGGCTGCACGGTTCCTGGAGCAGAGAGGAGCCGGTGGACGAATCCAAGTTCTGGGAGCACGGGGTGGCCGCACTCGCTCCTGTTCCTCTCTTCGGTGCTCAGGGAGGGGGTGGAGCTCTTTTCCCTCCTCAGCTTTTACATCCAACTCCCCTCCTCGCTGGCCACCTTCCCGGGAGCGGACAGAAACACAAGGCACAGCGTGCTGCACTGAGCACACAGAAGGGAGAGGTGAGGGAGGCGCAGCGTACCTAATGACCACTTGGGGGTACTGTAGGTGGTCTTCGCTGAGTGGAGAAAACTCCTCACTTCTGCAACTTCTCCGGCTGTGTTCAGCGCTTCCTTCCCCGCAATTCCCTGAGAACATCACCATCCAATAGGTCAGTCCGTCCCTGGGCAGTGCAGCGGTGCTCAAAGTCAGAGGCGTAACTAGAACCTTCAGGGCCCCAGTATAAGAAACCATGGAGGGCCCCCCTGACCTCCGGCCAGGGCCCTTCCCACTGATCCCGGGGGCAGCAGGACCTGGAGAGGAGGGGGAACAAATCCCCTCCATTTTCCTCCTGCAGCCACTGAATGCCTATCTGAGGGAGAGGAGGAGAAGCAGACTTTTAGTGGCTGCAGGAGAAAAATGGAGGGGATTTGTTCCTCTAAATGCCCCCTATTCAGGTGTCCATGTGTTTAGGGGCAACATGTGCGCTATTGCAATTGTGACCCCTGTAGCTACGCCCCTGGGATGAGTGGCAGCTGTGGTGATGGGGGATGGTATCAGTGGCAGCATTGGTGGTTGGGGAAGGATAGGATCAGTGGCATCGGTGGTGGTGGTGGGGGATGGGATGAGTGGCAGCGGTGAGAGACGGATGGCATGAGTGGCAGCGGTGAGGGAGAGATGGGATGAGTGGCAGCAGTGGGGGGGTGGGATCAGTGGCAGCAGTGGTGGTTGGGCGGGGATGGGATCAGTGGCAGCGGTGGTAGTTGGGTGGGGATGGGATCAGTGGCAGCGGTGGTGGTGGGGAGATGGGATCAGTGGCAAGGGTGGTGGTTGGGGGGTGGGATCAGTGGTAGGGTGGGATTGAATGAGATGGGTGGCAGAGGTGGTGGGGGGAATGGGATCAGTAGCAAGGGTGGTGGTTGGGGGGATGGGATGGGATAAGTGGTAGTGGAAGGGGTGATTGGATGTGATGAGTGGCAGCGGTTGAGGGCATTAGATGAAATGAGTGGCAACGGTGGTGGGAGGATGGGATCTGTGACGTGGGGTTCCCCCCAAATATCCATACTAGACCCTCCCGGTCTGGAATGGATTTTAAGGGGAACTCCACCCCAAATTTAAAAAAAGTGGAGTTCCCCCAAAAATCCATACCAGACCCTTTATCCGAGCACGCAACCTGGCAGGCCGCAGGAAAAGAGGGGGGACGAGAGAGCGCCCCCCCCCTCCTGAACTACACCAGGCCACATGCCCTCAACATGGGGAGGATGTCCCCATGTTGATGGGGACAAGGGCCTCATCCCCACAACCCTTGCCTGGTGGTTGTGGGGGTCTGCGGGCAGGAGGCTTATCGGAATCTGGAAGAGCCCTTTAACAAAGGGGACCCCCAGATCCCGGCCCCCCCCTATGTGAATTGGTAAGGGGTACATTGTACCCCTACCATTTCACAAAGAAAGTGTAAAAAAAAATGTAAAAAAAAACACACAGACACCTTGGAAAAGTCCTTTATTAAAAATAAAAAATAAAAAACACATTCCAGCGATGTAATCCAATGTCCCGCGGCGATCCGATGTCCAGCGCTGCTGTCTCCACTCCACATGAAACGTCATTGGCTGAGCGGACCTACCCCGCCTACGTCATTGGCTCAGCAGACCTGATGGGGAACTTCCTCCGCAGTGTAGGTCCGCTCAGCCAATGACGTTTCGAGTGGAGACTGCAGCGCTGGACATCGGATCGCCGTGGGACATTGGATTACATCGCTGGAATGTGTTTTTATTTTATTTTTTTATTTTTTTTAATAAAGGACTTTTCCAGGGTGTCTGTGTGTTTTAAAAAAAAAAAAAATTACACTTTATTCGTGAAATGGTAGCGGTACAATGTACCCCTTACCAATTCACATGGGGGGGCAGGGTCTGGGGGTCCCCTTTGTTAAAGGGGTCTTCCAGATTCCGATAAGCCCCCTGCCTGCAGACCCCCAGAACCACCGGGCAAGGGTTGTGGGGATGAGGCCCTTGTCCCCATCAACATGGGGACATCCTCCCCATGTTGAGGGCATGTGGCCTGGTACGGTTCAGGAGGGGGGGCGCTCTCTCATCCCCCCCTCTTTTCCTGCGGCCTGCCAGGTTGCGTGCTCTGATAAAGGGTCTGGTATGGATTTTTGGGGGAACTCCACGCCATTTTTTTTTAAAATTTGGGGTGGAGTTCCCCTTAAAATCCATACCAGACCTGAAGGGTCTAGTATGGATATTTGGGGGGAACCCCACGTCATTTTTTTTTTCAATTTGACGCAGGGTTCCCTTAATATCCATACCAGACCTGAAGGGCCTGGAAAACGAATTTGGGGGCACCCCCACACATATTTTTTTTTTTTTTATCAATGACTTTTCTCTGTATTGCCGGGAGCCGACAATTCATTATAGCCGCGAGTGCTTTTAAATTACTTTTTTTCCTTCAGAAATTACATTTTGTGCAGGAACAGTTCTAAGCAAGGGACACAAGCGCTGCTTTACAGGCATACTATACACCCCCCAGGTACGAAATTTAAAGGAATATTTCACTTTTATTGTTTCACTTTAAGCATTATTAAAATCACTGCTCCCGAAAAAACAGCAGTTTTTAAAACTTTTTTTTGCATTGATACATGTCCCCAAACACTTTTTATGACAATAACTTGCATATAAGCCTTTAAAATTAGCACTTTAGATTTCTCCCATAGACTTTTACAGGGTGTTCCGCGGCTTTTCGAATTTGCCGCGAACACCCCAAATTGTTCACTGTTCGGCGAACATGCGAACAGGCAATGTTCGAGTCGAACATGAGTTCGACTCAAACTCTAAAGCCCCGTACACACGATCGGTTTAACCGATGAAAACCGTCCGATGGATTGTTTTCATCAGACAAACCGATCGTGTATGGGACCCATCGGTCTTTTTTCCATCGGTTTTAAAAAATAGAACATGTTTTAAATTTTTTCGATGGATCAAAAACCGATAGAAAATACCGATCGTCTGTGGGGAACTCCATCGGATAAAAAACCCACGCATGCTCAGAATCAAGTCGACGCATGCTCAGAAGCATTGAACTTCATTTTTCTCGGCTCATCGGAGTGTTTTACGTCACCGCGTTTGGGACGGTCGGTTTTTGGACTGATGGTGTGTGGCCAAGACTGATGAAAAACAGTTTCATCGGATTTCTGATGGACAAATCCATCGGGCTAAAATCCATCGGAAATCCGATCGTGTGTACAGAGCTTTAGCTCATCCCTACCAAAGAGCTCATGCAGGAAATCGAGTCCAAACGAGAGCAATGGTACAGTGAAGCTGTTTGCATTTGTCGGTGCCAAAACCCTTCAGAAAAGCTGGATATTCCTTTGCTATGAATGAGCGTTTCAACGGATGCTTGCTGCAGTGGAACTATGGCCAGCACATTTATTCTGATATGGTGGTCATCCGCAGACCAGGAAAAGACAATGTTGTCTATTTTGTTACCACCGTGGATAGCCAAGGAAAACCAGTGACCTTGCCGGATCCCCGGTTCTATTGGTGATCATTTAAAATAAAAAAATTACTGTTCTAACCTTTAGTTTTGCAAAGAGACTGAAAAAAAAAATCTCTTGCTAAAAATGGACTATGGGATACATAGCTAGATAGTGTTATGCCGCGTACACACGACCGTTTTTCCCGTCGAGAAAAATTACATTTTTCCCTTTGGACGAGAAAAACGATCGTCTGTGGGCTTTTTGTTGTTTTTCTCGACGGGAAAAACGGCATTAATCACGACGAGAAAAATTAGAACATGCTCTAATTTTTCTCGTCGTGATTCCCGTCATTTTTTTCCGCTGCAGTTTTCCCATAGGGAAACACTTCCGCGGAGCCCACACACGGTCGTTTTTTTCGACCAAAAAAAAAATGTCATTTAAAACGGCCGTGTGTGGGGGGAACAAGCTGTTCCTCGTTTTTCACGTCGATTTTCTCGACGGTGTTTTCACCGTCAAAAAAATCGATCAAGTGTACGCGGCATTAGGCTGGGGGAACTTCAGGGTCAAGATTTTTCCTACCTGCTCCAGTACTTTGCTATTAAGGACTTTCTTTTTGCGTCATACTAATTTTCTGCCACTAGGTGGTGGAAGTTGCTCATAGCAAGGGCTGGACTTTCAAGTTTACAGTTTCATTTTATTTTACATTTAAAGTCATGGAGGAAAGTTTCATTCTTCCGAGAGTGAGGCTTCCCTCCTATGTTAATAAAATATGCTGTTATTTTTGTATGTGTGTAATTTTGTTTTTCAGGTGAACAGGATCTCCTATCAAGCTGCTGGAGTGTGGGTGGTTAGATAGAGAGTGAGGGTTTGTAACATATGTTGATGTAACCTTACTGTGTGTTCATGTTGTATCTTCTTACTACCTCACCTTTTCCTTTCCCCATCCAAGTTTTGTGGTTCAGATACCGACTCTCAGGATTGAGAGCCATTTTTTTTTCAGACGATGGGGACATGGTCTATTGTAGTGGGGGGAGTGTGTAGCGCCCTGCTACATTTGAACAGGGGCTATTCTGTAAATTTAGTATTATCTGAGCTGTAAATAGCTCAGAGTGATTATTTGAAGTGTTAGTTTCTGTTCCAGCTTTGGCTGTGTTGTGCACATTTCCCACTGTTGCCAGTAGGTGTCACTGTTGTCACAGGCCAGTGTGAGAAATACAGCCAGCTGAAGTGCATTGGATATTCTTTCCCCAGAAACAGCCCAATCAGGAGCTTCTTTGTAGCTGGGCATGCTGGGGAAGGATATTTAAGGGGCAGTGCCATGTGCTTCGGGGTTCCTTCTTGCCTCATGGCCCTCCAGGCCTAAGGCTATGCCACTATGTTGCTGCAAGTAGGCCCAGAAGCCTGTCTGGGGCCTACTTAACTGAAGGTTGTCCTGTGCTGTCTTGCCTGCGGGAAGTAAACACTCAAACTGAGAAGATTCCAGGGGGGGACCTTACTGGAGAGGACCGAGCTGAAGGCTGGTATCTCAGGAAGGGACTGGTGACTCGTTTGGAGGATGCACTCAAGTTAACCTACCTCACAGTACTGCCGGATGGCTTAAAGGTTCAGGTACTGTGCAGCTGACCTAACTAACGGACTACTGGCTAAACAATCCTGTGGCAGAGGATTATCCAGGAGTTTCCACTTATCACTCAAGTCTGTGGCAGGGACTTTGTCCGTGCTTCATACCGGCTGCTAGGTCGTTGTGAGAGGCCTATCCGGTTGTCGCAAGATCCAGTGACAGAAGCTGTTGTCCTCTGGATTCAAGAACCGCATTAGTGATCTGCAAAACCAAGGTATCTGAACTTCCCCTAACCCTCTATCCTTCTACCTGAAGTTGTTTAATAAAGCAATTGAGTAAAAGACTGAAGTGACTGGCAATCACATCTTTCAAAACTACTTAAACATAGACTCATAAGTTCTGGAACGGTGAAATGTGGGGCAACGGCAGAATCCATAATTAATCCAGCAGCCCTCTCGGGTCTATCGCTTCATTTACATATCCCAGTTCTTAATACCGTATATTGCCCCCTTTAACACCAATGACAGCTTGTAGTCCTTTGTAGTATTTGTGAGAGAGGCCTCGTACACACGACCGATTTTCTCGTCGTAAAAAACACGTCGTTTTTTTCGACGAGATTCTTGTTAAGCTTGTCGATTTTCTCGTCAAGCTTTCTATGCGTACACACTGTCATTTTCCAATTTCCTCGTGGTTCTCTGCGCTCACGTCCAGCACGTGCGACGGCACTATAAAGGGGAAGATCTTTTTTCTTGGCGCCACCCCTTGGGCTGCTTTTGCTGATCTCGTGTTACCGCGTGTGAAGTAAAAGTTTGGGAAGAGACGATTCGCGCTTTTCAGGCTTCGTACTTTTCAGATCGTTTTCTGCCGTTCAGTTTGTGCTTGTGGGTTCGTATCTTGACTTTCAGGGCGTCTAGGCAGGTCGTATCTGTTTTACAGTGCGTTCTTGCCTGTTCGTTTCTGAATTTCAGTTCGTTATTCATAGGCCTTGCTGTTCTAAAGTGCGTTCTGTTCTGTACGTTCTGATTAGACGACCGTTTCCTAGCCATGTCGCCTGGACGTTCTCGTCGTCGAGTTCGTGCTGTGCGTGCGCTTGGTGTTGGTCTGCTTGTTTTGGACCAAGACCAGTCCATGAATGGTGTGAGGAGGAGTTAATGGACCAAGAATTGGTTGCTCCAGCGGGACCAATTCTGCCACATGCCTCTGCTGCGGGAGATCGTCGAGAATAATCCTGAGGACTACAGGAATTTTCTGAGGATGTCTGACCCCGTTTTTCAGGAACTGTTTGCTTTGGTGTCCCCCTATATTACCAGGAAGGACACCGTTATGCGGGAAGCCATCAGTGCTGAGCAGAGGCTCATCGCCACGTTGCGTTACCTGGCGACAGGGAGAAGTCTTCAGGACTTGAAGTTCACCACAGGCATCTCCCCCCAGGCTCTGGGCCTCATAATCCCAGACACCTGTTCTGCTATTATACAAGTCCTGCAGGAGGACTATATTAGGGTAAGTTTTCTCCCTTAACATCACATTTTATGTATTACATGTATGCTAATTAGTGATGAGCCGAACACCCCCGGGTTCGGTTCGCACCGGAACCCGCGAACGGACCGAAAGTTCGTACGAACATTAGAACCCTATTAAATACAATGGATGCGAACGTTCAAATTCTAAAGTGCTAATTATAACGACTATTATGCATGTTATTGTCCTAAAAAGGGTTTGGGAACCCGGGTTCTGCACCAGGGGACATGTATCAATGCAAAAAGAAGTTTTAAAAACGGTCGTTTTTCGGGAGCAGTCATTTTAATGATGCATAAAGTGAAAAAAAAAAAGTCAAATATTCCTTTAAATATCGTACCTGGGGGGTGTCTAAAGTATGCCTGTGAAGTGCCACGTGTTTCCCGTGTTTAGAACTGTCCCTGCACAAAATGGCATAGCTACCCCATGACCCCCCCCCCCCCTACCCCAGCCCATTACCAGCCCCTTTGGGTCTTGTATGGATATTAAGGGGAACCCCGCACATAAAATAAAAAAGGTCCTATATACTCTGAACAGCCGTATACAGGCGGTGCATACAAGACAGGGACTGTAGGTTTGTTCTTATGTAGAATCTGTTTGTAATTTTGAACAGGTACATTGTTTAAGTGTAGCTCCAGCCCAAAAATCTATTTTTAAACTTTTTGGAAAACATAGGTAAGGGTTATCACCCCTGTAACATTTGTTTTGCTGTCTGTGCCCCTGTTCAGAACATTTCACCTCACTTTCCGTCCCAATGACAACTGTTTTTGAAATGTGGTGTTTTTCTTGAAACAAGGATTGGTGATAAAGCATCAGTACAGAGGAGACACCTTTCTCCCATATTAATTCTTACAGGAGAGAATTTTCCTTCCAAGGGGTAGATTTCCTCTCACTTCCTGTTGTCTTCTTGCATTTGCAATTAGGAGTCGTTTGTAAGTTGGATGTTTGAAAGTAGGGACCTGCCGTATATACTCTGCAGAAATAGGCCCCTTAGTTGTTGGTGTTGGCACAACACTGTAAGCACTCACAGTTACTCTTGGTTGGTGCTGGAACGCCCTGCTGTCAACTATTATATCAGGAATTTTAATTACATATAATTGTTGAACAGTGGTAGTAAAAATTGGGCCTTTGATGGTGGTGCTGGTGCCACAACACTGTAAGCCCTGACAGTTACTCTTGGTGGGTGCAGCAATGGGCCCTGCTGTGAATTATTAGATCAAGAATTGTAATTGCATGCCCCTGTTGAACAGGGGCTGAAAAATTGGGCCTTTCGTGGTGGTGGTGGTGGTGTTGCCACAACACTGTAAGCCCTCAGAGTTACTCTTGGTGGGTGCAGGAATGGGCCCTGCTGTGAATTATTAGATCAAGAATTGTAATTACATGCCCCTTTTGAACAGGGGCTGAAAAATTGGGCCTCTCGTGGTGGTGGTGGTGGTGGCGTTGCCACAACACTGTAAGCCCTCAGAGTTACTCTTGGTGGGTGCAGCAATGGGCCCTGCTGTGAATTATTAGATCAAGAATTGTAATTACATGCCCCTGTTGAACAGGGGCTGAAAAATTGGGCCTTAGGCACTGGTGGCACAACACTACAACCCCTCACAGATACTGTACTTGGAGCACAGCAATGAGCCCTGTTGCAAAGTATTGCTTCAAAAATTGTAATGACACGCCCCTGTTAAACAGGGGCTGAAAAATTGGGCCTTAGGCACTGGTGGCACAACACTCCAACCCCTCACAGATACTGTACTTGGAGCACAGCAATGAGCCCTGTTGCAAAGTATTGCTTCAAAAATTGTAATGACACGCCCCTTGTTAAACAGGGGCTGAAAAATTGGGCCTTAGGCACTGGTGGCACAACACTCCAACCCCTCACAGATACTGTACTTGGAGCACAGCAATGAGCCCTATGGCAAATTATTGCTAAAAAAATTGTAATTACACGCCCCTGTTAAACAGGGGCTGAAAAATTGGGCCTTAGCCACTGGTGGCGGCACCCATAAACAAAAATGATCTTCCAAGCTATCATCATCAATCGTATCATTGAGGACTCGGAGGAGGAGGATAGCCAGTCAACATAACAGCACAGGCACTCAGCATCAGCATCAGTCTTGAAGGGATGTGACATGTTAAAATCAATTAGTCTGTTATATCAGCATCAGGTGTGTGGTAGCTGGTGGTGATCCAAGACTGGTTCATCTTGATGAAAGTCAGTCGATCAACCGAGTCGGTGGACAGGCGCACCCTGTGATCCGTGACAAATCCTCCAGCAGCACTGAATGTGCGTTCCGAAAGAACGCTGGATGCAGGACAGGCCAGTAGCTCAATTGCATACTGTGCAAGCTCTGGCCAGTGATCCATCCTCAAGACCCAGTTGTCAGGGTCACCTGTGGCCAGGTGACAGATGCACACCGTAGGGGGACAGGAGTGCACCGCGAGGTAGTGAACCCTATGGCTGGCTTCTGCGGATAGGGAACTGGGTGGTTGTGGAAAGCGGGACCAGAGGAGCACAACCGGGATCCAAACGGAAGCTAGAGCCAAGATTCCCCAGGGCGCGGAGTCTAAGACCCAGCTGGTCTTCTCCAGGGCCTCTAGTGGTGAGGATGTTAGCTGCAGGCTGGGACCAGGTCGCGGCCCCTGGAGTTTCCTAGCTCACGCCCCGTAGGATAAGGGGAAAAGAGGGGAAGCAGCAGCACACGAAGAGAGAACCGAATAACAAGCTGAAGGTCAGGGGCCACAAGCAGACAAGGATAATGAAGAACGAGCCGAAAGTCAAGGGTCACGAGCAGACAGGGATAGTCAGGGACAAGCCAATAACGTAACAGAGAGACAGACGTAGCACACGGCAGGCAGGAACCCAAACACACAATGCCTAACAAACACGTTGATCAGCAAAGCAGGCTTGCAGTGCACAGGTTAATATAGTGTTCAGTGATAGGGCCTGGGGTGGAGTCAGGCTGGGAGGAGATTATAAAGGAAGCCAGGTGAAGGAGGTCTGGTCTCTAGATGAACACATGAGGAGGAAGGTAAGATGGCAGACAGACATTAATGCATATCCATGACAGTACCCTCCCTCTTACGAGGCCTCCCCCTTCCCCGCCTGGGCCCAGGTTTAGAGGGAAACTTCAGATGAAACTCCTTTAACAGACGAGGTGCAAAGACCTCAGATGCAGTGATCCAAGACCTCTCCTCAGGACCAAACCCTTTCCAATGAACGAGGTACTGAAGAACGCCTTTACAGAGTCGGGAGTCCAGAATTTGACTGATCTCGTACTCCTGATTATCCTCAGAGACAGGCGCCACGGTAGGGAGAGGACGAGAGAATTTATTGAGGACTAAAGGCTTTAGAAGAGCAACATGAAAGGAGTTAGTGATTTTAAGGCTCTTAGGAATCTGGAGTTTGAAACAAACCGGATTCAGTTTAGCAGTTACCGTGTATGGACCGATGAATCGTGGAGCAAACTTCAGAGAAGGAACTCGGAGCTTGATGTTCCTGGTAGAGAGCCAGACTTTGTCCCCTGGTTGAAGAGAAGGCGGTTTACGCCTGCGGCGGTCGGCAAAGCCTTTGAATTTTTCAGCAGCTGCCCGGAGGGAATCATGAACGTGACCCCAAACGGAATTGAGAGACTCCTGAACCGAAGCCAAAGCTGGAATGTCTGGAGAACAGATCATGGGAAGAGGAAGTTGAGGGTGTTTTCCATAAACTGTGAAAAAGGGTGTCTTCTGCGAACTGGTATTCACATGATTGTTATGGGAGAATTCTGCCCACGGGAGTAGAGAGGACCAATCGTCATGGTGAGAAGACACAAAGGTGCGAAGAAAGACCTCTAACTCCTGATTAACCCTCTCAGTCTGTCCATTGGATTGGGGATGGTAAGAAGAAGAAAAATCCAAGACAATATTGAGGGATTTGCAAAAGGCTCTCCAAAAACGAGACGTGAATTGGACTCCCCTGTCGGAAACAATATGAGAAGGGACCCCATGTAGGCGGAGAATTTCCCGAATGAAAATGGGAACCAAGGCAGGGGCAGAAGGAAGACCAGGAAGAGGAACAAAATGAGCCATCTTGGAGAATCGATCGATTACCACCCAAATGACTGTATTATTCTCAGACAGTGGGAGATCGGTGATAAAATCCATGGCAATATGGGCCCAGGGTTCCTTAGGAATGGGCAAGGGCATGAGGAGACCAGCAGGAGCTTGTGTGGAGGATTTGGACTGAGCACAGACATGACAAGCTTTAACGTAGTCTTTGACGTCTGAGCGGAGATTAGGCCACCAGTAGTGACGACTGATGAGTAGGAAGGATCGGAGGAATCCAGAATGCCCTGCCACCTTGGAATCATGTCCCCAACGAAGGATCTTAGCTCTTAGCTCAGTGGGGACAAAGGTCTTACCAGGCGGAATTTTTGACTTCAGGGTGGTAGAGTGGGCAACAATGCATGAGGTGGGAATGATCGGCTCAGGTTCAGGGGCAGACTCCTCGTCCAAATTGTCAAATGACCTAGAGAGTGCATCAGCCCGACCGTTGCAGGAACCAGGTTTGTAGGTAATCGTGAAATTAAAACGGGCAAAGAAGAGACTCCACCTGACCTGTCTAGGATTCAGACGTTTAGCATTCTGTAGATACTGTAAATTCTTGTGATCGGTAAAGATCGTTATGGAGTGAGGGGAACCCTCCAAGAGATGACGCCACTCCTCTAACGCCAATTTAATTGCGAGAAGTTCCCGATCACCGATGGCATAATTCCTCTCTGCCTGAGAATTTTTTTTGGAGAAGAACGAACATGGTTGGCGTCTCTTCTCAAAGATTTGAAGAAGCACAGCTCCCACCCCCATTGAGGAAGCGTCCACTTCAATAAAAAATGCATTCCCAGGATTTGGTCTCCTCAAGAGGGGGCCAGAAACAAAGGCCTGTTTCAGGTTGTGAAATGCAGAGACAGCTTCGGGAGGCCAGTCTCTGGCATTCACACCCTTCTTGGTCAAAGCGATAATAGGCGTGGCAATGGAAGAGTAATTCCTTATGAACTGCCTATAATAATTAGTGAAGCCAAGAAAGCGCTGTGTGGCCTTGAGGCTAGCAGGAAGAGGCCAGTTGGTGATAGCCAAGACCTTCCCAGGGTCCATACGAAGACCCGAACATGAGACGAAGCACCCCAAAAAGAGGACCTCAGAACATTCAAAGGAACATTTCTCTAGCTTGGCATAGAGATTGTTCTCTCTAAGACGTTGAAGTACAGTGCGGACATGGTTTCTGTGGACGAGCAGATTTTCAGAAAAGATCAGAATGTCATCCAGATAGATGACAACAAACTGGTACAGCAGATCTCTGAAGATTTCATTGACAAAGTTTTGAAACACGGCTGGAGCATTACACAGACCAAAAGGCATCACCAGATATTCGTAATGCCCGTCTCTAGTGTTGAATGCAGTCTTCCATTCGTCACCCTCCCGTATTCGAATGAGATTGTACGCGCCTCTGAGATCCAACTTGGTGAAAATGGAGGCCCCCTTCAACCTATCGAATAGCTCAGATATTAAGGGTAAGGGGTATCGATTTTTAATAGTAACCGCATTTAAACCCCGATAATCGATGCAGGGTCTTAAGGTACCATCCTTTTTGGCAACAAAAAAGAACCCTGCCCCTGCAGGCGATGAGGATTTCCGGATGAAACCTCTCTCCAGATTCTCTGCGACATACTCCGACATGGCCTGGGTCTCTGGGATGGACAGAGGGTAGGTACGACCCCTGGGTAGAGTTGCTCCGGGGACAAGATCAATAGCACAGTCAAAAGACCTGTGGGGAGGAAGCACCTCAGCTGATTTCTTACAGAACACATCCCGGTAATCGCTGTATGCAGCAGGAAGATCAGAAGAAACAGAAGTGGCAGCAACCGGAAGACTCTCCTTGGGGGTCACCTTGAGAAGACACGATGAGAAACATGAGGAACCCCAGGCCAGGATCTGCCCAGAGACCCAGTCCACATGTGGAGAGTGGAGCTGTAGCCAAGGGAGGCCCAATACAACTGGGGTAGAGGCCTTGGGTAGAATAAGAAAGGATATCCACTCCTGGTGGAGAATCCCTACCGACATCCTAATGGGTAGCGTCTGGAAGCGAATAGGGCCCCCTGGGAGAACAGTGCCATCAATTGCCGAGACTACCAATGGGGTAGTGAGAGGTGAAAGGGTAAGCTTCATAGAAGAAGCAGTTCTCCAATCCATAAAATTGCCGGCAGCCCCGGAATCCAGGTATGCAAGGGTTGACTGAGGAGAAGTGCCTACATGAAGGAACACCGGCAAGAGCAGGCGAGAAGGTGATGTTTCTGGGTCCAATACTCCACCTTCTAAATGTATTAGACCCGAGCGTTTCCCGGACGAAGCGAGCAGGAGTCACGAAAATGACCCTTGCCCCCACAATAAAGGCACAAGCCCAGAGTTCTGCGTCTAGCACGTTCTTCGGGGGTTAGTCTGGTCCGGGCCAGCTGTATAGGTTCTTCAGCAGGTAGAGGATGCTCCACGGAATGAAGGGAGGGGAGCTCAGACTGGCTAGGACCCAGAGAGTGCTGGCGTTTTTTTTCTAAGGACCTCTCTTGAAAACGAATGTCGATCTGGTTGCATAATGAAATTACATCGTCCAGACCGACGGGAATGGCTCTTCCCGCTAATTCGTCTTTCACTCGGTCAGAGAGGCCATGTAAAAAGGTAGCGACCAGGGCCTCATTATTCCAGCTCAATTTAGCTGTGTGGATACGAAACTGAAGAGCATATTGCCCCACCGAACTAGATTCTTGACGAAGACGTAAGACAGCACTAGCCGCTGAAGAAGCCCGAGCCGGCTCTTCGAAGATGTTACGAAAGAGCTTCAAGAAATCGGACAGACTGGAAACCACCGGATCGTTCCTCTCCCACAGGGGGGCAGCCCAGGCCAAAGCTTCACCGGAGAGGAGGGAAATGATATAGGCTACCTTAGCCCGGTCAGACAGGAAGCATTGAGGCTGAAGCTCAAAATGAATAGTGCATTGGCTGAGAAACCCCCTGCAGGCCTTGGAGTCCCCAGAGAAACGGAACGGAGCTGGCAATCTTAGTGAGTGTGAGGCTGCGACTGGTGCGATAGGTACAGCCGCTGGTTGTACTTGGGGTTGTGGATTCGGGGTTCCCAAGGAGACCTGAAGCTGCTCGAATCGAGAAGCCAGATCCTGGAGGAATCGCATCACCTGAGTCTGATTAGATTCCTGGGTCTCAAGTCTGCGAACTATGCCCTGCAATGGATCATCCGCGGGAAGCGGGATGTCAGCCGGGTTCATGGCTGATCAAACTGTCAGGGTCACCTGTGGCCAGGTGACAGATGCACACCGTAGGGGGACAGGAGTGCACCGCGAGGTAGTGAACCCTATGGCTGGCTTCTGCGGATAGGGAACTGGGTGGTTGTGGAAAGCGGGACCAGAGGAGCACAACCGGGATCCAAACGGAAGCTAGAGCCAAGATTCCCCAGGGCGCAGAGTCTAAGACCCAGCTGGTCTTCTCCAGGGCCTCTAGTGGTGAGGATGTTAGCTGCAGGCTGGGACCAGGTCGCGGCCCCTGGAGTTTCCTAGCTCACGCCCCGTAGGATAAGGGGAAAAGAGGGGAAGCAGCAGCACACGAAGAGAGAACCGAATAACAAGCTGAAGGTCAGGGGCCACAAGCAGACAAGGATAACGAAGAACGAGCCGAAGGTCAAGGGTCACGAGCAGACAGGGATAGTCAGGGACAAGCCAATAACGTAACAGAGAGACAGACGTAGCACACGGCAGGCAGGAACCCAAACACACAATGCCTAACAAACACGTTGATCAGCAAAGCAGGCTTGCAGTGCACAGGTTAATATAGTGTTCAGTGATAGGGCCTGGGGTGGAGTCAGGCTGGGAGGAGATTATAAAGGTGAAGGAGGTCTGGTCTCTAGATGAACACATGAGGAGGAAGGTAAGATGGCAGACAGACATTAATGCATATCCATGACACCAGTAAGCCAGAGGATTTTCGGTGGGGAAGGTGTCCAAGTCTGACCTTGCCCCTAGATATTCCTGCACCATGTTTATCAGACGCTGGCGATGGTTGCTGGAACCGATCATACTTTGGGGCTGCGGACTAAAGAATTGTCTGAACGCATCGGTCAGACGGCCACCTTCCCCACCGCTCCTTCTTTGACTGGCCGAAGCCTCAGCAACTCGTTGTCCAGGACCAGGAGTTTGTAACCTCCCAGTCTCTGGGAACGCGTTGCACAGACCTTTCTGCAAGGCCTCCCGGAGTTGTCTCATCCTCTGCTCCCTCTGCGACGGTAACATAAGGTCCGCAACCTTACCCTTGTACCGTGGATCAAGGAGAGTGGCCAGCCAGTAATGGTCCCTCTCCTTGATCCGAAGAATACGAGGATCCTTCCGCAGACTTTGCAGGATCAGGGAGGCCATGCAGCGTAGGTTTGCTGAGGCATTCGGCATTCGGTCCAGAGTCCTCTGGGTCACTAAGGACGACATGATCCGCAGCCACCTCCTCCCAGCCACGTACAAGTCCACTGGTTTCTTGGGACTGTAAATCATCCCTAAAAGACTGCTGCTGATGATGCTGAGTGCCAGCCTCCACCTCCATGCTGACACAATCCTCCTCCTCCTCCTCCTCCTCTTCCTGTGCGATGGGTGGGACAGAAGGAACACTGTCTGGGTAAAGGGGGCCTTGAGAGGCAAGGAAGTCCTCCTCTTCCTGCCTCTGTTCTGCCTCAAGTGCCCTGTCCATTATTCCACGCAGCGTGTGCTCCAACAGGTGGACAAGAGGTACAGTGTCACTGATGCATGCACTGTCACTGCTCACCATCCTCGTGGCCTCCTCAAATGGTGCCAGGACAGTGCATGCATCCCTGATCATGCCCCACTGGCGTGGAGAAAAAAAAACAAGCTCCCCTGACCCTGTCCTGGTGCCGTAGTCGCACAGATACTCATTGATGGCCCTCTGCTGCGTGTGCAGCCGCTGCAGCATGGCCAACGTTGAGTTCCACCTGGTGGGCATGTCACATATAAGGCGGTTCTTGGGCAGGTTCAACTCCTTTTGCAGCTCAGCCAGGCGAGCACTGGCATTATAAGATCTGCGGAAATGCACACAGACTTTCCTGGCCTGCCTCAGGACATCCTGTAAGCCCGGGTACCTGCCCAAGAACCGCTGCACCACCAGGTTAAGGACGTGAGCCACACAGGGCACATGGGTCAGTTGTCCCTGTCGGAGGGCGGAGAGGAGGTTGGTGCCATTGTCGCAAACCACCATTCCTGGCTTAAGCTGGCGTGGCGTCAACCACCTCTCGGCCTGGCCCTGCAGAGCAGACAGGACCTCTGCCCCAGTGTGGTTTCTGTCCCCCAAACACACCAGCGCAAGCACGGCATGGCATCTTTTTGCCTGCGTACTTGTGTAGCCCCTTGAACGGCTACGGAGCACCGCTCGTTCAGAGGACGAAGCACAGGAAGAGGCCATGGAGGAAGAAGAAGAGGAGGGGGTGGAGGAGAGAGGTGTGTCACAACCAGTAGTAGCATTTTGTAGGCGTGGCGGTGGAACAACCTCCAACACTACTGCACCTTGTCCTGCATCCTTCCCAGCTGCCAAAAGAGTGACCCAATGGGCCGTGAAAGAAAGGTAACGTCCCTGTCCATGCCTGCTGGACCATGAGTCAGCGGTAATATGCACCTTACCGCTGACCGCCCTGTCCAGCGAGGCCAAGACATTGCCTTCCACATGCCGGTAGAGAGCCGGAATAGCCTTCCGTGAGAAAAAGTGGCGTTTGGGAACCTGCCACTGAGGAACCGCACATTGCACAAACTCACGGAAGGGGGCCGAGTCTACCAACTGAAAAGGCAGCAGTTGAAGCGCTAGCAATTTAGCCAAGCTAGCATTCAACCGCTGGGCATGTGGATGGCTGGGAGTGAACTTCTTTCGACGGTCCAGCAGCTGGGGCAGGGAAATTTGCCTGCTAGAATCGGACGTCGGTGTACTGCTAGCAGAGTGGCCGCAAGTACTTGGCTGTGACACACCTAATTCTACACCTTCATTCCTCTCAGTGCATGTTTCAGAGAGGACTGAAGTTATAGTGGGGTTGGAGATCCCAGCTGATGCGGTGCAAGGAGAGGTCCGCTTTGTTCTTTGGTGTGGGTCTTTGAGGTAGGCTTGCCAACGAGCTGCATGGCAGGTCAACATATGTCTGGTCAGGCATGTGGTACCCAAGCGGCTGATGTTTTGGCCACGCGATATACGCTTGAGACATATGTTGCAAACAGCAGCTGTGCGATCTGATGCACTAGCCTCAAAAAAGGCCCACACCAAAGAACTTTTTGAATGACGGGCAGAGGCAGCGCCCTGCACAGGCGGAGCTCTGCGGTGTGATTCCGTCGGTGTACTGCCCTTACGCTGGCCACCAAAGGGCATCCTGCCTCGTTGTAGATGTGCCTCCTCCTCATCCTCCTCCTCCTCCTCTCTCCTATTAGGCACCCACGTGGAGTCAGTGACCTCATCATCCCCTCCCTCCTCATCACTGGAGCCAATCTGGCAGTATGCTGCAGCTGCTGGAACATGACTGCCAGATTGGTGTCCTTCTTGAGCATCCCCTCTGTCTGCTCTCACGCTACTGCCTTCCTGTAGCTGGGTTTCATCATCAGACCCTTCGAAACGCTGGGCATCCTCCTGGAGCATGTACCCAACACTGTGCTCAAACAGTTCGGGGGACTCCTCAGGAGGAGGACATGGTGGGTCTAGGGAAGGAGTGACTGATGATGAGTCTGACATTGATACCAGGGAAGAGGACGCTTTGGCAGCTGCTTTGCCAGTACCCTGAGCCTGGGTGAGAGAGGATGAGGAGGAGGAGGAGGGCTTGGTCATCCACTCTACCAAGTCTTCGGCATGATGTGGCTAACATGTCCAGCTGCCGAAAAGAAGGACAAGCGTGTCCCATGGCCATGTGCTGATGACAATGCACCGCGTCCACGACCAGCACTGTTGCCCCCAGACACAGAGCCTGCTTGCCCTCTTTTATTGCCTCCTGACTGTCTGCCTCTCCTTGTTTGCCTTCCAGACATTCTAATAGATGGCCTGCAGGGAGATCGGAAAAAAGCAATAAGGGCTACCTTCAGGTGTCCTTCTCTGTCCCTTTACTTAAGGATTTCTAAATATGGTTGAGGATGATTGCTTTCGCACAGAATAGCACAATGACAATTTCCCTGACTGTCCAAAAAACAAGGATTTCAAAGATGGTTGATGAGGAATGCTTTAGCACAGTATAGCACAAGGAGAATTTCCCTCACTGTCCTTCCCTGTCCCTAGAAACAAGGATTAGCACAGTGAAAGAAACTGACACTCTCCCTACCTATAGTTTTCTGTCCCTAGAAAAAATGTTTTTTTAAAGATGGTTGATGATCAATGCTTTAGCACACTATAGCACAAGAAGAATTTCCCTCACTGTCCTTCCCTGTCCCTAGAAACAAGGATTAGCACAGTGAAAGAAACTGACACTCTCCCTACCTATAGTTTTCTGTCCCTAGAAAAAATGTTTTTTTAAAGATGGTTGATGATCAATGCTTTAGCACAGTATAGCACAAGGAGAATTTCCCTCACTGTCCTTCCCTGTCCCTAGAAACAAGGATTATCACAGTGAAAGAAACTGACACTCTCCCTACCTATAGTTTTCTGTCCCTAGAAAAAATGTTTTTTTAAAGATGGTTGATGATCAATGCTTTAGCACAGTATAGCACAAGGAGAATTTCCCTCACTGTCCTTCCCTGTCCCTAGAAACAAGGATTATCACAGTGAAAGAAACTGACACTCTCCCTACCTATAGTTTTCTGTCCCTAGAAAAAATGTTTTTTTAAAGATGGTTGATGATCAATGCTTTAGCACAGTATAGCACAAGGAGAATTTCCCTCACTGTCCTTCCCTGTCCCTAGAAACAAGGATTATCACAGTGAAAGAAACTGACACTCTCCCTACCTATAGTTTTCTGTCCCTAGAAAAAATGTTTTTTTAAAGATGGTTGATGATCAATGCTTTAGCACAGTATAGCACAAGGAGAATTTCCCTCACTGTCCTTCCCTGTCCCTAGAAACAAGGATTATCACAGTGAAAGAAACTGACACTCTCCCTACCTATAGTTTTCTGTCCCTAGAAAAAATGTTTTTTTAAAGATGGTTGATGATCAATGCTTTAGCACAGTATAGCACAAGGAGAATTTCCCTCACTGTCCTTCCCTGTCCCTAGAAACAAGGATTATCACAGTGAAAGAAACTGACACTCTCCCTACCTATAGTTTTCTGTCCCTAGAAAAAATGTTTTTTTAAAGATGGTTGATGATCAATGCTTTAGCACACTATAGCACAAGGAGAATTTCCCTCACTGTCCTTCCCTGTCCCTAGAAACAAGGATTAGCACAGTAAAACACACTGACACTCTCCCTACCTATAGTTTTCTGTCCCTAGAAAAAATGTTTTTTTAAAGATGGTTGATGATCAATGCTTAAGTTTAGCACACTATAGCACAAGGAGAATTTCCCTCACTGTCCTTCCCTGTCCCTAGAAACAAGGATTCGCACAGTAAAACACACTGACACTCTCCCTACCTATCCTTCTCTTTCCCTAAACTAAAGGAATCCAGGTTAAGCAAGAAAAAAAAATGTCACTGTCCCTGCCTATGCTTCTCTTTCCCTGCTCCGGAACACACTACACTAGGCCGCCGTGCTGGCGGCCTTTTATAGTGTGGGGCGTGTACTAAACACCCTCAGCAATAATTGGCCACAGGCATCCTGCCTGTGGCCAATCATTGCTCTCCTCGCTGCCGGCGCTGTGATTGGCCAAGCATGCGGGGTCACAGTGCATGCTTGGCCAATCACAGCGCCTGGATGACACTGCGATGGCGTAGTGCATTGTGGGCCGTTCGCGTCACTCGAATTAGGCGCGAACGGCCCAAATCGTTCGATCTTCGTCGAACGATCGAACAGCCGATGTTCGAGTCGAACGTATGTTCGACTCGAACACCGAGCTCATCCCTAATGCTAATGTATTGTATTTCTTTCATCCTTCCCTAATTACCATGATTGTAATATGCTGAGAATGTCCCCTTTGTCCCCATACATGTTGGAAGCTTTAGATTGCCCCTTTTTTATCCTCCCTAAATATTTCCCCTCACTAACTTTTCCAGCAGGGGAGCCTGTTGCTCCAAATGTTGGGGGGTTCCAACCCCAATTTTGGAAATAAACTTCCTCCTTTTTTGCTCTGTTGCCTAATAAACGCCCCCAGTTGTCCCCTCCAATGCAGCCATTTAGTCCCCTCTAATGCAGCCAGTTTCCCCCCAGCCCTGCACTTACCTTCTTGTGGTCAGCGCCATCCTTCTTCTGTCCTTGATGTCTTCTCCTTCCCTTCATGTTGCATCAGCCAATCATGTTACCATTAAACAGACTTGGTGAACATGATTGGCAGAGCAGCCTGTCAGTGTTTACACAAGGAATGCCCCCTCCTTGCGTCCCCGATTTTTCTTTGAGGAAGCCAATTACATCCCTCAGGTTGTAATTTGCAAGACTATTTTAATACCTGTTTCTGCTCTGCAATTTTAACCCCCTAAATGCCGCAATTATTCATATGTCGGTCGCTTTACAAGAGGCCATCCACCTGAATAGTGTGCGGCATAGACAATACATAAGTTCATGCAACGCATGAACCTATGTATTGTTCTGAGTGATGGGCACAGGAGAGAGGGGACAGTGCTCCAGCGCCCACTCTGGACGCACCGCCACTGCAATGCTATCCTGTGGCCAAACACATCCCCCCCCCCAAAATAATTTAGTAATGGCGCATCAGAGGGGGTGATGAATATGATAAATGAGCCTTCCATTATACTTTTTTTACACACCTTAATAAACGTATAATTAGATTGATGTTGGTCTCTAATTTTTTGGGATAGAATTTCCTTGTAATGTATGCCTTTGTTTTTCTAATATTATTTCATCTTGTTTCACTCCACAGCTTCCTTCCACGCCACAGGAATGGCAGACTGTGGCATCGGAGTTTGCCACGCGGTGGGACTTCCCCAACTGCGGTGGTGCCATAGACGGGAAGCACGTCCGCATCGTGCCGCCACCCCGTTCTGGGTCCTACTACTACAATTACAAGGGGTTTCATAGCATTGTGCTGATGGCGGTGGTGTCAGCACGGTATGAATTCCTCTATGTTGATGTAGGGAAGAATGGCCGGATGTCCGATGGGGGATCCTTCATCCAGACGGAGTTTGCCCTCCGTCTCCAGAGTGACGACCTTGCATTGCCACCGGATGCAGGGAATATTGAAGGACTCCCCTTTGTTTTCTTGGCTGATGAAGCCTTCGGACTCGGACGGCATCTTATGAGGCCATTTCCACAGAGGACCCTGACCCCAGAGAAGAGTGTGTTCAATTACCGGCTGGCCAGGGCCCGAAGAGTTGTTGAAAATGCCTTCGGCATAATGGCCAGCCGGTTCCGCCTTTTTATGACTTCCATCCACTTGGCGGACTACAAAATAAACTATGTAGTGTTATGCTGCTGTGTGCTACACAACTTTCTGAGCCAAAAATCGAATTCCTATATGGCCTCAGTTTTGCCAGAGGCTGGACTTTCCCCTGCAAATCCCCTTCCGGGCCTGGAATCTGCCCGTCTTGGCTTGCCCCCCCAAAATGCCTGTGTGGTTCGGGACAAATACATGGAGTATTTCACGGGTAGGGGGGCAATTCCTATGCCAGCCTATGTCTAAGTATCCCAATAAAAATCTTGTTTAAACCTTTAATTATTTGTTCTTTCCTGTCTCCTAGTTTGTCTTTGTGCATTTGTAGTGGCAAGTGTATTTTACTTTAGTAAATAACAACCAATTTCACTATGTTACCTTACAAAAGAACCAAATAAGCTTAGAGAGTATTATAAAAAGAAGCTACACGTTGTTTGTGGTCAAATATTTTACTCTCTGCACATTCTCTTTTTTTTTTTTTTTTGTTTTACTTTGGGGTTGGCCTAGCCACAACCCGGCAAATTTTGGCTTATGAAAATACAAAAATACCACTTGCATTTCTAAAATTACAACATTGGATACCTCTGAGCAATCTGAGACATTCAGTTACACAAACTATGTCTCTATGTGCCCGTCCTAATATGGGGTCCTGCCACCCCTTGCCCAGCCAAAAATTCAATATGCACACATTTTTACTTTTTTGCAAATAGGAAGTTTACAATCCTGATCCCTATTGTCAACATGTGCTATCTGCCATCAGGGGTGATCAATGGACGTGTTTTGGGGGTGCATCCCCTTCCTCAGTTCACCGACTTTTGATACGAGGAAGGGGTTGCACCCACAAAAGACGTACATGGATATCCCCTGATGGCAGATAGCACATGTTCACACACTGTGTGCATATTCAATTTTTGGCTGATTTGTTACTCAAAAAATTATAAAAAAATATAAAAACAAACATGTAAAAACAAATGTGTTTGGATGGCTTATTGAATTCTCCCCAAAACATCGAGAATGTCTTTAAATGTTTGTTCCATCACATGGATTCTTTGTTTAATTAGGTCCAGTTCCGTGCTACATTCCATCACTTGCTGGATGAGGCGGAGGGCACTGTCAGCAGAGAACCGTGTGCTATCCTTCACAACATTTCCATCCCCTAAAAACCATTAAAAAAAAATAATAAAACTCTGCAGGCCTACCTCGCTTACCTTAAGCTGTGGTGTCAGATACTGACCTGTTGTGGTGACCAGATCCACAACGTCATCCACCTCTCCTTCCTGCACTTCTCCTTCCTCCACCTCAACTTCCTGCACATCTTTCGGTTGTGGATCTTTGGGAGTTTGGGGTTGCTTGGAAGTTGTGGGGTGCATGTGCTCCCTGGAGTGTCCTCCTCCCAGTCTTCTCTCCCCTATGAGAATAAAACCAAAGGTCTATTTATCACACTGTAAAAATCTCATTGTTAAACTAAAAACAGGCTAAATTGTTTGGAAGTGGGGTACAAGTGTGTGTTTGTGTGGAATTTAAAGAAAAATGCATTATTTATGACCCCAAATATGTTTAGTATTCACATTTGGATGTAATTTTTTGGACATGGAGGCACCACAAATAAACTCTGATGCACCTGTGTGGGACACCCAAAATAGGCGGGTCTGTTGGCCCACACTATAGTGCTCCAAAGTACAGATGTGGAAGCAGCTGCTGAGTGTCCTCTCCTTTACACTGATAAAAGTTTGCATTTCATTCTCCTTACAAACACATCATCTAGACTTAAAAATTATCCACAATACTTGATCAAAAATGGCAGATGTCTAATTACTTTTGTGGCTCTTAAATAAGCCAAAACCGCGGATAGTGGCCGAACGAAGTGTCGGTAACGTAACGAACGATTACTGTGCCCAACCTAGTTCAAAATATTACATTTTGGAAGGGAGTCCAATATGATAAAAAAAACAAAAATGTCAGTTTCTAAAAAGATTAATAGCAGAAAGGTCGTCATTTTACTTACTTTTAGCGAGCATCCTCTTTATGATCCTCAACTGGTCTGGCTCCCTCAGTTTGAGGTCTGACCACCTCTTTCTGAGCTGCTCATTTGAGCGTTTCACCCCGAACTTCGCCCTCAGACTCTTCACAACTTTAGTGAGGATTTTGGCCTTCCTTCTATTTGGTTTGCTATACGGCCCATGCTTGGCATCATAATCAGCCTTGACCAAGATGTCCACCATCTCCGCCATCTCCGCAAAAAGACATATTCGATGCCTTGAATCTCCTCCTTGATCGTGACGTGTCCTCGGTCTCCGGGCTTGTCTCCTCGCTAGTTGCGGAATTATCAGACACCTGC
This sequence comes from Rana muscosa, assembly GCA_029206835.1. NCBI lineage: Eukaryota > Metazoa > Chordata > Amphibia > Anura > Ranidae > Rana > Rana muscosa. The sequence continues at coordinate 458,147,504 of CM055116.1, read as the reverse complement.
TGTAACTCCGCCATATCTGTCTGCGCGCCGAAAGAGAAGGGGCGGGGAAAAGATGTTAGTTAGAACGTCATGGGCGGGCGACGTGTGCGGAGCGACGTGTTCGAATTTTGACGCATGCGTGGTGTGTATATAGCAAACACACATGTGACTATAGTACGTTCGGTGTGCGGAGAGAGGAGTTCAAGTGACGGACGTGCGAACGAAGGTATGTGATTTTGTGAGACTTGTAAAAATTGTTGGCCTATACTGTCTTGAGATTGGTGGAGGATATATATGGTGACTAGGATGTGAAGGAGGTTAGACTGTTTGCCTCACATTATTTAAATATAATTTATTTTACTTGCAGATACAATATGAATGTCTTTATTAGCGACAAAGAGTTCCTGGCGGAATTTATTGACCGGGTAAGGGAGCTGCCGGCTCTGTGGGAGACCAAAAACCCCATCCATAAAAAAGAAGGGGTGAGAAAAGCAGCGCTGGAGAAGCTGCTCCCATTTGTGCATACCAAGGTGCCCACAGCCACAGCAAAACAAGTGGACACTAAAATTGGGAGCTTGAGAGGTACCTACAGGACTGAACGCTCTAAGGTGCTGGCTTCTCAGAGGTCAGGAGCAGCAGCAGATGATGTTTATGTCCCGATTTTGTGGTACTACAGCAGGATGTCCTTCTTGGATGACCACATTGAGCCAAGGCCATCACTCTCCACTCTTCCCCCCAGACTTCCCTGCAGCCAACCTGAGCCTTCTCTGGAGCAAGAGGAGGCAGCCATCCTGGATGATCCTGATTTGTCCATCTGGAGCCAGGTATAGTATTAACTGAAAATGTAGTGGGATAAAATTAATGTTTCCCAAATATGTCAGGATGAGAAACATACATTATTTTGGATTCCACAAGTGAAATCAGGATCTGTAGACATTATTCTGCACTTAATTGTGTGGTAAATAGTCAAGCTGATGTAGTGGTAAATTTAAAGCAAGGATTTATGCATTTACATTCTAATTGCTTCCATCAGGATTACAAAGTTTGATGCAAAGATTAAACCAACATATTAAACTATGTTCCTTTTTCATACACAGGATGAAATCAGCCAGGAGGAGGGTCTGGAAACTGTCAGGCAGGAGGAGGAAGGGCCCAGTGGCAGCCAGGAGGTGGCAGGGCCCAGTGGCAGCCAGGAGGTGGCAGGGCCCAGTGGCAGACAGGAGGTGGCAGGGCCCAGTGGCAGACAGGAGGTGGCAGGGCAAAGGAGAAGCACCAGATCCCAGGTGCCTCCCATCCGGCTTCACAAAAGAGGCAGGAGGGACAGGACCACCAGTGAGGCAGCAATGGCCCTTATTAAAGAGGCCCATGCCACCCTCAAGGAGCCCACATCCCCTGAAGAGGCCATTGCCGGCCTAGTGGAGGCTAAGTTCAAGGTGATGAGCATGGAGCAACGCCTCCTATGCGAGCCCCTGCTCATCACCTTGCTCAACAAGGGGGTGATGGAGCAAATTACCCCCAATACCACCATATGTGAGGTGGCCCAACTGACCCAACCTCAACCTCCACCTCCACCTTCCCTCTTCTGCCCCACCCCCCTCTGCTACACCTCCACCTTCTGCCCCACCCCCTTCTGCTACACCTCCACCTTCTGCCCCACCCCCTTCTGCTACACCTCCACCTTCTGCCCCACCCCCTTCTGCTACACCTCCATCTTCTGCCCCACCCCCTTCTGCTACACCTCCACCTTCTGCCCCACCCTCTTCTGCTACACCTCCACCTTCTGCCCCACCCCCTTCTGCTACACCTCCACCTTCTTCTTCTGCCCCACCCCCTTCTGCTACACCTCCACCTTCTTCTTCTGCCCCACCCCCTTCTGCTACACCTCCACCTCCTCCTCCTGACAGGAGTACCCCTCCAGTGGGCCAGCCTCCAGCCAAACGAAGAAGGAAGGCTGCAGGAAAGGCTTCAGGAAAGGCTGCAGGGAAGGTTGCCAGGAAGAAGAGGAAGTGATGGCCTTGCTTCATTGTGGTCGGACAGAAGGCAGCCTGTTGTAGTACCACACACTTGGGACATATATCTCACCTGCTGCTGTTCCTGACCTCTGGGAGGCCAGCATCAGATTGTGTTCTGAAATGTGGGCCTTCTCAAGCTCCCAATTTTAGTGTCCACACAGGGTTGCTGTGTGCTCTGGGGTCCCTGGGATGCACAAATGGCAGCAGCTTCTCCAGCGCTGCCTTCTCTTTATTTAATTTATAAACATGAATAAATGTGTTTTTTGTTTAAGTTCATACTTGACTATGTGTATTTTTAAATAAAAAAAATCAAGCTTTGGAGTAAGCAGATACATTTGACTGACAATAAAAGGCACAGATATCACCCCCCCCCCCAAAAGAATAACTAAATCTGATTAGCACAAAAACATGGTGTGAAATTTTAAAAATATAGATTCGAAAATTAAATGGGAGATCGCTATCAAAACATTGAGAAATTATAATTAACATCATTTTGAAAAATCTAACCATTTAAATTATTCCTTAAAACTTGCACGATATAATACACATAAATCTTATAAAGAGCAGCATGAAAAAGGTTAAAAATAAGGCAGAACTCTGTGTGAATATCAGCAGCAAAAGAAGGTCACTCGTTTTGATTAATGTAACATTCTAACGAAGAATTCAATGCAGAACATTTAAACTATGAAATATTTATGAGCGTGACGAATGTGCTCTCTCCATTATGAAGGCTTGTTTTACCAGAAGATGCGCTCCCGTCTCATAGTTGCTTGTGAGCATGCGCGCTTTTGGAAGAGTCGTAAAAGCATACACACGAACCATTTTCTCGTCACAAAACAGGCCGACGAGAAACACGACGAGGAAATCTGGAATCCTGACGAGAAAATAGAGAGCAGGTTCTCTATTTTCTCGTCGAGATTCTCGTCAAGTTTCTCGTCGTAAAACCATACACACGAACGTTTTTCTAGACAAAAAAACTCTCGCGGCACTTTTCTTGACTGTTTTGGACGAGAAAATCGGTCGTGTGTACGAGGCCTGAGGCTCTTTATCTTCTCAGATGGTAAACCTGCCCATTCCTCTTGACAAAAAGCCTCCAGTTTCTGTAAATTCTTGGGCTGTCTTGCATGAACTGTACGTTTGAGATCTCCCCAGAGTGGCTCAATGATGACATTGAGGTCAGGAGACTGAGATGGCCACTCCAGAACCTTTACTTTATTCTGCTGTAGCCAATGACAGGTCGACTTGGCCTTGTGTTTTGAATCAATGTCAAGTTGGAATGTCCAAGTATGTCCCATGCGCCGCTTCCTGGCTGATGAACGCAAATGTTCCTCCAGTATTTTTTTTATAACATACTGCATTCATCTTGCCCTCAATTTTGTAAAAATTTACTGTCTCTTTGTAGCTCACACATCCTCAAAACATCAGCTATCCACCTCCGTGTTTTACAGTAGGAATGGTGTACCTTTCATCATAGGCCTCATTGACTCCTCTCCAAATGTAGTGTTTATGGTTGTGGCCAAAAAGCTCAATTTTGGTCTCATCACTCCAAATGACTTTGTGCCAGAAGGTTTGAGGCTTGTCTCTGTGCTGTTTAGCATATTGTAAGCGGGATACTTTGTGGCATTTGCATAGTAATGGCTTTCTTCTGACGACTCGACCATGCAGCCCATTTTTCTTCAAGTGCCTCTGTAATGAAACGTCCCGCACTCCGCTTGAGTGCCTTCGTCATATACCACTTCCTCCCAGTCTGGATATAGATATCAGATATTCCAACTGCTATCAACATCAAACAAGACGATACTTGCTGATTGCTGAACAAGAACTCTTTATTAGAACAAGAATGCAGTCTTATATACAGTTAAAGAGGAGGTAACCATAACATAAATTAACATGAGCTAATTAACTAATCCCTTAAAGCAGCCTGGTCATTGTTATGATAAATCAGGATTTCACTACAGGTCATACTTGTCGTCACCGAGCTTCACACAGTAGGTTATACATTATCATAAGTACAACACAGAACTCCTTCATACAATTGCAGGATCAATTAGCATAAACAACAATGTGTGACAGAGAAGCCTCACTAGACTCATTTACATTATAGAAGACAACAGACAGACAGGTGGCTGGAGGTGATGACATTAGCATTTCCTTACAGTATATGTCCCAACAGTATGAATCAGTCACTCTTTCTAATATGGCATATATCCTGGGAGTTATTGTGGATAAATAATACTGTCCCATTTTAAGTAACCCAAGACATATTTTCTCAGTCACCCTGTGCCAGGATGGACACAGGGTGACTTAGACATAAGAGGTGCATGGGGAGCTGAAACAAGGGTTTCCCATCCTTTCCAAGGGATTCTGGGTTCCATGGGCCCTCCCATCACATCTCTCCCCTTTCGGCAGGAGACTAACACAGGAGGAGACCACAGACGGGTTGACTCCGAAGTTAGTCCATAGTTCCATAAAAAGGAAAGATACCCCAGGGGCTTTGTATTGCAGCAAGAAGTGTTGGTATTAAAAGTGTCAAAAACAAATTTTATTAAATAAATGTATCACAAGGAACATGTCTGTTATGTTGAAACATAAGTGGCAGGTACTAACAATAAAAAAACATACACATGATAATACAGTGTAGCGGGTATATACTTTTAAATTCTGGTGAAGACACCAGTGATGTATAGTTCCCTGCGGCCTAGCAGGTGGCGCTGTCACTTTGGGCCGGGGTTGAACCATCGCTGCAGTGCCGTACCCTTTGTGGCCTCTCGCAGCGGTCGTACGGCGGGGCGGGGAACCCGCCGTGCATCCTGGGAGAGGGTATCAATGGGCCGGACATCTTTGCCACGAGGTTCGAGTCCCAGGCACCTTCAGCCTGAGGACTGCTGTTCGCAGTCGGGGTCCAGGGGGCCTAGGCCTGGACACCTGGAGTTCGTGTTCCATCCCAGACACCTTCAGTCTGGGGTGAGGTACTCAGCCGAAGGCCTGGGGCCCAGTACCTTCCGCTGGGTCCCTTGAGGGAGGGATTGTCCTAGGGGGCCCCGGGAGTGGGGCACCCGAATCCAGCGGCGTAAGGGACCAGAGGAGGGACTCATCCGAAGACCTGGTGCAGCAGATTGCCAGTGCCGGATGAACCTCTGGAGACCGCCCGGAGGGATATCTTCCCAAATAGGGGCCAAGTTCAGAGAGGAAGGTGGTTCATGTTCTATGACCGGTGGCAGCGGTCCAGCTATTCAACTCAGGTCAGTGGCAGAGGCCTGCTATTAGGCCTGTGGCAGGGGCCTCAACGGTTCATCCGGCCGTTGGCAGCGACCAAAACTCACGGTCAGTGGCAGAGACCGTGCACCAGGCCTATTCGCTAGCAAAGGAATAGGAGAGTTCAGTTGTGCCTGGGCCTACTCGTATCCACACCCCTGTTTGTTCATTACTGAAAGTTCAACTGATTGTGTTCACCCTGCAAGAAAAGAATTAAAGGAGTGTTGGACTTTCGATTGGTGTGGGGCTCTATGTTATTGGCAGACACATCTCCACAGAACAACTAAGGCTTCGTATGCAGTGAACAGACCCGGAGGTAATTCAAGTAACTCTGCTCAACCCTCATACACATACGAGGGGAGAGCTTGGTGTAGTGTTCCTGCACTCTCCTCTCTCAGGTACCCCTAGACACAAGCTATTCACAATAGGCGAGAGGGAGAGTGAGGCTCTGCTACAACAGTCATATGGGCAAATATAAAATAGCATAGCATAGTAGAGTTATAATGAAATAAGAACCCCGACGCGTTTCGACCTTGTCAATGGCGGTCTCTTCAGGGGGTATATTGGAGATGCTCTAAAAGAGAATACACTATGTAGGTGAAATTCTACATAAGACAAAAAACACTCTAAGCAATGAAACATCTACCATAATTGTAATATTTATATTGGTGAGTATATTTACCCATAACTGGCTGAGGGAAGAAAGACTTCCCATGTGTTGGTTTTGTGAACCAACCAAGGACCCTGTGGCTGTAGCCGATGCCTTAAAAGCGGAGGTTCACCGGAATTTTTTTTTTTAAAAGCCAGAAGCTACAAATACTGCAGCTGCTGACTTTAAAAAAATGGACACTTACCTGTCCAGGTCGCCCGCGACGTCGGCACCTGAAGCCGAGCTCCCGCTCAGCTCTCGGCTTCCCCCGCCGCCATCCTCGGTGAGGGAATTGGGAAGTGAAGCGCTGTGGCTTCACTGCCTGGTTTCCCACTGCGCATGCGCGAGTCGTGCTGCGCTGTCCGGACTGGTCCCCGCTGTGTTCTGGGAGCCGTGTGTTTCCCAGAACACAACGGTGGGGTGACGCGAAGGGGCGGGACTCCTGCGGTAGTCGATACCTGGAAGTGGTGCAAATAACTGTTTTATAGAGGTATCTGCACCCTTTTCCCTCTGAAAGGTGCCAAATGCTATTCCGGAGGGGGGAAGGGTTCCTGAAAAGTGGAGGTTCACTTTTGGGTGAACCTCTGCTTTAAGTGGCCCACATTGAGGCGGGAGGGAAAAGGAGGAAAACGCCTGGCTGGAGGTGTGAGAACCAACTCCAGGCCCACGAGGGGTCGCACTGATGCCCCACACATGATGGCAAGGAGGGAGTGCGGAGGAAGATTCCCATGAATAGGAGCGGAAGCCAAGAAACTGAGGCCAAACCGGGCACACAAAGCTGAAAGAGAATACATGTAATGATTGACTTTTTACAAAAATTCATGCATTAATAACTGCGTAAATTAATTAACGATATTAAAATAGTGAGCCTGTGATGGGGTGCAAAAGATAAAAGTGAAACTGATGAGTGCATGGAAAAGAGGTGGTGAATGGGATAGACCTGGAGAATGAAGTAGAAGGTGAAAAGTGAAAAGCGAGGGAAGAGTGATGGGGAAAGGGAAGGAGGAAGTGGAGAGATGAATGAGAAAGATAAAGGGAGAGTGTAGTAGAAGGAAATGAAAGGATTGAAAATGAAAATAATCATAAAAAGGAAAAAATTTAAATATATGTGAGAAAAGTGTGATGATGAAATGAAAAAATTGGAAATGAGATAGGATGGTTACGATGTGATGTGCAAAACCAGATTCAAAAGGGAGAAAAATGAATGAAAAAGCTGAGTGACGGGGGGAAAGATAAAAGGAAAACAGAAATGAAAGTGAAAGATGTGAAAAAAATATATATATATAAAATATGTATGATGTGTTATGTGTGTGAGATGGTGAGTGTGAAATGTGAGTATAATGAAGAAATAGAGAGAAAAGGGGGGAAGTGGGAAGGGATGGTAAGAGAAAATACAAAAAAAGTGACAGATGCAAGACAGTGTGGTGAACGTTGTGTGAGAGACAAAATGAGGAGGGGGAGGGTGAGGTAATGGAAATGTATGGTGATAATGTGTGGTGGTGTAGGAGCAGGAAAAATGTAGTGAAAGAATGGTATATTGGGGGACAGGACAGGATTGCCTACAAAAATCACATGTGAATAGGGAAGTGTAAAGGGTAATGCAGAGGAAAAAAAGTTCCAGTCCTCTAATGCTGGTATCCACACAGTACCCCAAACAAATTGTTCCAAACAGAGCATTACTCATCCAGCCAACCTCTGCCTCTCTCATAGAACATACCCGCTGCTGGGGAGAAGTGCGGACTGGTCCTCCCCCCTGGAGTCCCTTTAGCCGCAGGAGAGAAGACAGGGTGGCTGGGCTTAGTCCATCATGCTGTTGGGCACCTGGGCCGACTGCCCAGCATCCCTGGGGTATACAGGTGGGGACTGAAGCCCCATCCACCTTTACAGGAAATCTGTCCTCTGTTAGTTGAGGGCAGAGGCCAGCAGCACTCTGCCCTGTTGCCAGCCCTTCTGCTGGAAACCCCACACCATCTGCTCCGGCTAACTGTTGGGGAGGGAAGCCGACTTCCCCGGCTCCCTTGAACTCTGTAGTTGTTGCCGGTGCTGGGCAGAGGTTGGTAGCAGAAAAAACCCTAAAAAGGAAAACACTGCGCTAGATAATAAATGGTGAACTTCACCGTGATAGTGAATACAAAGCTGCCAGTACCAAAAATTTAGATACAAAACTCAAAAATATGTGAAAAAAAGGGATACAGCGCTAAGTGATTGAGTAAGATCCTGACAAAGGAATAAGTGAAAAATGTATGCAAATATAAAACACATGTGAAAAAAGCTTATGTGAATGCCTTCAAAATATAACACCAAACAAATCAGTGACTGCAAAATGTGTGTGTATCACACCATCACATATAAATAAAATGCATATAATGAAAAACAGCATAAAAACAGTCCCATAGAATGGTTCTTATCTGTGACAAAAGAAGATAAAAAGTGAAGAAAAAAAGTCCCAAATAGCAGCAGATGAAGGCTAACAGATGAATCCTAAAATAGGTGATCAATCCTTATGGGACCATTCCATAGTAGTGCAAGAAAGGAGGATTAGTGACAAATGAATTCCATCCACCGCTGGTGCACCCAAGGAAGGTAATGTAGTCTCCTTACCCTATTTCAATGACCGCTATCACGTCAGTCAATCCAGGCACAGGGGTTTTAGGTCTTCCTATAGACCCACTGTAGATGGCTGGGTAGCGGAGGTGTAACAACACTGATATCAGGAAGATGTATGCCGGGTGACAACGATGAGAAGAGCTGACAGGAGCCGAGCCGTACAGTGCAGCCTATGGATGGGCTGAGAGTAAAGAAGAAGAGGCGGGCGGAGCTGCGAGGTTGGTAGCACTCTGCCCGGTTGCAAGCACTTCTGCTGGGTTTATGCTATTGGAGACAGCAGGCCCAGTAACCGACACCAGATCAAGCTGCAGTTTTGAGTTGCCGATTGCATTCTTTCCTTGGGTCCTGATCTGCTGCTCAGTAGAGACCACCACCTCCTCACCCTGGGCCTCCAGAAGTGCCGCAGGTGTGGGGCAGAGGTCTTGGACCCTCTGTCTGGTTGCCAGCACTTCATCTGGGTTGGTGTCATCATTCTGGGGCGCCGTCTGCTGCTGAAACTCCCTTTCTCTGTTATTGTCTCCCAGGTTCACAAATCCTTGTTGGGGTGGGGTAATGGCAGCTTCCCCTCCCTGCCTCTCTGCAATCCACTGGGGAAAAAGAAACACCACTTCCTCGCCTCGGGCCTCCGAATCTGCCACGGGTGTAGAGGAGGGGTCTGCAGTACTCTGTCCTGCTGCCAGCACTTCTGTTGGGGGTTTGCTAGGTGGTTCCTCCTCTACAGAAACATCTATTAAATCCCCAGTCTCTGGAATTGCTATAAGTGTGGGACAGAGGTCTTGGACCCTCTGTTCGGTTGCCAGCACTTCAGCTGGAGAAGTTTGTTGTAACTCCATAGATGCTGCTGGCAGAAAATCCCATGTCCCTGTCAGTGTTGTGGGAGAAAGGCAGACTACCTCTTCTCTCAAGAAGGCTGAAGCCACTGTTGGTGCTGGGCAGAGGTTAGCAGCGCTCTACCCTGTTGTCAGCACTTCAGGTTTGGAGATGGCAATCTCTGGAGTTTCCACTGCCGATTCTCTGGCATGCTGCTGAACGCATCCTAGCAGTTTCCTGTATGCCCTTTCCAGATGCTGTTCCTTCCTTAACAAATAGTCTAGATCAGGTTTAAGCTCTGAGACCCCTGCAAGACCAAGCATAGCCTATCTGTATTCTCGCAGGTCCTCAAGGGTAGGTTCCCCATCATCGCCAAACACCAAACAATCTGTAAGGCTCTCCCACAGCAATCCAGGGCCGCCAAAGTCATATCCCTCCGCAGAGCATTCTGTTGTCTCTCCTAAATATCCCTGCTCTGCGTGCCATTGCAGAGCCCGATAACGATCGTCCAGCTCTATCTCCTGCTGGACCAGCCTGTCCAACTCAGTCACTCATTGCTCCTGGGGCCGCTCTCCCAGGAATGCCACCTGCAATGCCCGTTGGCCACTGGCCTATTGTTTTGGGGTTGGAAAGCACTTGCCCTGTATTATACCAGCGAGCTGGAGGGCTCCAATCCAGAGCTCCACCAAAATCAGCTGCCTGAGCTCCAGGTATTCACCCGCAGACAAAGATCTGGTGTATACTGAAAGGACAATCTGCAGCAGCCCCGAGAACTCTGATGCCAGGTCCATATCTCCGCTGAGGGGACCAAAGTCTGCTTATCCTAATCTTTAATCCAGGTGGAGGTTTGGATGTCCCAGACTGCAGGAAGCATCCCATTGCTTGCCACCAATGTAACGAAACGTCCCACACTACGCTTGAGTGCTTTCGTCATATACCACTTCCTCCCAGTCTGGATATAGATTTTAGATATTCCAACCACTAAAAACTTCAAACAAGACTATACTTGCTGATTGCTGAACAAGAACTGTTTATTAGAACAAGAATACAGTCTTATATACAGTTAAAGATGAGGTAACCAGAACATAAATTAACATGAGCTAAATAACTAATCCCATAAAGCAGCCTGGTCATTGTTATGATAAATCAGGATTCCACTACAGGTCAGACTTGTCGTCACCGAACTTCACGCAGTAGATTAAACATTATCATAAGTACAACACAGAACTCCTTCATACAATTGCAGGATCAATTAGCACAAACAACAATGTGTGACAGAGAAGCCTCACTAGACTCATATACATTATAGAAGACAACAGACAGACAGGTGGCTGGAGGTGATGTCATTAGCATTTCCTTACAGTATATGTCCCAACAGTATGAATCAGTCACTCTTTCTAATATGGCATATATCCTGGGAGTTATTGTGGATAAATAATACTGTCCCATTTTAAGTAACACAAGACAAATTTTCTCAGTCACCCTGTGCCAGGATGGACACAGGTTGACTTAAACATAAGAGGTGCATGGGGAGCTGAAACAAGGGTTTCCCATCCTTTCCAAGGGACTCTGGGTTCCATGGGCCCTCCCGTCACATCTCTCCCCTTTCGGCAGGAGACTAACACAGGAGGAGACCACAGACGGGTTGACTCCGAAATTAGTCCATAGTTCCATGGAAAGGAAAGATACCCCAGGGGCTTTGTATTGCAGCAAGAAGTGTTGGTATTAAAAGTGTCAAAACAAATTTTATTAAATAAAGGAATTCTGGGTTCCATGGGCCCTCCCGTCACAGCCTCATTATTGTGCATCTTGAAACAGCCACACCAAATGTATTCAGTCCTGTATTTCACCTGAAGTTATTTGTGGGTTTTTCTTTGCATCCCAAACAATTTTCCTGGCAGTTGTGGCTGAAATTTTAGTTGGTCTACCTGACCGTTGTTTGGTTTCAACAGAACCCCTCATTTTCAACTTCTTGATTAGAGTTTGAACACTGCTGATTGGCATTCTCAATTCATTGGATATCTTTTTATATCCCTTTCCTGTTTTATATACAGTTCAACAACCTTTTCCCACAGATCCTTCGACAATTCTTTTGCTTTACCCATGACTCAGAATCCAGAAATGTCAGTGCAGCACTGGATGAAAGATGCAAGGGTCTGTCAGGAGTCCAGAAACGTATTTACCTTTTATACACACACTAATTACAAGCAAACAGATCACAGGTGAGGATGGTTACCTTTAATAGCCATTTAAACCCCTTGTCAACTTGTGTGCATGATATCAGGGCAAAATCACCAGGGTATGTAAACTTTTGATCAGGGTCATTTGGGTAGTTTTTGTTGTGATTATGATCTAAAAAGAGTAAACACAGTTAATAAATGGCTTCAGCCAAACACTAAGCATGAGTGTAAGAAATGTTTTTGTGTTATCATTTATATTCTCTGAAAAATGTATATATGACATTTTGGCAAACTTTTCGAACTTTCAGTAAAAATGTGGCGCTGTCAGTAAATTTTTTGTGTTGTGTCAGTAAGCTAATTGGCTCTGTCAGTACATTTTCTATGTTGAGTCTGTAAATTCCACTTCGGGAGGTTGGTAACCCTGAGCCTAACTAATTTCTTGCTCAAACAATAAAGTATTTTTTTTTTAAATGACAACCCAGCCCAAATAAATATCCTATCTAGTTCTGTGATATGGCAGGCAAATATATCAATAAGGTAAGCAATGACAAAAACAATACAGAATAATACTATCTTACATTGCTGCAAGGGAGCAATCATATTATTGCAAGGAATATAAAAAGTCTGAAAGTGATTGACAGCAAATTATTTTATTGACTAAATGCATATAATATTTTGTTTTTTAGAAATAAAAACAAATTTTTCAAATTCTAAGGCCCCATGCACACGAGACGCTGTTATTTGCTGTTGAACGCGCGTTCAGAGGCAGTTGGACGCTTTTTTCAACTGCTCCTGAACCCATTCAATGTTATCCTATGTGTCCATGCACACACTCTCGTTTTTTGGCGTTTACAAGCAGTTGCGTTTAACCTCGTTTTTCCAGAAGCAAAAAAATGGGTTCAGACGCAAAAGTTTTCCACGTTTCAGACGCTAAACGCTGCTAAACGCGGCTAAACGCGGTACCGGCGTTTTGCCGCGTTTGCGTTTATAAGCGTTTTTAAAGGTGACTTATTTTTTAACATTAGAAATCTCAAAAATGATGGCAAATGATGAAAAACTATTAAAAAATATAAAAGAAAACTGTAATTGCTTGCATTGCATTGTGGACAATCCACAACTTGTGGCAGGTAACGTGGCAAGTGGACAATCAACAACTTGTGTCAGGTGATGTGGCCAGGTGACGTGGCCAGGTGACGTGGCAAGTGGACAATCCACAGCTTGTGGCAGGTGACGTGGCCAGGTGACGTGGCAGGTGACGTGGCCAGGTGGCGTGGCAGGTAACGTGGCCAGGTGACGTGGCAAGTGGACAATTCACAACTTGTGGCAGGTGACGTGGCACGTGATGTGGCCAGGTGACGTGGAAAGTGGACAATCCACAACTTGTGACAGGTGATGTGGCAGGTGACGTGGCAAGTGGACAATCCACAGCTTGTGGCAGGTGACGTGGCCAGGTGACGTGGCAGGTGACGCGGCCAGGTGGCGTGGCAGGTAACGTGGCCAGGTGACGTGGCAGGTGATGTGGCAAGTGGACAATTCACAACTTGTGGCAGGTGACGTGACACGTGATATGGCCAGGTGACGTGAAAAGTGGACAATCCACAACTTGTGGCAGGTGACGTGGCAGGTGACGTGGCAGGTAATGTGGGCAGGTAACATGGCTAGGTGACGTGGCAGGTGACGTGGCAAGTGGACAATTCACAACTTGTGGCAGGTGACGTGGCCAGGTGACATGGCACGTGATGTGGCCAGGTGACATGGCAAGTGGACAATCCACAACTTGTGGCAGGTGACGTGGCCAGGTGACGTGGCAGGTGACGTGGCAAGTGGACAATCCACAACTTGTGGCAGGTGACGTGGCAGGTAACGTGGCCAGGTGACGTGGCAGGTAACATGGCCAGGTGACGTGGCCAGGTAACGTGGCAAGTGGACAATCCACAACTTGTGGCAGGTGACGTGGCACGTGATGTGGCCAGGTGACGTGGCAAGTGGACAATCCACAACTTGTGGCAGGTGACGTGGCCAGGTGACGTGGCCAGGTGATGTGGCCAGGTGACGTGGCAGGTGACGTGGCAAGTGGACAATCCACAACTTGTGGCAGATGATGTGGCAAGTGACACGCTAAATACAAGTACACTGCTGCTCTCTCAGCTGCTGCTACTCACTCTGGTCTCACAAACTGGCTGAAATGGTTAAAATTTACTCTTTTTTGAGCTTAGGGAGGGTCTATGATGAAACGCTTATAAACGCAAACGCGGTTCAACGCCGCTAAACGCGGCCACAAACGCGGCAAAACGCGCGTTTATAAACGCCGGTTTCAGCGTTTAAAAACGTGTGTTCAGCAGAGTTTGCACCTGCGTCTCGTGTGCATGGGGCCTAACTTCCTATTTGCATCATGGTTCAACTTCATGTTGTGGTGTTTGTTAATGCATCTCTTTATTGTGTATCTGACTTCTATTTGGATCTCCTTGTCTGATGCAGCAAACTATCCACTTATGGCCACCTGTGTGATAGTAGCCTTATAAAGCACTAGAATCTTACGTCTGGTACAATGGGTACATGCAAAAAAAAAAAAAAAAAAAAGGCTAAATAAAGAAGGAAATTAAGGAATTAATAAAAAACGAATTAGGGTACACTAAAGCCCCATACACACGATCAGACTTTTTGACAACAAACTTCAAAATGAGCAGGTTTTCAAAAAAATCCGACTGTGTGTACGCTCCATCGGACAAACTTTTTCGGTTTTCATCGGACAAATGTTCGCTCTGCAAACGGACAAACTTTTCGGCAACAAAAGTCCTACGTGCAAAGTCCTATCGTGTGTACAGAAATCCATCGGACTTTAGTCCGAAGTACAAACACGCATGCTCAGAAGCAAGGACCAGCCGGAAGCGTTCTGTCTTGTAAAACTAGCATTCGTAATGGAGATATCACGTTTGTGATGCGGAAAGTTATGAAATCTCGAAATGCAGCGCACATTCTCTTCTTCTTTAATAATAGGATAATAAAAAAAGCTGCTTTGCTGATGATACGGAGAAATGACAAATGTATTTACAAAGGATTTGTGTTCTAGTGAAAATGAAAATCGCGAATCAACACTGACCAAACTTCTACTAACTCGAGATTAGCAGAAGGAGCCCAAAGGGTGACGCCGGACAATTGAACTTCCTCTTTTGAAGTCTCGTCAGTACGTTGAAACGTCACTACGTTCGTGTTTGTTGCTGAAAAAGTCAGAGCGTGTGTATGCTATGGCCGTTCCCGGCCAACTCCCTTCGGACAAAAATCCACGGAAAAGTTTGTTTGAAATCCGATCGTGTGTATGATGAGGCTTTAGGGTTACTAATGGGCAAAAATGTGTATAACATTTTTTAGTTTGTATGTCAATAAGTTATGAATAAAGCTGCAATAGTATATAGCGGGAATCTCCTTTAAGAAACCAGGACTACGATACCCAGAACCCCGTTCAGCACCCAAGGTGCATTGCCAACCGCAGAGTCTCATGGGGTGGGCTATAAAGGTGAAACGGAGGCGGAGCTCGGCCTCTTTGGACGCCGCACTTCTAGCAAGCGGATCCCCTGTGCGGACTTGCTGCTGGTGCGAGGCCTAAAGCCTGGGCCTTGCGCACTTCCAAAGAGCCTTCCACTCCACTGCGGAGCCTGTGTGGCACCTGATCTCCATTCGTTTCTCACTGACATCAGGAGGACCGAAGACCCGGCTATCGCAGACCCTGTGTGCGGATACACATCGGTGGAAGTTACAGACGGGGACTAAGTCCGGTGTGGTGAGAGAGCACTTGCTCAAAGTTATAGCCAAGTACTTTGTTTAAGCCTATTGACTGCCTTGGCCCTTAGTGCTATATCAACTATCCTAGCAGGAGACTATTTCCAGAACTGAGTTTGATAGTCTCCTGGGAGTTGTTACTTTGCTGAGGCACTATCCCGTTGGATTACAATTATTGTTCCTGATTAGTGATGAGCCGAACACCCCCGGGTTCGGTTCGCACCAGAACCCGCGAACGGACCGAAAGTTCGCGCGAACATTAGAACCCTATTAAATACAATGGATGCGAACGTTCGGATTCTAAAGTGCTAATTATAACGACTGTTATCCATGTTATTGTCCGAAACAGAGTTTGGGAACCCGGGTTCTGCACCAGGGGACATGTATCAATGCAAAAAGAAGTTTTTAAAACAGACGTTTTCCGGGAGCAGTCATTTTAATGATGCATAAAGTGAAAAAAAAAAAGTCAAATATTCCTTTAAATATTGTACCTGGAGGGTGTCTAAAGTATGCCTGTGACGTGCCACGTGTTTCCCGTGTTTAGAACTGTCCTTGCACAAAATAACATTTCTAAAGGAAAAAAAGCCATTTAAAACTGCTTGTGGCTTTAATGCAATGTCTGGTCCCGGTAATATGGATGAAAATCTTTAGGAAAAATGGCATAGCTACCCCATCAACCCCCCCCCCTACCCCAGCCCATTACCAGCCCCTTTGGGTCTTGTATGGATATTAAGGGGAACCCCGCACACAAAATAAAAAAGCCCCTATATACTCTGAACAGCCGTATACAGGCGGTGCATACAAGACAGGGACTGTAGGTTTGTTCTTATGTAGAATCTGTTTGTAATTTTGAACAGCTGCATTGTTTAAGTGTAGCTCCATGCCAAATTCCTTTTTTTTAGCTTTTTGGAAAACATAGGGAACGGTTATCACCCCTGTCACATTTTTTTTGCTGTCTGTGCCCCTGTTCAGAACATTTCACCTCACTTTGCGTCCCAATGACAACTGTTTTTGAAATGTGGTGTTTGTATTGAAACAAGGATTGGTGATAAAGCATCAGTAGAGAGGAGACACCTTTCTCCCATATTAATTCTTACAGGAGAGAATTTTCCTTCCAAGGGGTAGATTTCCTCTCACTTCCTGTTGTCTTCTTCCGTTTGCAAGTAGTAGTAGTTTGTAAGTTGGATGTTTGAAAGTAGGGACCTTCCGTATATACTCTGCAGAAATTGGCCCCTTAGGTGTTGGTGTTGGCACAACACTGAAAGCACTCACAGTTATTCTTGGTGGGTGCTGGAACGCCCTGCTGTCAAGTATAATATCAGGAATTGTAATAACATATAATTGTTGATCAGTGGTAGTAAAAATTGGGCCTTTGATGGTGGTGCTGGTGCCACAACACTGTAAGGCCTGACAGTTACTCTTGGTGGGCGCAGCAATGGTCCCTGCTGTGAATTATTAGATCAATAATTATAATTGCATTCCACTGTTGAACAGGGGCTGAAAAATTGGGCCTTTGGTGGTGGTGGTGGTGGTGATGGTGGTGCTGGTGCCACAACACTGTAAGGCCTGACAGTTACTCTTGGTGGGCGCAGCAATGGGCCCTGCTGTGAATTATTAGATCAATAATTATAATTGCATGCCCCTGTTGAACAGGGGCTGAAAAATTGGGCCTTTGGTGGTGGTGGTGGTGGTGATGGTGTTGCTGGTGCCACAACACTGTAAGGCCTGACAGTTACTCTTGGTGGGCGCAGCAATGGGCCCTGCTGTGAATTATTAGATCAATAATTATAATTGCATGCCCCTGTTGAACAGGGGCTGAAAAATTGGGCCTTAGGCACTGGTGGCACAACACTGCAACCCCTCACAGATACTGTACTTGGAGCACAGCAATGAGGCCTGTTGCAAAGTATTGCATCAAAAATTTTAATTACACGCCCCTGTTAAACAGGGGCTGAAAAATTGGGCCTTAGCCACTGGTGGCGTCACCCATAAACCAAAATGATCTTCCAAGCTATCATCGTTAATCGTATCATTGAGGAGGAGGAGGAGGATAGCCAGACAACATAACAGCACAGGCACTCAGCATCAGCATCAGTCTTGAAGGGATGTGACATTTTAAAATCAATTAGTCTGTTATATCAGCATCTGGTGTGTGGTAGCTGGTGGTGATCCAAGACTGGTTCATCTTGATGAAAGTCAGTCGATCAACCGAGTCGGTGGACAGGCGCACCCTGTGATCCGTGACAAATCCTCCAGCAGCACTGAATGTGCGTTCTGAAAGAACGCTGGATGCAGGACAGGCCAGTAGCTCAATTGCATACTGTGCAAGCTCTGGCCAGTGATCCATCCTCAAGACCCAGTAAGCCAGAGGATTTTCGGTGGGGAAGGTGTCCAAGTCTGACCTTGCCCCTAGGTATTCCTGAACCATGTATATCAGACGCTGGCGATGGTTGCTGGAACCGATCATACTTTGGGGCTGCGGACTAAAGAATTGTCTGAACGCATCGGTCAGACGGCCACCTTCCCCACCGCTCCTTCTTTGACTGCCCGAAGCCTCAGCAACTCGTTGTCCAGGACCAGGAGTTTGTAACCTCCCAGTCTCTGGGAACGCGTTGCACAGACCTTTCTGCAAGGCCTCCCGGAGTTGTCTCATCCTCTGCTCCCTCTGCGACGGTACGATAAGGTCCGCAACCTTACCCTTGTACCGTGGATCAAGGAGAGTGGCCAGCCAGTAATGGTCCCTCTCCTTGATCCGAAGAATACGAGGATCCTTCCGCAGACTTTGCAGGATCAGGGAGGCCATGCAGCGTAGGTTAGCTGAGGCATTCAGTCCGGAGTCCTCTGGGTCACTAAGGACGACATGATCCGCAGCCACCTCCTCCCAGCCACAAACAAGTCCACTGGTTTCTTGGGACTGTAAATCATCCCTAAAAGACTGCTGCTGATGATGCTGAGTGCCAGCCTCCACCTCCATGCTGACACAATCCTCCTCCTCCTCCTCCTCTTCCTGTGCGATGGGTGGGACAGAAGGAACACTGTCTGGGTAAAGGGGGCCTTGAGAGGCAAGGAAGTCCTCCTCTTCCTGCCTCTGTTCTGCCTCAAGTGCCCTGTCCATTATTCCACGCAGCGTGTGCTCCAACAGGTGGACAAGAGGTACAGTGTCACTGATGCATGCACTGTCATTGCTCACCATCCTCGTGGCCTCCTCAAATGGTGCCAGGACAGTGCATGCATCCCTGATCATGCCCCACTGGCGTGGTGAAAAAAAACCGAGCTCCCCTGACCCTGTCCTGGTGCCGTAGTCGCACAGGTACTCATTGATGGCCCTCTGCTGCGTGTGCAGCCGCTGCAGCATGGCCAATGTTGAGTTCCACCTGGTGGGCATGTCACATATAAGGCGGTTCTTGGGCAGGTTCAACTCCTTTTGAAGCTCAGCCAGGCGAGCACTGGCATTATAAGATCTACGGAAATGCACACAGACTTTCCTGGCCTGCCTCAGGACATCCTGTAAGCCCGGGTACCTGCCCAAGAACCGCTGCACCACCAGGTTAAGGACGTGAGCCATACAGGGCACATGGGTCAGTTGTCCCTGTCGGAGGGCGGAGAGGAGGTTGGTGCCATTGTCACAAACCACCATTCCTGGCTTAAGCTGGCGTGGCGTCAACCACCTCTCGGCCTGCCCCTGCAGAGCAGACAGGACCTCTGCCCTAGTGTGGCTCCTGTCCCCCAAACACACCAGCGCAAGCACGGCATGGCATCTTTTTGCCTGCGTACTTGCGTAGCCCCTTGAACGCCTACGGAGCACCGCTGGTTCTGAGGACAAACCACAGGAAGAGGCCATGGAGGAAGAAGAAGAGGAGGGGGTGGAGGAGAGAGGTGTGTCACAACCAGTAGTAGCATTTTGGAGGCGTGGGGGTGGAACAACCTCCAACACTACTGCACCTTGTCCTGCATCCTTCCCAGCTGCCAAAAGAGTGACCCAATGGGCCGTGAAAGAAAGGTAACGTCCCTGTCCATGCCTGCTGGACCATGAGTCAGCGGTAATATGCACCTTACCGCTGACCGCCCTGTCCAGCGAGGCCAAGACATTGCCTTCCACATGCCTGTAGAGAGCCGGAATAGCCTTCCGTGCGAAAAAGTGTCGTTTGGGAACCTGCCACTGAGGAACCGCACATTGCACAAACTCACGGAAGGGGGCCGAGTCTACCAACTGAAAAGGCAGCAGTTGAAGCGCTAGCAATTTAGCCAAGCTAGCATTCAACCGCTGGGCATGTGGATGGCTGGGAGTGAACTTCTTTCGACGGTCCAGCAGCTGGGGCAGGGAAATTTGCCTGCTAGAATCGGACGTTGGTGTACTGCTAGCAGAGTGCCCGCAAGTACTTGCCTGTGACACACCTAATTCTACACCTTCATTCCTCTCAGAGCAGGTTTCAGAGAGGAGTAAAGGTATAGTGGGGTTGGAGATCCCAGCTGATGCGGTGCAAGAAGAGGTCAGCTTTGTTCTTTGGTGTGGGTCTTTAAGGTAGGCTTGCCAACGAGCTGCATGGCAGGTCAACATATGTCTGATCAAGCATGTGGTGCCCAAGCGGCTGATGTTTTGGCCACGCGATATACGCTTGAGACATATGTTGCAAACAGCAGCTGTGCGATCTGATGCACTCGCCTCAAAAAAGGCCCACAGCAAAGAACTTTTTGAATGACGGGCAGAGGCAGCGCCCTGCACAGGCGGAGCTCTGCGGTGTGATTCCGTCGGTGTGCTGCCCATACGCTGGCCACTCAAGGGCATCCTGCCTCGTTGGAGATGTGCCTCCTCCTCATCCTCCTCCTCCTCCTCTCTCCTATTAGGCACCCACGTGGAGTCAGTGACCTCATCATCCCCTCCCTCCTCATCACTGGAGCCAATCTGGCAGTATGCTGCAGCTGCTGGAACATGACTGCCAGATTGGTGTCCTTCTTGAGCATCCCCTCTCTCTGCTCTCACGCTGCTGCCTTCCTCTAGCTGGGTATCATCATCAGATCCTTCCAAACGCTGGGCATCCTCCTGGAGCATGTACCCAACACTGTGCTCAAACAGTTCGGGGGACTCCTCAGGAGGAGGGCATGGTGGGTCTAGGGAAGGATTGACTAATGAAGATAATGATACCAGAGAAGAGGACGCTTTGGCAGCTGCTTTGCCACTACCCTGAGCCTGGGTGAGAGAGGATGAGGAGGATGAGGTGGGCTTGGTCATCCACTCTACCAAGTCTTCGGCATTATGTGGCTCAACATGTCCAGCTGCCGAAAACAAGGACAAGCGTGTCCCATGGCCATGTGCTGATGACAATGCACCGCGTACACGACCAGCACTGTTGCCCCCAGACACAGAGCCTGCTTGCCCTCTTTTTTTGCCTCCTGACTGTCTGCCTCTCCTTGGTTGCCTTCCAGACATTTTAATGGATGGCCTGCAGGGAGATGGGAAAAACAGCAATAAGGGCTACCTTCAGGTGTATATTGTGCAGGAGGCTTAGCAACAATGACACTGACACTGTCCCCTGCCTATCCTTCTCTGTCCCTAAACACAAGGATTGAAAATATGGTTCAGCAAAAAAGTTTTAGAACAGAATAGCACACTGACACTTTCCCTCACTGTACCTCTCTGTCCCTCAACTCAAGGATTGAAAATATGGAACAGCAAAATTGATTTAGAACAGAATAGCACACTGTCAGTTTCACTCACTGTAGCTCTCTGTCCCTCAACTCAAGGATTGAAAATATGGTTCAGCAAAATAGTTTTAGAACACAATAGCACACTGACACTTTCCCTCACTGTAGCTCTCTGTCCCTCAACTCAAGGATTGAAAATATGGAACAGCAAAATAGTTTTAGAACAGAATAGCACACTGTCAGTTTCACTCACTGTACCTCTCTGTCCCTCAACTCAAGGATTGAAAATATGGTTCAGCAAAATAGTTTTAGAACAGAATAGCACACTGTCAGTTTCACTCACTGTACCTCTCTGTCCCTCAACTCAAGGATTGAAAATATGGTTCAGCAAAATAGTTTTAGAACAGAATAGCACACTGTCAGTTTCCCTCACTGTACCTCTCTGTCCCTCAACTCAAGGATTGAAAATATGGAACAGTAAAATTGATTTAGAACAGAATAGCACACTGTCAGTTTCACTCACTGTACCTCTCTGTCCCTCAACTCAAGGATTGAAAATATGGTTCAGCAAAATAGTTTTAGAACACAATAGCACACTGACACTTTCCCTCACTGTAGCTCTCTGTCCCTCAACTCAAGGATTGAAAATATGGTTCAGCAAAATAGTTTTAGAACACAATAGCACACTGGCACTTTCCCTCACTGTAGCTCTCTGTCCCTCAACTCAAGGATTGAAAATATGGAACAGCAAAATAGTTTTAGAACAGAATAGCACACTGTCAGTTTCACTCACTGTACCTCTCTGTCCCTCAACTCAAGGATTGAAAATATGGTTCAGCAAAAATAGTTTTAGAACAGAATAGCACACTGTCAGTTTCCCTCACTGTACCTCTCTGTCCCTCAACTCAAGGATTGAAAATATGGAACAGCAAAATTGATTTAGAACAGAATAGCACACTGACACTTTCCCTCACTGTAGCTCTCTGTCCCTCAACTCAAGGATTGAAAATATGGAACAGCAAAATAGTTTTAGAACAGAATAGCACACTGTCATTTTCACTCACTGTACCTCTCTGTCCCTCAACTCAAGGATTGAAAATATGGTTCAGCAAAATAGTTTTAGAACACAATAGCACACTGACACTTTCCCTCACTGTAGCTCTCTGTCCCTCAACTCAAGGATTGAAAATATGGTTCAGCAAAATAGTTTTAGAACACAATAGCACACTGACACTTTCCCTCACTGTAGCTCTCTGTCCCTCAACTCAAGGATTGAAAATATGGAACAGCAAAATAGTTTTAGAACAGAATAGCACACTGTCAGTTTCACTCACTGTACCTCTCTGCCCCTCAACTCAAGAATTGAAAATATGGAACAGCAAAATAGTTTTAGAACAGAATAGCACACTGTCAGTTTCACTCACTGTACCTCTCTGTCCCTCAACTCAAGGATTGAAAATATGGTTCAGCAAAATAGTTTTAGAACAGAATAGCACACTGTCAGTTTCCCTCACTGTACCTCTCTGTCCCTCAACTCAAGGATTGAAAATATGGAACAGCAAAATTGATTTAGAACAGAATAGCACACTGTCAGTTTCACTCACTGTACCTCTCTGTCCCTCAACTCAAGGATTGAAAATATGGTTCAGCAAAATAGTTTTAGAACACAATAGCACACTGACACTTTCCCTCACTGTAGCTCTCTGTCCCTCAACTCAAGGATTGAAAATATGGTTCAGCAAAATAGTTTTAGAACACAATAGCACACTGTCAGTTTCCCTCACTGTACCTCTCTGTCCCTACAAACAAGGATTAGCACAGAATAGCACACTGTCACTGACACTCTCCCTACCTATCCTTATTTGTCCCTAAACACAAGGAATCCAGGATTAGTAAAGGAAAAAAAATGACACTGTCCCTGCCTATGCTTCTCTTTCCCTGCTCCGGAACACACTACACAAGGCCGCCGCGCTGGCGGCCTTTTATAGTGTGGGGCGTGTACTAAACCCCATCAGCAATAATTGGCCACAGGCATCCTGCCTGTGGCCAATCATTGCTCTCCTCGCTGCCGGCGCTGTGATTGGCCAAGCATGCGGGGTCACAGTGCATGCTTGGCCAATCACAGAGCCTGGATGACACTGCGATGGCGTAGTGCATTGTGGGCCGTTCGCGTCACTCGAATTTGGCGCGAACGGCCCAAATCGTTCGATCTTCGTCGAACGATCGAACAGCCGATGTTCGAGTCGAACGTATGTTCGACTCGAACACGAAGCTCATCCCTATTCCTGATGTGCACCACCGTTTTCCTTGCATGCGAAGATTCTTCACCCTAAGACTATACCTTACTTTAAGTCAGGCCTGACTGGGTAGTGTAGAACATTATTGGGCGCCATATTGCTCACGGGGAGGATAGCTGCAGCGTGGTGTGCTAGTATATTTTATACAGTGTTGCTAAGTGTCACTAATATTGCAGGGCTCTGCATGTGTTATTATGTACTGTACTTCTACCTAACTTTTATACAAAAGTAAAGTTGCTATAGTTAAGTACTCCGGTATCAGTGTCAATTACTATACTTTATCACTGTTTGCTTTATTGTGGGACTGTGTCATAGACAATCGCAGAGACATTACCAGTCTATCATTCCCTAGACTAACTGTGCCAGGGGAGGGTCAAGTAGATTGCCGGGGGTTGGCAGTGCTGTGTACAGGGCCCGAAACAATATCAGCGGCTCTCTTAAGTTGGGGTTATCGCTACACGTGGGGGCTCAGAGTCCGGGATCCTGTACGCGCAATCAAACACACCAAAGGTATTGGCATGGACCCGCTAGAAGTGAAAGTGTGGTGCGAGGCAGTCAAGGCCAGCCCAGACATGTCAGTGGTCCTCAGTCTCCCGGGAGAAGAATGGCCGACGGATGCGGTGGAGCGACTCTTAGTGTCGTTATCCCCGAATCGAGAGTCATGGGTAGGGATGAGCTCGGTGTTCGAGTCGAACATACGTTCGACTCGAACATCGGCTGTTCGATCGTTCGACGAAGATCGAACGATTTGGGCCGTTCGCGCCTAATTCAAGTGACGCGAATGGCCCACAATGCACTACGCCATCGCAGTGTCATCCAGGCGCTGTGATTGGCCAAGCATGCACTGTGACCCCGCATGCTTGGCCAATCACAGCGCCGGCAGCGAGGAGAGCAATGATTGGCCACAGGCAGGATGCCTGTGGCCAATTATTGCTGAGGGTGTTTAGTACACGCCCCACACTATAAAAGGCCGCCAGCATGGCGGCCTAGTGTAGTGTGTTCCGGAGCAGGGAAAGAGAAGCATAGGCAGGGACAGTGACATTTTTTTTTCTTGCTTAACCTGGATTCCTTTAGTTTAGGGAAAGAGAAGGATAGGTAGGGAGAGTGTCAGTGTGTTTTACTGTGCGAATCCTTGTTTCTAGGGACAGGGAAGGACAGTGAGGGAAATTCTCCTTGTGCTATAGTGTGCTAAAGCATTGATCATCAACCATCTTTAAAAAAACATTTTTTCTAGGGACAGAAAACTATAGGTAGGAAGAGTGTCAGTGTGTTTTACTGTGATAATCCTTGTTTCTAGGGACAGGGAAGGACAGTGAGGGAAATTCTCCTTGTGCTATAGTGTGCTAAAGCATTGATCATCAACCATCTTTAAAAAAACATTTTTTCTAGGGACAGAAAACTATAGGTAGGAAGAGTGTCAGTTTCTTTCACTGTGATAATCCTTGTTTCTAGGGACAGGGAAGGACAGTGAGGGAAATTCTCCTTGTGCTATAGTGTGCTAAAGCATTGATCATCAACCATCTTTAAAAAAACATTTTTTCTAGGGACAGAAAACTATAGGTAGGAAGAGTGTCAGTTTCTTTCACTGTGCTAATCCTTGTTTCTAGGGACAGGGAAGGACAGTAAGGGAAATTCTACTTGTGCTATAGTGTGCTAAAGCATTGATCATCAATCAGCTTTAAAAAAACATTTTTTCTAGGGACAGAAAACTATAGGTAGGAAGAGTGTCAGTTTCTTTCACTGTGATAATCCTTGTTTCTAGGGACAGGGAAGGACAGTGAGGGAAATTCTCCTTGTGCTATAGTGTGCTAAAGCATTGATCATCAACCGTCTTTAAAAAAACATTTTTTCTAGGGACAGAAAACTATAGGTAGGAAGAGTGTCAGTTTCTTTCACTGTGATAATCCTTGTTTCTAGGGACAGGGAAGGACAGTGAGGGAAATTCTCCTTGTGCTATAGTGTGCTAAAGCATTGATCATCAACCGTCTTTAAAAAAACATTTTTTCTAGGGACAGAAAACTATAGGTAGGAAGAGTGTCAGTTTCTTTCACTGTGATAATCCTTGTTTCTAGGGACAGGGAAGGACAGTGAGGGAAATTCTCCTTGTGCTATAGTGTGCTAAAGCATTGATCATCAACCGTCTTTAAAAAAACATTTTTTCTAGGGACAGAAAACTATAGGTAGGAAGAGTGTCAGTTTCTTTCACTGTGATAATCCTTGTTTCTAGGGACAGGGAAGGACAGTGAGGGAAATTCTACTTGTGCTATAGTGTGCTAAAGCATTGATCATCAACCGTCTTTAAAAAAACATTTTTTCTAGGGACAGAAAACTATAGGTAGGAAGAGTGTCAGTTTCTTTCACTGTGATAATCCTTGTTTCTAGGGACAGGGAAGGACAGTGAGGGAAATTCTACTTGTGCTATAGTGTGCTAAAGCATTGATCATCAATCAGCTTTAAAAAAACATTTTTTCTAGGGACAGAAAACTATAGGTAGGAAGAGTGTCAGTTTCTTTCACTGTGATAATCCTTGTTTCTAGGGACAGGGAAGGACAGTGAGGGAAATTCTCCTTGTGCTATAGTGTGCTAAAGCATTGATCATCAACCGTCTTTAAAAAAACATTTTTTCTAGGGACAGAAAACTATAGGTAGGAAGAGTGTCAGTTTCTTTCACTGTGATAATCCTTGTTTCTAGGGACAGGGAAGGACAGTGAGGGAAATTCTCCTTGTGCTATAGTGTGCTAAAGCATTGATCATCAACCATCTTTAAAAAAACATTTTTTCTAGGGACAGAAAACTATAGGTAGGAAGAGTGTCAGTTTCTTTCACTGTGATAATCCTTGTTTCTAGGGACAGGGAAGGACAGTGAGGGAAATTCTACTTGTGCTATAGTGTGCTAAAGCATTGATCATCAATCAGCTTTAAAAAAACATTTTTTCTAGGGACAGAAAACTATAGGTAGGAAGAGTGTCAGTTTATTTCACTGTGATAATCCTTGTTTCTAGGGACAGGGAAGGACAGTGAGGGAAATTCTCCTTGTGCTATAGTGTGCTAAAGCATTGATCATCAACCGTCTTTAAAAAAACAATTTTTCTAGGGACAGAAAACTATAGGTAGGAAGAGTGTCAGTTTCTTTCACTGTGATAATCCTTGTTTCTAGGGACAGGGAAGGACAGTGAGGGAAATTCTCCTTGTGCTATAGTGTGCTAAAGCATTGATCATCAACCGTCTTTAAAAAAACATTTTTTCTAGGGACAGAAAACTATAGGTAGGAAGAGTGTCAGTTTCTTTCACTGTGATAATCCTTGTTTCTAGGGACAGGGAAGGACAGTGAGGGAAATTCTCCTTGTGCTATAGTGTGCTAAAGCATTGATCATCAACCGTCTTTAAAAAAACTTTTTTTCTAGGGACAGAAAACTATAGGTAGGAAGAGTGTCAGTTTCTTTCACTGTGATAATCCTTGTTTCTATAGTGTGCTAAAGCATTGATCATCAATCAGCTTTAAAAAAACATTTTTTCTAGGGACAGAAAACTATAGGTAGGAAGAGTGTCAGTTTCTTTCACTGTGATAATCCTTGTTTCTAGGGACAGGGAAGGACAGTGAGGGAAATTCTCCTTGTGCTATAGTGTGCTAAAGCATTGATCATCAACCGTCTTTAAAAAAACATTTTTTTTAGGGACAGAAAACTATAGGTAGGAAGAGTGTCAGTTTCTTTCACTGTGATAATCCTTGTTTCTAGGGACAGGGAAGGACAGTGAGGGAAATTCTCCTTGTGCTATAGTGTGCTAAAGCATTGATCATCAACCATCTTTAAAAAAACATTTTTTCTAGGGACAGAAAACTATAGGTAGGAAGAGTGTCAGTTTCTTTCACTGTGATAATCCTTGTTTCTAGGGACAGGGAAGGACAGTGAGGGAAATTCTACTTGTGCTATAGTGTGCTAAAGCATTGATCATCAATCAGCTTTAAAAAAACATTTTTTCTAGGGACAGAAAACTATAGGTAGGAAGAGTGTCAGTTTCTTTCACTGTGATAATCCTTGTTTCTAGGGACAGGGAAGGACAGTGAGGGAAATTCTCCTTGTGCTATAGTGTGCTAAAGCATTGATCATCAACCGTCTTTAAAAAAACATTTTTTCTAGGGACAGAAAACTATAGGTAGGAAGAGTGTCAGTTTCTTTCACTGTGATAATCCTTGTTTCTAGGGACAGGGAAGGACAGTGAGGGAAATTCTCCTTGTGCTATAGTGTGCTAAAGCATTGATCATCAACCGTCTTTAAAAAAACATTTTTTCTAGGGACAGAAAACTATAGGTAGGAAGAGTGTCAGTTTCTTTCACTGTGATAATCCTTGTTTCTAGGGACAGGGAAGGACAGTGAGGGAAATTCTCCTTGTGCTATAGTGTGCTAAAGCATTGATCATCAACCGTCTTTAAAAAAACATTTTTTCTAGGGACAGAAAACTATAGGTAGGAAGAGTGTCAGTTTCTTTCACTGTGATAATCCTTGTTTCTAGGGACAGGGAAGGACAGTGAGGGAAATTCTCCTTGTGCTATAGTGTGCTAAAGCATTGATCATCAACCGTCTTTAAAAAAACATTTTTTCTAGGGACAGAAAACTATAGGTAGGAAGAGTGTCAGTTTCTTTCACTGTGATAATCCTTGTTTCTAGGGACAGGGAAGGACAGTGAGGGAAATTCTACTTGTGCTATAGTGTGCTAAAGCATTGATCATCAATCAGCTTTAAAAAAACATTTTTTCTAGGGACAGAAAACTATAGGTAGGAAGAGTGTCAGTTTCTTTCACTGTGATAATCCTTGTTTCTAGGGACAGGGAAGGACAGTGAGGGAAATTCTCCTTGTGCTATAGTGTGCTAAAGCATTGATCATCAACCGTCTTTAAAAAAACATTTTTTCTAGGGACAGAAAACTATAGGTAGGAAGAGTGTCAGTTTCTTTCACTGTGATAATCCTTGTTTCTAGGGACAGGGAATGACAGTGAGGGAAATTCTCCTTGTGCTATAGTGTGCTAAAGCATTGATCATCAACCATCTTTAAAAAAACATTTTTTCTAGGGACAGAAAACTATAGGTAGGAAGAGTGTCAGTTTCTTTCACTGTGATAATCCTTGTTTCTAGGGACAGGGAAGGACAGTGAGGGAAATTCTACTTGTGCTATAGTGTGCTAAAGCATTGATCATCAATCAGCTTTAAAAAAACATTTTTTCTAGGGACAGAAAACTATAGGTAGGAAGAGTGTCAGTTTCTTTCACTGTGATAATCCTTGTTTCTAGGGACAGGGAAGGACAGTGAGGGAAATTCTCCTTGTGCTATTGTGTGCTAAAGCATTGATCATCAACCGTCTTTAAAAAAACATTTTTTCTAGGGACAGAAAACTATAGGTAGGAAGAGTGTCAGTTTCTTTCACTGTGATAATCCTTGTTTCTAGGGACAGGGAAGGACAGTGAGGGAAATTCTCCTTGTGCTATAGTGTGCTAAAGCATTGATCATCAACCGTCTTTAAAAAAACATTTTTTCTAGGGACAGAAAACTATAGGTAGGAAGAGTGTCAGTTTCTTTCACTGTGATAATCCTTGTTTCTAGGGACAGGGAAGGACAGTGAGGGAAATTCTCCTTGTGCTATAGTGTGCTAAAGCATTGATCATCAACCGTCTTTAAAAATACATTTTTTCTAGGAACAGAAAACTATAGGTAGGAAGAGTGTCAGTTTCTTTCACTGTGATAATCCTTGTTTCTAGGGACAGGGAAGGACAGTGAGGGAAATTCTCCTTGTGCTATAGTGTGCTAAAGCATTGATCATCAACCGTCTTTAAAAAAACTTTTTTTCTAGGGACAGAAAACTATAGGTAGGAAGAGTGTCAGTTTCTTTCACTGTGATAATCCTTGTTTCTAGGGACAGGGAAGGACAGTGAGGGAAATTCTACTTGTGCTATAGTGTGCTAAAGCATTGATCATCAATCAGCTTTAAAAAAACATTTTTTCTAGGGACAGAAAACTATAGGTAGGAAGAGTGTCAGTTTCTTTCACTGTGATAATCCTTGTTTCTAGGGACAGGGAAGGACAGTGAGGGAAATTCTACTTGTGCTATAGTGTGCTAAAGCATTGATCATCAATCAGCTTTAAAAAAACATTTTTTCTAGGGACAGAAAACTATAGGTAGGAAGAGTGTCAGTTTCTTTCACTGTGATAATCCTTGTTTCTAGGGACAGGGAAGGACAGTGAGGGAAATTCTCCTTGTGCTATAGTGTGCTAAAGCATTGATCATCAACCGTCTTTAAAAAAACATTTTTTCTAGGGACAGAAAACTATAGGTAGGAAGAGTGTCAGTTTCTTTCACTGTGATAATCCTTGTTTCTAGGGACAGGGAAGGACAGTGAGGGAAATTCTACTTGTGCTATAGTGTGCTAAAGCATTGATCATCAATCAGCTTTAAAAAAACATTTTTTCTAGGGACAGAAAACTATAGGTAGGAAGAGTGTCAGTTTCTTTCACTGTGATAATCCTTGTTTCTAGGGACAGGGAAGGACAGTGAGGGAAATTCTCCTTGTGCTATAGTGTGCTAAAGCATTGATCATCAACCGTCTTTAAAAAAACATTTTTTCTAGGGACAGAAAACTATAGGTAGGAAGAGTGTCAGTTTCTTTCACTGTGATAATCCTTGTTTCTAGGGACAGGGAAGGACAGTGAGGGAAATTCTCCTTGTGCTATAGTGTGCTAAAGCATTGATCATCAACCATCTTTAAAAAAACATTTTTTCTAGGGACAGAAAACTTTAGGTAGGAAGAGTGTCAGTTTCTTTCACTGTGATAATCCTTGTTTCTAGGGACAGGGAAGGACAGTGAGGGAAATTCTACTTGTGCTATAGTGTGCTAAAGCATTGATCATCAATCAGCTTTAAAAAAACATTTTTTCTAGGGACAGAAAACTATAGGTAGGAAGAGTGTCAGTTTCTTTCACTGTGATAATCCTTGTTTCTAGGGACAGGGAAGGACAGTGAGGGAAATTCTCCTTGTGCTATAGTGTGCTAAAGCATTGATCATCAACCGTCTTTAAAAAAACATTTTTTCTAGGGACAGAAAACTATAGGTAGGAAGAGTGTCAGTTTCTTTCACTGTGATAATCCTTGTTTCTAGGGACAGGGAAGGACAGTGAGGGAAATTCTCCTTGTGCTATAGTGTGCTAAAGCATTGATCATCAACCGTCTTTAAAAAAACATTTTTTCTAGGGACAGAAAACTATAGGTAGGAAGAGTGTCAGTTTCTTTCACTGTGATAATCCTTGTTTCTAGGGACAGGGAAGGACAGTGAGGGAAATTCTCCTTGTGCTATAGTGTGCTAAAGCATTGATCATCAACCGTCTTTAAAAAAACATTTTTTCTAGGGACAGAAAACTATAGGTAGGAAGAGTGTCAGTTTCTTTCACTGTGATAATCCTTGTTTCTAGGGACAGGGAAGGACAGTGAGGGAAATTCTCCTTGTGCTATAGTGTGCTAAAGCATTGATCATCAACCGTCTTTAAAAAAACATTTTTTCTAGGGACAGAAAACTATAGGTAGGAAGAGTGTCAGTTTCTTTCACTGTGATAATCCTTGTTTCTAGGGACAGGGAAGGACAGTGAGGGAAATTCTACTTGTGCTATAGTGTGCTAAAGCATTGATCATCAATCAGCTTTAAAAAAACATTTTTTCTAGGGACAGAAAACTATAGGTAGGAAGAGTGTCAGTTTCTTTCACTGTGATAATCCTTGTTTCTAGGGACAGGGAAGGACAGTGAGGGAAATTCTCCTTGTGCTATAGTGTGCTAAAGCATTGATCATCAACCGTCTTTAAAAAAACATTTTTTCTAGGGACAGAAAACTATAGGTAGGAAGAGTGTCAGTTTCTTTCACTGTGATAATCCTTGTTTCTAGGGACAGGGAAGGACAGTGAGGGAAATTCTCCTTGTGCTATAGTGTGCTAAAGCATTGATCATCAACCATCTTTAAAAAAAACATTTTTTCTAGGGACAGAAAACTTTAGGTAGGAAGAGTGTCAGTTTCTTTCACTGTGATAATCCTTGTTTCTAGGGACAGGGAAGGACAGTGAGGGAAATTCTACTTGTGCTATAGTGTGCTAAAGCATTGATCATCAATCAGCTTTAAAAAAACATTTTTTCTAGGGACAGAAAACTATAGGTAGGAAGAGTGTCAGTTTCTTTCACTGTGATAATCCTTGTTTCTAGGGACAGGGAAGGACAGTGAGGGAAATTCTCCTTGTGCTATAGTGTGCTAAAGCATTGATCATCAACCGTCTTTAAAAAAACATTTTTTCTAGGGACAGAAAACTATAGGTAGGAAGAGTGTCAGTTTCTTTCACTGTGATAATCCTTGTTTCTAGGGACAGGGAAGGACAGTGAGGGAAATTCTCCTTGTGCTATAGTGTGCTAAAGCATTGATCATCAACCGTCTTTAAAAAAACATTTTTTCTAGGGACAGAAAACTATAGGTAGGAAGAGTGTCAGTTTCTTTCACTGTGATAATCCTTGTTTCTAGGGACAGGGAAGGACAGTGAGGGAAATTCTCCTTGTGCTATAGTGTGCTAAAGCATTGATCATCAACCGTCTTTAAAAAAACATTTTTTCTAGGGACAGAAAACTATAGGTAGGAAGAGTGTCAGTTTCTTTCACTGTGATAATCCTTGTTTCTAGGGACAGGGAAGGACAGTGGGGGAAATTCTACTTGTGCTATAGTGTGCTAAAGCATTGATCATCAATCAGCTTTAAAAAAACATTTTTTCTAGGGACAGAAAACTATAGGTAGGAAGAGTGTCAGTTTCTTTCACTGTGATAATCCTTGTTTCTAGGGACAGGGAAGGACAGTGAGGGAAATTCTCCTTGTGCTATAGTGTGCTAAAGCATTGATCATCAACCGTCTTTAAAAAAACATTTTTTCTAGGGACAGAAAACTATAGGTAGGAAGAGTGTCAGTTTCTTTCACTGTGATAATCCTTGTTTCTAGGGACAGGGAAGGACAGTGAGGGAAATTCTCCTTGTGCTATAGTGTGCTAAAGCATTGATCATCAACCGTCTTTAAAAAAACATTTTTTCTAGGGACAGAAAACTATAGGTAGGAAGAGTGTCAGTTTCTTTCACTGTGATAATCCTTGTTTCTAGGGACAGGGAAGGACAGTGAGGGAAATTCTCCTTGTGCTATAGTGTGCTAAAGCATTGATCATCAACCGTCTTTAAAAAAACATTTTTTCTAGGGACAGAAAACTATAGGTAGGAAGAGTGTCAGTTTCTTTCACTGTGATAATCCTTGTTTCTAGGGACAGGGAAGGACAGTGAGGGAAATTCTACTTGTGCTATAGTGTGCTAAAGCATTGATCATCAATCAGCTTTAAAAAAACATTTTTTCTAGGGACAGAAAACTATAGGTAGGAAGAGTGTCAGTTTCTTTCACTGTGATAATCCTTGTTTCTAGGGACAGGGAAGGACAGTGAGGGAAATTCTCCTTGTGCTATAGTGTGCTAAAGCATTGATCATCAACCGTCTTTAAAAAAACATTTTTTCTAGGGACAGAAAACTATAGGTAGGAAGAGTGTCAGTTTCTTTCACTGTGATAATCCTTGTTTCTAGGGAAGGACAGTGAGGGAAATTCTCCTTGTGCTGTGCTAAAGCATTGATCATCAACCGTCTTTAAAAAAACATTTTTTCTAGGGACAGAAAACTATAGGTAGGAAGAGTGTCAGTTTCTTTCACTGTGATAATCCTTGTTTCTAGGGACAGGGAAGGACAGTGAGGGAAATTCTCCTTGTGCTATAGTGTGCTAAAGCATTGATCATCAACCATCTTTAAAAAAACATTTTTTCTAGGGACAGAAAACTATAGGTAGGAAGAGTGTCAGTTTCTTTCACTGTGATAATCCTTGTTTCTAGGGACAGGGGAGGACAGTGAGGGAAATTCTACTTGTGCTATAGTGTGCTAAAGCATTGATCATCAATCAGCTTTAAAAAAACATTTTTTCTAGGGACAGAAAACTATAGGTAGGAAGAGTGTCAGTTTCTTTCACTGTGATAATCCTTGTTTCTAGGGACAGGGAAGGACAGTGAGGGAAATTCTCCTTGTGCTATAGTGTGCTAAAGCATTGATCATCAACCGTCTTTAAAAAAACATTTTTTCTAGGGACAGAAAACTATAGGTAGGAAGAGTGTCAGTTTCTTTCACTGTGATAATCCTTGTTTCTAGGGACAGGGAAGGACAGTGAGGGAAATTCTCCTTGTGCTATAGTGTGCTAAAGCATTGATCATTAACCATCTTTAAAAAAACATTTTTTCTAGGGACAGAAAACTATAGGTAGGAAGAGTGTCAGTTTCTTTCACTGTGATAATCCTTGTTTCTAGGGACAGGGAAGGACAGTGAGGGAAATTCTACTTGTGCTATAGTGTGCTAAAGCATTGATCATCAATCAGCTTTAAAAAAACATTTTTTCTAGGGACAGAAAACTATAGGTAGGAAGAGTGTCAGTTTCTTTCACTGTGATAATCCTTGTTTCTAGGGACAGGGAAGGACAGTGAGGGAAATTCTCCTTGTGCTATAGTGTGCTAAAGCATTGATCATCAACCGTCTTTAAAAAAAATTTTTTCTAGGGACAGAAAACTATAGGTAGGAAGAGTGTCAGTTTCTTTCACTGTGATAATCCTTTTTTCTAGGGACAGGGAAGGACAGTGAGGGAAATTCTCCTTGTGCTATACTGTGCTAAAGCATTCCTCATCAACCATCTTTGAAATCCTTGTTTTTTGGACAGTCAGGGAAATTGTCGTTGTGCTATTCTGTGCGAAAGCAATCATCCTCAACCATATTTAGAAATCCTTAAGTAAAGGGACAGAGAAGGACACCTGAAGGTAGCCCTTATTGCTTTTTTCCCATCTCCCTGCAGGCCATCTATTAGAATGTCTGGAAGGCAAACAAGGAGAGGCAGACAGTCAGGAGGCAATAAAAGAGGGCAAGCAGGCTCTGTGTCTGGGGGCAACAGTGCTGGTCGTGGACGTGGTGCATTGTTATCAGCACATGGCCATGGGACACGCTTGTCCTTCTTTTCGGCAGCTGGACATGTTGAGCCACATCATGCCGAAGACTTGGTAGAGTGGATGACCAAGCCCTCCTCCTCCTCCTCATCCTCTCTCACCCAGGCTCAGGGTACTGGCAAAGCAGCTGCCAAAGCGTCCTCTTCCCTGGTATCAATGTCAGACTCATCATCAGTCACTCCTTCCCTAGACCCACCATGTCCTCCTCCTGAGGAGTCCCCCGAACTGTTTGAGCACAGTGTTGGGTACATGCTCCAGGAGGATGCCCAGCGTTTCGAAGGGTCTGATGATGAAACCAAGCTACAGGAAGGCAGTAGCGTGAGAGCAGACAGAGGGGATGCTCAAGAAGGACACCAATCTGGCAGTCATGTTCCAGCAGCTGCAGCATACTGCCAGATTGGCTCCAGTGATGAGGAGGGAGGGGATGATGAGGTCACTGACTCCCCGTGGGTGCCTAATAGGAGAGAGGAGGAGGAGGAGGATGAGGAGGAGGCACATCTCCAACGAGGCAGGATGCCCTTTGGTGGCCAGCGTAAGGGCAGTACACCGACGGAATCACACCGCAGAGCTCCGCCTGTGCAGGGCGCTGCCTCTGCCCGTCATTCAAAAAGTTCTTTGGTGTGGGCCTTTTTTGAGGCTAGTGCATCAGATCGCACAGCTGCTGTTTGCAAAATATGTCTCAAGCGTATATCGCGTGGCCAAAACATCAGCCGCTTGGGTACCACATGCCTGACCAGACATATGTTGACCTGCCATGCAGCTCGTTGGCAAGCCTACCTCAAAGACCCACACCAAAGAACAAAGCGGACCTCTCCTTGCATCGCATCAGCTGGGATCTCCAACCCCACTATAACTTCAGTCCTGTCTGAAACATGCACTGAGAGGAATGAAGGTGTAGAATTAGGTGTGTCACAGCCAAGTAGTTGCGGCCACTCTGCTAGCAGTACACCGACGTCCGATTCTAGCAGGCAAATTTCCCTGCCCCAGGTGCTGGACCGTCGAAAGAAGTTCACTCCCAGCCATCCACATGCCCAGCGGTTGAATGCTAGCTTGGCTAAATTGCTAGCGCTTCAACTGCTGCCTTTTCAGTTGGTAGACTCGGCCCCCTTCCGTGAGTTTGTGCAATGTGCGGTTCCTCAGTGGCAGGTTCCCAAACGCCACTTTTTCTCACGGAAGGCTATTCCGGCTCTCTACCGGCATGTGGAAGGCAATGTCTTGGCCTCGCTGGACAGGGCGGTCAGCGGTAAGGTGCATATTACCGCTGACTCATGGTCCAGCAGGCATGGACAGGGACGTTACCTTTCTTTCACGGCCCATTGGGTCACTCTTTTGGCAGCTGGGAAGGATGCAGGACAAGGTGCAGTAGTGTTGGAGGTTGTTCCACCGCCACGCCTCCAAAATGCTACTACTGGTTGTGACACACCTCTCTCCTCCACCCCCTCCTCTTCTTCTTCCTCCATGGCCTCTTCCTGTGGTTTGTCCTCTGAACCAGCGGTGCTCCGTAGCCGTTCAAGGGGCTACGCAAGTACGCAGGCAAAAAGATGCCATGCCGTGCTTGCGCTGGTGTGTTTGGGGGACAGAAGCCACACTGGGGCAGAGGTCCTGTCTGCTCTGCAGGGCCAGGCCGAGAGGTGGTTGACGCCACGCCAGCTTAAGCCAGGAATGGTGGTTTGCGACAATGGCACCAACCTCCTCTCCGCCCTCCGACAGGGACAACTGACCCATGTGCCCTGTGTGGCTCACGTCCTTAACCTGGTGGTGCAGCGGTTCTTGGGCAGGTACCCGGGCTTACAGGATGTCCTGAGGCAGGCCAGGAAAGTCTGTGTGCATTTCCGCAGATCTTATAATGCCAGTGCTCGCCTTGCTGAGCTGCAAAAGGAGTTGAACCTGCCCAAGAACCGCCTTATATGTGACATGCCCACCAGGTGGAACTCAACGTTGGCCATGCTGCAGCGGCTGCACACGCAGCAGAGGGCCATCAATGAGTACCTGTGCGACTACGGCACCAGAACAGGGTCAGGGGAGCTTGTTTTTTTTTCTCCACGCCAGTGGGGCATGATCAGGGATGCATGCACTGTCCTGGCACCATTTGAGGAGGCCACGAGGATGGTGAGCAGTGACAGTGCATGCATCAGTGACACTGTACCTCTTGTCCACCTGTTGGAGCACACGCTGCGTGGAATAATGGACAGGGCACTTGAGGCAGAACAGAGGCAGGAAGAGGA
Organism: Rana muscosa; assembly: GCA_029206835.1. Classification (NCBI taxonomy): domain Eukaryota; kingdom Metazoa; phylum Chordata; class Amphibia; order Anura; family Ranidae; genus Rana; species Rana muscosa. The sequence continues at coordinate 458,110,994 of CM055116.1, read as the reverse complement.
GGACTTCCTTGCCTCTCAAGGCCCCCTTTACCCAGACAGTGTTCCTTCTGTCCCACCCATCGCACAGGAAGAGGAGGAGGAGGAGGAGGAGGAGGATTGTGTCAGCATGGAGGTGGAGGCTGGCACTCAGCATCATCAGCAGCAGTCTTTTAGGGATGATTTACAGTCCCAAGAAACCAGTGGACTTGTACGTGGCTGGGAGTAGGTGGCTTCGGATCATGTCGTCCTTAGTGACCCAGTGGACTCCGGACCGAATGCCTCAGCAAACCTACGCTGCATGGCCTCCCTGATCCTGCAAAGTCTGCGGAAGGATCCTCGTATTCTTCGGATCAAGGAGAGGGACCATTACTGGCTGGCCACTCTCCTTGATCCACGGTACAAGGGTAAGGTTGCGGACCTTATGTTACCGTCGCAGAGGGAGCAGAGGATGAGACAACTCCGGGAGGCCTTGCAGAAAGGTCTGTGCAACGCGTTCCCAGAGACTGGGAGGTTACAAACTCCTGGTCCTGGACAACGAGTTGCTGAGGCTTCGGCCAGTCAAAGAAGGAGCGGTGGGGAAGGTGGCCGTCTGACCGATGCGTTCAGACAATTCTTTAGTCCGCAGCCCCAAAGTATGATCGGTTCCAGCAACCATACGATTGATGATGATAGCTTGGAAGATCATTTTTGTTTATGGGTGCCGCCACCAGTGGCTGAGGCCCAATTTTTCAGCCCCTGTTTTACAGGGGCGTGTAATTACAATTTTTTTAGCAATAATTTGCCATAGGGCTCATTGCTGTGCTCCAAGTACAGTATCTGTGAGGGGTTGGAGTGTTGTGCCACCAGTGCCTAAGGCCCAATTTTTCAGCCCCTGTTTAACAGGGGCGTGTCATTACAATTCTTGATCTAATAATTCACAGCAGGGCCCATTGCTGCACCCACCAAGAGTAACTCTGAGGGCTTACAGTGTTGTGGCAACGCCACCACCACCACCACCACGAAAGGCCCAATTTTTCAGCCCCTGTTCAAAAGGGGCATGCAATTACAATACATGATCTAGTAATTCACAGCAGGGCCCATTCCTGCACCCACCAAGAGTAACTCTGAGGGCTTACAGTGTTGTGGCAACACCACCACCACCACCACCACCACGAAAGGCCCAATTTTTCAGCCCCTGTTCAACAGGGGCATGCAATTACAATTCTTGATCTAATAATTCACAGCAGGGCCCATTGCTGCACCCACCAAGAGTAACTGTCAGGGCTTACAGTGTTGTGGCACCAGCACCACCATCAAAGGCCCAATTTTTACTACCACTGTTCAACAATTATATGTAATTAAAATTCCTGATATAATAGTTGACAGCAGGGCGTTCCAGCACCAACCAAGAGTAACTGTGAGTGCTTACAGTGTTGTGCCAACACCAACAACTAAGGGGCCTATTTCTGCAGAGTATATACGGCAGGTCCCTACTTTCAAACATCCAACTTACAAACGACTCCTACTTGCAAACGCATGAAGACAACAGGAAGTGAGAGGAAATCTACCCCTTGGAAGGAAAATTCTCTCCTGTAAGAATTAATATGGGAGAAAGGTGTCTCCTCTGTACTGATGCTTTATCAGCAATCCTTGTTTCAAGAAAAACACCACATTTCAAAAACAGTTGTCATTGGGACGGAAAGTGAGGTGAAATGTTCTGAACAGGGGCACAGACAGCAAAACAAATGTTACAGGGGTGATAACCCTTACCTATGTTTTCCAAAAAGTTTAAAAATAGATTTTTGGGCTGGAGCTACACTTCAACAATGTACCTGTTCAAAATTACAAACACATTCTACATAAGAACAAACCTACAGTCCCTGTCTTGTATGCACCGCCTGTATACGGCTGTTCAGAGTATATAGGGCCTTTTTTATTTTATGTGCGGGGTTCCCCTTAATATCCATACAAGACCCAAAGGGGCTGGTAATGGGCTGGGGTAGGGGGGGGGTCATGGGGTAGCTATGCCATTTTTCTTAAAGATTTTCATCCATATTACCGGGACCAGACATTACATTAAAGCCGCAAGCAGTTTTAAATGGCTTTTTTTTCCTTTAGAAGTGTCATTTTGTGCAGGGACAGTTCTAAACACGGGAAACACGTGGCACTTCACAGGCATACTTTAGACACCCCCCAGGTACGATATTTAAAGGAATATTTGACTTTTTTTTTTTCACTTTATGCATCATTAAAATGACTGCTCCCGAAAAACGACCGCTTTTAAAACTTCTTTTTGCATTGATACATGTCCCCTGGTGCAGGACCCGGGTTCCCAAACCCTTTTTAGGACAATAACATGCATAATAGTCGTTATAATTAGCACTTTAGAATTCGAACGTTCGCATCCATTGTATTTAATAGGGTTCTAATGTTCGTATGAACTTTCGGTCCGTTCGCGGGTTCTGGTGCGAACCGAACCCGGGGGTGTTCGGCTCATCACTAGTCATGGGTGATGGACCTGAGGTCGGATCCAGAAACCTCGTTCAAGTATGCACTGATAGAATGAAGGGATGGAATACCCGGGAATTTTAGAGGTCGAAGTGTGCAGACGGCAGATAACAAGACATATGGTTTGGCGAAGAAGGAGGCACCCCGCCATCAACGCCAGGGACATCCCATACATCAGAGAAGTGCAAGGGGATGACACCTCCGGTGACACCCCTAACTACTATAGGGCCGGAACTTTTAAATGCCCTAGGGGATCTGTTAACTAAGTGTCAGAAAACCAACACAGTGCACATAGAGGCTAGTTACCGGAAGCTAAGGATCTTTTCAGGGAAGCTACCTGTCCCTGTCGGGGAGGAAGACTTCGATACCTGGATCGAGCAGGCATTACTAGCGGTAGAGGCATGGGAGGTGCCTGAAGCGCAGAAGAAGCAGCGCATGATTGATTGAGAGTTTGAAAGGCGCGACTGCTGAAGCTGTAAAGAGTCTCCGGTTTAGCAATGCTGCTTGCCTACGACTACTTGGCCATGCTGCAGGAAGAGTTTGGTCAGTTGGAAAAGGTGACAGAACTGGTGTATCAGTTTGAACACACTTTTCAGCAACCAGGAGAAAAACTGTCGGAGTATGTTAGAAGATTGAATAGGATACTTTGCCAAATCGTGCTGAAAAAGGGAATGGTGCCCCAAGCCATAGATGCGGCGAGGATGAAGCAGATCCTAAAGGGAGCATTACGTTCAGATCCGGTCTGGCTCCACCTGAAAACCTCTGGAGGAGGCATGTCATTGAATTACCCTGATCTAGTGAAGATCATCAGAGATGAAGAGGCTCTACTAAAAGATCAGCAAGCCATCAAGACACACACCTCTTCTACACTGTAATGGTCAGATCAGCCACGACCCCTGAAAGAGATTTAGAAGTAGATACCCTGAAGTCACAGATGTCCCAGGTACTGGAGATGCTGACCTCTTTGATGACAAAGGATCGAAGGGTCCCAGAGAAAGAGGGACCGAAGAAGGAGTTGTTCCCAGATACCTCAGCACCCGCTCCCTTACAGGATTGGGGGGATGCGATTTGCTACAACTGTGGAGGAGTTGGTCATATTGGAAAAGTATGTCCCAGTCCAAAGAAAAAGAGAATTAATAATCACAAACTGGCGGAAAACTCCAGAGGGCCCCGGTGAAGGAGTCAACCGGGTGCCCGCCATCTCCAGTAAGCTCCATTGGATCCAAGTTTAATGAGAAGTCCAGCAAGAAAGGGGGCAAACCCCCTTCAAAAAGGAATAATGTCCCTCAGCGGGAGTATACACATAAAAAAAAGGGAGATATCAATGCATACCAAGCCCAAGAGGGATTGAAGTCAAGAGAAAAATGGAATAAGAAAAGTCCTAAAGGAAAACGCAGGGATCAAAGGAAAGAGCCCCCCCAGAAACCATTCCCAAAAAAGCTGGTAGGACCCTCTCCACTAGTACCCATTCAAGTGGAGGGAGTCTACACAAGAGCAATCTTAGATACTGGGGCACAAGTGACCCTACTATATAGGGACTTTTATGATAAACATCTGAGCCATCTGCCCATCCAAAAACTCGAAGACTTGGAGATATGGGGGATCGGAACACAGAGTTTCCCTTACGATGGCTACTTACCAGTGAAGTTAACCTTCGATCCTTCAGTGGCCGGGAAGGCCGAAGTAATTGATACTCTGGCAGTGGTCTGCCCTCGACCACCCAGAGCCAACAAAAGTTCCCTTATAATCGGGACCAATACGGACCTGTTCAGGAGGCTCCTGGCACCCTTAACACAAGGGAAGAACCCTACAGCCACCAGAATCCATCCGATGCTGAAGCTAGCCTACCAGCAACTAGTCTTGGAGCAGAAGGCCCCAGAAGACAGGGGAGGGAATGTCTGTAGGTTAGGGAAGAACGGGATAGTGCTACAGCCCGGTGAAGTAACCTGTCTCAGAGCCACTGTGAAGCTTACCTGGGAGCAACCTGGCCCCTTTGTCATGTTGGAACCAGATCCTCGGGAGAAACATTCAGGTCTAGAAGTGATCCCTGAAGTGGTCCCACTAAGAGCTTTAAAGGCACACTGTAAGGTGCCGGTGAGCATCAGAAACACCACTGATGCCCCCATGAAGATCCCAGCCAGGATGCTGCTGGGCCAGGTAAACCAAGCTGCCCCAGTTGTCTTGTCAGATGTGGAGAAGACAGAGGGAGAAAGCACAACATGGGAGAAGCTCTGCATGGAAAACCCGAACCTGCCAAGGGCCTGGAAGGACAGGGCAAGGGCCCAGTTGATCAGATGGAGGAAGATCTTCTCCAAAGATGAGTTCAATGTGGGGTGTGCGAAGAGTGCCACCCATCGAATCCGCCTCCAGGAAGACAAGCCTTTCAGAGAGAGGGTCAGGCGGGTTCCCCTAGCCGATCTAGAAGATTTGAGAGAACAGCTCGCCGAGCTCAAGCGAACCGGTGTTATCCGGGAGTCTAGAAGCCCCTATGCCTCTCCGATTGTGGTGGTCAGGAAAAAGAATAGGTCGCTAAGACTATGTATAGATTACAGGACCCTCAACAGGAGAATGATACCCAACCAGTATACCACCCCGAGGATCGAGGATGCCCTACAGAGTTTGTCTGCCCTCGACCACCCAGAGCCAACAAAAGTTCCCTTATAATCGGGACCAATACGGACCTGTTCAGGAGGCTCCTGGCACCCTTAACACAAGGGAAGAACCCTACAGCCACCAGAATCCATCCGATGCTGAAGCTAGCCTACCAGCAACTAGTCTTGGAGCAGAAGGCCCCAGAAGACAGGGGAGGGAATGTCTGTAGGTTAGGGAAGAACGGGATAGTGCTACAGCCCGGTGAAGTAACCTGTCTCAGAGCCACTGTGAAGCTTACCTGGGAGCAACCTGGCCCCTTTGTCATGTTGGAACCAGATCCTCGGGAGAAACATTCAGGTCTAATGTTTAATGCTCTGCTGGGGTTTTTTGCCTTCCTCTGGATCAACTGTGGGTATAGAATTGGGTATATGGGAGTGCACGATATTTTTTTTATTTTATTTTAGTTATTTTTTTTTTATGGTTGAACTGGATGGACTTTGTCTTTTTTCAACCTGACTAACTATGTAACTATGTAACTATGTCTAGAAGTGATCCCTGAAGTGGTCCCACTAAGAGCTTTAAAGGCACACTGTAAGGTGCCGGTGAGCATCAGAAACACCACTGATGCCCCCATGAAGATCCCAGCCAGGATGCTGCTGGGCCAGGTAAACCAAGCTGCCCCAGTTGTCTTGTCAGATGTGGAGAAGACAGAGGGAGAAAGCACAACATGGGAGAAGCTCTGCATGGAAAACCCGAACCTGCCTGAGTTCAATGTGGGGTGTGCGAAGAGTGCCACCCATCGAATCCGCCTCCAGGAAGACTACAGGACCCTCAACAGGAGAATGATACCCGACCAGTATACCACCCCGAGGATGCCCTACAGAGTTTGTCTGCCCTCGACCACCCAGAGCCAACAAAAGTTCCCTTATAATCGGGACCAATACGGACCTGTTCAGGAGGCTCCTGGCACCCTTAACACAAGGGAAGAACCCTACAGCCACCAGAATCCATCCTCCAGGAAGATTACAGGACCCTCAACAGGAGAATTATACCCGACCAGTATACCACCCCGAGGATCGAGGATGCCCTACAGAGTTTGTCTGGAGCTAGATGGTTCAGCGTCATGGACCTTAAGAGCGGATACTACCAGATCCCAATGCATCCGGAAGATAAGGAGAAGACAGCCTTCATAACTCCTGTGGGGTTCTTCGAATTTGACCGGATGTCCCAAGGCCTGTCTGGAACCCCTGCCACTTTTCAGCGCCTGATGGAGAAAACCATGAGAGACATGAACCTCATCGAAGTCCTCGTGTACCTAGATGATATCATTGTCTTTGGGAAAACTCTAGAGGAGCATGAAGAGAGACTATAACAAAGTCTTGAAAAGACTCAGTGACGAGGGGCTCAAGCTTTCACCAGAGAAATGCCAGTTGTACCAGTCGTCAGTCCACTACCTGGGACACATAGTGTCCGAAGAGGGGGTAGCCACAGACCCCGAGAAGCTGGAGGCAGTCACCTCCTGGCCACGGCCCACTACTGTGACGGAACTCAGGTCCCTTCTTGGGATTCTGCTCATACTACCGGAGGTTCGTGGAAGGGTTTGCACGAATTGCCAGACCCCTAAACGAACTGTTGAAGACAGAGGGAGAAGAGGATGACTTGGGCCCGAGGAAGCCGGGAGAGTCGGTTGAAAATCAGTGGAATGGGAAGTGTGAAGAGGCCTTCCACCTGCTGAAGAAAAGCTTAACCACTGCCCCTGTCTTGGCCTATGCAGACACAAAAAAGCCATATGAACTCCATGTGGACGCCAGTCACGATGGTCTGGGAAGGGTGCTTTACCAGGAGCATGAAGGGCAACTATGCCCCGTTGCCTACATGAGCAGAAGCTTAACCCCAGCTGAGAAAAACTATCCTACCCACAAGTTGGAGTTCTTAGCCCTCAAGTGGGCTGTGGTAGATAAATTAAAAGACTACCTGTATGGAGCAGAATTTATCGTGAAAACTGATAACAACCCCCTCACTTATCTCTTCACCACGGCAAAGCTGGATGCCACTGGCCACCGATGGCTGGCTGCGCTCTCTAAATTCAATTTCAGCCTAAAATACAGACCTGGGGCTGGAAACCGAGATGCGGATGCCCTGTCCAGAAGCTCTCATACTCCCACCGGCAGTACAGAAGACTGGACTCAAGTGACGCCAGATGGGGTGCGGGCTCTCTGTCAAGGAGCTGAACTCCAAGCCAGTGGTGGATCCAGAGAAGAGGAGATAGGAATCACAGTAGTAGGAGTACCCAAACAATACTGTGGTGTGACTCAAATAGAAGAAGATGACTTGCCAAAGCTGTCCAAGAAGGAACTGAGATGTCACAAATTGGAAGACCCCCTGGGGAAACTGGTCCTGGAAGCCCTGGAAGATCAAGATCCAGAGAAACTTCTACATCATCCTTCGAAGGAGGCCCGCCTGCTGTGGAAAGAGTGGGACAGGTGCATCAAGGGGTGGTCTACTGAAGGAGCCCCTCTGATGACCTGGAGGACAAATGGCAACTATTTCTGCCCGAGAAGCACAGAGAGACTGTCTTAGTGGCCCTACACGATAACCATGGTCACCTGGGAGCTAAAAGAACCTTTCAACTTATCAGGAGTCGGTTCTACTGGCCTTGTATGAGGGCTGAAGTGGAGGCATACTGCCACTCCTGTGTACGCTGCATCCAACAAAAGACTCTACCCCATCAAGCTGCCCCAATGGGCCACCTACAAAGTCAAGGTCCATTGGATTTGGTATGCATCGATTTTCTCTGCCTTGAACCCGACTTGAGTGGACTATGAAATGTTCTGGTGGTAACCGATCATTTCACTCGGTATGCCCAGGCCTTCCCAACCAAAGACCAAAAGGCTTCCACCGTGGCCAAAGTACTCATGGAGAAATACTTTGTGCACTACGGGCTACCGCAACGCCTTCACTCGGATCAAGGGAGGGACTTCGAGAGTCGGCTGATCCGGAAACTCTTGGACTCCATAGGGATCAAGAAGACCCGGACCACTCCTTACCATCCACAAGGGAATGCGCAGCTGGAGAGGTTCAACAGAACCCTACTAAACATGCTAGGGACTCTAAGCAGCGAAAAAAAACAACACTGGAGTGAGCACATAGCAGCAATTGTGCATGCTTATAATAGTACTACAAGTGATGCCACAGGGTACTCTCCCTATAGACTTATGTTTGGAAGAGAGACAAGACTACCCGTAGACTTGGCCTTTGGCACCTCCATAGATCACACCTCAGCCACATCTCACAAGGGATACGTGGATAGGCTGAGGCAAAGTTTGAAGTTGGCCTATGAACAGGCCCAAGCAGCCTCGGATCAAAGGGGAGCTCGTAACAAACGAAACTTTGACTTGAAAGTTCGGATTCAGGATTTGCAACCTGGAGATAGAGTGCTGCTGCGAAACTTGGGGGTCCCTGGGAAGCATAAGCTGGCAGACAGATGGAGACCTGAACTCTATGTCATCTGCAACAAGATACCTGGTCTACCGGTTTACCAATTGAAGCCAGAGGGAAAAGTGGGGCCACTGAAGACCTGGCACAGAAATCATCTACTTCCACTTTCTGAGGCAGTTTGGATACCTCCTGTAAAGGATTCCCCTGAGCCAACTTCCATCCTGGATACTCCTAGGCCAAGTACCCGGTCTCAGACATCTCAATCTGGAGGAATGGATGTCTCTGATTCCAGCGAGGATGAGAGAGAGGAGCTTGAGTGGCTGTGGCCTTCCCAGGGCCCTGTACCTTCTTCCATAGATCTCCCACCTTCTGAAAGCACCATAGACAGTACACTGAACGCAGAAGCCACAGAGTTTATTCCGTCCAGCCCTCTGTCAGGCACATGGGAAGATGCCTTTGACTCACTCCCAGCAGAGGATCCAAGAGAATCTATGTATCTTCCTGCATCTGAGCTGAATGCTCCAGAGACTATGGAGGCTTCCATGTCTGTTCCAGGAAAGGAACCTATAATGACTGAACCAGAGATTCCAAGAGAACAGAGAATGAAAAGAACCATACATCCTCCCCGGAAGTTGACTTACACCCAAATGGGGGAGAGTTCAGAGGACACTGTGATAACAGCCAGGAGGAGTGTAGAAAACCCTGACCCCTCCACTGTTCATTTGGTGGAGGGCAACCCCAACTCACCCTCTGGCACAGCTAGGCAGGTCACTTCTGACAATGTGACCTGTGGGCAGGGTAATTCCCCTCCTCGTTTTTGGTGGGAACTTCCCCTGCCGACATCACTCACAGCTTTAACTGATGTTGTACGTACCTTTTGTTAGTACTGTCTTTGGGGACCAAAGAATCGAAGTGGGGGGAGTGTGTAGCGGAATTCTCTTTTAACGATCCAGGACTACGATACCCAGAACCCCGTTCAGCACCCAAGGTGCATTGCCAACCGCAGAGACTCATGGGGTGGGCTATAAAGGTGAAGCGGAGGCGGAGCTCGGCCTCTTTGGATGCCGCCCTTCTAGCAAGAGGATCCCCTGTGCGGACTTGCTGCTGGTGCGAGGCCTGAAGCCTGGGCCTTGCGCACTTCCAAAGAGCCTTCCACTCCACTGCGGAGCCTGTGTGGCACCTGATCTCCATTCGTTTCTCACTGACATCAGGAGGACCGAAGACCCGGCTATCGCAGACCATGTGTGCGGATACACAGCGGTGGAAGTTACGGACGGGGATTAAGTCCGGTGTGGTGAGAGAGCACTTGCTCAAAGTTATAGCCAAGTACTTTGTTTAGGCCTATTGACTGCCTTGGCCCTTAGTGCTATATCAACTATCCTAGCAGGAGACTATTTCCAGAACTTAGTTTGATAGTCTCCTGGGAGTTGTTACTTTGCTGAGACACTATCCCGTTGGATTACAATTATTGTTCCTGATGTGCACCACTGTTTTCCTTGCATGCGAAGATTCTTCACCCTAAGAATATACCTTACTTTAAGTCAGGCCTGACTGGGTAGCGTAGAACATTATTGGGCGCCATATTGCTCACGGGGAGGATAGCTGCAGCGTGGTGTGCTAGTATATTTTATACAGTGTTGCTAAGTGTCACTAATATTGCAGGGCTCTGCATGTGTTATTATGTACTGTACTTCTACCTAACTTTTATACAAAAGTAAAGTTGCTATAGTTAAGTACTCCGGTATCAGTGTCAATTACTATACTTTATCACTGTTTGTTTTATTGTGAGACTGTGTCATAGACAATCGCAGAGACATTACCAGTCTATCATTCCCTAGACTAACTGTGCCAGGGGAGGGTCGAGTAGATTGCCGGGGGTTGGCAGTGCTGTGTACAGGGCCCGAAACAATATCAGCAGCTCTCTTAAGTTGGGGGTATCGCTACACGTAGTAAATGATTGAAACAACCAAACTGACAGCTCAATCATGCAAATTACACAGGGGGAACAGAACACTGCAATCATCCTGATTCCTGATACAGACTGATCAGCTGCCACATAACAGTGGTGCAAATTGACACTGGTTACACTGGGAGAACCACAATCTGAAATCTGAAAGACTGACCTGACCTATCAGTTTGACAGCTTAGTCCTGCACAGTACTTGGAGATGGTTGAGAAATGCAGGGGCAGAAGAGGCTTCTACCACAGAGTGCCCCCCCCCAGAACAGTGCCCAAGGCAGGTGCCTCTTCCTTGTCATTACTGGAAAAAGTACTTGAGTGCTGGCAATTGTATGCTGCATAAGGTCATTAAATACTGATACATTGGAACTTTGGATTGCGAGTAAGGCGGTTTACGAGTGTTTCGCAATACAAGCTTTTCAAAAAAAAAAATCCTGACTCGCTTTGCAAGCGTTATCTCGCAAGACGAGCAGGATTCAAGCCGCTGAGGTGTGCAGTACAGCATTTGGCTAGAGGTGCGGGGGCGCCGGTAATGATCGGAGACACTCAGAGACAAGCAGCGGCTGTGGAACGGATTATCTAAGTTTGCATTATTTCCTATGAGTTTCGACATACGAGTGCTTTGGATTACAAGCATTCTTCTGGAATAAATTATGCTCGTAATCCAAGGTATTACTGTATACCAGTGCTTCTGTGATTGTCAGTAGATTAAATGACTGCTTAGATGCATGGAGCCAGAAAAAATCAGTTACAGTGGTCTTCTTGCAGTGATGAGCCAACTAATCAACATCCATTTAAAAAATCACATTAGGTGGGCATGCATTTAAATACTGAAAAATGTGATTTGTTTTTTGTTAAAATATTGTACTTTATGTAAACATTGCATTTTATGTAAATGAAAAATGTTATATATTTTATGTAAAATATTGCATTTTATGTAAATAGAAAATTACTATTTGTGAAGAATTAAATTGGAATTTCCCCAAGTAAAACCTGCAGAGTTAGCGGAACACTTTACAATACATAGTTTTCACTGAGTAAATATACAAGTTACAAAAGCAGGGTCCATGTTTATTCTCAGATATCATTAGCTGCTCTTTGTCCCTGAATTACCAAATTGTATAAAACAGGCTGAAAACAGTAAGTTTGTTTTAAGCCAGCAACATCTCAACTCTCCTCAACTAGAGTTCACATGTCCCCCTACAATACATGTTAAGTATCTACTGCAGTGGCAACTGCTGTTTTTTTGTTTAGTGGGGGCGGAAAACAACCAAACCCCCCCACCCCCCGCTGTCGGGCATCAGCGGGCATCTGAGGAGCAGCGGCGGGGATCGGGCATCCGAGGAGCGGCTGGCAGGGATCGGGCATCCAGGCATTGGCATCCAGGCCTCCTTGCTTCCGCTGTGCGTCTCCTTCCCTCCTTATAGGCATCCAATAGGATTGCCTGTCCTTTCCAATTGGCCAGGAGGAGGATCAGTGTTGCAACAGCGAATATTCATTCGGACTTTTTTCATCAGAAAAAACGATCGTGTGTACAGGGCATAATCCTAATTTTTTTGTCTTTTGTTATGTGGTTTCTGATTCTAGTTGGCTACCATTCTGCATTGTATGTATCTAGTTGGCATGTTATTCCCTTCTAGATTCAGCCATACAGTATCTTACATAAGCGAGTGCACCCCTCACATTTTTGTAAATATTTTATTATATCTTTTCATGTGACAACACTGAAGAAATTACACTTTGCTACGATGTAAAGTAGTTAGTGTACAGCTTGTATAACAGTGTCAATTTGCTGTCAACTCAAAATAACTCAACACACAGCCATTATTGTCTAAACTTCTGGCAACAAAAGTGAGTACCCACCTAAGTAAAAATGTCCGATTTGGGCCCAAAGTGTCGTATTTTGTGTGGCCACCATTATTTTCCAGCACTGCTTTAACCCTATTGGGTATAGAGTTCACGAGAGCTTCACAGGTTGCCACTGGAGTCCTCTTCCACTCCTCCATGACGACATTGCGGAGCTGGTGGATGTTAGAGACCTTGCGCTCCTCCACCTTCCGTTTGAGGATGCCCCACAGATGCTCAATAGGGTTTAGGTCTGAAGACATGCTTGGCCAGTCCATTACCTTTACCCTCAGCTTCTTTAGCAAGGCAGTGGTCATCTTGGCGGCCCAGTCTCTGAAAGGGAGGGGATCATGCTCTGCTTCAGTATGTCACAGTACATGTTGGCATTCATGGTTCCCTCAATGAACTGTAGCTCCCTAGTGTCGGCAGCACTCATGCAGCCCCAGACCATGACACTCCCACCACCATGCTTGACTGTAGGAAAGACACACTTGTCTTTGTACTCCTCACCTGGTTGCAGCCACACAAGCTTGACACCATCTGAACCAAATAAGTTTATCTTGGTCTCATCAGACCACAGGACATGGTTCCAGTAATCCATGTCCTTAGTCTACTTGTCTTAAGCAAACTGTTTGCTGGCTTTCTTGTGCATCATCTTTAGAAGAGGCTTCCGTCTCAGATGACAGCCATTCAGACCAATTTGATAAAGTGTGCGGCGTATGGTCTGAGCACTGGCAGGCTGACCCCCACCCCTTCAACCTTTGCAGCAATGCTGGCAGTACTTATACATCTATTTCCCAAAGACAACCTCTGGATATGATGCTGAGCACGTGCACTCAACTTCTTTGGTTGACCATGGCAAGGCCTGTTCTGAGTGGAACCTGTCCTGTTAAACCGCTGTATGGTATTGGCTGCCGTAGCTTGGCTGTAGCTCAGTTTCAGGGTAATCTTCTTATAGCCTAGGCCATCTTTATGTAGAGCAACAAAAAAAAAATTCAGATCCTCAGGGAGTTCTTTTCCATGAGGTGCCATGTTGAACTTCCAGTGACCAGTATGAGAGAGTGAGAGCGATAACACCACATTTAACACACCTGCTCCCTATTTACACCTGAGACTTTGTAACACTAACGAGTCACATGACACCAGGAAGGGAAAATGGCTAATTTTGAGGGGACAGAAAATTGACACTGTTATACAAGCTGTACACTCACTACTTTACATTGTAGCAAAGTGTCATTTCTTCAGTGTTGTCACATGAAAATATATAATAAATTTTTTACAAAAATGTGTGGGGTGTATTCACTTTTTTGAGATACCGTTGTAGCGGGTGTGTCTCATTTCTCCCACGACCCCGCCAAGCTGGCCATCACGAGTACACAAGCTTTTCACAGAGGGAAAGCTGCCTGTCAGTTTCTGAGAGAGGGGGATTCCCCCCCCCTTTTCTCTTTACTGACTGCATGTTAACACAGGCATCTGCTCACTCTGCACCCTCCCCTGTGTTCCTATTGGCAGGAGGAAGAGAGCCAATTAAAGGCACAGTTACAGGAGCCAATGAATGAGACTTTACCAAGCAGCGGAGAAAGACTCTGGAATATAAAGTCTCAGCAGAGAGCAGCCTCACTAACTTTTAAATAGGCAGGACTACAAATCCCAGTATGCTCTGCTGGCAGGAAAGGAGAGACTCCATTTTGATTCCCTGAGGAGAATTCAGTCAGCACGAGGCGGGGGAGGAGATCTGACCTGAGGGAAAGATGCTGCCTCTCAAGTGATCTCCCCCGCGCGATTAAAGTGGTTGTAAACCTTTACAACCACTTTTACCTACAGGTAAGCCTAGATTAAGGCTTACCTGTAGGTGTTTGAAATATCTCCTAAACCTCCATGGTTTAGGAGATATTTACAATAATGACAGGCACCGATGTCTATGGCGCACTTTAGAAACGGCGATCAGGAGATCGTGCCATGACTGGCGGCTCCCGACGCCATCGCGGCTCTGGCCAATCACAGCGCCAGAGCCGCGATACTCGGAAGTAACCCCCAGGAGAGATGTCGGCCACCGGAGCGGTGTACGAGGATGGCTGCGGGGGCTTTGATCTGAGGTGAGTATTACATAATGAACTAGTATGCTATGCATACTAGCTCATTATGCTTTTGTCTTGCAGGTGGTGTTTTTTTTTTTTTTTTTGAAAAGTGGGTTTACAGCCACTTTAAGGCCTCCGCCGCCAGTCGAAACATCCAGCCTGAGAGAGGGATCCAGGTGCATCTGCAGTGTGAGGTTGCCTGCTCTTTTTTAGGACGTTTTGTTTGGGACTTGACCGCAGGATTTGGTGAGGGGGCTTTTGCCCATTTGCAGGAAACTGCACCACAGAAGGAGTTAAATGGACGCTCTATACAGACATCATTGCTGGTAGTCATATTGCTGACACTTGTAGTGCCACAGGGATAAAGGATAAGGCCATTAATTTCTGGGGACACTGTATACAGACATCATTGTCCTTTCACCTTGCTAGTAAAGATCCTGTCTGTTTCACTTGATAATCCAGGCAAGTTGTGTTGTTTGACCCTGCTATCCAGGAGTTTAAGTGCACCAATGAAAGTGGCTAGCTGAAGACACAAAGTTTTATCTTTTCTTCAAAAGGACTGAAGCTACTAGTGCCATACGGATCTGCACACACATGTTCAGGGCTCTGCATATGCAGTTGGTGTGTGTGGGACAGCTTATCCAGGAGGTTAAGCCTTTGCATGTTGATATGAATAAAGTGTTTAAAGTTGGGCCTGTGGTGCCAGGGGACAGGAGAGAGAGGCCGGACACAAAGAGGGTCATTCCTCTGCTCTCCTCCTGCCTGGACTCATAGAGCTAACCTGAGTAAAGGTAACCAATCTGATTTAAAGTGTCATATCGTGCTTTATTTGCCAATTTAGTGTGCCTCTGCTCTTGGGGACATTCTCAGGTTTGGAATACCCTGAAAGCAGCTTAAATCTAGGATTGAGATTGCTCTTAAATCTCAGTTATTGCTCTCTGGTTGATTACTTGAATATATACTGTTACTGTCTGTTATTCTTCCACAGAAATATTGCAGTAAAGACAATTTCTGTGTTTTATCATAACGTGTGTGTTACTCATTGGTCATTGCACTTACACTATTGCCAGGTGTGCCAGAGGTAGCTGAGGCTTTTATTAGGGTTGAGTGGCAGAGTAACGGACTGAACAAACAAAAGCAGCTCCTACAGGGGTATTGCTACATGTGGGGGCTCTTCCAGGATATTACCGCTACTCTGCAATCAACTCCTCAAGACACCAAGATGGACCCTGCTGCTGTGACCCATTGGTGTACAGAAGAAAATGGCGAATTGGAACTGTGTGTGGTGATTGGAGTTCCTGGCGGTGACTGGACTAAGGATCAGGTCCGTGAAGCCCTGGATGCCTTGGATCTGGGCCAAAGAGTAAGAATTTTGGATGTGAAGGCAGATCCTAGCTCTGATACTAGCTCTATTTTGATGGAGTGGAAGAAGGGAGTTCCTCCAACTAATGGTGAATGTTGTGTTACACTATGTGATTATTCTTGCTCTGTGTCTTTAAGATCTGTCCCCTTCTTTCCAGCTGAACTCTCTCTCTCTCACCGTAGTTCTTTATATTTCTCCTCCACTTCCTGACTCTCTGTCATTAGTCCTGTATATCTTCCATGCTAAACATCTTACATGTGGCTTACAACTGCAACGTTTTTCTACCTATGAATATCCATCATTAAACGGAACATTCAAAAGGATTCATCGTCTGTCGTCCTAACAGTGAGTTTATTCATTGAGTTAAACTGCCTGTATCGATGCGAGGGATGAATATCAAACCAGCTTGTGTAAGGCCTACATCAACCTGGAGATGAACTTTATCGCTTTGTAGTTGAGACAGAACAGTAAAAAAACTGAGTTTCACAGCCTAATTACAAGCTTTCTGCATGACAGTACTGATACAGACAAGATTTACTGCCCTCATAGCAAGAAAGAAGAACAGAGCAGCACATGGCAGCCTTATAGCTTGAGTTTGTGTACATGGTGTCATATTTCAGCGCACAGATCCTGCCTGCTATCATGAGTGACCAAGCTTCTATATGTGAACTCACATCTACCTCCCCACAAGTTCCTGAAGAAACTGAGTTACCCAAACGCTCAGTTAAACCCACTTGGAAAGTAATGGAGAATTTTGAAGCTTCAAGGACTGAATTGTCAAATAGCTTGGAATTAGTCTGGGAGAAAATTCTTGCTGAAGCGAATACAGTGTCTGTTGAACGTGAACTACTGACACTAGAGGGCGCCATTAAACAACTGTCTGCCTCATATGAGCTTTATCAGCTTACCAGCATCAAATTCACTAATGTCTTACAAAACATGAATTCAGAAGATTCACTGGTGCAGTTAAAGCGCGTCAACATTCTTAATCTTGAAAGAGACAGTTTTATCCAGCAAACCAGATTAAACTCTCAGTGAGCGACTTATTAATGCCCGCGCTGAAGTGGAAGCCAGCAAAGTGCAGGTGGCATATGCAGAAAAAAGAGCAGAGTTGGAAGCGCAGTCAGCACGTCAAAGAGCAGAGTCGGAAGCTCAGTCAGCACGTCAAAGAGCAGAGTCGGAAGCTCAGTCAGCACGTCAAAGAGCAGAGTTGGAAGCTCAGAGAGCAGAGTCGGAAGCTCAGTCAGCACGTCAAAGAGTAGAGTTGGAAGCGCAGTCAGCACGTCAAAGAGCAGAGTCGGAAGCTCAGTCAGCACGTCAAAGAGCAACAATGGAAACCTTAAATGAACAGTGTAAACATGATGCAGCTATGGCAAAGCTAAGGGTCCTACAGCAAGCTATCAGTGCAGACGAAGGTGCAAGTGAGAAAGACAGCATTAACCTAAACATAGCAGATATGGAAGACCCCCTCAAACGCACTAAAGACTATGTCCTAAGCCACTGCAGTGCACACTCCATCGTCTTCAATGCTCCCGACTACATAGAGACTCCTTCACAGCTTCAAGTTAAAGAGGTTCCAGCAACTTCCTGCACACAAAATCACTCCACTGCATTTCCTACCTGCTTACCTTGCCTGCCTTCATACGTCACAGAGCATCAGCGCAAGCTTCAAGCAAGTCATCAATCTCCAGTCATCGGTACAGCCTTGAATCAACATACCATTGGAACAACTGACTTCAAGCAAGCAACTCACCTGGATGCATCTGCTGCACCATATTTCCCTGTGTCCTTTAACAACAATGTCAAAGATAACGCAATCAGCACCATTCAGCCAAAAAAATCTCACATAAAGGCGGAGACAACTGAGACAGCAGAGTTTGTGAGGTACATACTTCGCAGAGAGCTCACAAAGACTGGTCTTACAAGTTTTGATGACCAACCTGAGAACTACAGAAGTTGGAAATGTGCCTTCAGAACTACAATCAGCAATCTTGGCATTACAGCTGCTCAAGAATTGGAGCTGCTGATCAAATGGCTTGGTCCTCTATCTGCTGCACGTGTTAAGCCATTAAGATCAGTTTTCATGGACAATCCTACTGCAGGCCTCCCAGCTGCATGGGAGTGACTAGAGCAAAGTTATGGCAGTCCAGAAGCTATAGAAAATGCTTTGTTCATGCGTCTGGAAACTTTCCCAAAGATATCCGGTAAGGACAACAAGGAGTTCCAGAGACTGAGTGACCTTCTCCTTGAGCTTCAGCTAGACAAGACAGACCCAAAACTACCTGGACTCAGTTACCTTGACACTCCAAGAGGGGTAAACCCAATTGTCTCCAAGTTCCCGTATGGTTTGCAAGAGAAATGGACTGCACTAGGGTCATCATACAAAAGAGAGAACAAGGTTTCCTTCCCTCCATTCTCTTTCTTCTGTGAATTCATTAGGAAAATTGCATAGACCAAGAACGATCCAAGTTTTTCCTAGGTGAGTACAGTCTCTTCTCACCCTTTCCTAAGAGTACCAGTCTTCAGGGCAACTATAGAAACCATAGAGGCCCAGTGTCCGTGAAAAAGACTGACATCCTTCCCACTCCTACCACAGTTCTGGCCACGAACAAGCAGAGTAAGAAGGCCACGGACCCTAGCAGAGAGTGTCCCATACACAAGAAGCCACACCCCCTCAATAAATGTATCGGCTTTAGGAAAAAGCGCAAGGAGCTTTTAAAGACATTTAGGGTATGTTTCAGGTGCTGTGCTTCTACAGAACATTTTGCAAGGGACTGTAATGTGTCCATCAAGTGCAAAGAGTGTGGCTCTGAAGAACATGTGCAAGCCCTCCATCCTCTTGAGCCCAGCTCTGCACAACCTGCCAACGCTCCTCCCAGGTTAACGCATGGCGGGGAGAATACAGACCAAGTGCCTAATTCTACCATCATTTCTTCATCCTGCACTGAAGTTTGTGGAGAAGACCGCTGTGGTAAGTCCTGTGCTAAGATGTGCTTGGTGAACATATACCACAAGGATCAACCAGAAAAGTCTCTAAAGGCATATGCTATCTTAGACAATCAGAGCAATCGATCACTTGCAAAATCAGAATTATTCAATCTATTTTAAATAAAAGGTGAAGCTCATCCTTACACCTTGGGTACCTGTAGTGGAACTATAGATGTTTCTGGAAGAAGGGCTCATGGACTCATGGTATCTTCTCTCAAAGGTAACTTGCAATTACCCTTACCTACACTTGTTGAGTGCAATCAGATACCTGCTAACAGGGAAGAATTCCCTACTCCAGCTGCTGCTTTCCATCACCCTCAACTCAAGGTAATAGCAAATGAGATACCGCCGCTTGACAAAGATGCTCAGATCCTTCTTCTGTTAGGAAGAGACATTCTAAGAGTTCGCAAGGTACACAGACAAGTCAGTGGACCCCCAGATGCCCCATTTGTCCAGTGCACAGATCTAGGGTGGGTCATCATAGGCAATGTCTGTATAGGCAAAATTAAAAGACCTACCAACATTTCGTCATTCAAGACAAATGTTCTGCCAAATGGCCGAAACACTTACTTTTTTTTTTTTTTGAAAATTCTTTTTATTGAAATTTTTTTGACATACAATACATACACAGCTTGGTACAACACCAAACTAAACAGTCAGCCAACATGGCCGATAAGTATAACAATATTAACAATGCCATCCAACCGACAGCTACAACAAATATAACCTCCCCCCTCCCCATACTCAGTTCCCTTCCCTCCAACGAAAAGTATATTATTTGTGGGATGCATACCATACCACCTCTCCAATCCCCCAAAATAATTGTCCTTTACTCTTCCTCCAGGGTATAATACATGGTGGCTACACACCGGATCCTCCCATCCTTTTAGCTTAAGCTTAACCCGTCACACTGTTTGATCAGACTCATACCATGCTCTCCATACTTTTTCAAATTTTTTACTGCACCCTCTAGCTCTATAAGTGGCTTTGTAGTGCGGGAGCATTGCATTCACCAATCCTTTCCAAAAGGTTATTTCAGGGGCCCCCATTTTTTTCCATTTTAGTAGAATGGCCTTCTTCCCATATAACAGTAGTATTGTAAGTAAGGTTCTGAGTGCCCCTGATGGGACTACCTCCTCCACCAATCCCAGAAGACACACCTCGATAGTTAATGGTACCAGAACCTGCAGTACCTCCACTATACAGGAGGTGACCCCAGACCAGAATTGGCGGATCAAGGGGCAGCTCCAGAACACATGATGTGCGTCCGCCGGAGTGGCAGAGCACCGCCAGCACTCTGAGGAAACGGATGGGTATATTGTGGCCAATCTGGCGGGGGTATAATATATTCTATGCAAGAATTTAAAATGGATAAGCCTATCCCTTGCTGCCACTATGTTCTGAAATGGTTGTACTCACATATCGTCCCAGTCCTCCCCCTGTATGCCCGGCACCTCCGCTGCCCATTGTTCCCTACAATTAATTAGAGCCTTGGGACTAGTTTTGAACAATTCTTTATATGTTACTGATAACGTCTTTTCTAGATCCTCTGTCATGAGTGTGTCTTCTAACCTGGAGGGGAAGGATTCGACCCTCACCTCCCTAAATTGCATCTGAAAGGCGTGTCTTAACTGCAGGTATCTGAAGTACTGGGAGTTATGGAGGTCATGTCTAGCCTTGAGGTCATTAAATGTCAAGAGTTCACCGTCTCGTGTAATGTCTTTTATTAGTCTGACGCCCTTGCTCGCCCACCCAATTGAATCCTCCAGGGCATAGAAATGTTTCAACTTTTGGTTCATCCATAGTGGGGATGTTGGGGAAATTCCCTGAAAACTGGGGCGTGCCAATTTCACTGCCTCCTCCCATGCTTTTATAGTGGCTTTCATAGAATCTGTGAGGGGGAGCTCACATCTCAGACCTCTGTGTATGGCTAAACGAAGGGATTCGTAGGAACCTAGGTGGGCTGCCTCAAGAATAGTTGCCGAGTCGCCCTCATCAGAGACCAACCATCTATTCACAAAAACCAATTGGCCTGCTAAATAATACTTGCGCCAGTCCGGCAGAGCCAACCCTCCCTGTCCCTATGGTTCTTGTAGCACTTTCAGACCTATTCTGGGCATTTTACGGCCCCACAGAAATGAGCTGGTGATCCAATCCAGTTTCTTGAAAAAAGACTTCGGTATCCAAACCGGAGCGTTTCTCAAGAAATATAAGATAACCGGGAGAATTTTCATTTTTATTAGATTAATCCTACCTATCAGAGACAGCGGGAGTTTCTGCCACACCTGCGTCTTTTGTTTAAAGAAAGTTATGAGTGGATCTAAATTCAAGGACATGTAATCTGACACCTTCGCCGTTACTTTTATACCAAGATACGTAATCTGATTAACCCATTTCAACGGAAAGTTTGGATTCGCTCTAGCTCTGGCTCCATCATCCAAAGGTAAAATAGAGGACTTGGCCCAGTTGACCTTTAGACCCGAGTAGCCAGCAAAGGTGTCCATTAAGTCTAGGGCCGCCACCAGTGAGTCCGCGGGGTCCTGAAAAAATAATAAAAGGTCATCGGCATATAATGCCAAGCCCTCATCTATATTGCCTACCCGGATTGCTTTGACCCTAGTTGACGCTCGCAATGCCACCTCTAACGGCTCCATCATGAGTGCAAACAAAAATGGCGATAGAGGGCACCCCTGACGAGTACCCCTACCTACTGTAAAATATTCAGATGTGTGTGTACTCATGCAGATGGCCATCCGCGGCGTACTATACAAAAGAGATATCAACTGACGAAAGCATGAGCCAAACCCCATACGTTCTAGGACTGCATGCATGAAGTGCCAGTCAACTGAATCCGAAACACTTACTTTGAGCCATGCCTACATCACTACTGGGTGAAAGAGAAGATAGCCAGCCACGAATGGCAACATGGTATCTCAGGTGACACAAGCCCATTCTCCTGCCATGATGGCAACTTCGGCTCTACAGTG
The DNA here is from genome assembly GCA_029206835.1 of Rana muscosa. NCBI lineage: Eukaryota > Metazoa > Chordata > Amphibia > Anura > Ranidae > Rana > Rana muscosa. Next base: position 458,089,278 of record CM055116.1, on the reverse strand, counting down.
TTTAATGCAACCAGTGAAGATGACATACTGGCTCCTTCAATGAAAGACAAATAATTCATCAAGGTAATGGACAATGAGTTCTTTCAAGATGACTCCAATAACTGGGTAGCACCCCTGCCCTTTCATCTCCCAAGAGAGAGATTGCCCAACAACTTACAGCAGGCCATCAGTAGATTCTCCTCCTTAAAACAAAACTTAAGCAGGAAACCAGAGATGCAAAAGCACTTTGTGGACTTTATGCAAAATGTATTCGACAGAGATCATGCAGAGCCTGCTCCCCCACTAAAGGAGGGAGAAGAATGCTGGTACCTTCCATCCTTTGGCGTGTATCACCCACGCAAACCAGACCAAATCAGAGTTGTCTTTGATTCTAGTGATCAGCACGAAGGTGTTTCTCTTAAAAACATTCTCCTTACCGGACCCAACTTGAACAACAGTCTAATAGGAGCCTTTATTCGTTTCAGACAAGAGCCTGTAGCAGTAATGGCTGACATTCAACAGATGTTTCACTGCTTCATCGTCAGAGAAGACAACAGAAACTACCTCAGGTTTCTATGGCACAAGGACAATGACCTCAACAAGGAAGTTATAGATTTTCGCATGAAGGTACATGTCTTCGGTAACAGTCCTTCCCCAGCAGTGGCAACTTATGGGCTAAGGAGAACAGCTCAGACTGGAGAAGTTGAATATGGATCTGATGCCCGTCAATTTGTTGAAAGAAACTTCTACGTTGATGATGCACTTAAGTCCTTTGCAACTGCTAAAGAAGCAATTGATCTTCTCACCAGAACAAAGGAGATGCTGTCTGTAGCAAACCTTAGACTGCACAAGATTATATCCAACAGCCAGGAACTTATGAATGCCTTTCACTCTGAGGACTATGCCACTAGTCTAAAAAACCTTGACTTAGGTACAGATGTGCCTCCTGTACAGCGAAGTCTGGGTGTGTTGTGGAACATCAAACAAGACAAATTCACCTTCCAAGTGTCAACTTGTGACAAACCCTTCACTAAGAGAGGAGTCCTTTCCGTGGTAAATAGCATCTATGACCCACTGGTAGTGATGAGCCGAACACCCCCGGGTTCGGTTCGCACCAGAACCCGCGAACGGACCGAAAGTTCGTACGAACATTAGAACCCTATTAAATACAATGGATGCGAACGTTCGAATTCTAAAGTGCTAATTATAACAACTATTATGCATGTTATTGTCCTAAAAAGGGTTTGGGAACCCGGGTTCTGCACCAGGGGACATGTATCAATGCAAAAAGAAGTTTTAAAAACGGTCGTTTTTCGGGAGCAGTCATTTTAATGATGCATAAAGTGAAAAAAAAAAAGTCAAATGTTCCTTTAAATATCGTACCTGGGGGGTGTCTAAAGTATGCCTGTGAAGTGACACGTGTTTCCCGTGTTTAGAACTGTCCCTGCACAAAATGACACTTCTAAAGGAAAAAAAAGCCATTTAAAACTGCTTGCGGCTTTAATGTAATGTCTGGTCCCGGTAATATGGATGAAAATCTTTAAGAAAAATGGCATAGCTAATCCATGACCCCCCCCCCCCTACCCCAGCCCATTACCAGCCCCTTTGGGTCTTGTATGGATATTAAGGGGAACCCCGCACATAAAATAAAAAAGGCCCTATATACTCTGAACAGCCGTATACAGGCGGTGCATACAAGACAGGGACTGTAGGTTTGTTCTTATGTAGAATGTGTTTGTAATTTTGAACAGGTACATTGTTTAAGTGTAGCTCCAGCCCAAAAATCTATTTTTAAACTTTTTGGAAAACATAGGTAAGGGTTATCACCCCTGTAACATTTGTTTTGCTGTCTGTGCCCCTGTTCAGAACATTTCACCTCACTTTCCGTCCCAATGACAACTGTTTTTGAAATGTGGTGTTTTTCTTGAAACAAGGATTGCTGATAAAGCATCAGTACAGAGGAGACACCTTTCTTCCATATTAATTCTTACAGGAGAGAATTTTCCTTCCAAGGGGTAGATTTCCTCTCACTTCCTGTTGTCTTCTTGCGTTTGCAAGTAGGAGTCGTTTGTAAGTTGGATGTTTGAAAGTAGGGACCTGCCGTATATACTCTGCAGAAATAGGCCCCTTAGTTGTTGGTGTTGGCACAACACTGTAAGCACTCACAGTTACTCTTGGTTGGTGCTGGAACGCCCTGCTGTCAACTATTATATCAGGAATTGTAATTACATATAATTGTTGAACAGTGGTAGTAAAAATTGGGCCTTTGATGGTGGTGCTGGTGCCACAACACTGTAAGCCCTGACAGTTACTCTTGGTGGGTGCAGCAATGGGCCCTGCTGTGAATTATTAGATCAAGAATTGTAATTGCATGCCCCTGTTGAACAGGGGCTGAAAAATTGGGCCTTTCGTGGTGGTGGTGGTGGTGGCGTTGCCACAACACTGTAAGCCCTCAGAGTTACTCTTGGTGGGTGCAGGAATGGGCCCTGCTGTGAATTATTAGATCAAGAATTGTAATTACATGCCCCTTTTGAACAGGGGCTGAAAAATTGGGCCTTTCGTGGTGGTGGTGGTGGTGGCGTTGCCACAACACTGTAAGCCCTCAGAGTTACTCTTGGTGGGTGCAGGAATGGGCCCTGCTGTGAATTATTAGATCAAGAATTGTAATTACATGCCCCTTTTGAACAGGGGCTGAAAAATTGGGCCTTTCGTGGTGGTGGTGGTGGTGGCGTTGCCACAACACTGTAAGCCCTCAGAGTTACTCTTGGTGGGTGCAGCAATGGGCCCTGCTGTGAATTATTAGATCAAGAATTGTAATTACATGCCCCTGTTGAACAGGGGCTGAAAAATTGGGCCTTAGGCACTGGTGCCACAACACTCCAACCCCTCACAGATACTGTACTTGGAGCACAGCAATGAGCCCTATGGCAAATTATTGCTAAAAAAATTGTAATTACACGCCCCTGTAAAACAGGGGCTGAAAAATTGGGCCTTAGCCACTGGTGGCGGCACCCATAAACAAAAATGATCTTCCAAGCTATCATCATCAATCGTATCATTGAGGACTCGGAGGAGGAGGATAGCCAGTCAACATAACAGCACAGGCACTCAGCATCAGCATCAGTCTTGAAGGGATGTGACATGTTAAAATCAATTAGTCTGTTATATCAGCATCAGGTGTGTGGTAGCTGGTGGTGATCCAAGACTGGTTCATCTTGATGAAAGTCAGTCGATCAACCGAGTCGGTGGACAGGCGCACCCTGTGATCCGTGACAAATCCTCCAGCAGCACTGAATGTGCGTTCCGAAAGAACGCTGGATGCAGGACAGGCCAGTAGCTCAATTGCATACTGTGCAAGCTCTGCCCAGTGATCCATCCTCAAGACCCAGTAAGCCAGAGGATTTTCGGTGGGGAAGGTGTCCAAGTCTGACCTTGCCCCTAGATATTCCTGCACCATGTTTATCAGACGCTGGCGATGGTTGCTGGAACCGATCATACTTTGGGGCTGCGGACTAAAGAATTGTCTGAACGCATCGGTCAGACATCCACCTTCCCCACCGCTCCTTCTTTGACTGGCCGAAGCCTCAGCAACTCGTTGTCCAGGACCAGGAGTTTGTAACCTCCCAGTTTCTGGGAACGCGTTGCACAGACCTTTCTGCAAGGCCTCCCGGAGTTGTCTCATCCTCTGCTCCCTCTGCGACGGTAACATAAGGTCCGCAACCTTACCCTTGTACCGTGGATCAAGGAGAGTGGCCAGCCAGTAATGGTCCCTCTCCTTGATCCGAAGAATACGAGGATCCTTCCGCAGACTTTGCAGGATCAGGGAGGCCATGCAGCGTAGGTTTGCTGAGGCATTCGCTCCGGAGTCCTCTGGGTCACTAAGGACGACATGATCCGCAGCCACCTCCTCCCAGCCACGTACAAGTCCACTGGTTTCTTGGGACTGTAAATCATCCTTAAAAGACTGCTGCTGATGATGCTGAGTGCCAGCCTCCACCTCCATGCTGACACAATCCTCCTCCTCCTCCTCCTCCTCCTCCTCTTCCTGTGCGATGGGTGGGACAGAAGGAACACTGTCTGGGTAAAGGGGGCCTTGAGAGGCAAGGAAGTCCTCCTCTTCCTGCCTCTGTTCTGCCTCAAGTGCCCTGTCCATTATTCCACGCAGCGTGTGCTCCAACAGGTGGACAAGAGGTACAGTGTCACTGATGCATGCACTGTCACTGCTCACCATCCTCGTGGCCTCCTCAAATGGTGCCAGGACAGTGCATGCATCCCTGATCATGCCCCACTGGCGTGGAGAAAAAAAAACAAGCTCCCCTGACCCTGTCCTGGTGCCGTAGTCGCACAGGTACTCATTGATGGCCCTCTGCTGCGTGTGCAGCCGCTGCAGCATGGCCAACATTGAGTTCCACCTGGTGGGCATGTCACATATAAGGCGGTTCTTGGGCAGGTTCAACTCCTTTTGCAGCTCAGCCAGGCGAGCACTGGCATTATAAGATCTGCGGAAATGCACACAGACTTTCCTGGCCTGCCTCAGGACATCCTGTAAGCCCGGGTACCTGCCCAAGAACCGCTGCACCACCAGGTTAAGGACGTGAGCCACACAGGACACATGGGTCAGTTGTCCCTGTCGGAGGGCGGAGAGGAGGTTGGTGCCATTGTCGCAAACCACCATTCCTGGCTTAAGCTGGCGTGGCGTCAACCACCTCTCGGCCTGGCCCTGCAGAGCAGACAGGACCTCTGCCCCAGTGTGGCTTCTGTCCCCCAAACACACCAGCGCAAACACGGCATGGCATCTTTTTGCCTGCGTACTTGCGTAGCCCCTTGAACGGCTACGGAGCACCGCTGGTTCAGAGGACAAACCACAGGAAGAGGCCATGGAGGAAGAAGAAGAGGAGGGGGTGGAGGAGAGAGGTGTGTCACAACCAGTAGTAGCATTTTGGAGGCGTGGCGGTGGAACAACCTCCAACACTACTGCACCTTGTCCTGCATCCTTCCCAGCTGCCAAAAGAGTGACCCAATGGGCCGTGAAAGAAAGGTAACGTCCCTGTCCATGCCTGCTGGACCATGAGTCAGCGGTAATATGCACCTTACCGCTGACCGCCCTGTCCAGCGAGGCCAAGACATTGCCTTCCACATGCCAGTAGAGAGCCGGAATAGCCTTCCGTGAGAAAAAGTGGCGTTTGGGAACCTGCCACTGAGGAACCGCACATTGCACAAACTCACGGAAGGGGGCCGAGTCTACCAACTGAAAAGGCAGCAGTTGAAGCGCTAGCAATTTAGCCAAGCTAGCATTCAACCGCTGGGCATGTGGATGGCTGGGAGTGAACTTCTTTCGACGGTCCAGCAGCTGGGGCAGGGAAATTTGCCTGCTAGAATCGGACGTCGGTGTACTGCTAACAGAGTGGCCGCAAGTACTTGGCTGTGACACACCTAATTCTACACCTTCATTCCTCTCAGTGCATGTTTCAGAGAGGACTGAAGTTATAGCGGGGTTGGAGATCCCAGCTGATGCGGTGCAAGGAGAGGTCCGCTTTGTTCTTTGGTGTGGGTCTTTGAGGTAGGCTTGCCAACAAGCTGCATGGCAGGTCAACATATGTCTGGTCAGGCATGTGGTACCCAAGCGGCTGATGTTTTGGCCACGCGATATACGCTTGAGACATATGTTGCAAACAGCAGCTGTGCGATCTGATGCACTAGCCTCAAAAAAGGCCCACACCAAAGAACTTTTTGAATGACGGGCAGAGGCAGCGCCCTGCACAGGCGGAGCTCTGCGGTGTGATTCCGTCGGTGTACTGCCCTTACGCTGGCCACCAAAGGGCATCCTGCCTCGTTGGAGATGTGCCTCCTCCTCATCCTCCTCCTCCTCCTCTCTCCTATTAGGCACCCACGTGGAGTCAGTGACCTCATCATCCCCTCCCTCCTCATCTCTGGAGCCAATCTGGCAGTATGCTGCAGCTGCTGGAACATGACTGCCAGATTGGTGTCCTTCTTGAGCATCCCCTCTGTCTGCTCTCACGCTACTGCCTTCCTGTAGCTGGGTTTCATCATCAGACCCTTCGAAACGCTGGGCATCCTCCTGGAGCATGTACCCAACACTGTGCTCAAACAGTTCGGGGGACTCCTCAGGAGGAGGACATGGTGGGTCTAGGGAAGGAGTGACTGATGATGAGTCTGACATTGATACCAGGGAAGAGGACGCTTTGGCAGCTGCTTTGCCAGTACCCTGAGCCTGGGTGAGAGAGGATGAGGAGGAGGAGGAGGGCTTGGTCATCCACTCTACCAAGTCTTCGGCATGATGTGGCTCAACATGTCCAGCTGCCGAAAAGAAGGACAAGCGTGTCCCATGGCCATGTGCTGATGACAATGCACCGCGTCCACGACCAGCACTGTTGTCCCCAGACACAGAGCCTGCTTGCCCTCTTTTATTGCCTCCTGACTGTCTGCCTCTCCTTGTTTGCCTTCCAGACATTCTAATAGATGGCCTGCAGGGAGATGGGAAAAAAGCAATAAGGGCTACCTTCAGGTGTCCTTCTCTGTCCCTTTACTTAAGGATTTCTAAATATGGTTGAGGATGATTGCTTTTGCACAGAATAGCACAACGACAATTTCCCTGACTGTCCAAAAAACAAGGATTTCAAAGATGGTTGATGAGGAATGCTTTAGCACACTATAGCACAAGGAGAATTTCCCTCACTGTCCTTCCCTGTCCCTAGAAACAAGGATTTGTACAGTAAAACACACTGACACTCTCCCTACCTATAGTTTTCTGTCCCTAGAAAAAAGGTTTTTTTAAAGCACACTATAGCACAAGGAGAATTTCCCTCACTGTCCTTCCCTGTCCCTAGAAACAAGGATTCGTACAGTAAAACACACTGACACTCTCCCTACCTATAGTTTTCTGTCCCTAGAAAAAAGTTTTTTTTAAAGCACACTATAGCACAAGGAGAATTTCCCTCACTGTCCTTCCCTGTCCCTAGAAACAAGGATTCGTACAGTAAAACACACTGACACTCTCCCTACCTATAGTTTTCTGTCCCTAGAAAAAAGGTTTTTTTAAAGCACACTATAGCACAAGGAGAATTTCCCTCACTGTCCTTCCCTGTCCCTAGAAACAAGGATTCGTACAGTAAAACACACTGACACTCTCCCTACCTATAGTTTTCTGTCCCTAGAAAAAAGGTTTTTTTAAAGCACACTATAGCACAAGGAGAATTTCCCTCACTGTCCTTCCCTGTCCCTAGAAACAAGGATTCGTACAGTAAAACACACTGACACTCTCCCTACCTATAGTTTTCTGTCCCTAGAAAAAAGTTTTTTTTAAAGCACACTATAGCACAAGGAGAATTTCCCTCACTGTCCTTCCCTGTCCCTAGAAACAAGGATTCGTACAGTAAAACACACTGACACTCTCCCTACCTATAGTTTTCTGTCCCTAGAAAAAAGGTTTTTTAAAGCACACTATAGCACAAGGAGAATTTCCCTCACTGTCCTTCCCTGTCCCTAGAAACAAGGATTCGTACAGTAAAACACACTGACACTCTCCCTACCTATAGTTTTCTGTCCCTAGAAAAAAGGTTTTTTTAAAGCACACTATAGCACAAGGAGAATTTCCCTCACTGTCCTTCCCTGTCCCTAGAAACAAGGATTCGTACAGTAAAACACACTGACACTCTCCCTACCTATCCTTCTCTTTCCCTAAACTAAAGGAATCCAGGTTAAGCAAGAAAAAATAAATGTCACTGTCCCTGCCTATGCTTCTCTTTCCCTGCTCCGGAACACACTACACTAGGCCGCCGTGCTGGCAGCCTTTTATAGTGTGGGGCGTGTACTAAACCCCCTCAGCAATAATTGGCCACAGGCATCCTGCCTGTGGCCAATCATTGCTCTCCTCGCTGCCGGCGCTGTGATTGGCCAAGCATGCGGGGTCACAGTGCATGCTTGGCCAATCACAGCGCCTGGATGACACTGCGATGGCGTAGTGCATTGTGGGCCGTTCGCGTCACTCGAATTAGGCGCGAACGGCCCAAATCGTTCGATCTTCGTCGAACGATCGAACAGCCGATGTTCGAGTCGAACGTATGTTCGACTCGAACACCGAGCTTATCCCTACCCACTGGGTTTCCTTGCTCCAGTTACCATTCAAGGTAAGATTTTACTAAGACAGTTGTCTACTGAGAACATAGACTGGGATACTCCCTTGCCTAGTGAGAATCAACACAAGTGGAAAAGGTGGAGATATTCTTTGAAGTCACTAGAAAAACTTCAGATTCCCCGTTGCTATGTTCCAGGTTCCACTTCAACTGCTAACCGGAGAGAGATTCATATTTTCTCTGATGCATCAGTTGAAGCTATTGCTGCAGTAGCCTATTTGAAGACCTCTGAACTGAATGGAGAATCACACTGTAGTTTTGTCCTAAGCAAGGCAAAACTCATTCCCAAGCCTGCACATACCATACCAAGACTTGAACTTTGTGCAGCCGTGCTAACAGTAGGAATTCCCAAGGTCATACGAAGTGAAATGGACACTAGAATTGATTCTTTCACCTTCTATACAGACAGTAAGGTAGTACTTGGTTACATAAACAACCAAACAAAACAATTTTATGTGTACGTCAGCAACAGGGTTGAACGTATCAAGAGATTCTTTCTACCAAGTCAATGGCATCACATTCCCACTGAACTCAACCCAGCTGACTGTGGGACCAGAGCCGTGTCACCTGCCGCTCTTCAGGACAGCTTATGACTGTCACCTCCAAGGTTTCTGTGTGAGGACTCTTACTTACTCCCTATTGACACCACCTATGGGCTAGTAAACCCTGAAGATGATAAGGAAATAAGAACTGTGTAGACCTCACTCCACACTTCTGTAAGTACAAAACAGAAACTGCGGTCACACCATTATAGGCATCGATGGAAGCAGGTGCAGCATCTAGCCAATGTGTTCTGGCATCGCTGGAAGAAAAAGTATCTTCACCACCTTCAAGGTCGTAACAAATGGCAAGCATCTAAGCCGAATCTTAAGGTTGGAGACCTCATCCTTCTAAAAGACAAGGAAGTTTGTCGGAATGAGTGGCCTATGGGTCCTATTACTAAAGTTATGCCCAGTGACGATAACAAAGTCCGGAAGGTAGAAGTCAAGGTAACCAAGGGAGGATCGACACGAACCTTTAGTCGACCAATTACAGAGTTAGTACTCCTTTTGCCAGGTGAGTGACTTGTGCAAGGACTAGCCATGCTGTTGGCATGGCGGGGAGTACATTGCTGCCATCTACAGGTTCTACTCAGAACTTTGGAATTCTTTGAAGACATCATACTGTGACTTTATGTTCTTCATCCTGTTGAACTTACGTTTATTATTTGCTTGTTGCATGTTTTTCATTACAGGTTCTAGGACATTTATCAGTATTGGACTTATTGAAAATATATATATTATTTTAAGGTTATGAAATCTAAAGATTTCAGACGGGGAGTGTTGTGTTACACTATGTGATTATTCTTGCTCTGTGTCTTTAAGATCTGTCCCCTTCTTTCCAGCTGAACTCTCTCTCTCACCGTAGTTCTTTATATTTCTCCTCCACTTCCTGATTCTGGTCATTAGTCCTGTATATCTTCCATGCTAAACATCTTACATGTGGCTTACAACTGCAACGTTTTTCTACCTATGACTATCCATCATTAAATGGAACATTTGAAAGGATTCATCGTCTGTCGTCCTAACAGTGAGTTTATTCATTGAGTTAAACTGCCTGTATCGATGCAAGGGATGAATCTCAAACCAGCTTGTGTAAGGCCTACATCAACCTGGAGATAAACTTTATCGCTTTGTAGTTGAGACAAAACAGTGAATGTCAACACCTTGTTGATCCATCCAGGCGGACAGATCTCCAACCCAGGGAGCTCAGGACATATGCAGCCAGATCCAGATCCCACCACCTCCATGCCAGCCACATCCCCTGAAAATATCTTTCCCCCTCTAGTAGCTGAGTTTGGGAAACTGGTCGAAGGGCTCCTCAAGAAGCCAGCAATGCTGACCAATTACAGTTTCCTCAAGCTACAGTTCTTCTCTGGGAAAGTTTCCACACCCTCAGGAGAGGATGATTTTGACACCTGGATTGATCAAGCTATCCAAGCGGTTGAAAAGTGGGAAGTGGCAGACGTAGTAAAGAGGCAAAGAGTGGTTGAAAGCCTGTGGGCTCCAGCTCTGGATGTGATTAGGAACCTGAAGTGGGATAAACCCAGCTGCACTACTTTCAAGTGCTTGGGAGCCCTCTGTGAGGTCTATGGAAGAAGTGAAGATGGTGCAGAGTTAACCTATCTCTTTAACTACACTTACCAGATGGAGGGTGAGAAGCTATCTGCTGCTAGATCAGATTCTGCACCAAGTCGTCTTAACAAAGGGTGGGATGGAAGCCAAAGCTGCAAGTAGAGCTCTCATGTGACAAATGCAAAGAGGAGCCCAACTGCTAGATCCTGCTGTGCTACAACTTCGAGCCCAGGGTCTGAGTGACAACGCTAGTGACACCACTGTGTGTGTGTGTGTGTGTGTAAGAAGAAGAGAAGTATCACTAATTGCCACCCGGTAATGACATTACCTCTCAACCTCAGTGTTGCGACCGCCAGCTGGGCGGGTACAAGGGCATTAAAATACACTGCTGGCACGGTACAGTCTCTGCCTCCAGTCTTCAGGCCAGCGTACAGTGTCTGTGTCACCTCCTCTCCTCCTGCTCCTGTGTACATTGCTGCTGGGGAGTGGGACGAGCGGCATTGGTTTGAAGCGGCGTGGGGTGGGCATGGCTTGTGCGGCAGAGTCAGAGCGGCACATGGGTTAGCAAATGGAGCAGAGCATGTTTCCCGGCTGGAAGGCCTGGAGCACATTACATGACACCACCAGTGCTGCAAGACGGAATAGGAGACTCAGGTACCACTTTGCCAGAAGGTAAGTTCTATGTTAATAGTAAATCTAGGTAATGTGAGTGACAGGCTGGCTTAATTGGTTGCTCTATGTATGTTTACTCAGCTCTGGGAAAGTCCCTCCCACTTGCCGACCACGCTATAGCCGATTGACGGCTACAGCATGGCCGGCTAATTCTGGGATGCCTCCAAGTCTTGCACTTCTTGGAATTGTCTATGATGGCTGGGTCAGGCAAGACCCAGCACATCAAGAATCAGGGTAAAGGCCCAATGATCACTCCATCCAATGACGGAGCAATGAGTGATCACTTATCATCAAACCAGCGTCATTGCCGGTTCAGCTCACGCTGCTGCAGTGTGAGGTGTGGAGAGAGAAACACTGAAACAGCGTGAGCTAGCACGATCCTGTGTGCCATCAGTGCCCCCTCAGTGCAATCACAGTATAGACAAGGTGCTGTTACATGAAATCTGAATTCCTTATAAATAAAGATTTAATTTTAATTATAACGATATGAAATAATAGGGGTGGGGGCCTTTTGGTGGGTGCAATTTTTTATTTTTTTTGGGGGGGGCAGCATTTCATTCTTGGACCCAGGCAGCACAATGTCTTGGGTCAGCCCTGCTTGCTGTTAGAAATCTTGGGCCCCATACTGCTAACCTGATAGGGCCCCACTCCCTCCCCACTCCCCCAGATAATATCAAATTATATTTTTGCTAAAAATTCACTAAAATCATTATGTAGCAAGGTGTTACTTTTGTACGTAGCTTATGGACTACAGTTTGTGCCTATAAGAACTTAACTCTTTTCATTATCCATTTGCCCCATACTGCTGCAAGTTGTTGGGTTCAGTGATGGTAAGAACAATACATGACGGACCTTGCTATGAGTCAGAAATAGACTACAAGACCCACAACGCCACTGTGTTGTGAAGGAGCGTGGCGCCACGCACTGCCTGCTGGGAGGACCTTTTAAAAGGTAAGGCTGGGCTTGTGTTAGTTCTCTTTGGACGCCATCTTGCAAGAGGGCTGCAGCGAGGGTGCTTAGGCCGGAGAAGCCTGGGCCTAAAGTAGCCTGCTGATCGGACCCGGTAGAGGGACAGCTCCACGCCCCCTGAGTGCCCAGGGTCATCTATTCACCAACGCTTTGTGAGCAGCGGCTAATCGGAGGACCAGGGACCGTGACTCGTCCGGAGGTTGTGAACCAAGAGGGGCCTGTCAGAGGATATCAGCGAGGCAGGGCCTCATGTGGTGAGAGGGCACCTGCCCACCAATATAACTATCTGTGTCGCAGGAAGGTGACTTCCATACTTTTACTCACGCTTGCTGGTAACTGCAGTACCACAAGCAGGGACACGTTACATTCAGGATTGAGTTAGCGCCTGGGAAGGAACAGCATTCCACTTGTCCTCTTCACCACACATGTTAATGGTTTAATTTTTCTTCATCATTTCTTTGGATTACAAATACTTAAGTGCACCAACAAAAGCTAGCGAAGATTACTAGAGACTTTTGGGATCAATCATCAGTTCAGATCATTGACTAGATTGATACAGCGGGACACGCAACAGTAAATCTGCCCACCAGGGGGAGCCAGATAGTTTGTTGAATTTTCACGTGTGAATCAACTGTTGCATTTATTTGCCTTCGTCGTGCTGTTTGCTGAGCTGGGTTGGGCCTGGTGGAGAAGTACCCCACTGTAGATAACATAGCAGTGGGAGATTCCTCCACTGTGCACTTCTTCAGGTCTGACTCTAAAATTGGGTTTCTTAGTCTATAAGCGAAACTCTAGAACTGTTGTGCATATGTATGTCAGTAAACTCTCACAGGGAGCTGTCTGAGTCAAATGTCACATGTATAATCTTTATTTCTTTACCAAGTAAAAGTATTTCTTCTTGGTTGAACTACTCCTTGTGTGGGACTCTTTTGCAGCTGTGTGGCAGGCAAACCACAACAAGGTAACGATATTTAATTATATCTATTGTTTTGTGATATCATTGTGGCCCTCTATAGTCTTTGGGGTCCACAATCACATTCTTGCGATTTTTGTCCAGTTGTGCCAAGGGGAGTCGAGCCAAAGTTACAGGGGTTGATAGGCAGAGTGCAGGCCCAAAATTAAACCAGCAGCTCCTGCGGGGGTAGTGCTACAATTATTATATGACATGTTTACCGGCCTCTTTCCCCGCTCTCCATCCTGAAACATCCCCTTGCGTGCTTGCAGCAGCTGCCAGTGGGAGAGGAGAGGAGGAAAGTTGGAGGAGCTGCAGGGAAAAAGGGCGCACACAGGGACCTGGAAAACAGGAAGACGGGGACGTAGATGCTAGAACTGATCCCCCTGCAGCACAGCTGGAGGAAGGGAGTAATAGAGATGCCAACAGAGCTGCAGGGGGAGACAGGAGAGTATCGGTCTGTGTCTTCAGTAAGGCAGCACAGCTGGCACTCCTGCTCAGCAGGTGCCAGGGCCCCCTTTTGAACTGATCGGACCCAGTACAGGAGGGCTGGCGTTACTGCCTTATCAGCGGCCCTGCTTGTAGGTGTTTCAGTAATGTTATTGTGATGTATCTATAAAAATGTTCATCTTTCTGTGATTGTTTTGGGCAATTGGCAAAAAAATATAGCAACACCTATAATGATTATGCTAAATAGTTCTATAGTGAACTGAATCAAACATGTGTAGCGGGTATGTACTTTCCCGGGTGTAATTTGAACTTGGCAGAGACATCAGTGATGTGTAATTCCCTGCAGCCCAGCAGGTGGCGCTGTCGCCCTGGGCTGGGGTTGAATCATTGCTGTGTGCCGTGCCTCCTTTTTGTCCTCCCTCAGCAGCGGTATGGTGGGGCGGGGAACCCGCCGTGCTTGCTGGGAGAGGGTATAAAGGGGCCGGCCATCTTTGTCACTGGGTCGAGTCCCAGGCACCTTCAGCCTGTGGGCGGTGGTTCGTGTCGGTCCTCTAGACGGCCTAGGCCTAGAGGACAGCCGGAGGTCATGTTCCATCCCAGGCACCTTTAGCCTGGGGTGAGGTACTCGAAAGGAGGTCTGGAGCTCAGTGCCCAACACTGAGTTCCGCGAGGGAAGGAGATCTTAGGGAACCCAGTGGTTGGGCACCCGAATCCGGAAGGCGTAATGGACCGGGGGGAGCGCCTCACTTGAAGACCTGGTGCAGCATATTGCCAGTGACGGGTGAGCCTCTCATCGGAGACCGCCTGGAAGGAAATTCCCCCTCGCTCGGAGACCGCAACCCACTTTCAGGGAGGAAAATGGAGAACGCATTGTGTCTGGGCCTACTCGCATCCACACCTCCTTTTCTGTTCTGTTTCTACAAGGGAGTTCAACTGATTGTGTTCACTCGAGAAGAATAAAGGAGTGTTGGACTTTAATGGTGTGGGGCTCATTTCCTGACAGACATTGTTCAAGGTAACTCTCGGTGGAGGCTCCAGGTGCACAGCACTGACCCAAAGGTAAAATAACTTTGCTTACACCGCACTGACACCTGTGGTAAAGGCCAGGCGTGGTGTCCCCGCTCCCTCCCCTCTAAGGTACCCCTAGACAAGAGACAGACGAGCTGAAGTGAAGAGGGGAGTGAGGAGGGCGCTACACGTGGGGGCTCGGGTCCGACATAGTGTTTGTGCACCACGGAATTGAATGTGTCTGCTGGAGGAGTTATGCGAGTAGGCAGGCCTTCATTGGCCGAAGTGCATCCCTGTGCTCGAAGTCGTGGACATGACCCATTGAAGGGAAATGCCCGCGCAGAAGAGCGAGGAAAGGGGGAAGCTCAGCCGTGTGAAGTAGTACACGTGGGGGTTTCTATTTGCACTGCGCCACCAGGCACACCCCCATCGCTTAGTTCGTGGGCGTGACTCGAAAAGGAAAAAAAGAACAAAAGCCCGCGAACTGGAGCAAAGGGGAGGAGTCCAATACGTGTGAAGGACTACACGTGGGACGTTGGCGCAAAAACTCTGCAGTGTGCTATGGATCAGCAACAGGTCGCCATGTTCGGACATACATCGTGGATTCCAGTTCACCCTTCCACCACGACTTTGACTGCTGCTGCTCCGGTAACAGATACAGGGATCCGGCTAAAGCCAAGGGGTCGATTCGCCCTGTATTTGTGCATGGACGTTGAGGCCCTGGGTGTGATTTGTCCCAGCTGTTCGGGACTGGTGTGCCAACTGAAGCCATTTGGGCGATGTGAGGCCTATGGGGAGTTTCTGTTCGAAGTGGATCCGGCGGTTGAGAAGCCGAGAACCATCTACCCCGGCCGTGCTGCGGGCAAAACCACTCAGAGAGGAGGAATCACTGCTTTGACAGCCATCCCTGCGCACACTGCAGCGACCGCGGAGGAGGTCGTGAAAACTCAATGGGAGAAATCCGAGGATGCTGACTCTGTCACCACTGTCTCGCAGCGTCCACCACCGAAGAGAAAGACCGGTATGGTAGCCCCGACCAGCGGTTGTGGTGGACCGTCTCGCCCGCTTACGCCCGGCCCGGATGATCCGTTAACAAGAGTTCCGGACGTCCCGCTTCAAGTAAAGGCAGAGGTAAGCCAGGCAGAGAGATTTGGTGTGTGGGAAGAGGTGAAAACTCAGTCTCCACTACAGGCTACTTGCCCGCGGAGGAGTGTGACACCTCTGACCTGGAGTCGCTCTCGGACATGGGAGACGATGTTGTTATAGACAAACTGTTTGCAGAGAAGGGCTGGGACAAAGTACCTCTCGCTTCATCCCGCAGAACCAGGGATCCACCCATGTCTACAGGGGAAAGTACACCCCGGGTGGAGGCACCAGCGCCTGAAGAGGGGTCCCGTCCCCAGCCTGCCTCTACATCCCTGGTACCATCTGTACCCAAGACCGGGGAAAAGAGACTGTTATTGCGGGCACCTATGCCCAGATCAGATGTGGTCAAGGTCCCTCGCCACCCGGACTCAATAGTTTTACCTGGCGAAGGGGACAAAGCTACCATGCCTCCTTTGGCGAGACTACAACGCCTATTTGGCCAGAAGGTTGCTGCAGAGTACGGATGGGAGTATCCGTACTTGTCCAAGGAGTTGCTCTATGAGGTGGAAGTGTACCAGGAGCGCTGGTACAATGACTTTGTGTGGACCCACCTTTAGGTTCCACACGTCGCAGGTACCTGGCATGCTCTCCAAAGGCCTCTCAACGTTTTAAAGACTGCAAGGCAGAGTGGATGTTGGGACGGCACATCCATGCAGACAAAGTGTTGATCCGGCGCAAGGAAGGAGAAGATGTAGAGTATCATCTGGAGACCATGGATCAACACTTGAAGCCACTTGTTCTGCCGCATCCTCGCTTTTACCTGTAGGAGAGAAAAGACTCCGTTCTTGTTATGCTGCTGAACTTTCTGGGGCCCGTTGCTTTTGTGCCCAGAGGAATGAAGGACTGTTCCTGGTTTTCTTCACTTTCCAGCAAGAGATCATGGACTCTGGGGTAGATAGGGTCAAAGAGAAGAGGAAAAGTTCCACGAGTGCAGTTACCGCGGTGCTGTCACCAGGTGGCAGTGTTGCGTAACGTTAAACACTTTTCACGCACTCACTCTTTGGAGAAAGGGGATTTCTTCCAGGAGAAGATTCTTTTCTCTCACACGAATACATGTGTCAGGGTTATGTGTGCTAATCCCTTTTCTTTTCCCTCTGTAGGAGAGCATCCCATCAAGACCACTGAGTATGGGGTGGGTCTTAGTCAGGATGGGTGGGAAAAGTATAATGTGAATATGTGATTCAAAGTTATGGTTAAATGCTGTTGTTTCTTTTTCCCTTTTTTATTACAGGGCTCAGACACAATGTTTCAGTTGGGTAGTTTTTTTCTAAAAGTTTTAATTTTTGTACAATTGTTAGTCGGTTTCTGGATTGGATTATGTCAGCCGTTGCGGCAGGGCCGATCCTAGGCAGGGTGTGCGGGGTGCTCTGCACCCAGGCGCCGCAGAGGTGGGGGCGCCGAAGCTCCAGAGTGCTCCCTTCCCTCCTCCTTGTCTGTGTCCAGAGGCGGAGCGCATGTAAGCGGGTGCTGCAATTCCCCATCCCACTTGCTCTCTCCGCTGGCAACTGACAAGAGCGCATACCTCCCGCTGTCTCCGGAATCCGGGCTGGGTACCACAGCAACACGTTCCGGTACTAGGCTCCACTAATTATTCTGTCCGGTGCGCGCGTGGAGCAGTCTCCTGTCTGCCCCGCCCCCTCTGCGTGTGTCGGCTCTTCTCCCATAGGCGGTGTGATGAGAGGCTTTTGGGTTGGCCGGAGCTGATGCCCATCATCCCATGCACTCTGAGAAATGCTCTTTGAGTGCCACCCTCCTAGTAACCAAAGATGCCACATATGCCCCGCCCCCTGCAATGTGCTTCTGCTCCCAACGCACCAGAGCTATTGGACAGGTACTGATCTATTGGGACACCTTCTGTGGGGGGCTCTGATGGGGACACCTGCTGTGGGGGGGCTCTGATGGGAGACATCTGCTGTGGGGGGCTCTGATGGGGGACATCTGCTGTGGGGGCTCTGATGGGGGACACCTGCTGGGGGGGCTCTGATGGGGGACACCTGCTGGGGGGGCTCTGATGGGGGACACCTGCTGGGGGGGCTCTGATGGGGGACACCTGCTGGGGGGACTCTGATTGGGGACACCTGCTGTGGGGGGGACTCTGATGGGGGATACCTGCTGTGGGGGGACTCTGATGGGGGACACCTGCTGTGGGGGGACTCTGATGGGGGTCACCTGCGGTGGGGGGACTCTGATGGGGGACACCTTCTGTGGGAGGGACTCTGATGGGGGACTACTGCTGTGGGAGGGACTCTGATGGGGGAATACTGCTGAGGGAGGGACTCTGATGGGGGAATACTGCTGAGGGAGGGACTCTGATGGGGGACACCTGCTGTGGGAGGGACTCTGATGGGGGACACCTGCTGTGGGGGGACTCTGATGGGGACACCTGCTGTGGGGGGGCTCTGATGGGAACCCTGATGTAAGGAGGGACTCTGATGGGGACTTTGATATAAGCTGCGAGTGCCGCAGGTCACTCTCTCCCCAAAATATCCCTCATTCTCAACTTTAAATGTTGGGAGGTATGCAGGAGTGGATCAGGGGAGGAGAGACTGTGCCACCACCGCCCCTGTTATCAACGGGAAAAGGGCTCTCTGTGTTTACTGCCCACCCCCTCCCTCCTCCAGTCAGAAGAGGAGAGCAAAGCAACCAGAGATCGGAGTGCCCGTGTCTGAGTGGAGAGAGAGCAGCCGCGGGCTCTTAGACCCCTCTCCTCCTCGCATGGCTGTACTAGTGAGCGGCGCTTGCCAGGACAGCTGCCCGCTATGTTTCTTCTCCCTCCTTCATATTGGCCAGGGAAGAAATACGATTAAAAAGGAGCAGAGAAGAGGATTGTGGGACATATAGTCCCGAGGACTGGCGGCCCTATTGTGACTAGGGATGAGCTCGGTGTTCGAGTCGAACATACGTTCGACTCGAACATCGGCTGTTCGATCGTTCGACGAAGATCGAACGATTTGGGCCGTTCGCGCCTAATTCGAGTGACGCGAACGGCCCACAATGCACTACGCCATCGCAGTGTCATCCAGGCGCTGTGATTGGCCAAGCATGCACTGTGACCCCGCATGCTTGGCCAATAACAGCGCCGGCAGCGAGGAGAGCAATGATTGGCCACAGGCAGGATGCCTGTGGCCAATTATTGCTGAGGGTGTTTAGTACACGCCCCACACTATAAAAGGCCGCCAGCACGGCGGCCTAGTGTAGTGTGTTCCGGAGCAGGGAAAGAGAAGCATAGGCAGGGACAGTGACATTTTTTTTTCTTGCTTAACCTGGATTCCTTTAGTTTAGGGAAAGAGAAGGATAGGTAGGGAGAGTGTCAGTGTGTTTTACTGTGCTAATCCTTGTTTCTAGGGACAGGGAAGGACAGTGAGGGAAATTCTCCTTGTGCTATACTGTGCTAAAGCATTGATCATCAACCATCTTTAAAAAATCATTTTTTCTAGGGACAGAAAACTATAGGTAGGGAGAGTGTCAGTGTGTTTTACTGTGCTAATCCTTGTTTCTAGGGACAGGGAAGGACAGTGAGGGAAATTCTCCTTGTGCTATAGTGTGCTAAAGCATTGATCATCAACCATCTTTAAAAAAACATTTTTTCTAGGGACAGAAAACTATAGGTAGGGAGAGTGTCAGTTTCTTTCACTGTGCTAATCCTTGTTTCTAGGGACAGGGAAGGACAGTGAGGGAAATTCTCCTTGTGCTATACTGTGCTAAAGCATTGATCATCAACCATCTTTAAAAAAACATTTTTTCTAGGGACAGAAAACTATAGGTAGGGAGAGTGTCAGTGTGTTTCACTGTGCTAATCCTTGTTTCTAGGGACAGGGAAGGACAGTGAGGGAAATTCTCCTTGTGCTATACTGTGCTAAAGCATTGATCATCAACCATCTTTAAAAAAACATTTTTTCTAGGGAAAGAAAACTATAGGTAGGGAGAGTGTCAGTTTCTTTCACTGTGCTAATCCTTGTTTCTAGGGACAGGGAAGGACAGTGAGGGAAATTCTCCTTGTGCTATACTGTGCTAAAGCATTGATCATCAACCATCTTTAAAAAAACATTTTTTCTAGGGACAGAAAACTATAGGTAGGGAGAGTGTCAGTTTCTTTCACTGTGCTAATCCTTGTTTCTAGGGACAGGGAAGGACAGTGAGGGAAATTCTCCTTGTGCTATAGTGTGCTAAAGCATTGATCATCAACCATCTTTAAAAAAACATTTTTTCTAGGGACAGAAAACTATAGGTAGGGAGAGTGTCAGTTTCTTTCACTGTGCTAATCCTTGTTTCTAGGGACAGGGAAGGACAGTGAGGGAAATTCTCCTTGTGCTATACTGTGCTAAAGCATTGATCATCAACCATCTTTAAAAAAACATTTTTTCTAGGGACAGAAAACTATAGGTAGGGAGAGTGTCAGTGTGTTTTACCGTGCTAATCCTTGTTTCTAGGGACAGGGAAGGACAGTGAGGGAAATTCTCCTTGTGCTATAGTGTGCTAAAGCATTGATCATCAACCATCTTTAAAAAAACATTTTTTCTAGGGACAGAAAACTATAGGTAGGGAGAGTGTCAGTTTCTTTCACTGTGCTAATCCTTGTTTCTAGGGACAGGGAAGGACAGTGAGGGAAATTCTCCTTGTGCTATACTGTGCTAAAGCATTGATCATCAACCATCTTTAAAAAAACATTTTTTCTAGGGACAGAAAACTATAGGTAGGGAGAGTGTCAGTGTGTTTCACTGTGCTAATCCTTGTTTCTAGGGACAGGGAAGGACAGTGAGGGGAATTCTCCTTGTGCTATACTGTGCTAAAGCATTGATCATCAACCATCTTTAAAAAAACATTTTTTCTAGGGACAGAAAACTATAGGTAGGGAGAGTGTCAGTTTATTTCACTGTGCTAATCCTTGTTTCTAGGGACAGGGAAGGACAGTGAGGGAAATTCTCCTTGTGCTATACTGTGCTAAAGCATTGATCATCAACCATCTTTAAAAAAACATTTTTTCTAGGGACAGAAAACTATAGGTAGGGAGAGTGTCAGTTTCTTTCACTGTGCTAATCCTTGTTTCTAGGGACAGGGAAGGACAGTGAGGGAAATTCTCCTTGTGCTATACTGTGCTAAAGCATTGATCATCAACCATCTTTAAAAAAACATTTTTTCTAGGGACAGAAAACTATAGGTAGGGAGAGTGTCAGTGTGTTTCACTGTGCTAATCCTTGTTTCTAGGGACAGGGAAGGACAGTGAGGGGAATTCTCCTTGTGCTATACTGTGCTAAAGCATTGATCATCAACCATCTTTAAAAAAACATTTTTTCTAGGGACAGAAAACTATAGGTAGGGAGAGTGTCAGTTTATTTCACTGTGCTAATCCTTGTTTCTAGGGACAGGGAAGGACAGTGAGGGAAATTCTCCTTGTGCTATACTGTGCTAAAGCATTGATCATCAACCATCTTTAAAAAAACATTTTTTCTAGGGACAGAAAACTATAGGTAGGGAGAGTGTCAATTTCTTTCACTGTGCTAATCCTTGTTTCTAGGGACAGGGAAGGACAGTGAGGGAAATTCTCCTTGTGCTATACTGTGCTAAAGCATTGATCATCAACCATCTTTAAAAAAACATTTTTTCTAGGGACAGAAAACTATAGGTAGGGAGAGTGTCAGTGTGTTTCACTGTGCTAATCCTTGTTTCTAGGGACAGGGAAGGACAGTGAGGGAAATTCTCCTTGTGCTATACTGTGCTAAAGCATTGATCATCAACCATCTTTAAAAAAACATTTTTTCTAGGGACAGAAAACTATAGGTAGGGAGAGTGTCAGTTTCTTTCACTATGCTAATCCTTGTTTCTAGGGACAGGGAAGGACAGTGAGGGAAATTCTCCTTGTGCTATACTGTGCTAAAGCATTGATCATCAACCATCTTTAAAAAAACATTTTTTCTAGGGACAGAAAACTATACGTAGGGAGAGTGTCAGTGTGTTTTACTGTGCTAATCCTTGTTTCTAGGGACAGGGAAGGACAGTGAGGGAAATTCTCCTTGTGCTATAGTGTGCTAAAGCATTGATCATCAACCATCTTTAAAAAAACATTTTTTCTAGGGACAGAAAACTATAGGTAGGGAGAGTTTCAGTTTCTTTCACTGTGATAATCCGTGTTTCTAGGGACAGGGAAGGACAGTGAGGGAAATTCTCCTTGTGCTATACTGTGCTAAAGCATTGATCATCAACCATCTTTAAAAAAACATTTTTTCTAGGGACAGAAAACTATAGGTAGGGAGAGTGTCAGTGTGTTTCACTGTGCTAATCCTTGTTTCTAGGGACAGGGAAGGACAGTGAGGGAAATTCTCCTTGTGCTATACTGTGCTAAAGCATTGATCATCAACCATCTTTAAAAAAACATTTTTTCTAGGGACAGAAAACTATAGGTAGGGAGAGTGTCAGTTTCTTTCACTGTGCTAATCCTTGTTTCTAGGGACAGGGAAGGACAGTGAGGGAAATTCTCCTTGTGCTATACTGTGCTAAAGCATTGATCATCAACCATCTTTAAAAAAACATTTTTTCTAGGGACAGAAAACTATAGGTAGGGAGAGTGTCAGTTTCTTTCACTGTGCTAATCCTTGTTTCTAGGGACAGGGAAGGACAGTGAGGGAAATTCTCCTTGTGCTATAGTGTGCTAAAGCATTGATCATCAACCATCTTTAAAAAAACATTTTTTCTAGGGACAGAAAACTATAGGTAGGGAGAGTGTCAGTTTCTTTCACTGTGCTAATCCTTGTTTCTAGGGACAGGGAAGGACAGTGAGGGAAATTCTCCTTGTGCTATACTGTGCTAAAGCATTGATCATCAACCATCTTTAAAAAAACATTTTTTCTAGGGACAGAAAACTATAGGTAGGGAGAGTGTCAATTTCTTTCACTGTGCTAATCCTTGTTTCTAGGGACAGGGAAGGACAGTGAGGGAAATTCTCCTTGTGCTATACTGTGCTAAAGCATTGATCATCAACCATCTTTAAAAAAACATTTTTTCTAGGGACAGAAAACTATAGGTAGGGAGAGTGTCAGTGTGTTTCACTGTGCTAATCCTTGTTTCTAGGGACAGGGAAGGACAGTGAGGGAAATTCTCCTTGTGCTATACTGTGCTAAAGCATTGATCATCAACCATCTTTAAAAAAACATTTTTTCTAGGGACAGAAAACTATAGGTAGGGAGAGTGTCAGTTTCTTTCACTGTGCTAATCCTTGTTTCTAGGGACAGGGAAGGAAGGACAGTGAGGGAAATTCTCCTTGTGCTATACTGTGCTAAAGCATTGATCATCAACCATCTTTAAAAAAACATTTTTTCTAGGGACAGAAAACTATAGGTAGGGAGAGTGTCAGTGTGTTTTACTGTGCTAATCCTTGTTTCTAGGGACAGGGAAGGACAGTGAGGGAAATTCTCCTTGTGCTATACTGTGCTAAAGCATTGATCATCAACCATCTTTAAAAAAACATTTTTTCTAGGGACAGAAAACTATAGGTAGGGAGAGTGTCAGTTTCTTTCACTGTGCTAATCCTTGTTTCTAGGGACAGGGAAGGACAGTGAGGG
This sequence comes from Rana muscosa, assembly GCA_029206835.1. Taxonomy (NCBI): domain Eukaryota; kingdom Metazoa; phylum Chordata; class Amphibia; order Anura; family Ranidae; genus Rana; species Rana muscosa. Next base: position 458,066,279 of record CM055116.1, on the reverse strand, counting down.
AAATTCTCCTTGTGCTATACTGTGCTAAAGCATTGATCATCAACCATCTTTAAAAAACCATTTTTTCTAGGGACAGAAAACTATAGGTAGGGAGAGTGTCAGTGTGTTTCACTGTGCTAATCCTTGTTTCTAGGGACAGGGAAGGACAGTGAGGGAAATTCTCCTTGTGCTATACTGTGCTAAAGCATTGATCATCAACCATCTTTAAAAAAACATTTTTTCTAGGGACAGAAAACTATAGGTAGGGAGAGTGTCAGTTTCTTTCACTGTGCTAATCCTTGTTTCTAGGGACAGGGAAGGACAGTGAGGGAAATTCTCCTTGTGCTATACTGTGCTAAAGCATTGATCATCAACCATCTTTAAAAAAACTTTTTTTCTAGGGACAGAAAACTATAGGTAGGGAGAGTGTCAGTTTCTTTCACTGTGCTAATCCTTGTTTCTAGGGACAGGGAAGGACAGTGAGGGGAATTCTCCTTGTGCTATACTGTGCTAAAGCATTGATCATCAACCATCTTTAAAAAAACATTTTTTCTAGGGACAGAAAACTATAGGTAGGGAGAGTGTCAGTTTATTTCACTGTGCTAATCCTTGTTTCTAGGGACAGGGAAGGACAGTGAGGGAAATTCTCCTTGTGCTATACTGTTCTAAAGCATTGATCATCAACCATCTTTAAAAAAAACATTTTTTCTAGGGACAGAAAACTATAGGTAGGGAGAGTGTCAGTGTGTTTTACTGTGCTAATCCTTGTTTCTAGGGACAGGGAAGGACAGTGAGGGAAATTCTCCTTGTGCTATAGTGTGCTAAAGCATTGATCATCAACCATCTTTAAAAAAACATTTTTTCTAGGGACAGAAAACTATAGGTAGGGAGAGTGTCAATTTCTTTCACTGTGCTAATCCTTGTTTCTAGGGATAGGGAAGGACAGTGAGGGAAATTCTCCTTGTGCTATACTGTGCTAAAGCATTGATCATCAACCATCTTTAAAAAAACATTTTTTCTAGGGACAGAAAACTATAGGTAGGGAGAGTGTCAGTGTGTTTCACTGTGCTAATCCTTGTTTCTAGGGACAGGGAAGGACAGTGAGGGAAATTCTCCTTGTGCTATACTGTGCTAAAGCATTGATCATCATCCATCTTTAAAAAAACATTTTTTCTAGGGACAGAAAACTATAGGTAGGGAGAGTGTCAGTTTCTTTCACTGTGCTAATCCTTGTTTCTAGGGACAGGGAAGGACAGTGAGGGAAATTCTCGTTGTGCTATACTGTGCTAAAGCATTGATCATCAACCATCTTTAAAAAAACATTTTTTCTAGGGACAGAAAACTATAGGTAGGGAGAGTGTCAGTGTGTTTTACTGTGCTAATCCTTGTTTCTAGGGACAGGGAAGGACAGTGAGGGAAATTCTCCTTGTGCTATACTGTGCTAAAGCATTGATCATCAACCATCTTTAAAAAAACATTTTTTCTAGGGACAGAAAACTATAGGTAGGGAGAGTGTCAGTTTCTTTCACTGTGCTAATCCTTGTTTCTAGGGACAGGGAAATTCTCCTTGTGCTATACTGTGCTAAAGCATTGATCATCAACCATCTTTAAAAAAACATTTTTTCTAGGGACAGAAAATATAGGTAGGGAGAGTGTCAGTTTCTTTCACTGTGCTAATCCTTGTTTCTAGGGACAGGGAAGGACAGTGAGGGAAATTCTCCTTGTGCTATACAGTGCTAAAGCATTGATCATCAACCATCTTTAAAAAAACATTTTTTCTAGGGACAGAAAACTATAGGTAGGGAGAGTGTCAGTGTGTTTCACTGTGCTAATCCTTGTTTCTAGGGACAGGGAAGGACAGTGAGGGAAATTCTCCTTGTGCTATACTGTGCTAAAGCATTGATCATCAACCATCTTTAAAAAAACATTTTTTCTAGGGACAGAAAACTATAGGTAGGGAGAGTGTCAGTTTCTTTCACTGTGCTAATCCTTGTTTCTAGGGACAGGGAAGGACAGTGAGGGAAATTCTCCTTGTGCTATACTGTGCTAAAGCATTGATCATCAACCATCTTTAAAAAAACATTTTTTCTAGGGACAGAAAACTATAGGTAGGGAGAGTGTCAGTTTCTTTCACTGTGCTAATCCTTGTTTCTAGGGACAGGGAAGGACAGTGAGGGAAATTCTCCTTGTGCTATAGTGTGCTAAAGCATTGATCATCAACCATCTTTAAAAAAACATTTTTTCTAGGGACAGAAAACTATAGGTAGGGAGAGTGTCAGTTTCTTTCACTGTGCTAATCCTTGTTTCTAGGGACAGGGAAGGACAGTGAGGGAAATTCTCCTTGTGCTATACTGTGCTAAAGCATTGATCATCAACCATCTTTAAAAAAACATTTTTTCTAGGGACAGAAAACTATAGGTAGGGAGAGTGTCAATTTCTTTCACTGTGCTAATCCTTGTTTCTAGGGACAGGGAAGGACAGTGAGGGAAATTCTCCTTGTGCTATACTGTGCTAAAGCATTGATCATCAACCATCTTTAAAAAAACATTTTTTCTAGGGACAGAAAACTATAGGTAGGGAGAGTGTCAGTGTGTTTCACTGTGCTAATCCTTGTTTCTAGGGACAGGGAAGGACAGTGAGGGAAATTCTCCTTGTGCTATACTGTGCTAAAGCATTGATCATCAACCATCTTTAAAAAAACATTTTTTCTAGGGACAGAAAACTATAGGTAGGGAGAGTGTCAGTTTCTTTCACTGTGCTAATCCTTGTTTCTAGGGACAGGGAAGGAAGGACAGTGAGGGAAATTCTCCTTGTGCTATACTGTGCTAAAGCATTGATCATCAACCATCTTTAAAAAAACATTTTTTCTAGGGACAGAAAACTATAGGTAGGGAGAGTGTCAGTGTGTTTTACTGTGCTAATCCTTGTTTCTAGGGACAGGGAAGGACAGTGAGGGAAATTCTCCTTGTGCTATACTGTGCTAAAGCATTGATCATCAACCATCTTTAAAAAAACATTTTTTCTAGGGACAGAAAACTATAGGTAGGGAGAGTGTCAGTGTGTTTCACTGTGCTAATCCTTGTTTCTAGGGACAGGGAAGGACAGTGAGGGAAATTCTCCTTGTGCTATACTGTGCTAAAGCATTGATCATCAACCATCTTTAAAAAAACATTTTTTCTAGGGACAGAAAACTATAGGTAGGGAGAGTGTCAGTTTCTTTCACTGTGCTAATCCTTGTTTCTAGGGACAGGGAAGGACAGTGAGGGAAATTCTCCTTGTGCTATACTGTGCTAAAGCATTGATCATCAACCATCTTTAAAAAAACATTTTTTCTAGGGACAGAAAACTATAGGTAGGGAGAGTGTCAGTTTCTTTCACTGTGCTAATCCTTGTTTCTAGGGACAGGGAAGGACAGTGAGGGAAATTCTCCTTGTGCTATAGTGTGCTAAAGCATTGATCATCAACCATCTTTAAAAAAACATTTTTTCTAGGGACAGAAAACTATAGGTAGGGAGAGTGTCAGTTTCTTTCACTGTGCTAATCCTTGTTTCTAGGGACAGGGAAGGACAGTGAGGGAAATTCTCCTTGTGCTATACTGTGCTAAAGCATTGATCATCAACCATCTTTAAAAAAACATTTTTTCTAGGGACAGAAAACTATAGGTAGGGAGAGTGTCAGTTTCTTTCACTGTGCTAATCCTTGTTTCTAGGGACAGGGAAGGACAGTGAGGGGAATTCTCCTTGTGCTATACTGTGCTAAAGCATTGATCATCAACCATCTTTAAAAAAATATTTTTTCTAGGGACAGAAAACTATAGGTAGGGAGAGTGTCAGTTTATTTCACTGTGCTAATCCTTGTTTCTAGGGACAGGGAAGGACAGTGAGGGAAATTCTCCTTGTGCTATACTGTGCTAAAGCATTGATCATCAACCATCTTTAAAAAAACATTTTTTCTAGGGACAGAAAACTATAGGTAGGGAGAGTGTCAGTGTGTTTTACTGTGCTAATCCTTGTTTCTAGGGACAGGGAAGGACAGTGAGGGAAATTCTCCTTGTGCTATAGTGTGCTAAAGCATTGATCATCAACCATCTTTAAAAAAACATTTTTTCTAGGGACAGAAAACTATAGGTAGGGAGAGTGTCAATTTCTTTCACTGTGCTAATCCTTGTTTCTAGGGACAGGGAAGGACAGTGAGGGAAATTCTCCTTGTGCTATACTGTGCTAAAGCATTGATCATCAACCATCTTTAAAAAAACATTTTTTCTAGGGACAGAAAACTATAGGTAGGGAGAGTGTCAGTGTGTTTCACTGTGCTAATCCTTGTTTCTAGGGACAGGGAAGGACAGTGAGGGAAATTCTCCTTGTGCTATACTGTGCTAAAGCATTGATCATCAACCATCTTTAAAAAAACATTTTTTCTAGGGACAGAAAACTATAGGTAGGGAGAGTGTCAGTGTGTTTTACTGTGCTAATCCTTGTTTCTAGGGACAGGGAAGGACAGTGAGGGAAATTCTCCTTGTGCTATAGTGTGCTAAAGCATTGATCATCAACCATCTTTAAAAAAACATTTTTTCTAGGGACAGAAAACTATAGGTAGGGAGAGTGTCAGTTTCTTTCACTGTGCTAATCCTTGTTTCTAGGGACAGGGAAGGACAGTGAGGGAAATTCTCCTTGTGCTATACTGTGCTAAAGCATTGATCATCAACCATCTTTAAAAAAACATTTTTTCTAGGGACAGAAAACTATAGGTAGGGAGAGTATCAGTTTCTTTCATTGTGCTAATCCTTGTTTCTAGGGACAGGGAAGGACAGTGAGGGAAATTCTCCTTGTGCTATAGTGTGCTAAAGCATTGATCATCAACCATCTTTAAAAAAACATTTTTTCTAGGGACAGAAAACTATAGGTAGGGAGAGTGTCAGTTTCTTTCACTGTGCTAATCCTTGTTTCTAGGGACAGGGAAGGACAGTGAGGGAAATTCTCCTTGTGCTATAGTGTGCTAAAGCATTGATCATCAACCATCTTTAAAAAAACATTTTTTCTAGGGACAGAAAACTATAGGTAGGGAGAGTGTCAGTTTATTTCACTGTGCTAATCCTTGTTTCTAGGGACAGGGAAGGACAGTGAGGGAAATTCTCCTTGTGCTATACTGTGCTAAAGCATTGATCATCAACCATCTTTAAAAAAAAAATTTTCTAGGGACAGAAAACTATAGGTAGGGAGAGTGTCAATTTCTTTCACTGTGCTAATCCTTGTTTCTAGGGACAGGGAAGGACAGTGAGGGAAATTCTCCTTGTGCTATACTGTGCTAAAGCATTGATCATCAACCATCTTTAAAAAAACATTTTTTCTAGGGACAGAAAACTATAGGTAGGGAGAGTGTCAGTGTGTTTCACTGTGCTAATCCTTGTTTCTAGGGACAGGGAAGGACAGTGAGGGAAATTCTCCTTGTGCTATACTGTGCTAAAGCATTGATCATCAACCATCTTTAAAAAAACATTTTTTCTAGGGACAGAAAACTATAGGTAGGGAGAGTGTCAATTTCTTTCACTGTGCTAATCCTTGTTTCTAGGGACAGGGAAGGACAGTGAGGGAAATTCTCCTTGTGCTATACTGTGCTAAAGCATTGATCATCAACCATCTTTAAAAAAACATTTTTTCTAGGGACAGAAAACTATAGGTAGGGAGAGTGTCAGTGTGTTTCACTGTGCTAATCCTTGTTTCTAGGGACAGGGAAGGACAGTGAGGGAAATTCTCCTTGTGCTATACTGTGCTAAAGCATTGATCATCATCCATCTTTAAAAAAACATTTTTTCTAGGGACAGAAAACTATAGGTAGGGAGAGTGTCAGTGTGTTTTACTGTGCTAATCCTTGTTTCTAGGGACAGGGAAGGACAGTGAGGGAAATTCTCCTTGTGCTATAGTGTGCTAAAGCATTGATCATCAACCATCTTTAAAAAAACATTTTTTCTAGGGACAGAAAACTATAGGTAGGGAGAGTGTCAGTTTCTTTCACTGTGCTAATCCTTGTTTCTAGGGACAGGGAAGGACAGTGAGGGAAATTCTCCTTGTGCTATAGTGTGCTAAAGCATTGATCATCAACCATCTTTAAAAAAACATTTTTTCTAGGGACAGAAAACTATAGGTAGGGAGAGTGTCAGTTTCTTTCACTGTGCTAATCCTTGTTTCTAGGGACAGGGAAGGACAGTGAGGGAAATTCTCCTTGTGCTATACTGTGCTAAAGCATTGATCATCAACCATCTTTAAAAAAACATTTTTTCTAGGGACAGAAAACTATAGGTAGGGAGAGTGTCAGTTTCTTTCACTGTGCTAATCCTTGTTTCTAGGGACAGGGAAGGACAGTGAGGGAAATTCTCCTTGTGCTATACTGTGCTAAAGCATTGATCATCAACCATCTTTAAAAAAACATTTTTTCTAGGGACAGAAAACTATAGGTAGGGAGAGTGTCAGTTTCTTTCACTGTGCTAATCCTTGTTTCTAGGGACAGGGAAGGACAGTGAGGGAAATTCTCCTTGTGCTATAGGGTGCTAAAGCATTGATCATCAACCATCTTTAAAAAAACATTTTTTCTAGGGACAGAAAACTATAGGTAGGGAGAGTGTCAGTTTCTTTCACTGTGCTAATCCTTGTTTCTAGGGACAGGGAAGGACAGTGAGGGAAATTCTCCTTGTGCTATACTGTGCTAAAGCATTGATCATCAACCATCTTTAAAAAAACATTTTTTCTAGGGACAGAAAACTATAGGTAGGGAGAGTGTCAGTTTCTTTCACTGTGCTAATCCTTGTTTCTAGGGACAGGGAAGGACAGTGAGGGAAATTCTCCCTGTGCTATACTGTGCTAAAGCATTGATCATCAACCATCTTTAAAAAAACATTTTTTCTAGGGACAGAAAACTATAGGTAGGGAGAGTGTCAGTTTCTTTCACTGTGCTAATCCTTGTTTCTAGGGACAGGGAAGGACAGTGAGGGAAATTCTCCTTGTGCTATACTGTGCTAAAGCATTCCTCATCAACCATCTTTGAAATCCTTGTTTTTTGGACAGTCAGGGAAATTGTCGTTGTGCTATTCTGTGCGAAAGCAATCATCCTCAACCATATTTAGAAATCCTTAAGTAAAGGGACAGAGAAGGACACCTGAAGGCAGCCCTTATTGCTTTTTTCCCATCTCCCTGCAGGCCATCTATTAGAATGTCTGGAAGGCAAACAAGGAGAGGCAGACAGTCAGGAGGCAATAAAAGAGGGCAAGCAGGCTCTGTGTCTGGGGGCAACAGTGCTGGTCGTGGACGCGGTGCATTGTCATCAGCACATGGCCATGGGACACGCTTGTCCTTCTTTTCGGCAGCTGGACATGTTGAGCCACATCATGCCGAAGACTTGGTAGAGTGGATGACCAAGCCCTCCTCATCCTCCTCATCCTCTCTCACCCAGGCTCAGGGTACTGGCAAAGCAGCTGCCAAAGCGTCCTCTTCCCTGGTATCAATGTCAGACTCATCATCAGTCACTCCTTCCCTAGACCCACCATGTCCTCCTCCTGAGGAGTCCCCCAAACTGTTTGAGCACAGTGTTGGGTACATGCTCCAGGAGGATGCCCAGCGTTTCAAAGGGTCTGATGATGAAACCCAGCTACAGGAAGGCAGTAGCGTGAGAGCAGACAGAGGGGATGCTCAAGAAGGACACCAATCTGGCAGTCATGTTCCAGCAGCTGCAGCATACTGCCAGATTGGCTCCAGTGATGAGGAGGGAGGGGATGATGAGGTCACTGACTCCACGTGGGTGCCTAATAGGAGAGAGGAGGAGGAGGAGGATGAGGAGGAGGCACATCTCCAACGAGGCAGGATGCCCTTTGGTGGCCAGCGTAAGGGCAGTACACCGACGGAATCACACCGCAGAGCTCCGCCTGTGCAGGGCGCTGCCTCTGCCCGTCATTCAAAAAGTTCTTTGGTGTGGGCCTTTTTTGAGGCTAGTGCATCAGATCGCACAGCTGCTGTTTGCAACATATGTCTCAAGCGTATATCGCGTGGCCAAAACATCAGCCGCTTGGGTACCACATGCCTGACCAGACATATGTTGACCTGCCATGCAGCTCGTTGGCAAGCCTACCTCAAAGACCCACACCAAAGAACAAAGCGGACCTCTCCTTGCACCGCATCAGCTGGGATCTCCAACCCCACTATAACTTCAGTCCTCTCTGAAACATGCACTGAGAGGAATGAAGGTGTAGAATTAGGTGTGTCACAGCCAAGTACTTGCGGCCACTCTGCTAGCAGTACACCGACGTCCGATTCTAGCAGGCAAATTTCACTGCCCCAGCTGCTGGACCGTCGAAAGAAGTTCACTCCCAGCCATCCACATGCCCAGCGGTTGAATGCTAGCTTGGCTAAATTGCTAGCGCTTCAACTGCTGCCTTTTCAGTTGGTAGACTCGGCCCCCTTCCGTGAGTTTGTGCAATGTGCGGTTCCTCAGTGGCAGGTTCCCAAACGCCACTTTTTCTCACGGAAGGCTATTCCGGCTCTCTACCGGCATGTGGAAGGCAATGTCTTGGCCTCGCTGGACAGGGCGGTCAGCGGTAAGGTGCATATTACCGCTGACTCATGGTCCAGCAGGCATGGACAGGGACGTTACCTTTCTTTCACGGCCCATTGGGTCACTCTTTTGGCAGCTGGGAAGGATGCAGGACAAGGTGCAGTAGTGTTGGAGGTTGTTCCACCGCCACGCCTCCAAAATGCTACTACTGGTTGTGACACACCTCTCTCCTCCACCCCCTCCTCTTCTTCTTCCTCCATGGCCTCTTCCTGTGGTTTGTCCTCTGAACCAGCGGTGCTCCGTAGCCGTTCAAGGGGCTACGCAAGTACGCAGGCAAAAAGATGCCATGCCGTGCTTGCGCTGGTGTGTTTGGGGGACAGAAGCCACACTAGGGCAGAGGTCCTGTCTGCTCTGCAGGGCCAGGCCGAGAGGTGGTTGACGCCACGCCAGCTTAAGCCAGGAATGGTGGTTTGCGACAATGGCACCAACCTCCTCTCCGCCCTCTGACAGGGACAACTGACCCATGTGCCCTGTGTGGCTCACGTCCTTAACCTGGTGGTGCAGCAGTTCTTGGGCAGGTACCCGGGCTTACAGGATGTCCTGAGGCAGGCCAGGAAAGTCTGTGTGCATTTCCGCAGATCTTATAATGCCAGTGCTCGCCTTGCTGAGCTGCAAAAGGAGTTGAACCTGCCCAAGAACCGCCTTATATGTGACATGCCCACCAGGTGGAACTCAACGTTGGCCATGCTGCAGCGGCTGCACACGCAGCAGAGGGCCATCAATGAGTACCTGTGCGACTACGGCACCAGAACAGGGTCAGGGGAGCTTGTTTTTTTTTTCTCCACGCCAGTGGGGCATGATCAGGGATGCATGCACTGTCCTGGCACCATTTGAGGAGGCCACGAGGATGGTGAGCAGTGACAGTGCATGCATCAGTGACACTGTACCTCTTGTCCACCTGTTGGAGCACACGCTGCGTGGAATAATGGACAGGGCACTTGAGGCAGAACAGAGGCAGGAAGAGGAGGACTTCCTTGCCTCTCAAGGCCCCCTTTACCCAGACAGTGTTCCTTCTGTCCCACCCATCGCACAGGAAGAGGAGGAGGAGGAGGAGGAGGAGGATTGTGTCAGCATGGAGGTGGAGGCTGGCACTCAGCATCATCAGCAGCAGTCTTTTAGGGATGATTTACAGTCCCAAGAAACCAGTGGACTTGTACGTGGCTGGGAGGAGGTGGCTGCGGATCATGTCGTCCTTAGTGACCCAGAGGACTCCGGAGCGAATGCCTCAGCAAACCTACGCTGCATGGCCTCCCTGATCCTGCAAAGTCTGCGGAAGGATCCTCGTATTCTTCGGATCAAGGAGAGGGACCATTACTGGCTGGCCACTCTCCTTGATCCACGGTACAAGGGTAAGGTTGCGGACCTTATGTTACCGTCGCAGAGGGAGCAGAGGATGAGACAACTCCGGGAGGCCTTGCAGAAAGGTCTGTGCAACGCGTTCCCAGAGACTGGGAGGTTACAAACTCCTGGTCCTGGACAACGAGTTGCTGAGGCTTCGGCCAGTCAAAGAAGGAGCGGTGGGGAAGGTGGCCGTCTGACCGATGCGTTCAGACAATTCTTTAGTCCGCAGCCCCAAAGTATGATCGGTTCCAGCAACCATCGCCAGCGTCTGATAAACATGGTGCAGGAATATCTAGGGGCAAGGTCAGACTTGGACACCGTCACCACCGAAAATCCTCTGGCTTACTGGGTCTTGAGGATGGATCACTGGCCAGAGCTTGCACAGTATGCAATTGAGCTACTGGCCTGTCCTGCATCCAGCGTTCTTTCAGAACGCACATTCAGTGCTGCTGGAGGATTTGTCACGGATCACAGGGTGCGCCTGTCCACCGACTCGGTTGATCGACTGACTTTCATCAAGATGAACCAGTTTTGGATCACCACCAGCTACCACACACCTGATGCTGATATAACAGACTAATTGATTTTAACATGTCACATCCCTTCAAGACTGATGCTGATGCTGAGTGCCTGTGCTGTTATGTTGACTGGCTATCCTCCTCCTCCGAGTCCTCAATGATACGATTGATGATGATAGCTTGAAAGATCATTTTTGTTTATGGGTGCCGCCACCAGTGGCTAAGGCCCAATTTTTCAGCCCCTGTTTAACAGGGGCGTGTAATTACAATTTTTGAAGCAATACTTTGCAACAGGGCTCATTGCTGTGCTCCAAGTACAGTATCTGTGAGGAGTTGGAGTGTTGTGCCACCAGTGCCTAAGGCCCAATTTTTCAGCCCCTGTTTAACAGGGGCGTGTCATTACAATTTTTGAAGCAATACTTTGCAACAGGGCTCATTGCTGTGCTCCAAGTACAGTATCTGTGAGGGGTTGGAGTGTTGTGCCACCAGTGCCTAAGGCCCAATTTTTCAGCCCCTGTTTAACAGGGGCGTGTCATTACAATTTTTGAAGCAATACTTTGCAACAGGGCTCATTGCTGTGCTCCAAGTACAGTATCTGTGAGGGGTTGTAGTGTTGTGCCACCAGTGCCTAAGGCCCAATTTTTCAGCCCCTGTTCAACAGGGGCATGTAATTACAATTCTTGATCTAATAATTCACAGCAGGGCCCATTGCTGCACCCACCAAGAGTAACTCTGAGGGCTTACAGTGTTGTGGCAACGCCACCACCACCACCACCACGAAAGGCCTAATTTTTCAGCCCCTGTTCAAAAGGGGCATGTAATTACAATTCTTGATCTAATAATTCACAGCAGGGCCCATTCCTGCACCCACCAAGAGTAACTCTGAGGGCTTACAGTGTTGTGGCAACACCACCACCACCACCACCACCACGAAAGGCCCAATTTTTCAGCCCCTGTTCAACAGGGGCATGCAATTACAATTCTTGATCTAATAATTCACAGCAGGGCCCATTGCTGCACCCACCAAGAGTAACTGTCAGGGCTTACAGTGTTGTGGCACCAGCACCACCATCAAAGGCCCAATTTTTACTACCACTGTTCAACAATTATATGTAATTACAATTCCTGATATAATAGTTGACAGCAGGGCGTTCCAGCACCAACCAAGAGTAACTGTGAGTGCTTACAGTGTTGTGCCAACACCAACAACTAAGGGGCCTATTTCTGCAGAGTATATACGGCAGGTCCCTACTTTCAAACATCCAACTTACAAACGACTCCTACTTGCAAACGCAAGAAGACAACAGGAAGTGAGAGGAAATCTACCCCTAGGAAGGAAAATTCTCTCCTGTAAGAATTAATATGGGAGAAAGGTGTCTCCTCTGTACTGATGCTTTATCACCAATCCTTGTTTCAAGAAAAACACCACATTTCAAAAACAGTTGTCATTGGGACGGAAAGTGAAGTGAAATGTTCTGAACAGGGGCACAGACAGCAAAACAAATGTTACAGGGGTGATAACCCTTACCTATGTTTTCCAAAAAGTTTAAAAATAGATTTTTGGGCTGGAGCTACACTTAAACAATGTACCTGTTCAAAATTACTAACACATTCTACATAAGAACAAACCTACAGTCCCTGTCTTGTATGCACCGCCTGTATACGGCTGTTCAGAGTATATAGGGCCTTTTTTATTTTGTGTGCGGTGTTCCCCTTAATATCCATACAAGACCCAAAGGGGCTGGTAATGGGCTGGGGTAGGGGGGGGGGGGGGTCATGGGGTAGCTATGCCATTTTTCTTAAAGATTTTCATCCATATTACCGGGAGCAGACATTACATTAAAGCCGCAAGCATTTTTAAATGGCTTTTTTTTCCTTTAGAAGTGTCATTTTGTGCAGGGACAGTTCTAAACACGGGAAACACGTGGCACTTCACAGGCATACTTTAGACACCCCCCAGGTACGATATTTAAAGGAATATTTGACTTTTTTTTTTTCACTTTATGCATCATTAAAATGACTGCTCCCGAAAAACGACCGTTTTTTAAAACTTCTTTTTGCATTGATACATGTCCCCTGGTGCAGAACCCGGGTTCCCAAACCCTTTTTAGGACAATAACATGCATAATAGTCGTTATAATTAGCACTTTAGAATTCGAACGTTCGCATCCATTGTATTTAATAGGGTTCTAATGTTCGTACGAACTTTCGGTCCGTTCGCGGGTTCTGGTGCGAACCGAACCCGGGGGTGTTCGGCTCATCACTAATTGTGACCCAGAAACTACAGCCCACACAGCATGCCCAGCTGAATGGGAGGGGGGGAGAGAGAGAGCCAGGAGCCCGGGAAAGCTTTTGGGGAAGTGCACCTAGGACTCCAGGGAGAGGACAGTGCTGAGGGGACACCATCAGAGAGAGAACCCCGCTGCCCTGCACCACCATAGAGAAAGCCTCACAGCCTGGCACCATCCCAGGTGAAGAAAGGAATGGAGTCATTGCCAGAATACAGATCTGAGCACTACCCAGCGGAGTCACCACGGGCAACCCAGAGTGAGCTGACTCCTGTTCAGAGGAACCGATGTTGCTGTATCGCCGGGTCTGGTGAGAGGGCCGGTCGGCCATTATCTACTGCCATCCATAGGAACTGCAGCCTCCTGTAGTGTGTCTGCAGTCCCTGATCATCTCCTGTAGTGTATCTGCAGTCTCTGACCATCTCCTGTATTATGTCTGCAGTCTGTGACCATCTCCTTTATTATGTCTGCAGTCTCTGACCATCTCCTGTATTATGTCTGCAGTCTCTGACCCTCTCCTGTACTATGTCTGCAGTCTCTGGCCATCTCCTGTTCTATGTATGCAGTCTCTGATTATCTCCTGTACTATGTCTGCAGTCTCTGACCATCTTTTGTAGTATCCCTGCAGTCTCTGACCATCTCCTGTACTATGTCTGCAGTCTCTGATCATCTCCTGTATCATGTCTGCAGTCTCTGACCATCTCCTGACCATCTCACGTCTGCAGTATGTCTGGGGGCTCTTTCTAACAGACTCTCTAACAGAAGCCCTCTCTGTGTGCATTAGAGAGACCCCCCTCCAGGTCCATTAGTGTATTCATTTTCTTTATTGTTAAAAGATCATGGGAGGATCCCAGGGTAATGAAGGCTTCTTAGGGGAAAATCTCTGTGTTTGAGTTGTAGCCATAGAAACATGTGTAAAGGGGAGGAGTTAGTAAGATGACCACGCCCATGTGGGGGCGCCAGAAATATTTCTGCACCCAGGCATCTGTGACCTTAGGATCGGCCCTGCGTTGAGGGCATGATTTACTCCAGACACTGGGGACCAATGTCAAACCACCAGGGGGAGAGTGTAGCAGGTATGTACTTTCCCGGGTGTAATTTGAACTTGGCAGAGACATCAGTGATGTGTAATTCCCTGCAGCCCAGCAGGTGGCCCTGTCGCCCTGGGCTGGGGTTGAATCATTGCTGTGTGCCGTGCCTCCTTTTTGTCCTCCCTCGGCAGCGGTATGGTGGGGCGGGGAACCCGCCGTGCTTGCTGGGAGAGGGTATAAAGAGGCCGGCCATCTTTGTCACGGGGTCGAGTCCCAGGCACCTTCAGCCTGTGGGCGGTGGTTCGTGTCGGTCCTCTAGACGGCCTAGGCCTAGAGGACAGCCGGAGGTCGTGTTCCATTCCAGGCACCTTTAGCCTGGGGTGAGGTACTCTAAAGGAGGTCTGGAGCTCAGTGCCCAACACTGAGTTTCGTGAGGGAAGGAGATCTTAGGGAACCCAGGGGTTGGGAACCCGAATCCGGAAGGCGTAATGGAGCGGGGGGAGCTCCTCACTTGAAGACCTGGTGCAGCATATTGCCAGTGACGGGTGAGCCTCTCATCGGAGACCGCCTGGAAGGAAATTCCCCCTCGCTCGGAGAGAGGAAAGTGGAGAATGCATTGTGTCTGGGCCTACTCGCATCCACACCTCCTTTTCTGTTCTGTTTCTACAAGAGAGTTCAACTGATTGTGTTCACTCGAGAAGAATAAAGGAGTGTTGGACTTTAATGGTGTGGGGCTCATTTCCTGACAGACATTGTTCAAGGTAACTCTCAGTGGAGGCTCCAGGTGCACAGCACTGACCTGAAGGTAAAAGAACTTTGCTTACACCGCACTGACACCTGTGGTAAAGGCCAGGCGTGGTGTCCCCACTCCCTCCCCTCTAAGGTACCCCTAGACAAGAGACAGACGAGCTGAAGTGAAGAGGGGAGTGAGGAGGGCACTACACATGTAATCATTTACAACGCACAAAGCAGGGCCGGATTAACATAGGGGCTATTGGAGCTGCAGCTCCAGGCCCCTTCCTCAAGATAGGCCCATTTGCCCCAAAAAAAAATCACAAAAAAAAAAAAAGATAGTCTTCGAGCATTGTAGCTCGACGACCAGGGCTCACAGAGACCTAACATTTGGGGGATATGTAGCTGAAGACCCACCCCAACACTGGTCAAAATATCTGGCTGTTATCATTTATGGTTCCGGAGATACGGAACTGATTGTGCAGCCTGTCAGAAGCCACATACAGAGCGGATAGTTTAAATACAAGCTGACACACTGCAGCAGACTGAGAGGATGAGCTCACAGTGCTTATAATAATTATTTGTATATTACTTACTTATAGTAATTAACCCCTTACCACCCAGGCCAATTCTGACACTTCTCTCCTACATGTAAAAATCATCATTTGTTTTTTGCTAGAAAATTATTTAGAACCCTCAAAAATTTTATATATTATTTTAGCAGACACCCTATGGAATAAAATGGTGGTCTTTGTAACTTTTTATGTTACACGGTATTTGCGCAGCAATTTTTTAAACGTGTTTTTTTTGGAAAGAAACTGTTTCATTCATAAAAAAAAAAAAAAAAAAACTAAAGTTAGCACGTTTTTTTTTTTTTTAGTATACTAAGGCCCCTTTCACACGGGGCGGATCCGTGAAGATCCGCCCCGTGAAGCTCCGCTTGCTCAGCGGGGATCGCTCCGTTGATCCCCGCTGAGCCGACGGATGACTGGGCGGTCCCCGCACACTGTGCAGGGACCGCCCTGTCAGAGCGCCGCTCTCCCCTATGGGGAATCGGATGACGACGGACCGTAGAGTCCGCTGTCATCCGATCCGCTCCGCAGACGGAAGGAAAAATAGGGTTTTCCTCCATCACACTTTGGCGGAGCGGATGTCAGCGGACATGTCTCCGCTGACATCCGTGCCTCCATAGGGGTGCATGGAGGATCCGTTTCAGGTCCGCCTAAAAAACTGACAGGCGGACCTGAACGGACCTCCGTGTGAAAGAGCCCTAAGAGATGCTTTCAATTTTTTTACAGGTTACATGTTTGGAGTTACAGAGGATGTCTAGTGCTAGAATTATTGCTCTCGCTCTAACGATTGTGGCGTATGTAACCTGTGTGTATCTGGCTCTGATACTAGCCAGTGCCTATCCAGCCACTGACTAGTATCTCTCCCCAGCCTGTCCCCACACACCCTCTCACCTGCTGACCTGTGGATGGGGGAATCACTCCCAAAGTGTTATTGTGTTCTTCCAGTGAATACAATGATTAGTGTTGCTAACTATAGCTGGCAGCACTGATTGTTTTGGGAAAAACTTGACAGGCTGGTTGTACTCAACTTAGTCAGATAATAGATTGACGTGTGTAAAACCAGCTAGCCCATACATAGATCGTCTATGGCTGGTCTCTGCTTAATTGGCGTAATTTCAATCCATGTATGGCCTGCTTAACCACTACGCAGTCCCTAAACATCCTTCCACACGCCTTTACATTTTTCCTTCCCAGATTCCTTCATCCTCTCCACCTATACATACCCTCCACACTTCTCTCCTATACATAGTGCCCGCTGTCATACCCTACACACTCCTCCCCTGTACATAGTGCCCGCTGTCATACACTTCTCTCCTGTACATAGTGCCCACTGTCGTACTCTCCACACTCCTCTCCTGTACATACTGCTCACTGTCATACCCTCCACACTCCTCTCCTATACATAGTGCCCACTGTCATACACTCCACACTTCTCTCCTATACATAGTGCCCACCATCATACCCTTCACACTCCTGTCCTGTGCATACTGCTCACTGTCATACCCTCCACCCTCCTCTCCTATACATAGTGCCCACTGTCATACCCTCCACACTTCTCTCCTATACATAGTGCCCACCATCATACCCTTCACACTCCTCTCCTGTACATACTGCTCACTGTCTTACCCTCCATACTTCTCTTCTATACATAGCGCCGACTGTCATATCCTCCACACGTCTCTCCTGTACATACTGCCCACTGTCATATCCTCCCCACGCTTCTTCTGTACATACTGCTCTCTGTCACACACATCTCATGTACATACTGCTCAGTATCATACTGTTCACACTCCTCTCCTGTACATACTGCCCACTTTCATAAACTCCTCTATTGTACATAGTTCCGGCTGTTATACCCTTCACACTCCTCTCCTGTACATACTGCCTATTGTCATACCCTCCACACTCTTCTTCTGTACATACTGCTCACTGTCTTACCCTCCACACTCATTTAATGTACATACTGCTCAGTATCATACCGTCTACACTCCTCTCCTGTACATACTGCTCACTGTCATACCCTCCACACTCCTCTCCTGTACATACTGCCCACATTCATAAACTCCTCTATTGTACATAGTGCCAGCTGTCATACCCTCCACACTCCTCTCCTGTGCATACTGCCCACTATCATACCCTCCACATTCCTCTCCTGTGCATACTGCCCACTATCATACCCTCCACACTCCTCTCCTGTACATACTGCCCCCATCATACCCTACACACTCCTCTCCTGTACATACTGCCCAATATCATACCATACACACTCCTCTCCTGTACATACTGCCCACTGTGATACCCTCTGCACTCCTCTCCTGTACATACTGCTCACTGTCATATCCTGCACACTCTTCTCCTGTACATACTGTAACCCAATCTTACCCTCCACACTCCTCTCCTGTACATACTGTAACCTAACCTTACCCTTCACACTCCTCTCCTGTACATACTGCCAACTATCTTTCTCTCCACATTCCTCTCCTGTACATACCGTCCCCATCATACCCTCCACACTCCTCTCCTGTACATACTGCCCACTGTCATACTCTCCACACTCCTCTCCTGTACATACAGCCCACTTTTATACCATCCACACCTCTCTCCGGTACATACCACCCTCTGTCATACCCCCCCACACTCCTCTCCTGTACAAACTGACCACTGTCATACTCTCCACACTCCTCTGCTGTACATACTGCCCACTTTCATACCCTCCACACTCCTCTCTGGTACATACCACCCTCTGCCATACCCTCCACACTCCTCTGCTGTGCATACTGACCACTGTCATACCCTTCAAACTCCTCTCCTGTACATAGTGCCGTCTGCCATACCCTCCACACTCCTCTCCTGTACATAGTGCCCACTGTTAGACCCTCCACATTCCTCTCCATCATCTGTACATACTTCCCAGTTTTATACCCTTCATACTCCTCCCCTGTGCCTCTTACCCACAAAAACAGTTCTTTAAAATTATACTGAATATCCTCAATGTTACCAGCTCTAGAATGGGCACACCTTTGTTAGTTCAACTAAAGGAAATCTTCTCAGTCCTTATATTTGTTCTGCCCCATTTCATTTTGTGATCACTTCTGTGATGTATAGAGGATATAGGGGATCTCAGCTACTCTAAATATAGCACTTGTAAAAAAAGTGTCCCTTAAAAATATTTTGGAAATGTTGGCAACTATGCACTTAGGCACTGCCCAAGGGCCACCGGGTCAGTAGGGGGCCCCATGAGAGGCTCCTGGCTGGGATCCTGTGATAATAAAGCGGTAGTAAACTTTGCTAACATTACTACTTTTTAGAGGCCCTGAGGTAGGTTACTGTATGCCATAGTGTACAAATATGCACAGCATATTAGCACATTAGAGTACACTTAAATTGTCAGACTGAGCCCTCCAGTGCTGTGCTATGATCAATCCGACGGGTCCCGAGCGCTTTCATCTTCACCCGGTCTTCCTTCTGGGCTCTGTGCCTTCGGTCACTTGCCTTGGCCGGGCTGCGTTGATGTCATTCCCACGCATGCTCATTCGCATCCTCTCTCTCTCATTCCCCCTTTCTCTCTCATCCTCCCTTTCTTACCCCTCACCCCTCTCTCATCCTCACTTTCTCTTTCTTTCTCATCCTCCTTTTCTCTCTTTAATTTAATTTGTTATAACTAAAAATTGTTTGCATATTTATTTATTTATTATTTATAAAAGGCCCACCAAATTCTTCAGCACCAGGCCCATAATGTTCTTAATCTGGCCCTGGCACAAAGGGATTATTTTACTAAAGGAGTAGCGTTCACCTTTCAAACTGTATGTCCACTTTGCATAGAGAATGTTTACTTAGCTTCATTAGCTTTATAAATAAGGTGACAACAATGTCTTCACTTTGCAATAGCCATGTCAGTCATGTGCAAGGAGTAAAAAGGGCATTTATGCTACAATAATAGTGGATAATAAATGTAGAACTGCACTGCATCTGAGCACCACAAACCAAAAACCCTCCTTAACCACTTGCCGACCGCCTCACGTAGATATACGTAGGCAGAATGGCACGTGCAGGCAAAGCAACGTATATATACGCTGCTTTAAAGCTGCCCCCTAGCGGGCACGCCGCGGTCACCGTGACCGTGCCCGCTGGACCCGCGGACTCAATGTCATGGAACCGCAGAACGGGGGGGATGTCTTTGTAAACAAGACTGTAATGGGTCCCCAAGTATGAAATGGGGGTTAACGCCATTTGGGATATTCCCACTCCGAACACACATCAGCTACCGACACTCCACAGTCAGGCGAGCTCTTCCCATAGGGATAATCCTTTCAGACATACGAGACAACGCTCCATGTGCTTTCCAGCTGGTCTGACAATCTTTATTGAAAAACTCCCAATTTTATACACACAGAGAGGAGGTTCTTACATTCCTCATTTTCCTCTGCCAATACACCTTTGATCAGACCGAATTTACATGAGCTAATTAACTACAGCTGATGACTCAGACACATGACCTTTAGGCTAGCCTTACTGTCTCTTAACTACAGTACCCATCATCAAAAGACTTCACACAATGGTTATATAACGAGCTCCCAATACCCATCTGACAGCTCTTAGCAGACACAGGTGAGTTCAATAGCTAATCCCTTTACATTTTAAATGGCTATGCATAACTTTTATGTTCAGCAGACTGTCTGTCTGCTATTTACAATCCACACAAGTACAGAGTTAATTATCACAATGAAAGATCCTCAGAAGCCATTCTAGATTCATTTACATCACAACAGGCAGTTAACACATCTCTCAATTAACTTGTTGAGTTCAGAATCAAACAACCAGTACATATTGTGAACTAATATTACTATCCCAATTTAGGTAGTCCAAGATATATTCTTAATGTCCATTATTTTCTTGCTCACCCTGTGCCCAAAGTGACCCCTGTCACAAAGACATCTCCCTATTCTGCCTAGTGACACAGCACTGATTGTCTGCTCCCTCTCATCGGGAGCAGCGATCAGTGACGTGTCACAGTAAGCCACGCCCCCTAACAGTTAGAATCACTCCCTAGGACACACTTAACCCTTTCAGAGCCCCCTACTGGTTTACCCCTTCACTGCCAGTCACATTTACATAGTAATCAGTGCATTTTTATAGCACTGATCGCTGTGTGAATGTGAATGGTCCCAAAATAGCGCCAAAAGTGTCCGATGTGTCCGCCATAATGTCGCAGTCATGAAAAAAAATCGCAGATCGCCGCCATAACAAGTAAAAAAAAAATTATAATAAAAATGCCATAAAACTACCCCTATTTTGTAGACGCTATAACTTTTGCGCAAACCAATCAATATAAGCTTATTGCGATTTTTTTACCAAAAATATGTAGAAGAATACGTATCAGCCTAAACTGAGAAAAAATTTCCTTTTTAAAAAAAAAAAAAAATGGGGATATTTATTATAGCAAAAAGTACAAAATATATATATTTTTTTCAAAATTGTCACTCTATTTTTGTTTATAGCACAAAAAATAAAAACCGCAGAGGTGATCAAATACCACCAAAAGAAAGCTATATTTGTGGGAAAAAAATTACGTCAATTTTGTTTGGGAGCCACGTCACACGACCACGCAATTGTCAGTTAAAGCGACGCAGTGCTGAATCGCAAAAAGTAGCCCAGTCATTTGGCAGCCAAATGGTCCGGGGCTGAAGTGGTTAATAAAAATTGTTATTTTCAAAGCAAACTCCCCCATCCATTCATTTCTCCATGCTTTATTTTGCAAAGAAATTACTTTGAAAAACACCCTCCAAGCATTTCTGGCTGTGGTCATCTTGAGTAAGGGCAGATGATTCATGTAGCAATTACTTCCTGGAATCCATCTGCAGGGCCGATCATAAGGTCACAGATGCCTGGGTGCAGAAATATTTCTGGCGCCCCCACATGGGCGTGGTCATCTTACTAACTCCTCCCCTTTACACATGTTTCTATGGCTACAACTCAAACACAGAGATTTTCCCCTAAGAAGCCTTCATTACCCTGGGATCCTCCCATGATCTTTTAACAATAAAGAAAATGAATACACTAATGGACCTGGAGGGGGGTCTCTCTAATGCACACAGAGAGGGCTTCTGTTAGAGAGTCTGTTAGAAAGAGCCCCCAGACATACTGCAGACGTGAGATGGTCAGGAGATGGTCAGAGACTGCAGACATGATACAGGAGATGATCAGAGACTGCAGACATAGTACAGGAGATGGTCAGAGACTGCAGGGATACTACAAAAGATGGTCAGAGACTGCAGACATAGTACAGGCGATAATCAGAGACTGCATACATAGAACAGGAGATGGCCAGAGACTGCAGACATAGTACAGGAGAGGGTCAGA
The DNA here is from genome assembly GCA_029206835.1 of Rana muscosa. Taxonomy (NCBI): domain Eukaryota; kingdom Metazoa; phylum Chordata; class Amphibia; order Anura; family Ranidae; genus Rana; species Rana muscosa. The sequence continues at coordinate 458,044,860 of CM055116.1, read as the reverse complement.
GACTGCAGACATAATACAGGAGATGGTCAGAGACTGCAGACATAGTACAGGAGATGGTCACAGACTGCAGTCATAATACAGGAGATGGTCAGAGACTGCAGATACACTACAGGAGATGATCAGGGACTGCAGACACACTACAGGAGGCTGCAGTTCCTATGGATGGCAGTAGATAATGGCCGACCGGCCCTCTCACCAGACCCGGCGATACAGCAACATCGGTTCCTCTGAACAGGAGTCAGCTCACTCTGGGTTGCCCGTGGTGACTCCGCTGGGTAGTGCTCAAATCTGTATTCTGGCAATGACTCCATTCCTTTCTTCACCTGGGATGGTGACAGGCTGTGAGGCTTTCTCTATGGTGGCGCAGGGCAGCGGGGTTCTCTCTCTGATGGTGTCCCCTCAGCACTGTCCTCTCCCTGGAGTCCTAGGTGCACTTCCCCAAAAGCTTTCCCGGGCTCCTGGCTCTCTCTCTCCCCCCCTCCCATTCAGCTGGGCATGCTGTGTGGGCTGTAGTTTCCGGGTCACAATAGGGCCGCCAGTCCTCGGGACTATATGTCCCACAATCCTCTTCTCTGCTCCTTTTTAATCTTATTTCTTCCCTGGCCAATATGAAGGAGGGAGAAGAAACATAGCGGGCAGCTGTCCTGGCAAGCGCCGCTCACTAGTACAGCCATGCGAGGAGGAGAGGGGTCTAAGAGCCCGCGGCTGCTCTCTCTCCACTCAGACACGGGCACTCCGATCTCTGGTTGCTTTGCTCTCCTCTTCTGACTGGAGGAGGGAGGGGGTGGGCAGTAAACACAGAGAGCCCTTTTCCCGTTGATAACAGGGGCGGCGGTGGCACAGTCTCTACTCCCCTGATCCGCTCCTGCATACCTCCCAACATTTAAAGTTGAGAATGAGGGATATTCTGGGGAGAGAGTGACCTGCAGCACTCGCAGCTTATATCAAAGTCCCCATCAGAGTCCCTCCTTACATCAGGGTTCCCATCAGAGCCCCCCCACAGCAGGTGTCCCCCATCAGAGTCCCCCCCACAGCAGGGGTCCCCGTTAGAGCCCCCCACAGCAGGTGTCCCCATCAGAGTCCCCCCACAGCAAGTGTCCCCCATCAGAGTCCCTCCCACAGCAAGTGTCCCCCATCAGAGTCCCTCCCACAGCAGTAGTCCCCCATCAGAGTCCCTCCCACAGCAGGTGTCCCCCATCAGAGTCCCCCCACAGCAGGTGACCCCCATCAGAGTCCCCCCACAGCAGGTGTCCCCCATCAGAGTCCCCCCACAGCAGGTGTCCCCATCAGAGTCCCCCCACAGCAGGTGTCCCCCATCAGAGTCCCTCCCACAGCAGGTGTCCCCCATCAGAGTCCCTCCCACAGCAGGTGTCCCCCATCAGAGTCCCTCCCAAAGCAGTAGTCCCCCATCAGAGTGCCTCCCACAGCAGGTGACCCCCATCAGAGTCCCCCCACAGCAGGTGTCCCCCATCAGAGTCCTCCCACAGCAGGTGTCCCCCATCAGAGTCCCCCCACAGCAGGTGTCCCCCATCAGAGTCCCCCCCACAGCAGGTGTCCCCAATCAGAGTCCCCCCCACAGCAGGTGTCCCCCATCAGAGCCCCCCCAGCAGGTGTCCCTCATCAGAGCCCCCCCCAGCAGGTGTCCCTCATCAGAGCCCCCACAGCAGATGTCCCCCATCAGAGCCCCCCACAGCAGATGTCCCCCATCAGAGCCCCCCACAGCAGATGTCTCCAATCAGAGCCCCCCCCCACAGCAGGTGTCCCCTTCAGAGCCCCCCACAGAAGGTGTCCCAATAGATCAGTACCTGTCCAATAGCTCTGGTGCGTTGGGAGCAGAAGCACATTACAGGGGGCGGGGCATATGTGGCATCTTTGGTTACTAGGAGGGTGGCACTCAAAGAGCATTTCTGGGAGTGCACGGGATGATGGGCATCAGCTCTGGCCAACCCAAAAGCCTCTCATCACACCGCCTATAAGGAGAAGAGCCGACACACACAGAGGGGGCGGGGCAGACAGGAGACTGCTCCACGCGCGCACCGGACAGAATAATTAGTGGAGCCTAGTACCGGAACGTGTTGCTGTGGTACCCAGCCCGGATTCGGGAGACAGCGGGAGGTATGCGCTCTTGTCAGTTGCCAGCGGAGAGAGCAAGTGGGATGGGGAACCGCAGCACCCGCTTACATGCGCTCCGCCTCTGGACACAGACAAGGAGGAGGGAAGGGAGCACTCTGGAGCTTCGGCGCCCCCACCTCTGCGGCGCCTGGGTGCAGAGCACCCCGCACACCCTGCCTAGGATCGGCCCTGTCCATCTGCCCTTAGCTCAGGCATGCATGCAGGAGGGTGTGCTTAGCCGAGAAAACTCCTCCTCCCCTCCTGAAGACTCCTGGGATGTATGACATAATTTGTGACCGGCTCTCTATTGAGCCAATTCACACATCTCCGGAGTGGCTCTGGTGCGAATTCCACAGGAGTCCTGTGCGTCTTCTGGTTAGTTTCAAGTCCGGATTCAGCCAAAAATTCAGGCTGAAATCGGAACTGAAATGGTGAACGGGGACGCAACAGACTCCTGCTGTGAGCCGCTCTGTGCGGCAGTGTGAACCCTGCCTAAAGAACCTTCTAGGAAAATATATGTGCTAAATTAGTATTTAGGACTTTAAGCAACAAATTTTGAATGTTGTTATGTGCGTGCTACTCACAATAGATCAAAGTCTGGTTTTATTGGGTAGTCTCTCACCCACAGTTTCAAAATTCTCCCTGTTGTAGACTGACAATACAAAGCCAGTGCTTCGCAATTAGCAGCAGAGGTGTCAGTATGCCAAGCTTGCCAGTTGGGTCTCTGATAGACCCGTTAGACAAACCAAAGGCCAACTGAAGAATAGGGATGGTCCCAATGTTCGAGTCGAACGTAAGTTCAAAGAACAAACTAACATATGGGTTGCTCGCGGCATATTCGAGCGCCGCAGAGTGCTCCATAATGCACTGCGAGATCGTAGTGCATTGACAGCTTCTGATTGGCCAAAGCATGCACCTGACCTGCATGCATTGGCCAATCACAGTGCAATCTGCTGTATGAGCCATGATTGGCCAATCATGGCTCAGGGGGCTAAGTCCTTGACCCACACTATATAAGGCTGCTTACACAGCGGCCGTGTATAGTGTGCATTAATGGAGAGAGATTGAGAACTTGATCTAGATTAGGCAGGTTAGTTAGTGGCGTGAAGGCAGTTTAGTGTATATATATATATATATATATATATAAATAAATTGTGACAGCAGGCAGGTAAAATCACCAGGTTGCATCCAGGATGGAAGGTATATATATGTCCTCGATTCAGGCTTTATGCCGATTTATACCACTAGGGGGAGTGCTGGGAGTCTTGCAGGGGAAGAGTTAATGAGCCCAGCTGAAGTAAGTGGGCTCATTAGGGCCTCTACAAGAACTCCCAGCATGCTAAGGGAGATGCTCCAACCTGGAACCAGATCTGTGTGGATAGTCTGGGGAGTGTGATCTCTGTGCGGTGAGCCAAAGCCTGTGTGGTTATTGCTAAGAACATCTAAAAGCAGGGAGCTAGGGACTGGGACAGCACAAGGCTGTACCCAGTTGTTAGTTAGGGACACCAACGTGTGTAGTGAGTGGTCGAGTTGAGCAGGATTTCTTTTCCTGTTTCTTTTGTTTTTGCTGTATTTTTTTGTCTGTATATAGTTCAAATTAAACCACATCCTTTTGTTTTCTCTTACCACTGTCTGCTGTGCCTGTTTTTGTGTGGTGAACCCATCCAGGGGGCCACACACACCCGCTGCTGAGTTAACCCCCTCACAATATATATATATATATATTGTGAGGGGGTTAGCTCAGCAACGGGTGTGTGTGACCCCTTGGATGGGTTCACCACACAAAACAGGCACAGCAGACAGGGTTTGTAGTTGCAAAAACGAAAGGTGCGGTTTATTCAAACTATTTACAAGGGAAAAACAACAAAACAAACAGAAAAACATGAAAAGAAATCCTGGTCAACTTGACCGCTTACTACTAGTGATGAGCCGAACACCCCCGGGTTCGGTTCGCACCAGAACCCGCGAACGGACCGAAAGTTCGAACGAACATTAGAACCCTATTAAATACAATGGATGCGAACGTTCGAATTCTAAAGTGCTAATTATAACAACTATTATGCATGTTATTGTCATAAATAGGGTTTGGGAACCCGGGTTGTGCACCAGGGGACATGTATCAATGCAAAAAGAAGTTTTAAAAACGGTCGTTTTTCGGGAGCAGTCATTTTAATGATGCATAAAGTGAAAAAAAAAAAGTCAAATATTCCTTTAAATATCGTACCTGGGGGGTGTCTAAAGTATGCCTGTGAAGTGCCACGTGTTTCCCGTGTTTAGAACTGTCCCTGCAGAAAATGACACTTCTAAAGGAAAAAAAAGCCATTTAAAACTGCTTGCGGCTTTAATGTAATGTCTGGTCCCGGTAATATGGATGAAATTCTTTAAGAAAAATGGCATAGCTACCCCATGACCCCCCCCTACCCCAGCCCATTACCAGCCCCTTTGGGTCTTGTATGGATATTAAGGGGAACCCCGCACATAAAATAAAAAAGGCCCTATATACTCTGAACAGCCGTATACAGGCGGTGCATACAAGACAGGGACTGTAGGTTTGTTCTTATGTAGAATCTGTTTGTAATTTTGAACAGGTACATTGTTGAAGTGTAGCTCCAGCCCAAAAATCTATTTTTAAACTTTTTGGGAAACATAGGTAAGGGTTATCACCCCTGTAACATTTGTTTTGCTGTCTGTGCCCCTGTTCAGAACATTTCACCTCACTTTCCGTCCCAATGACAACTGTTTTTGAAATGTGGTGTTTTTCTTGAAACAAGGATTGCTGATAAAGCATCAGTACAGATGAGACCCCTTTCTCCCATATTTATTCTTACAGGAGAGAATTTTCCTTTCTAGGGGTAGATTTCCTCTCACTTCCTGTTGTCTTCTTTCGTTTGCAAGTAGGAGTCGTTTGTAAGTTGGATGTTTGAAAGTAGGGACCTGCCGTATATACTCTGCAGAAATAGGCCCCTTAGTTGTTGGTGTTGGCACAACACTGTAAGCACTCAGTTACTCTTGGTTGGTGCTGGAACGCCCTGCTGTCAACTATTATATCAGGAATTTTAATTACATATAATTGTTGAACAGTGGTAGTAAAAATTGGGGCTTTGATGGTGGTGCTGGTGCCACAACACTGTAAGCCCTGACAGTTACTCTTGGTGGGTGCAGCAATGGGCCCTGCTGTGAATTATTAGATCAAGAATTGTAATTACATGCCCCTTTTGAACAGGGGCTGAAAAATTGGGCCTTTCGTGGTGGTGGTGGTGGTGGCGTTGCCACAAGACTGTAAGCCCTCAGAGTTACTCTTGGTGGGTGCAGCAATGGACCCTGCTGTGAATTATTAGATCAAGAATTGTAATTGCATGCCCCTGTTGAACAGGGGCTGAAAAATTGGGCCTTAGGCACTGGTGGCACAACACTACAACCCCTCACAGATACTGTACTTGGAGCACAGCAATGAGCCCTGTTGCAAAGTATTGCTTCAAAAATTGTAATGACACGCCCCTGTTAAACAGGGGCTGAAAAATTGGGCCTTAGGCACTGGTGCCACAACACTCCAACCCCTCACAGATACTGTACTTGGAGCACAGCAATGAGCCCTATGGCAAATTATTGCTAAAAAAATTGTAATTACACGCCCCTGTAAAACAGGGGCTGAAAAATTGGGCCTTAGCCACTGGTGGCGGCACCCATAAACAAAAATGATCTTCCAAGCTATCATCATCAATCGTATCATTGAGGACTCGGAGGAGGAGGATAGCCAGTCAACATAACAGCACAGGCACTCAGCATCAGCATCAGTCTTGAAGGGATGTGACATGTTAAAATCAATTAGTCTGTTATATCAGCATCAGGTGTGTGGTAGCTGGTGGTGATCCAAGACTGGTTCATCTTGATGAAAGTCAGTCGATCAACCGAGTCGGTGGACAGGCGCACCCTGTGATCCGTGACAAATCCTCCAGCAGCACTGAATGTGCGTTCCGAAAGAACGCTGGATGCAGGACAGGCCAGTAGCTCAATTGCATACTGTGCAAGCTCTGGCCAGTGATCCATCCTCAAGACCCAGTAAGCCAGAGGATTTTCGGTGGGGAAGGTGTCCAAGTCTGACCTTGCCCCTAGATATTCCTGCACCATGTTTATCAGACGCTGGCGATGGTTGCTGGAACCGATCATACTTTGGGGCTGCGGACTAAAGAATTGTCTGAACGCATCGGTCAGACGGCCACCTTCCCCACCGCTCCTTCTTTGACTGGCCGAAGCCTCAGCAACTCGTTGTCCAGGACCAGGAGTTTGTAACCTCCCAGTCTCTGGGAACGCGTTGCACAGACCTTTCTGCAAGGCCTCCCGGAGTTGTCTCATCCTCTGCTCCCTCTGCGACGGTAACATAAGGTCCGCAACCTTACCCTTGTACCGTGGATCAAGGAGAGTGGCCAGCCAGTAATGGTCCCTCTCCTTGATCCGAAGAATACGAGGATCCTTCCGCAGACTTTGCAGGATCAGGGAGGCCATGCAGCGTAGGTTTGCTGAGGCATTCGCTCCGGAGTCCTCTGGGTCACTAAGGACGACATGATCCGCAGCCACCTCCTCCCAGCCACGTACAAGTCCACTGGTTTCTTGGGACTGTAAATCATCCCTAAAAGACTGCTGCTGATGATGCTGAGTGCCAGCCTCCACCTCCATGCTGACACAATCCTCCTCCTCCTCCTCCTCTTCCTGTGCGATGGGTGGGACAGAAGGAACACTGTCTGGGTAAAGGGGGCCTTGAGAGGCAAGGAAGTCCTCCTCTTCCTGCCTCTGTTCTGCCTCAAGTGCCCTGTCCATTATTCCACGCAGCGTGTGCTCCAACAGGTGGACAAGAGGTACAGTGTCACTGATGCATGCACTGTCACTGCTCACCATCCTCGTGGCCTCCTCAAATGGTGCCAGGACAGTGCATGCATCCCTGATCATGCCCCACTGGCGTGGAGAAAAAAAACCAAGCTCCCCTGACCCTGTCCTGGTGCCGTAGTCGCACAGGTACTCATTGATGGCCCTCTGCTGCGTGTGCAGCCGCTGCAGCATGGCCAACGTTGAGTTCCACCTGGTGGGCATGTCACATATAAGGCGGTTCTTGGGCAGGTTCAACTCCTTTTGCAGCTCAGCCAGGCGAGCACTGGCATTATAAGATCTGCGGAAATGCACACAGACTTTCCTGGCCTGCCTCAGGACATCCTGTAAGCCCGGGTACCTGCCCAAGAACCGCTGCACCACCAGGTTAAGGACGTGAGCCACACAGGGCACATGGGTCAGTTGTCCCTGTCGGAGGGCGGAGAGGAGGTTGGTGCCATTGTCGCAAACCACCATTCCTGGCTTAAGCTGGCGTGGCGTCAACCACCTCTCGGCCTGGCCCTGCAGAGCAGACAGGACCTCTGCCCCAGTGTGGCTTCTGTCCCCCAAACACACCAGCGCAAGCACGGCATGGCATCTTTTTGCCTGCGTACTTGCGTAGCCCCGTGAACGGCTACGGAGCACCGCTGGTTCATAGGACAAACCACAGGAAGAGGCCATGGAGGAAGAAGAAGAGGAGGGGGTGGAGGAGAGAGGTGTGTCACAACCAGTAGTAGCATTTTGGAGGCGTGGCGGTGGGACAACCTCCAACACTACTGCACCTTGTCCTGCATCCTTCCCAGCTGCCAAAAGAGTGACCCAATGGGCCGTGAAAGAAAGGTAACGTCCCTGTCCATGCCTGCTGGACCATGAGTCAGCGGTAATATGCACCTTACCGCTGACCGCCCTGTCCAGCGAGGCCAAGACATTGCCTTCCACATGCCGGTAGAGAGCCGGAATAGCCTTCCGTGAGAAAAAGTGGCGTTTGGGAACCTGCCACTGAGGAACCGCACATTGCACAAACTCACGGAAGGGGGCCGAGTCTACCAACTGAAAAGGCAGCAGTTGAAGCGCTAGCAATTTAGCCAAGCTAGCATTCAACCGCTGGGCATGTGGATGGCTGGGAGTGAACTTCTTTCGACGGTCCAGCAGCTGGGGCAGGGAAATTTGCCTGCTAGAATCGGACGTCGGTGTACTGCTAGCAGAGTGGCCGCAAGTACTTGGCTGTGACACACCTAATTCTACACCTTCATTCCTCTCAGTGCATGTTTCAGAGAGGACTGAAGTTATAGTGGGGTTGGAGATCCCAGCTGATGCGGTGCAAGGAGAGGTCCGCTTTGTTCTTTGGTGTGGGTCTTTGAGGTAGGCTTGCCAACGAGCTGCATGGCAGGTCAACATATGTCTGGTCAGGCATGTGGTACCCAAGCGGCTGATGTTTTGGCCACGCGATATACGCTTGAGACATATGTTGCAAACAGCAGCTGTGCGATCTGATGCACTAGCCTCAAAAAAGGCCCACACCAAAGAACTTTTTGAATGACGGGCAGAGGCAGCGCCCTGCACAGGCGGAGCTCTGCGGTGTGATTCCGTCGGTGTACTGCCCTTACGCTGGCCACCAAAGGGCATCCTGCCTCGTTGGAGATGTGCCTCCTCCTCATCCTCCTCCTCCTCCTCTCTCCTATTAGGCACCCACGTGGAGTCAGTGACCTCATCATCCCCTCCCTCCTCATCACTGGAGCCAATCTGGCAGTATGCTGCAGCTGCTGGAACATGACTGCCAGATTGGTGTCCTTCTTGAGCATCCCCTCTGTCTGCTCTCACGCTACTGCCTTCCTCTAGCTGGGTTTCATCATCAGACCCTTCGAAACGCTGGGCATCCTCCTGGAGCATGTACCCAACACTGTGCTGAAACAGTTCGGGGGACTCCTCAGGAGGAGGACATGGTGGGTCTAGGGAAGGAGTGACTGATGATGAGTCTGACATTGATACCAGGGAAGAGGACGCTTTGGCAGCTGCTTTTCCAGTACCCTGAGCCTGGGTGAGAGAGGATGAGGAGGAGGAGGAGGGCTTGGTCATCCACTCTACCAAGTCTTCGGCATGATGTGGCTCAACATGTCCAGCTGCCGAAAAGAAGGACAAGCGTGTCCCATGGCCATGTGCTGATGACAATGCACCGCGTCCACGACCAGCACTGTTGCCCCCAGACACAGAGCCTGCTTGCCCTCTTTTATTGCCTCCTGACTGTCTGCCTCTCCTTGTTTGCCTTCCAGACATTCTAATAGATGGCCTGCAGGGAGATGGGAAAAAAGCAATAAGGGCTACCTTCAGGTGTCCTTCTCTGTCCCTTGAAACAAGGACTTTGACAGTGAAAGAAACTGACACACTCTCCCTACCTACAGTTTTCTGTCCCTAGAAAAAATTTTTTTTTAAAGCACAATTTAGCACAAGGAGAATTCACTCACTGTCCTTCCAGGTCCCTGGAAACAAGGACTTTGACAGTGAAAGAAACTGACACTCTCCCTACCTACAGTTTTCTGTCCCTAGAAAAAATGTTTTTTTTAAGCACAATTTAGCACAAGGAGAATTACCTCACTGTCCTTCCAGGTCCCTGGAAACAAGGACTTTGACAGTGAAAGAAACTGACACACTCTCCCTACCTACAGTTTTCTGTCCCTAGAAAAAATGTTTTTTTTAAGCACAATTTAGCACAAGGAGAATTACCTCACTGTCCTTCCAGGTCCCTGGAAACAAGGACTTTGACAGTGAAAGAAACTGACACACTCTCCCTACCTACAGTTTTCTGTCCCTAGAAAAAATGTTTTTTTTAAGCACAATTTAGCACAAGGAGAATTACCTCACTGTCCTTCCAGGTCCCTGGAAACAAGGACTTTGACAGTGAAAGAAACTGACACACTCTCCCTACCTACAGTTTTCTGTCCCTAGAAAAAATGTTTTTTTTAAGCACAATTTAGCACAAGGAGAATTCACTCACTGTCCTTCCAGGTCCCTGGAAACAAGGACTTTGACAGTGAAAGAAACTGACACACTCTCCCTACCTACAGTTTTCTGTCCCTAGAAAAAATGTTTTTTTTAAGCACAATTTAGCACAAGGAGAATTACCTCACTGTCCTTCCAGGTCCCTGGAAACAAGGACTTTGACAGTGAAAGAAACTGACACACTCTCCCTACCTACAGTTTTCTGTCCCTAGAAAAAATGTTTTTTTTAAGCACAATTTAGCACAAGGAGAATTACCTCACTGTCCTTCCAGGTCCCTGGAAACAAGGACTTTGACAGTGAAAGAAACTGACACACTCTCCCTACCTACAGTTTTCTGTCCCTAGAAAAAATGTTTTTTTTAAGCACAATTTAGCACAAGGAGAATTACCTCACTGTCCTTCCAGGTCCCTGGAAACAAGGACTTTGACAGTGAAAGAAACTGACACACTCTCCCTACCTACAGTTTTCTGTCCCTAGAAAAAATGTTTTTTTTAAGCACAATTTAGCACAAGGAGAATTACCTCACTGTCCTTCCAGGTCCCTGGAAACAAGGACTTTGACAGTGAAAGAAACTGACACACTCTCCCTACCTACAGTTTTCTGTCCCTAGAAAAAATGTTTTTTTTAAGCACAATTTAGCACAAGGAGAATTACCTCACTGTCCTTCCAGGTCCCTGGAAACAAGGACTTTGACAGTGAAAGAAACTGACACACTCTCCCTACCTACAGTTTTCTGTCCCTAGAAAAAATGTTTTTTTTAAGCACAATTTAGCACAAGGAGAATTACCTCACTGTCCTTCCAGGTCCCTGGAAACAAGGACTTTGACAGTGAAAGAAACTGACACACTCTCCCTACCTACAGTTTTCTGTCCCTAGAAAAAATGTTTTTTTTAAGCACAATTTAGCACAAGGAGAATTACCTCACTGTCCTTCCAGGTCCCTGGAAACAAGGACTTTGACAGTGAAAGAAACTGACACACTCTCCCTACCTACAGTTTTCTGTCCCTAGAAAAAATGTTTTTTTTAAGCACAATTTAGCACAAGGAGAATTACCTCACTGTCCTTCCAGGTCCCTGGAAACAAGGACTTTGACAGTGAAAGAAACTGACACACTCTCCCTACCTACAGTTTTCTGTCCCTAGAAAAAATGTTTTTTTTAAGCACAATTTAGCACAAGGAGAATTACCTCACTGTCCTTCCAGGTCCCTGGAAACAAGGACTTTGACAGTGAAAGAAACTGACACACTCTCCCTACCTACAGTTTTCTGTCCCTAGAAAAAATGTTTTTTTTAAGCACAATATAGCACAAGGAGAATTCACTCACTGTCCTTCCAGGTCCCTGGAAACAAGGACTTTGACAGTGAAAGAAACTGACACACTCTCCCTACCTACAGTTTTCTGTCCCTAGAAAAAATGTTTTTTTTAAGCACAATTTAGCACAAGGAGAATTACCTCACTGTCCTTCCAGGTCCCTGGAAACAAGGACTTTGACAGTGAAAGAAACTGACACACTCTCCCTACCTACAGTTTTTTGTCCCTAGAAAAAATGTTTTTTTTAAGCACAATTTAGCACAAGGAGAATTACCTCACTGTCCTTCCAGGTCCCTGGAAACAAGGACTTTGACAGTGAAAGAAACTGACACACTCTCCCTACCTACAGTTTTCTGTCCCTAGAAAAAATGTTTTTTTTAAGCACAATATAGCACAAGGAGAATTACCTCACTGTCCTTCCAGGTCCCTGGAAACAAGGACTTTGACAGTGAAAGAAACTGACACACTCTCCCTACCTACAGTTTTCTGTCCCTAGAAAAAATGTTTTTTTTAAGCACAATTTAGCACAAGGAGAATTGCCTCACTGTCCTTCCAGGTCCCTGGAAACAAGGACTTTGACAGTGAAAGAAACTGACACACTCTCCCTACCTACAGTTTTCTGTCCCTAGAAAAAATGTTTTTTTTAAGCACAATTTAGCACAAGGAGAATTACCTCACTGTCCTTCCAGGTCCCTGGAAACAAGGACTTTGGCAGTGAAAGAAACTGACACACTCTCCCTACCTACAGTTTTCTGTCCCTAGAAAAAATGTTTTTTTTAAGCACAATTTAGCACAAGGAGAATTACCTCACTGTCCTTCCAGGTCCCTGGAAACAAGGACTTTGACAGTGAAAGAAACTGACACACTCTCCCTACCTACAGTTTTCTGTCCCTAGAAAAAATGTTTTTTTTAAGCACAATTTAGCACAAGGAGAATTACCTCACTGTCCTTCCAGGTCCCTGGAAACAAGGACTTTGACAGTGAAAGAAACTGACACACTCTCCCTACCTACAGTTTTCTGTCCCTAGAAAAAATGTTTTTTTTAAGCACAATATAGCACAAGCACAAAACACACTGACACTCTCCCTACCTATCCTTCTCTTTCCCTAAACTAAAGGAATCCAGGTTAAGCAAGAAAGAAATAAAAGTCACTGTCCCTGCCTATGCTGCTCTATCCCTGCTCCGGAACACACTACACTAGGCCGCCGTGCTGGCGGCCTTTTATAGTGTGGGGCGTGTACTAAACCCCCTCAGCAATAATTGGCCACAGGCATCCTGCCTGTGGCCAATCATTGCTCTCCTCGCTGCCGGCGCTGTGATTGGCCAAGCATGCGGGGTCACAGTGCATGCTTGGCCAATCACAGCGCCTGGATGACACTGCGATGGCGTAGTGCATTGTGGGCCGTTCGCGTCACTCGAATTTGGCGCGAACGGCCCAAATCGTTCGATCTTCGTCGAACGATCGAACAGCCGATGTTCGAGTCGAACGTATGTTCGACTCGAACACGAAGCTCATCCCTACTTACTACACACGTTGGTGTCCCTGACTAACAACTGGGTACAGCCTTGTGCTGTCCCAGTCCCTAGCTCCCTGCTTTTTGAAGTTCTTACAGTAACCACACAGGCTTTGGCTCACCGCACAGAGATCACACTCCCCAGACTATCCACACAGATCTGGTTCCAGGTTTGAGCATCTCCCTTAGCATGCTGGGAGTTCTTGTAGAGGCCCTAACGAGCCCACTGGCTTCAGCTGGGCTCATTAACTCTTCCCCTGCAAGACTCCCAGCACTTCCCCTAGTGGTATAAATCGGCATAAAGCCTGAATCTAGGACATATATATCTCCCATCCTGGATGCAACCCGGCGACTTTACCTGCCTGCTGTCACAATATATATATATATATGTCAGTGTAGAATATATATACAGTGCAGGCAATGTGTGTGTGTGTATATATATATATATATATATATATATATATATATATATATATATATGTGTGTGTGTGTGTGTGTGTGTGTGTGTGTGTGTGTGTGTGTGTGTGGGGGGGGGGGGGGGGCGGGATTCCCATATGCAATGTAGATAAAAGACTACGATTTGACATTTAAAAGAAGGAACCCAGCTCCCTCTGGTGGTGTAAGTGTTACAATGCGATTAATATGTATATAGTTTAATGCACCCTGGAACATACAGCAGCAAGGAGAAAAGACTCTGTTACTTTTAGTAGTAGACAGACTACACTCCCCACGGTGCAGCTGTGTTACCAGGGTGCACTGCAAGACCGCAAAGCCTTCTGGACAGACTATTTAAAGGAGGGGAGGGGCCATCTTCTCTCGCTCTGGACTCTGCTCTCAATCAAGCAGGAAGCTGCCACTGAGGCCTGCTTCCGGAGTATTAGGCCAGAAGCCTTGGCCTAAAGTATGCCAGTGCCCCGGGTAATTTTCCAGTAGAGGACCTTCCACAGTGTCCTGTTGTTGCCTAGCAGAGACAGGAGTCGTACATCACCATCACCTTGTGCTGTTAGCGATGGAGGCCGGAGACTGCAGCAGAAGCGTGGAGATCGTGGGACCGGGACAAGCCAGATGAGAGTATCCGGAAGCCGGGCCTGTTTGGTGAGAAGGGCACCTGTCCAGAATTGACTGTTACCTTAGAGGAAAGTGACTTAGTTAGTGCCAGCCACACTCCACCTATCGTGCCACAGATTGCGGCCTAGTGTATTTTACGGGAGACTGTGTGATTAGAGATTGGCGCATTCGCCATTAGTGACTGGCAGGCACACGAGTACTCAGGAATATTGCGGATGACTACAATATCTTGTTAAAACCCTGTGGATTACAAATTAACTTGTGCACCAACGGTGGCTAGCGAAGACTCCATTGGAGGAAGGAACTTTGAGCGGGACTTACATAGGCCTTGTCTGTCTGGTATGGTGACTGGACACGTGCAAGGTATTGCAAGATAGGGGGAGCTCGCGAGCAATCAGTTAGCTGTGCAGATATATATATATAAATATATATAGCTGTTGTTTCTTTTGTTATTTAACATCAGTGATACCAATCTCACTTTGATTTATTGACTCTGTAATCCGCATGCAGAGTCAACTGTGTGTTGAATATTGCGGATGACTACAATATCTTGTTAAAACCCTGTGGATTACAAATTAACTTGTGCACCAACGGTGGCTAGCGAAGACTCCATTGGAGGAAGGAACTTTGAGCGGGACTCACATAGGCCTTGTCTGTCTGGTATGGTGACTGGACACGTGCAAGGTATTGCAAGATAGGGGGAGCTCGCGAGCAATCAGTTAGCTGTGCAGATATATATATATAAATATATATAGCTGTTGTTTCTTTTGTTATTTAACATCAGTGATACCAATCTCACTTTGATTTATTGACTCTGTAATCCGCATGCAGAGTCAACTGTGTGTATTAATGTGTTTCTTTACCTTTTTTATTTTACACTTAGTAAAGATATCTTTGGTTAAGTAAATAATCTGTGTGAAGTATCTTTGTCACTCGGAAGGACTAGTGACCAGAAAGATAATATTTACAGTTTATTGTGTGATGTATGCAGGATTGTGTCTCCTAAGGGCTCTTTCACACGGAGGTCCGTTCAGGTCCGCCTGTCAGTTTTTTAGGCGGACCTGAAACGGATCCTCCATGCACCCCTATGGAAGCACGGATGACATCCGCTCTGCTCCGCTCCGCCAAAGTGTGACGGAGGAAAACCCTATTTTTCCTTCCGTCGGCGGAGCGGATCGGATGACAACGGACTCTACGGTCCGTCGTCATCCGATTCCCCATAGGGGAGAGCGGAGCTCTGACAGGGCGGTCCCTGCACAGTGTGCGGGGACCGCCCAGTCATCCATCGGTTTAGCGGGGATCAACGGAGTGATCCCCGCTGAGCAAGCGGAGCTTCACGGGGCGGATCTGCACGGATCCGCCCCGTGTGAAAGGGGCCTAATACTCAATAGGTCTCACAATCCTTATTCATATCAGTTGTGCTAAAGGAGGGTTTGAGCCACTTCCAGGGGTTGATAGGCAGGACATAGACCCAAAACAAATAAACAGCAGCTCCTACGGGGGTAGTGCTATATACATATATATACATATATATATATATATACATATACACACACACACACACAGTATCTCACAAAAGTGAGTACACCCCTCACATTTTTGTAAACATTTTATTATATCTTTTCATGTGACAACACTGAAGAAATTACACTTTGCTACAATGTAAAGTAGTGAGTGCACAGCTTGTATAACAGTGTAAATTTGCTGTCCCCTCAAAATAACTTAACACACAGCCACTAATGTCTAAACCGCTGGCAACAAAAATGAGTACACCCCTAAGTGAAAATGTTCAAATTGGATCAAATTGGACATTTTCCCTCCCCGGTGTCATGTGACTCGTTAGTGTTACAAGGTCTCAGGTGTGAATGGGGAGCAGGTGTGTTAAATTTGGTGTCATCGCTCTCACTCTCTCATCACTGGAAGTTCAACATGGCACCTCATGGCAAAGAACTCTCTGAGGATCTGAAAAAAACAATTGTTCCTCTACATGAAGATGGCTTAGGCTATAAGAAGATTGCCAAGACCCTGAAACTGAGCTGCCATGTTGGCCAAGACCATACAGCGGTTTAACAGGACAGGTTCCACTCAGAACAGGCCTTGCCATGGTCAACCAAAGAAGTTGAGTGCACATGCTCAGCGTCATATCCAGAGGTTATCTTTGGAACATAGACGTATTAGTGCTGCCAGCATTGCTGCAGAGGTTTAAGGGGAAGGGGGGGGGGTCAGCCTGTCAGTGCTCAGACCATTCGCCGCACACTGCATCAAATTGGTCTGCAAGCCTCTTCTAAAAGATGATGCACAAGAGAGCCTGCAAATAGTTTGCTGAAGACAAGCAGATTAAGGACATGGATTACTGGAACCATGTCCTGTGGTCTGATGAGACCAAGATAAACTTATTTGGTTCAGATGGTGTCAAGGGTGTGTGGCGGCACACAGGTGAGGAGTACAAAGACAAGTGTGTCTTGCCTACAGTCAAGCATGGTGGTGGGAATGTCATGGTCTGGGGCTGCATAAGTGCTGGGGAGCTACAGTCCTTAGAGGGAAGCATGAATGCCACCATGTACTGTGAAATACTGAAGGAGAGCATGATCCCCGCCCTTCAGAGACTGGGACGCAGGGCAGTATTCCAACATGATAACGACCCCAAACACACCTCCAAGACTTCCACTGCCTTGCTAAAGAAGCTGAGGGTAAAGGTGATGGACTGGCCAAGCATGTCTCCAGACCTAAGCCCTATTGAGCATCTGTGGGGCATCCTCATATGGAAGGTGGAGGAGCGCAAGGTCTCTAACATCCACCAGCTCCAGAATTAGGATTTAAAAAATGGCATGGGGTCTGGTATAGATTTTAAGGGGAACTCCACACCAAAATGTAAAAAAAAAAAACAGCGTAGGGTCCCCCCCAAAATCCATACAAGATCCTTTGGGTCTGGCATTGATTTTAAGGGGAACTTCATGCCAATTAATTTTTTTTTAATTGCCGTGGGTTCCCCCTCAAAATCCATAGCAGACCCTTATCAGAGGAAAGCAGTCTGGTAGGCCAGGAAAGGGGGTGAACAAGCGAGCGCCCCCCCTCCTGAACCATACCAGGCCGCTTGCCCTCAACATGGGGAGAGTGCTTTGGGGTCCCCCAAAGCACGTTGTCCCCATGTTGATGGGGACAAGGGCCTCGTCCCCACAACCCTGTCCCGATGGTTGTGGGGGTCTGCGGGTGGGAGGGCTTATCGGAATCTGGAAGCCCTCCTTAAAAAGGGGGCCCCCAGATCCTTCCCACCTATGTGAATGGGTAGGGGTACATTGTACCCCTACCCATTCACCAAAAAAAATGTCAAAAAGTATAAACCACAAAATACCGTTTTTGACAACTCCTTTATTAAAAAAGAAGAAGAAAAAAAAGTATCCTGCGATGTCCATCCATCTTCAATCACGCCGCCCGACGGACCCGAAAAATAAAAATAAAATAAAAAGCTCTGCCTCGATGGAAGGCCTCCTGCCGACTGCTGTCTCTTGGCTGTGATAGCTGTTATATAGGCAAGGGCGGGGCCACCCGGTGACGTAACCAAGTGACCCCGCCCCTTCTGACATCATGTGGCATCAGAGGGAGGCGGGGTCATCCGGTTACGTCAGCGAGTGGCCCCGCCGTTGCCTATATAACAAAGGACAACAGCCGCCGAGAGGCCACCCATGGAGGCAGCGTTTTTTAATATGGCCAGGGTTGTGGGGATGAGGTCAAGGTTGTGGGGTCCCCAAAGCATTCTCCCAATGTTGAGGGCAAGCGGCCTGGTATGGTCAAGGAGGGGGGGGCGCTCGCTCGCCCCCCCCCTTTCCTGGCCTGCCAGGTTGCTTGCTCGGATAAGGGTCTGGTATGAATTTTGGGGGGACCAAACGCCAATTTTTTTTATATTTTGGCGTGGAGTTCCCCTTCAAATTCATAAAATCTATGCAAGTCTCCCTTGCATAGACATCCAAAAGCCCTGAGGCTGCTGCTGAGCACTGCCATTTTGAATACAATGTAAGAAATCCCGAGCAGACTTAGGCCCCATTCACACCTGTGCATTTTGTAGCTTGAAGCCTGAGGCTACAAAACGCTGGAGGGGAAAAAATATATTATTCTCTATGGAGATGATTCACATTTTTTTTAGGCCCCTTTCACACTTGTACGACTTGTCCTGCGACTTGGGGCTGCAAAGTCACATGACAAGCCGTTCCCCATGATTTCCAATGACAACCATTCATATTAGTGCGACTTCAAAGTTGTCCCTGCATTACTTTGGTCCGACTTTGATACGAGTTACACAGGCATTCCCTGAAATCGCGGCAAAAATCGTGTCAAAATCATGGCAAAATCGCGACCGCGAAATCGCAGCAAAATCGCGTGACTTTGAAGTCGCGGTAGTGTGAAAGGGGCCTTAGAGCTATCACTCAAGTAACACTCCATAGTATTCCCCTTCCCTCCTCCCCCACCATCGACATGCTCCGTAGCCGCTCCCTCCTATCGAGTGCCCCCACAGTCAGCAGCTTCCTATGGGGGCACCCGAGCCGAGGCATAGCTCCGTGTGTCCATTCAGACACAGATCCCTGACCCGGCCCCACCCTCTCGCTCTCCTGATTGGCTGACTGACTTTGACAGCCGTGGGAGTCAATGGTGCCACTGCTGTGTCTCAGCCAATCAGGAGGAGTGTCCTGGATGCCTTAAACATTCGTGGACAGGGGACTCAATTTTCAGAAAGACAGAGAGGGCAATCTATCACAAGGACCTGAAGCGCCAAATTGTATGTTGTCTACCGGGCGCTTGGGTTCGGCACATCACGGATCTGGTGGACAGATTTCTGGGGGGAATGGGGAAGACCCGGCTGTCATGGTGCACGTTGGCACCAATGACAAAGTCAAAGTAATAGGACCTCCAAGGTAGTATTTTCCGAAATACTACCGGTACCTTGAGCCACACCAGAAAGGCAGTCAGTCGGTTACCAGCTCTACAGAAGGGGCGGACTGCACTTAAATGAGGAGGGTGCAGATCTGCTGGGAGTGAAGATGGCCGAAAAGTTAGAAGGGCTTTTAAACTAGGCGACGGGGGGGGGGGGGGCTGCCGGACAAGATGGGAGGGAGAACTAGAGCTGATAGTGTATGAGGAGGAATTAGATTTTGTGGGAATTTTAGAGACCTGATTCAATAGCTCTTATGATTGGCTGGCAACCATTCAAGGGTATACCCTATATCGCAGGGACATGGAGGGTAAAAAAAAGGGGGGTATGCCTGTATATCAAAAATGATATACAGGTAAATGTGAGGGATGACATCACTAATGGAGCAAGGGAAGGGGTGGAATCCTTATGGGTAGAGTTACAAAGGGAGGAAACCAAAGAGAAAGTAATACTGGGATTATGCTATAGGCCCGCTAACCTGAGGGGGAGACGGACCTCCTATCACAGTATGAAATGGCGGCAAGGATGGGAAGTGTCATTATAATGGGGGATTTTAATTATCCAGACAGACTGGGCGGAAGGAACCGCGCATTCGTCTAAGGCTCGCCATTTCCTAAATGTCTTACAGGACAATTTCATGGGTCAGATGGTAAATGCAAGAAAATAACAGTTGCGCTGTGTGGAGCTGGCACACTAGTACCAATGAGGTGTGACACATATATATGATAATAAGTAAACAAAAATGAACCAAGATGACTATGAGACATATGACCATATCAATTAATCATTCCAATGATCAAGATTGAAAGGAATTGATTAACATGCAATTCTTCTTAAGAATGTCCAAGAAAGAGCTGAGAAATGACATATCTCATAATAGAAAAGGTTCCAAGATGACGTTGATTCAAAAGTTCTACTAGGCAAGTGAATATTGGTGACTTCACACTTAAACACCCAAGAATAAAGTGTGGTACTGAAAAAGACAAAGATCCTCCACCTCCAATATCGAATCTCCTTACCAGCTCTTATGGATCCCTGGTAAAAGAGATTGTAAACACCTGCGGCTGTTTCCCCGCCAAGGGTCTTTCAGTAGTATAACAGCATAGAATATCTTCCTCCACACTAAGGGCTCCTCAGTATAATCCCCAGATGATTCCAAAAAAGATATAAAGGCCACCATAGTGAAGTACTTAATAACAGTTTAATCAAAAAATGAAAATACACTTACAAGAAAGTGGTGATGTAAAAGACTGTATAAAATCGTTCGTAAGCCAACCGGCTTATACTATCCGCCCGTCCTTCCTGGATAACGTTGTTTGTTTGTTGGTGACGTCAGCACGCCGCTACTCCCTACGCCGTTTCGTCAGAGATGACGTCTTCCAGGGGCACGAGCGGCGTGCTGACTCACTGCTTTTTATCATACATGATGCGCTAGACA
This sequence comes from Rana muscosa, assembly GCA_029206835.1. Classification (NCBI taxonomy): domain Eukaryota; kingdom Metazoa; phylum Chordata; class Amphibia; order Anura; family Ranidae; genus Rana; species Rana muscosa. The sequence goes on along the minus strand of CM055116.1, from coordinate 458,024,635 downwards.
CACCCAGCTCTGACCTCCGGGAGGCTCCTGCACCAATCCGATAGGGGAATTCTTGCCCATACCCAGCGATGATCACTGAAGCCCTATGATGAGCAAGAGCAGCCAGATGCAAGTGTTGGCAATAAATTATTTGAAAAAACATATGTTTAAAAACCTTTCAACCACTATTGCACAAATGAAAAAATGCAAAATGCGGAGAAAGTAAAAATGGTGTCAATAAAAATTTAATTAAAATAACCTTAATGTACAGATGTGGATATAAGAAAAGGACATCTTAGAAAGGGGATTAATGCCCATAGCTTGTCAGCATCCCAATATTTAAACCATCACAATTATGCAAGGGGCATACACTGTATAAAATGCTGACTTGTGGGCCGACAGATAACACATCCAGCGGAACAAAATCCGACACCAGATGTCTGCTGCATAATTTTACCCCAATGTGGCGTACGCATATCATACCGATCGCCCCTCTGATCAGAAATACAAACGATACAAAAATGCAACTCCAGATGTAAGGTGAAAGTGAAGGCACATTCAAACAGTCACATCCTGTTGTTATCCTATTAAAACAGGACAACACAAAAGGGGGGCTTTCTGAAAAAACAGTACCTCACATTATACAAGGGTATATAAAGGGAACATACAAAAATTATTCCAAATGATCCCTAAAGAAGATACCCATCATCTTAAAAGAGATATTGATATAATGGATGTAAAAAACTGATATGTAACTAGATCAAAAATCTAGGTAGAAGTATTAGAAGTTTACCTAGAAGTCAGAGCCAGTTCACATACTTTCACATAACATCCCTGGATAGATAGTATAAAACATCCAATCACCCATTGTCAATGAACGCATTGACATCTGTGTCAATATTCAAGCCATGGGGGCTATAGAAACGGACCCGGTATATCCAGGCCATCTCTAGCCTCGATAGCTCCCTAACCAGAGAGATACCCCTCCAGTGAGGCTCAAATTTGTCTATCCCCAGGAATAATGTATTCGCTGAATTGCGATCATGATAAATGTCATAATGTTTTGAAACTGAATGGTTTTGAAAACCTGTCTTGATGTTAGTGATATGCTCACCTAATCTAACCTGCATTGATCTTTTCGTCCTGCCAATGTACTGGAGCCCGCAAGGACATTGTAACAAATAGACAATGCCCGTTGAGCTGCATGTAATGAAAGGCTCTATGGTGTGCTCCTTTGAGGTGCTGGTAGAGTGAAAAGATTCAGTTTTCTTTAGTTTACTCTTATTGAGGGTACATACTTGGCACCTTCGGCACTGATGGTACCCGGACAATCCTCTTTGGAAAAAGGAAACTTTTTTGTGGGAGGGTCCACAACATTAGGAGCCACCCTATCTCTAAGAGAGGGTACTCCCCTGAAAATCACCTGGGGTTTGGATGGTAAAAATTGACTGATAATTCTATAATTACCCAGCAGATGCCAATGTTTTTAAATGATTTTCTTGATTGCATAATGCTGTGTGGAAAAAGTGGTGATAAAAGATATCAGAGGTCTTTCTCTCGTTGCTTTGGAGCGATCCTCCAATAGTAGGGATCTATCCAAAATGGCAACCTCCTCTATTGTGTTCTCCAAGGATTCCAAGTTGTAACCCTTTTCACAGAGTCTCAATTTCAGTATAACCGACTGAGATCTGTAATTTTCCAAAGAGGTACAGTTTCGCTTCATCCTGACGAACTGGCCTCTAGGTACAGATTTCAGCCAGGGATCATTGTGGCAACTTCCAATAGGAATAAAAGAGTTATGGTCGGTCTGTTTAAAAAAAGACTTGGTAACCAAAGAACCGTCTTCACTCATTATGGTGAGGTCATGTAAATTAATGGTCTCCTGACTAGCCTCATAGACAAATCTAATTCCTCTTTCTATATCGTTAAGAACAGAAAAATAGCTGTCAAGTTGGTCCTTGGTGCCATCCCATAGGAGGAGGACGTCATCAATATACCTGGCCCAGAGCACCAGGTGGGGACTCCGATCCCCAAAGATGACGTCCTCCTCCCACTTGGCCATGAAGAGATTGGCCAAGCTGGGGGCATATTTAGCCCCCATTGCAATACCACGTATTTGGCGATAATATTGACTATCGAATCAAAAATAATTGTGGCCTGCTGCATATTCCATATTTGAAGTTGAGGCAAGCCTGACAGAAGATTCAAATAATATTTCACAGCTGAAATACCCATCTGATGTGGAATGATGGAATATAGTGAGGTAACATCTGCTGTGACCATCCACATTCCTTCCTTGAATTCTGCTTGTGACACTAGATTGATCGCATGCCTAGTGTCCTTCAAATAAGAAGGCATTCGTTGGACCAAAGGTTGTAAAAAATGGTCAATATACTTGCCCACCCGGGACGTTATTGAGTCTATACCACTCACTATCGGTCTGCCCGGGGGGCAAGTCAAACTCTTATGAATTTTAGGAAGACAATATAGAACAGGCACCCTAGGGGCCCTCGGCATTAAGAATTGTTGCTCTTTATCATTCAAAATGCCAAGTTCAGAGCCCTTTTGGACCAATTCTTCCAGAGTGTCCCCGTATTTAATAACCGGGTTCCCAGATAGTAAGGCATGGGTGTCACGATCGTCAACAATCCTATGCATTTCTTTGAGATAATCCACCCTATCAAGGACAACTATTCCACCACCCTTGTCGGCAGGACGGATTACTAACTCTCTGTTTTGACAAAGAGAGTCAAGACCTAATTCAAGATGCTTCTCCATCTTGTTATTAGTGACTTTCATAGTCTCAAGATCTCGTAAGACCACATACCTAAAGACCCTAATGTCACGGTCTGGAGTCAGGCTCAGAGGCCAGTAGCTATAGCAACAGAGCAGGTATTCACACAGGTCACCCTGGCTGATGACACGGGTTCACCTGAGGTGCGGGGTCTAAGCACTGACCGGTATTCACCAGGGCTCCTAAAGGTGGAGATGGGCTTCGCTGCGTGTCAGTGCCAGGTCGCGGTCCTCAGATTAGCCCCACCAGGGGGTGAGCAAGCCGGGGTCCAGAAACAGATAATCATCAAGGACAACTATTCCACCACCCTTGTCGGCAGGACGGATTACCAACTCTCTGTTTTGACAAAGAGAGTCAAGACCTAATTCAAGATGCTGCTCCATCTTGTTATTAGTGACTTTCATAGTCTCAAGATCTCGTAAGACCACACCCTCAAAGACCCTAATGTCACGGTCTGGAGTCAGGCTCAGAGGCCAGTAGCTATAGCAGCAGAGCAGGTATTCACACAGGTCACCCTGGCTGATGACACGGGTTCACCTGAGGTGCGGGGTCTAAGCACTGACCGGTATTCACCAGGGCTCCTAAAGGTGGAGATGGGCTTCGCTGCGTGTCAGTGCCAGGTTGCGGTCCTCAGATTAGCCCCACCAGGGGGTGAGCAAGCCGGGGTCCAGAAACAGATAACACAGGTAGGGATCAAGCAGAAGCGTAGTCGGGGACGAGCCAAAAGTCGGTAACAGATAGTTGCAGGTTGGGATTCAGCAGAAGCGTAGTAGGGGACGAGCCAAAAGTCGATAGTGAGTGGTAGCAAAGATGCGGTCGGCAGCAGTAGACATGAGCAATATATTGGCTGGTGAAGACACAATATTCTGGCAACCAGGAAGTGCAGGGACATGGCTTAAATCAGGAAGTTCCTGGGAGGAGCAAAGGGTTCAAGGTTCAAGGCAAACAAGATTCAAGACAAGAAAGATCATTCAAGGAATTGTCTAATGAACTATCCAAGGAGCTGTCCAGCATTCCAGGTGGCTCAGCAAGTAGAGTCACCACTAGTGTTGAGCGGACCCGAACTGTAAAGTTCGGGTCCGTACCGAATTTTGGCTTTTTCCCGACCCGGACCCGGACCCGGATTTTGCGCTAAAGTCCGGGTTCGGGTCCGGATTCGGGAATTTAATGGCGCAGTTAGAAATGCTTCAGGGGCCAGCCAATCACCATTTGATTAGCTGGTGTGCCCTTAGAAGCCATCATAGCCATGCCTACTAATGGCATGGCTGTGATTGGTCAGTGCAACATGTGACCCAGCATGTGACCAGCTTCTATATAAGCAAGAGGCACACAGCACAGATCGTCACTCTGCTTTTAGACAGTGTAGGGAAAGGATCCTGGCTGCTGTTGCTGTGAGGGAGAGAATTATATGATAGGAGTTAGTCCTGATTCTGCAATCTACTGATAGAAAAGATAGAGAGACAGTGTAGTGTAGTGTAGTGTAGGGGCAGGATCCTGCTTGTGCTTTCAGGGAGAGAGATTTAGATAGGAGTCCAGATTGAGAGATATAATAGCTCAGGGATCTGCATAGGTTTATCTGTTTGTGTTGCAAGCTCAGTGCACCAGCACTGCATTACGTTGAGTGATACACCTATTCCATTTAGTGGCTGTATTGTGCTCTTGCTAAAAGACCCATTTCGGGCAGAAAAAAAAAAAAAAGGCACTTTATTGTGCTTTTGCTAAAAAGACCCATTTTTGGGCCCCAAAAAAAAAAAAAAAAAGGCACTTTATTGTGCTGTTGCAAAAAAAAAAAAAGGCACTTTGTTGTGCGCAAAAAAGACCTATTTTTGGGCAAAAAAAATATTTTGCAGTGTATATCTCTAGTTGTGTGAAATAACCAATTTCTATATATTTTTCTTGTACTATGCTATACTAAAAAAAAAAAAAAAAAACTTTTTTTTGAATAGCATTCTCTGCAGCTGTGCGATTCAGCGGTTATATACTGTGGGTGTGTTGTGCTCTTCCAAAAAACGCCATTTAGGGCCACAGAAAATATTTTGCAGTGTGAAATACACATCTGGAGGTGTGTGAAAAAACAACATTATTTTTAAAAAGCATTCTCTGGCCTCTGCAGCTGTGCGATTCAGCGGTTATATACTGTTGGGGTTGTTGTGCTCTTGCAAAAAACGCCATTTAGGGCCACAGAAAATATTTTGCAGTGTGAAATACACATGTGGAGGTGTGTAAAATAAACAATTTCTATATATTGTACAGTGCTATACTAAAAAAAACAACATTTTTTTTGAATAGCATTCTCTGCACTTCTATAGCTGTGCGATTCAGTGGTTAAATACTGTGGTTGTGTTGTGCTCTTCCAAAAAACGCCATTTAGGGCCACAGAAAATATTTTGCAGTGTGAAATACACATCTTGGAGGTGTGTAAAATAAACAATTTCTATATATTCTTCTTGTACAGTGCTATACTAAAAAAAAACAACCTTTTTTTTTTTAATAGCATTTTCTGTAGCTGTGCGATTCAGCGGTTACGTGCTGTGGGTGTGTTGTGGTCTGGCAAAAAACGCCATTTAGGGCCACAGAAAATATTTTGCAGTGTGAAATACACATCTGGAGGTGTGTGAAATAAACAATTTCTATATATTGTACAGTGCTATACTAAAAAAAAAAACATTTTTTTTGAATAGCATTCTCTGCACTTCTATAGCTGTGCGATTCAGTGGTTAAATACTGTGGTTGTGTTGTGCTCTTCCAAAAAACGCCATTTAGGGCCACAGAAAATATTTTGCAGTGTGAAATACACATCTTGGAGGTGTGTAAAATATACAATTTCTATATATTCTTCTTGTACAGTGCTATACTAAAAAAAACAACCTTTTTTTTTTAATAGCATTTTCTGTAGCTGTGCGATTCAGCGGTTATATACTGTTGGGGTTGTTGTGCTCTTCAAAAAAACGCCATTTAGGGCCACAGAAAATAAATTGCAGTGTGAAATACACATGTGGAGGTGTGTAAAATAAACAATTTCTATATATTGTACAGTGCTATACTAAAAAAAAAAACATTTTTTTTGAATAGCATTCTCTGCACTTCTATAGCTGTGCGATTCAGTGGTTAAATACTGTGGTTGTGTTGTGCTCTTCCAAAAAACGCCATTTAGGGCCACAGAAAATATTTTGCAGTGTGAAATACACATCTGGAGGTGTGTGAAAAAACAACATTATTTTTGAATAGCATTCTCTGGCCTCTGCAGCTGTGCGATTCAGCGGTTATATACTGTTGGGGTTGTTGTGCTCTTGCAAAAAACGCCATTTAGGGCCACAGAAAATATTTTGCAGTGTGAAATACACATCTGGAGGTGTGTGAAATAAACAATTTCTATATATTGTACAGTGCTATACTAAAAAAAACAACATTTTTTTTGAATAGCATTCTCTGCACTTCTATAGCTGTGCGATTCAGTGGTTAAATACTGTGGTTGTGTTGTGCTCTTCCAAAAAACGCCATTTAGGGCCACAGAAAATATTTTGCAGTGTGAAATACACATCTTGGAGGTGTGTAAAATATACAATTTCTATATATTCTTCTTGTACAGTGCTATACTAAAAAAAACAACCTTTTTTTTGAATAGCATTTTCTGTAGCTGTGCGATTCAGCGGTTACGTGCTGTGGGTGTGTTGTGGTCTGGCAAAAAACGCCATTTAGGGCCACAGAAAATATTTTGCAGTGTGAAATACACATGTGGAGGTGTGTAAAATAAACAATTTCTATATATTGTACAGTGCTATACTAAAAAAAAAAAACATTTTTTTTGAATAGCATTCTCTGCACTTCTATAGCTGTGCGATTCAGTGGTTAAATACTGTGGTTGTGTTGTGCTCTTCCAAAAAACGCCATTTAGGGCCACAGAAAATATTTTGCAGTGTGAAATACACATCTTGGAGGTGTGTAAAATAAACAATTTCTATATATTCTTCTTGTACAGTGCTATACTAAAAAAAACAACCTTTTTTTTTGAATAGCATTTTCTGTAGCTGTGCGATTCAGCGGTTACGTGCTGTGGGTGTGTTGTGGTCTGGCAAAAAACGCCATTTAGGGCCACAGAAAATATTTTGCAGTGTGAAATACACATCTGGAGGTGTGTGAAATAAACAATTTCTATATATTTTCCTTGTACTGTGCTATACTAAAAAAAACAACCTTTTTTTTTTTGAATAGCATTTTCTGCAGTTCTGTAGCTGTGCGTTTCAGCGGTTAAATACTGTGGGTGTGTTGTGGTCTTCCAAAAAACGCCATTTAGGGCAAGATCCTAAATTTGGAAAATATGAGGGGAAGGTCAAAGGGACGTGGTGGCCCCGGTCGTGGTGCTGCTGGTGGAGCTCCTGTTGCAGGGAGAGGACGTGGTGGATCTGTGCCAGCTACACGCACAAGTGAAACACCTTCCTCAGGTGCGAGTAGGCGACCGAGCCTGCGGCGGTATTTTGTCGCGCCTAATGAGGCTGTACCAATGTTTAGGCCAGGACAAGTACAGGCGATAGTAGATTGGGTTGCTGACAGTGCCTCGGGTTCCTTCACATTGTCTCCCACCCACTCTTCTGATGAAAGATCAGAGTTGGCACCTGAAGCCCATGTCCATCAGTCTTTCACCTCACCCCCTTGCAAATCAGCCAAGCAGTCTGAGCCCCAAATCATGCAGCAGTCTCTTCTGCTTTTCGATGACTCTGTTAGAAGGGTTTCCCAGGGCCATCCACCTAGCCCTGCCCCAGAAGTGGAAGAGATTGAGTGCACCGATGCCCAACCACTTATGTTTCATGATGGGTACATGGGAGGACCATCGCAGCACGTCTCGGATGATGACGAAACACAGGTGCCAACTGCTGCTGCTTTCGCAATTGTGCAGACAGACATGGAGGGCAGGGGTGAAGACTGGGTGGAAGATGATGTGGAGGACGATGAGGTCCTCGACCCCACATGGAATCAACGTTATGCAGGTGACCAGTGTAGTTCGGAGGAAGAGGCGGTGGTCGCACAGAGCCACCAGCACAGCAGAAGAGGGAGCAGGGTGCAAAAACGGAGCATTCGTCCCCTAGACAGTACATCTGCTACTGCCCAACGCAGCAAGGGACCGAGCACACCAAAGCCAGGTCCAAGGACTTCCCTAGCGTGGCAGTTCTTCACACAGTGTGTTGATGACAAGACACAAGTGGTTTGCACGCTGTGCAATCAGAGCCTGAAGCGAGGCATAAACGTTCTCAACCTGAGCACAAGCTGCATGACCAGGCATCTAAGTGCAAAGCACGAGCTGCAGTGGAGTAGACACCTCAAAAACCAAGAAAGGTCTCTGGCTCCTCCTGCTTCCTCTTCTGCTGCAGTCTCGGCCTCTTCATCCACCTCTGTAGTGACAGTGGCACCTGTCACCCCGCAAACAGAGGATCTGCCAGCAACACTACCACCTGGGTCACCAACCATCTCCACAATGTCCCATGGAAGCGTTCAGCTCTCTATCTCCCAAACATTGGAGCGGAAGAGGAAGTACCCCCCTAGCCACCCGCGATCCCTGGCCCTGAATGCCAGCATTTCAAAATTCCTGGCCTTTGAAATGCTGTCATTCCGTCTGGTGGAGACGCAGAGTTTTAAAAGCCTGATGGCATTGGCTGTCCCGCAGTACGTCGTGCCCAGCCGCCACTACTTTTCCAGGCGAGCCATCCCTTCCCTGCACAACCAGGTGGGGGACAAAATCAGGTGTGCACTGCGCAACGCCATCTGTGGCAAGGTCCACCTAACTACGGATGCGTGGACCAGTAAGCACGGTCAGGGACGTTATATCTCCCTAACAGCACACTGGGTAAATGCAGTGGCGGCTGGGCCTGAGGCAGATAGCGGTTTGGCGCATGTCCTTCCACCACCGAGGATTGCAGGGCGCTTCAGTTTGCCTCCTGTTGCTAACTCCTCCTTCTCCGCTTCCTCATCCTCTACCGCCTCCTCATCCATTCAGCGTAACACCTTCACCACCAACTTCAGCACAGCCAGGGGTAAACGACAGCAGGCAGTTTTAAAACTTTCCTGTTTGGGGGAAAATCCCCACACCGCGCAGGAGTTGTGGAGGGACATGGAACAACAGACCGATGAGTGGTTGCTGTCAGTGAGCCTCAAGCCCGGCCTGGTGGTGTGCGATAATGGGCGAAATCTCGTAGCAGCTCTGGGTCTAGCCGGTTTGACGCACATCCCTTGCCTGGCGCATGTGCTGAACTTGGTGGTCCAGAGGTTCCTTAAAAATTACCCCAATATGCCAGAGCTGCTGCAGAAAGTGCGGGCTGTCTGTGCGCACTTTCGGCGTTCTCACCCTGCTGCTGCTCGCCTGTCAGCGCTGCAGCGTAACTTCGGCCTTCCCGCTCACCGCCTCATATGTGACGTGCCCACAAGGTGGAACTCCACCTTGCACATGCTGGCCAGACTGTGCGAGCAGCAGCAGGCAATAGTGGAGTTTCAGCTGCAGCAATCACGCGTGAGTCGCTCTGCGGAACAGCACCACTTCACCACCAATAACTGGGCCTCCATGCGAGACCTGTGTGCCTTGTTGCGCTGTTTCGAGTACTCCACCAACATGGCCAGTGCCAATGACGCAGTTCTCAGCGTTACTATCCCAGTTCTATGCCTCCTTGAAAAAACGCTTCGTGCGATGATGGAAGAGGATGTGGCACAGGAGGATGAGGAGGAGGAGGAGGAAGCGGGATCATTTCAAAGGCTTTCAGGGCAGTCTTTCACAAGTGGCTACGAGGGTGGGTTCCTGCACCAACAAACGGCAGGTACACAATTGTCCGGCAGAAAGGGCACAGTTCTGGAGGATGACGAGGTGGAGGAGGAGATGGAGGAGGAGGAGGAGGAGGAGGAGGAGCCATGTTCACAGCAGGGTGGCACTCAGACCAGCTCGTGGCCATTACTGGTGCGTGGCTGGGGGGATACAGAGGACACAGACGATACACCTCCCACAGAGGACAGCTTTTCTTTGCCTCTGGGCAGCCTGGCACACATGAGCGATTACATGCTGCAGTGTTTCCGCAATGACAGCCGAGTTGCCCACATTTTAACTGGTGCTGATTACTGGGTGGCCACCCTGCTGGATCCCCGTTACAAGGACAACGTACCGTCCTTAATTCCCTCACTGGAGCGGGATCGTAAGATGCGCGAGTACAAGCGCACGCTGGTAGACGCGCTGCTGGTGGCATTCCCACCTGACAGCAGGCGTACGGTGGAAGCACAAGGCGAAGGCAGAGGAGGAGGAAGAGGTCGCCAACGCAGCCGGGGCACCGGCAGCACCTCAGAAGGCAGGGTTAGCATGGCCGAAATGTGGAAAAGCTTTGTCAGCACGCCACAACAACCAGCACCACCAGCTGAGATGGAACGTCTTAGCAGGAGGCAGCATTTCACCAACATGGTTGAGCAGTATGTGTCCACAGGCCTACACGTACTGGATGACGGGTCTGCCCCCTTTAACTTCTGGGTCTCCAAATTGGGCACATGGCCTGAGCTTGCCGTTTATGCCTTGGAGGTGCTGGCCTGCCCTGCAGCCAGTGTATTATCTGAACGTGTATTTAGCACGGCAGGGGGCGTTATCACAGACAAGCGCAGCCGCCTGTCCAGAGCCAATGTGGACAAGCTCACGTTCATTAAAATGAACCAGGCATGGATCCCACAGGACTTGTCCGTACCTTGTGCAGAATAGACATGTATACCGGTGTTGCGACAAACTGTCCGGCCATCGGATTGTGCCCGACCCGTACTGCGCAGGCGCAGCGCTTGCGCAGTACAGAGGACAAGGAGATTCACAAAATCTCCGAAGATGAACGGCGCCTGCGCTGTGAGTGCAGGTTCAAGCCCCACCATCCAAGAGGACATACAGTAGCACATAGTAACAGGGCCCCTCACGGGGCTCGCTTCGATCGCGGCCTTGCTTGGCTCGGCTTGAACCACGGATGGTGTGGCCTTCACCTGAACTCAACACGCAGGCGCCGTTAGTCTTGGGAGATTTTTGAAATCCCCTTGTCCTACATACTCAGCAAGCGCAGTACAGGGCGGACACTATTCGACAGGGGACAGAATTCGACACATCACCGGCCTTACCCAGCCATTGTTGTATTTTTGAACCAGTGTTGGCTACCTCGTCCTCCTCCACCGCCGCTTCCACCTACACAGCCACATCCACCGCCACCTCAACCTCCTACTCCATATGGACCTCGTCCTGCTAGGCCAAGATTAAAATTTTTATTTTATTTTTTTGTAGCGCACAGATCCTTTCCCCCTTACCTGCCTTTATGTTGTTGGCTCTTCGCAGGAGGGAGAAAGGCACACCGCACTACCAGCCCGTATCCTCCTATATAAAGAGGTTGAGCGGTGTACTTGACGGGCCGTGTCCACAGCCGGAGTCAAAACTCCTCCAGAGGATGATTCTCACCTCTACTGTAGGTAGAGGCAAGTCCTTTAATTGCCAGTAAAGTCAATGTCCACACCAGCTGAAACTCCAACTCTTATTCTCTCATGGCAAAATAAACTGTACTCAGATAGAAAAGGTTAGAGCAAAGAAACAGGACAGCTTAAGGTGTGGAGGAGGTCCAGGCACAAACGTAGCACATTCACTTCACTGCTTAGGTTTCTCAAACAGTTTTTGGCGCACGGTCTCTGCCACAGACATTGAGGTTGGTCTCTGCCACAGACCGGGTGTACAAGGCCCCTGCCACAGACCTGGAGAACTTTGGTCTCTGCCACAGACTAGGGTGTATAAGGCCCCTGCCACGGGCCTGGAGAACTTTGGTCTCAGCCACAGACCAGGGTGTATAAGGCCCCTGCCACGGGCCGGTTGAATAAGGCCTCTGATACAGTCAAGGTGACCTTGAGCTTCTCCTTCTACGAACCTAGCCCATATCAAGGGGAAGACATCTCTCCAGGGAGTCAACAGACCATTCCTTCACCGTGACTCCCGCATCGGTCCATCAGAATGATCCTCCCTTCCCTGGAACAGGGTCCCCTACACGAGGCGGCTCTGGACTCCAGGCTTTACTCCCGCCCCTAGGCCTCCATACCCAGGGCAGCAAGAACTCCAGGATAGTGCCTCACCCCGGGCTAAAGGTGCCCGAGATGGAACAGGAACACATGCACCCAGGCCGAAGGCAACTGGGCGCGGACCCCACTGGGCATCAGCCCCCAGGCCAAAGGTCTGCCCCTTTTATATGCTCTCCTGGCATGCACAGCAGGTTCCCCGCCCCGCTGTACTACTGCCAAGAGGGGACACAAAAGGCGCCACCTGTAGGCCGCAGGGAACTGCACACCAATACTGTCCCCCGAGGACAAAATGGTCCATGAATCCTACAGAATTAGGGTATTTGAGCCTATTTACCACTCAAACACTTTCCTTAAATTTAGCACCCCGCTACATTTTTATTTCAAAGTATTTTATTTTCCCACTAGCTTATCCATTAAATTAAATAATTTATTCCAGAAAGGGCGTATTCTGGGGCATTCCCACCATATGTGTCGCATCGTGCCGTTGAGTTTCTGAGGTTCTTAATGACTTCCTGTACCTCTTCTGCTGAAAATCGGGCCTCCAGCATATTTTTTAATTTTTTAATTTTTTTAATGTTCTTTTAAGTTATTTCCTATCCACATTTGTTTGCAGAGCACTTTCCATGTTCTTAACAACATTTTGCTGCCATTTGCAGCCCTCTAGCCCTTTCCATTACTTTTTTAGAGCCTTTTTAGTCGTCAGAAGTCCGGGTCCCCATTGACTTCAATGGGGTCCGGGTCCGGGTTCGGGTTAAAGTTCGGTCCCGAATCCGAACTTTTTTCCGAAGTTCGGCCGAACCCGCCGGACCCAAATATCCAGCTACCCGCTCAACTCTAGTCACCACCAGACACACCAGAGGTCCCAGGTTCAAGCCCAGGTCCTAACAGTACTCCCCTCCTTCCAGGATGTCCCCTGGACGTCTTAGGGCCAGGTTTCTGAGGAAACCTCTGGTGGAATTCCCTTATTAATCTAGGGGCATGAACATTCTTTTCAGGCTCCCAAGAATTTTCTTCTGGCCCATATCCTTCCCATTGAACCAAATATTGCAATTTGTTCCTAGAGATCCTGGAGTCAAGAATTTTTCCCACCACATATTCTTCTTCACCCTGTACCTCAACAGGTGGAGGAGGAGGATGAATTCTTCCAGAAAAAGTATTTTCATGAAACTGCTTGAGTAGCGATATATGAAAAACAGGGTGAATCTTCATATTGTCAGGAAGTTTCAGGCGAAAAGTGACCGGGTTTATTTGAGCAGAAATCTCAAAATGTCCCATAAACTTTTGACCCAACTTAGCACATGGAACCTGAACCTTTAAATTTTTGGTAGATAACCAAACTTTGTCACCTACCTGAAAGGTGGGAATAGACCTACGGTGTCTGTCAGCGGCCTTCTTGTAATATTCCTGTGCCTCCTTCAATGTATCAGTCAATCTCTCCTGGATCTCATGTAATGAAGTTAGTCTGTTGGTAACAGCAGGAATTGAAGTTGAGATAGGGAGATCAGGAATAAAAACTGGATGATACCCGGTGTTTAAGAAAAATGGGCTTTGGGAAGTGGAGCTATGTTTAGAGTTATTATAAGCAAACTCTGCCGTAGGAAGGTAGTCCACCCAGTCATCCTGGAGATAACTCACAAAACATCGAAGGTATTGCTCCAGAGTTTGATTGGTCCTCTCGGTCTGACCATTAGACTGTGGATGAAAAGCTGAGGACAGATTAATTGTTACACCCAAAGCTGAGCAAAAACTTCTCCAAAATTTTGAGGTAAACTGTACCCCTCTGTCAGACACCACATCATCAGGAATTCCATGAAGTTTAAAAACTTCTCTAACCATTACCTCAGCAGTATGTTCGGCGGAGGGTACCCCCTTAACTGGAATAAAATGAGCCATCTTAGTGAGACGGTCAACGACTACCAGAATGGTTGTCATCCCTTTTGAAAGAGGAATATCGACCACAAAGTCCATAGAAATTGACCCCCATGGCCTAGATGGAACAGGCAGTGGTAGAAGTAACCCCAGAGGAGAAGATCAGGGTGTCTTATTGCGAGCACAGGTTAGACATGAAGCCACATATCTCTTTACATCTTTCTTGTACCCAGGCCACCAAAAGGAACGTGATAAGAGTTCTTCTGTCTTAGAAACCCCAAAATGACCAGCAAGTTTAGAGTCGTGTACAAACCTGAGGGCTTCTACCCGAACTGATTCAGGTACATAGAGGCAATGTGCTTGAGTCCAAAACCATTATTGTACTTGAGGTTTATGTCTTTAGGAGGGTTATTAAGAAGCGGGTCATTCTCATACCCCTCCTTGAGGAGATGAAGAAATGTCTTTGAACTTGTGGCCCCTAGAAAGTTCTTTGGAGACAGGATTGTACATTCAGAGTTGCTTTCCTGGAGAGGCCCAGGCAACATCCGTGATAGGGCATCAGCCTTACCATTCCTTGACCCAGGGCGGTATGAGATAACAAAATTGAACCTGGAGAAGAAAAGGGTCCAACATGCTTGTCTAGATGACAACCTTTTAGCAGACCTAATAAATTCTAAATTTCTATGATCGGTGAGAACGGTTACAGGGTGCTTAGCCCCTTCCAGCAGATGCCTCCACTCAGAAAATGCTTCCTTAATTGCCAGCAGTTCCTTGTTTCCAATGTCATAATTCTTCTCAGCTGGAGACATTATTCGAGAGAAATAAGCGCAAGGATGAAGCTGCATTTTTTCTCCAATTCGCTGAGAAAGGATAGCTCCCACAGCAGAATTAGAAGCATCAACTTCTAGGATGAAAGGTAGTTCTGGATCTGGATGTACCAGTATTGGTGCAGAAGTGAAGAGTGTTTTCAGTTTACTAAAGGTAGTCTGTGCCTCAGGTGACCACAAAAAGGGTATCCCTTTCTTTGTCAGCTGTGTAATTGGAGCAATTACCTTGGAGAAATTCCTTATAAATCTTCTGTAAAAGTTGGCAAATCCAACAAATCGCTGTATCTCCTTAACATTCCTAGGGACAGGCCAATCCACCACTGCTTTGATCTTATCAGGATCCATGCTTACCCCTTCAGAAGAGATTATGTATCCCAAGAACTGGATCTGAGTTTGTTCAAACTCGCATTTCTCTAGTTTGATGTAAAGTTGATTCCGCCTTAGTCTCTCGAAAACAATACAGACATGCTTACGGTGTTCTTCCAAAGTATCAGAGAAAATGAGAATGTCATCCAAATATGCTATTACAAACTGATCAAGCAAATCTCGAAAAACATCATTAATAAAATGTTGAAAAGTTGCAGGAGCATTGCAGAGCCCAAAGGGCATGACCAAAGACTCAAAATGTCCATATCTGGTTCTGAAAGCAGTCTTCCATTCATCTCCGGGACGAATGCGGACAAGGTTGTATGCCCCCCGTAAATCTAATTTAGTAAAGAGCTTGGCGGAGCGGAGTCTCTCAAGCATTTCTGGAATCAGTGGGAGTGGATAGCGATTCCTAATTGTGATCCTATTTAAACCTCTGTAGTCAATACACGGACGCAAGGGTGGAGTCCTTTTTCACCACGAAGAATAAGGCTGCCCGAGCAGAAGAGGTTGAGTGTCTGATAAAACCCTTCTCTAGATTCTCATTAATTCACTCCCTGAGCACCTTCAGTTCAGGTTCTGATAAAGAATAAAGGTGCCCAAATGATATTTCTGCCCCTGGAAGCAATTCAATGGGACAATCATAAGAGCGATGAGGAGGCAGCTGATCTGCGTTCTTTTTATCACAAACGTCGCAAAAGTCAAGATATTGTGGAGGTAGCTTGTCGTATGACTTGGTAGTTGCCAAAACTGCTTGTAAATCTTGGGTTGGTGGAGAGCTTATTTGATAAGATTCTTTGCAATGTTTTTTGCAATGGTCAGATGTAAAGCTTAAAGAACGTGTTTCCCAGTTGATGGAGGGATTATGGATAGAGAACCAAGGGATGCCCAGGATAATAGGGAACTTGGGTGATGTGATCAGCTCAAAGCTGATAGTTTCCTGATGGTCAGTCTCGATTAGGAGTTTAAGCGGGATGGTCTCGTGGTTAACTGGACCTGAAGACAAAGGTGAGCCATCCACAGTTTCCATATCAATAGGGGCAAGCTTATTTCTTATTTGAAGGTTATTACTTTGGGCAAATTCAATGTCCATGAAGTTTCCCCCGGCCCCTGAGTCCAGCATAGCAGCGCAAGATATTTCATTGCTTTCCACAATAAGCCTTATTGGGATGACAAAGTGAGTTGATAAAGAATTAACTTTATTTGCTTCCTGAATCAAAGGAGAGACGGACTGAGAAATTGAGTTTATTTGTTCAGATACTGTAACATCCATTGCTGCAATTGTTCTTTTAAATTTATTGGGACAATTAATTGCATAATGTCCAGAGTCTCCACAATAAAGACACAAGTTCTCTGAACGTCGTCTTTCTTTCTCCTGAGTGGTAATAGATCTTTTAATAGCATCCACCTGCATAGGTTCAGGAGTGTCAGAATCAGGAAAAACTCTTGGACCCTTAGGAGGATACTGAGTAGTAGAAAAACGCATGCCACCATTACTGCTTAGGATTCCCAGTCTCTCCTTTCTCCTTTCAGTAAGTCTCTGATCAATTTGAATACATAATTTAATAAAAGCCTCGAGGTCGTCAGGACTTTCTACTCTGGCAAGCTCATCTTTTACTTGCTCTGAGAGTCCTTGACGGAACTGACTTTTTTGTGCTGCTGGATTCCAGTTGGTATCTGAGACCCAACGTCGGAATTCAGTTGTGTACTCTGCAACCGAGCGTCTACCCTGCCGTAAATTGTGCAATTTTGCCTCAGCAGTAGCACAGCGGTTAGGATCATCGAAAACTTGGTTCATCGCAGCCACAAAAGAATCTAAATCATCCAGCACGACATCATCTTTCTCCACATAAGGGGAGGCCCAGGCTAAAGCTTCCTCAGTCAGGAGGTTGATAATAAACAGCACCTTTTTCCTGTCAGAAGTAAATGCAGCAGGTTGCATCTGAAAGTATATACGGCATTGATTAAGAAACCCTCTATAATGGCGGCGGTCTCCATTAAACTTAAGTGGTAGGGGCATTCGTGCATTGGTATCTACGGCAGCGGTATCTCGGGCACGAAAATCCCGCAATTGTTTATTCAAATCAAGGATTTCTTCTTGTAGTGCTTTCACTTCAATCTGTAACTCAGAAAATTTTTCCTGGTAGTTAACACCAAATGTCTGCAACTCAGCGATTTGCACCCTGAGAGGAGCTACAGCAGCTGCTACAACGGCCTCCATGTTTTGGGCCAGAATATTCTGTCACGGTCTGGAGTCAGGCTCAGAGGCCAGTAGCTATAGCAGCAGAGCAGGTATTCACACAGGTCACCCTGGCTGATGACACGGGTTCACCTGAGGTGCGGGGTCTAAGCACTGCCCGGTATTCACCAGGGCTCCTAAAGGTGGAGATGGGCTTCGCTGCGTGTCAGTGCCAGGTCGCGGTCCTCAGATTAGCCCCACCAGGGGGTGAGCAAGCCGGGGTCCAGAAACAGATAACACAGGTAGGGATCAAGCAGAAGCATAGTCGGGGACGAGCCAAAAGTCGGTAACAGATAGTTGCAGGTTGGGATTCAGCAGAAGCGTAGTCGGGACGAGCCAAAAGTCGGTAGTGAGTGGTAGCAAAGATGCGGTCGGCAGCAGTAGACAGGAGCAAGATATTGGCTGGTGAAGACACAATATTCTGGCAACCAGGAAGTGCAAGGACATGGCTTAAATCAGGAAGTTCCTGGGAGGAGCAAAGGGTTCACGGTTCAAGGCAAACAAGATCATTCAAGGAATTGTCTAATGAACTATCCAAGGAGCTGTCCAGCATTCCAGGTGGCTCAGCAAGTAGACTCCCCACCAGACACAGCAGACACACCAGAGGTCCCAGGTTCAAGCCCAGGTCCTAACACCTAAGGGATGGGGCCAAAGCCCCGGCGGGGTTGAAGGTGGAAGCATTGGATAATCCAGAGTGTTGGAATGGTTGTGGAACCAGTGCACTCTCCCTACAAGGAATACCTGCAAAATAACATTTAATATTAATCTTACGGACATACTTGTGTATGTCCATATAAGTCTGGAACTTATTTAATTTCCTAGTGGTGCAAACTTCAATCCCTTATTGAGAAGGAATAATTCTGGCTTGGTTAAGGTTTGGGAGCTAAGATTAAAGATGCCATCTTGACTCACATATTTTGCTTTTTTAAATTGTGCTCTCCTCCCCCCTCTGGTTCCTCTTTGCTTTCTACCGGTGTTTTTACCCCTTGGTTGGGCCTGGGAAAACCCCAATGTTTATCAATATCTCTTTCATATTGACCCGGGGGAAAATCCCTCGATGATCCAGACCTATATGTCTCTTGAATTCTATTGGTCTGTTCATAATCTTGGTAGCCTGAACGTCCAGGACATCTCTATCTCGTAAAGGAAAAAATCTATTGCGAGTACCAGGTTAATTTCCATATTCATCCCGATCTCTTTCCAGATAATAATTATCTTCATAATGGGATCTTTGGTTAGAATATGTGTCATAACCATAATTATCAGAGTGAGTCCTCTCATGGACTCTAGAAAATGTCAATGGTTCTCTATAGGTATGGTATTGACCCTGAGAGTATTGTTGTCCATACCCTCTATCATGACTGGTACTCGGTTTGGGTTGCGACTGTTGCATCCACCCTGGATTTTTTACATATTGTCCTCCTTTGGCGGGACCTGGCGTTCTCGATGGTGATTTATAAGACACCCGTCTACCCTTTTTGTTCGATTTATTACCATTCTGAACCTTTTTAGGAGTTTTAGATGATTCACTCCTAATGGGTAAATGTTGCACATCATTAGTTGATCCTGATGGAGCGTTTTCACCCTGAATAATTGCATCCATCCTAGAAACATTGTCCACCTGCGATTCTGCCACTAATTTCTTCTGCCAAACAAAGACTAAACTGGCTTGATAATCGTTGAAGTCTCTGTTGTATTTTTTCCTTTTCTTGGCTTTCTGTTCCTTTTCCTCTTTATCCAACACCTTCAATAAATTCAGGGTTCTTTCTTTATATTCCTCACTCCCTTTGTGAGGATTTAAACTTTCTTTCAAAGTTTTAATTTCACTGTCAAGTTTCTCTAGTTTGCCGGTCTTCCTGGCCACCAAGAAGCGTAAAAAACTCACTCCTGCCTCATTGAAGTACCGGAACCATTCTTGTAGCTCGAGGTTACCTTTCTGAGGGCTGACTTGCCATCTTATGCTGCGTACACACGATCGTTTTTCACATCGTTAAAAATGCCATTTTTTAAATTGGGCATTAAAAACGATCGTGTGTAGGCTCCAGAGCATTTTTAACGACGTGAAAAATGGCCAAAAAAGAGCAGACATCTGGTGTCGGATTTTGTTCCGCTGGATGTGTTATCTGTCAGCCCACAAGTCAGCATTTTATACAGTGTATGCCCCTTGCATAATTGTGATGGTTTAAATATTGGGATGCTGACAACTATGGGCGTTAATCCCCTTTCTAAGATGTCCTTTTCTTATATCCACATCTGTACATTAAGGTTATTTTAATTCAATTTTTATTGACACCATTTTTACTTTCTCCGCATTTAGCATTTTTTCATTTGTGCAATAGTGGTTGAAAGGTTTTTTAAACATATGTTTTTTCAAATATTTTATTGCCAACACTTGCATCTGGCTGCTGTTGCTCATCATAGGGCTTCAGTGATCATCGCTGGGTATGGGCAAGAATTCCTCTATAAAATATGGCGGATTGGTGCAGGAGCCTCCCGGAGGTCAGAGCCGGGCGTGTCTAGCGCATCATGTATGATAAAAAGCGGTGAGTCAGCATGCCGCTCCTGCCCATGGAAGACGTCATCTCTGCCGAAACGGCGTGGGGAGTAGCGGCGTGCTGACGTCACCAACAAACAACGCTATCCCGGAAGGACGGGCGGATAGTATAAGCCAGCTGGCTTACGATTGATTTTATACATGCTTTTACATCACCACTTTCTTGTAAGTGTATTTTCATTTTTTGATTAAACTGTTATTAAGTACTTCACTATGGTGGCCTTTATATCTTTTTTGGAATCATCTATCTGGGGATTATACTGAGGATCGCTTAGTGTGGAGGAAGATATTCTATGCTGTTATACTACTGAAAGACCCTTGGCGGGGGAAACAGCCGCAGGTGTTTACGATCTCTTTTACCAGGGATCCATAAGAGCTGGTAAGGAGATTCGATATTGGAGGTGGAGGATCTTTGTCTTTTTCAGTACCACACTTTCTTATTGGGTGTTTAAGTGTGAAGTCACCAATATTCACTTGCCTAGTAGAACTTTTGAATCAACGTCATCTTGGAACCTTTTCTATTATGAGATATATCATTTCTCAGCTCTTTCTTGGACATTCTTAAGAAGAACTGCATGTTAATCAATTCCTTTCAATCTCGATCATTGGAATGATTAATTGATATGGTCATATGTCTCATAGTCATCTTGGTTCATTTTTGTTTACTTATTATCATATATTTTCATTGTATATGGTGTATTGTAATCATGTCACATCTATAAGGTGTCAGGCCTCATTGGTACTAGTGTGCCAGCACCACGCAGCGCAACTGTTATTTTCTTAAATTGTCCTTATTTGTGTATATCCACATTTTTAGTCGCAGCAGCGGCCACTATTTGTCACTGGTGGTAACATTTTATTTTATTTTTCATTTCATTTGACTTGCGCAGTAGTTTTTTCTTTACAGATGGTAAATGCACCAACAAGAAACAATGCGTTACTAGACCTACTGATTACTAACAATACAGACTTGATCGTGGATGTAGAAATACGGGACAACTTAGGAAACAGCTATCACAGGTCAATTAGTTTCAGCATAAATCACACAAATAGGAAGCATAATGGGAATACAAAGACACTGAATTTCAAAAGAGCCAAATTCCAGAAACTACGCTCCTTGCTAGAAGATACTAAATGGGATAAAATCCTAGGAGCAAAAAACACGGAGGAAAAATGGGTGTGCTTTATGAGCATTTTAAATAAGGTTATTAGCCAGTGCACCCCAATAGGTAATACATTTAAAAGAGCTCTAATAAAAGCCCTGGGTGGCTTAACACTAGGGATGAGCCGAACACCCCCCGGTTCAGTTCGCATCCAGAACATACGAACGGACTGAAAGTTTGCGCGAACTTTCGAACACTGTTAAAGTCTATGGGACTCGAACATGGGAAATCAAAAGTGCGAATTTTAAAGGCTAATATGCAAGTTATTGTCCTAAAAAGGGTTTGGGGACCCGGGTCCTGCCCCAGGGTACATGTATCAATGCAAAAAAAAGTTTTAAAAACGGTTGTTTTTTTCAGGAGCAGTGATTTTCATGATTCTTAAAGTGAAAGTAAACCCACTCTCATCCTTTCTAAACTACTGCCATAGTGCTGATCTATAAGATGCCTCCTGCATGTATCCTTATCTGTCAAATGTCTCCCCTCTGTCTGTTATGAGACCTGAAAAACTGCAGATTCTGTGGGTGGATCTGTTGTCTGGAGCTCGGTGGGTGGAGTTGTGATGTCAGTAGACTCTCCGCCCAACTCTACACTCCCCTTGTCAACATGAATTTTCTCTTGTGTATTGATCACTGCTATGCCTTCTGCCTTCTGCCTTCTGCCTTCTGCTATGATCATTAATGCCCTGTACACACGATCGGATTTCCGATGGAATAAAATCCGATGGATTTTTCCATCGGAAATCCGATGAAGCTGACTTCCATCAGTCTTGTCTACACACCATCAGTCAAAAATCCGACCGCCCCAAACGCCGTGACGTAAAACACTCAGAAGAGCCGAGAAAAATGAAGTTCAATGCTTCTGAGCATGCGTCGACTTGATTCTGAGCATGCTTGGGTTTTTTCTCCGATGGAGTTCCCCACAGACGATCGGAATTTGCTATCGTTTTTGGAAAAAAGACCGATGGGGCCCACACACGATCGGTTTGTCCGATGAAAAAAGTCTATCGGTCTTTTTTCATTAGAAAAATCGATTGTGTATACGCGGCATAACATCCAGTCAAAATCCAGAAAAGTAACCACAAGACTTCAGAAAAGGAGTGGGGGTGGGAATTAAAAAATAATGCCTGTCTAAAGCTAGTGCACGAGATATGTAAATAACCTGTCACTCAAAGCAAGGGGGCGGAACGGACAAAGGTAAGTCTGTCCGTTTTATCTTACTGAACAATAAAAGAGGATTGCTCAGAGCTGGATTAACTTTGTGGCAAGACCTGGCACAAATGATAGGAAATCTTATACACTACAATGTGACAGCAATTTTTTATTTTTATTTGGGTTTACATCCACTTTAAAGTGAAAAAATAAAAGTGAAATATTCCTTTAAATATCGTGCCTGGGGGGGGGGGGGGTGTCTATAGTATGCCTGTAAAGTGGCATGTGTTTCCCGTGTTTAGAACTGTCCCTGCACAAAATAACATTTCTAAAGGAATAAAAGTCATTTAAAACTGCTTGTGGCTTTAATGTAATGTCTGGTCCCGGCAATATGGATGAAAATCATTGAAAAAAACTGCATTGGTCCCCCCCCCAGCCCATTACCAGCCCATTTGGGTCTTGTATGGATATTAAGGGGAACCCCGCACCCAAATTACAAAGGCCCTATATACTCTGAACAGCAGTATACAGGCGGTGCAAACAAGACAGGGACTGTAGATTTGTTCTTAAGTAGAATCTGTAATTTTGAACTGGTACATTTTTAAAGTGTAGCTCCAGCCGAAAAATCTATTTTTAAGCTTTTTAGAAAAATTGTTTTTTTTTAAGGGAAACACGGATTGGTGATAAAGCATCAGTGGAGAGCAGACACCTTTTTCCCATATTAACTCTTACAGGAGAGAATTTCCCTTACTAGGGGTAGATTTCCTCTCACTTCCTGTTGTCTCCCTCCGTTTGTAAGTAGGAGTCGTTTGAAAGTCTGATGTTTGAAAGCAGAAATTTGGGCCTTAGGTGTTGGTGTTGCCACAACACTGTAAGCCCTCACAGTTACTCTTAGTGGGCACTGAAACACCCTGCTGTGAACTATTATATCAAGAATTGTAATTACATGCCACTGTTGAACAGTGGCAGAAAAATTGGGCGTTTGATGGTGGTGGTGCTGGTGCCACAACACTGTAAGTCCTCACAGTTACTCTTGGTGGGCGCAGGAACGCCCTGCTGTGAAATATTATATCAAGAATCGTAATTACATGCCCCTGTTGAACAGGGGCAGAAAAATTGGGCCTTAGGCACTGGCACTGGTGCCACAACACTGCAACCCCTCGCAGATACTATAGTTGGAGCCCAGGAATGAGCCCTGCTGCAAAGTATTACAGCAAAAATTGTAATTAGATGCCCCTGTTAAACAGGGGCAGAAAAATTGGGCCTTAGCCACTGGTGGCAGTGCCCAGAACCAAAAAGGTTCTTACAAGCTATCAACATGAACATTGAGGAGGAAGAGGATACTCACTCAGCATAACAGGATAGTCACTCAGCATCAGCATAGGCAGTCTTGAAGGGATCTCACATTCAAAAAAACAGCGTGGCAAAAAAAACAAGCTCCCCTGACCCAGTCCTGGTGCCATAGTCGCACAGGTACTCATTGATGGCCCTCTGCTGCGTGTGCAGCCGCTGCAGCATGGCCACAGTTGAGTTCCACCTGGTGGGCATGTCACAGATTAGGCGGCTCTTGGGCAGGTTAAATTCCTTTTGGAGGTCAGCCAGCCGAGCACTGGCATTATATGACCGGTGGAAATTCACACAGACTTTCCTGGCCTGCCTCAGGACATCCTGTAAGCCCGGGCACCTGCCCAAGAACCGCTGCAAAAGCAAGTTAAGGACATAAGCCAAAACAGGGCACATGGGTAAGCTGTCCCTGTCGGAGGGCGGAAAGGAGGTTGGTGCCATTGTCGGAAACCACCATTCCTGGCTTAAGCTGGCGTGGCTTCAACCACCGACACACAGGCGGCCTTATATAGTGTGGGGCGTGTACCTCTCCCCTGAGCCATGATTGGCCAAAGGCATCCTTTCTTTGGCCAATTATGGCTCTCTGTGCTGACAGCGCTGTTATTGGCCAAAGCATTCGGGTCATAGTGCATGCTTGGCTAATCATCAGCCAGCAATGCACTGCGATGACGCAGTGCATTATGGACCGCGACGTGCAACTCGAATTTAGCGCGAACGGCCCATAAAGGTCGAACGAGCGAACAGCAGATGTTCGAGTCAAACTCATGTTCGACTCGAACTTAAAACTCATCCTTACTTAACACTAATGTAAAAATTCATATAAAAGCAAAGGAGAAGGCCTTCAAAAAATACAAGGCTGAGGGGTCATCGTCAACATTCCAACTGTACAAAGAATGCAATAAGAAATGTAAGGGTGTAATCAGGGTGGCTAAGATAGAACACGAAAGGCACATAGCGGAGGAGAGTAAAAAAAATCCCAAGAAATTCTTTAAGTACATAAATAGTAAAAGAGGGTGGACAGATCATATTGACATAAAGAATGATGAAGGGAATCTGGTTACAAAGAATGGTGAAATGGCGAAGGTTTTGAAAGTATTCTTCTCCTCAGTCTTCACGAGGGAAATGGGGGGCTTCAGTAACCAAAACTGCAAGGTTTATCCTCATGACTCGACACAGGAAGCACCCTCATGGTTAATAGAGGATACAATTAGAAGCAGACTTAAAAAACGTAACATAAATAAGTCACCAAGACCAGATGGCTTGCACCCGAGGGTCCTTAAGGAACTCAGTCAAGTAATTGCCAGATCGTTGTTCCTAATTTTTACGAACAGTCTACTGACTGGTATGGTACCAGCTGATTGGGGAAAACCAATGTAGCACCAATCTTTAAAAAAGGACCAGAATATATCCATTGGAACTACAGACCAGTTAGTCTAACATCAATAGTATGCAAGCTCTTGGAAGGGATGATAAGAGACTATATACAAGTTTTTAGTAATGAAAAAGAAACATTAGCAGTAATCAGCATGGATTCATGAAAAATCGTTGTTGCCAAACAAATCTGTTAACCTTCTATGAGGAGATGAGCTGCCATCTATATAAAGGAAGGCCCGTAGACGTGGTGTATCTGGATTTTGCAAAGGCATTTGCTACAGTTCCATACAAACCTTTACTGTACAAACTAAAGTCTGTCAGCATGGACCAAAGGGCGAGTACTTGGATTCAAAACTGGCTACAAGGGCAATTTCCGAGGGTAGTGATAAATGGGGAGTACTCGGAATGGTCCGGTGTGGAAAGTGGGGTCCCCCAGGGTTCTGTCCTGGGACCAATACTATTTAATTTATTCATAAATGATCTGGAGGGTGGGATAAACAGCTCAATCTCAGTATTTGCGGACAATACTAAGCTAAGCAGGGCAATAGCTTCTCTGCAGGATGTGGAAACCTTGCAAGAAGATCTGAACAAATTAATGGGGTGGGCAACTACATGGCAAATAAGGTTTAATGTAGAAAAATTTAAAATAATGCATTTAGGTGGCAAAAACATGAATGCAATATACTCACTAGGGGGAGAACCTCTGGGGGAATCTATAAAGGAAAAGGACCTAGGGGTCCTAGTAGATGACAGGCTCAGCAATGACATGCAATGACAAGCTGCTGCAAGCAAAGCCAATAGAATATTGGCATGCATTAAAAAGAGGATTTAAGTGGTTGTAAACCCACATAGAAATAAAGAAAAGAAAAAAACACCTGCAAGACAAAGACATAATGAGCTAGTATGCATAGCATACTAGCTCAATGTGTAATACTCACTTGAGATCGAAGCCCCCGCTGCGGTGCCCGTACACAGCACCGGCCGGTGACATGGCACCCGGAGTTACTTATTATAGGCTTACCTGTAGCAAAAAGTGGATTGTACACACGATAGGTTTTACCAATGAAAACAGTCCGATGGACTGTTTTCATCGGACAAACCGATCGTGTATGGGCCCCATCGGTCTTTTTTCCATCGGTGTTTAAAAATAGAACATGTTTTAAATTTATCCGATGGTTAAAAAACCGATAGCAAATTACTATCGTCTGTGGGGAACTCCATCGGATAAAAAACCCACGCGTGGTCAGAATCAAGTCGCCGCATGCTCAGAAGCATTGAACTTAATTTTTTTTGGCTCATCGGAGTGTTTTACGTCACCGCGTTTTGAAACAGTCGGTTTTTTGACTGATGGTGTGTGGGCAAGACTGATGGAAGACAGTTTCATCGGATTTCCGATGAAAAAAAACATCGGATTAGAATCCATAGGATATCCGATTGTGTGTACAGGGCTTAAGGGTTTACAACCACTTTAACTCCAGCGATAAAACGATAATTCTCCCACTTTACAAGACTCTGGTATGTCCGCACCTGGAGTATGCCGTCCAGTTCTGGGCTTCTGTCCTCAGGAAAGATGTGCTGGAGAT
The DNA here is from genome assembly GCA_029206835.1 of Rana muscosa. Lineage (NCBI taxonomy): Eukaryota > Metazoa > Chordata > Amphibia > Anura > Ranidae > Rana > Rana muscosa. The sequence continues at coordinate 457,998,344 of CM055116.1, read as the reverse complement.
GGAGAGAACAACAGAGAAGAGCAACAAAGTTAATAAAGGGACTGGAGGATCTTGGTTATGAGGAAAGAGCACTGAACTTATTCTCTCTGGAGAAGAGATGCTTGAGAGGGGATATTATTTCAATGTAAAAATACCATACTGGTGATCCCACAATAGGGATACAACTTTTCCGCGAAAGGGCATTTAAAAAGACTTGCGGCCATTCACTAAAATTAGAAGAAAAGCGATTTAACCAGAAACGTAGAGGGTTCTTAACCACTTAAGGACCACCTAACACCGATATACGTTGGCAGAATGGCACGGCTGGGCATAAGCACGTACAGGTACGTCCCCTTTTAAGATGCCCAGCCGTGGGTCGCGCGCCGCTGGTGTCCCACGTTCGGGTCACAAAGGTGAAGAATGGGGAGAGGTAAGTGTAAACAAACCTTTCCCCGTTCTTCCTAGTGAGAGTGTCACTGATCATCTGTTCCCTGTCATAGGGAACGACGATCAGTGACGTCACACGCCAAGCCACGCCCCCTACAGTAAGAATCACTCATTAGGTCACACTTAACCCCTTCAGCTCCCCCTACAGGTTAACCCCTTCACTGCCAGTGTCATTTTCATAGTAATCAGTGCATTTGTATAGCACTGATCACTGTAAAAATTACAATGGTCCCAAAATAGTGTCAAAAATGTCCGATGTGTCCGCCATAATGTCGCAGTCACGATATAAATCGCTGATTGCCGCCATTACTAGTAAAACATTTTTTTTATAAAACTATCCCCTATTTTGTAGACGCTATATCTTTTGCGCAAACCAATCAATAAATGCTTATTGCAATTTTTTTACCAAAAATATGTGAAAGAATACGTATCGCCCTAAACTGAGGGAAAAAAAAATTCTATATTTTTTGGGGATATTTATTATAGCAAAAAGTAAAAAATATTGCATTTTTTTCAAAATTTACGCTCTATTTTTGTTTATAGCGCAAAAAATAAAAACCGTAGAGGTGATCAAATACCATCAAAAGAAAGCTCTATTTGTGGGAAAAAGAGGACGTCAATTTTGTTTGGGAGCCACGTGGGAAGAGCGGTAAGAATATGAATTCTCTTCCACAAGCAGTGGTTTCAGCAGGGAGCATAGATAATTTCAAAAAACTATTAGATAGGCACCTATACGACCATAACATATAGGGTAGGGATGAGCTTCGTGTTCGAGTCGAACCCATGTTCGACTCGAACATCGGCTGTTCGCCGAATTGCGAACATTATGGGGCGTTCACGCCAAATTCGAGTGGCGCGGCATCGCAGTGCATTGCTGGCTGATCATTGGCCAAGCATGCACTATGACCCGCATGCTTTGGCCAATCACAGCGCAGAAAAAACCGAGAGCCGTAATTGGCCAAAGCCAGGGTGGCTTTGGCCAATTATGGCTCAGGGGGTTTAGTACACGCCCCACACTATATAAAGCCGCCGGCTCGGCGGCCTTGTGTAGTGTGTTGGAGTTGTGAAAAGAGAGTTTACAGAGACAGACAGTGTCATTTATATTGAGTTAGATAGAGCAGGCAGCCGAGTCAGTTAGCTGCAGTTACAGTGTGTAGAGGATATATATATGCATCCTAGGTGTTGTATATATATTTATACACTGTATTCAGTTTAGCTAGATCTGTTCCTGGTTTTCTCTATACTGTGACAGGCAGGCAGGTGATTGTGCTAGCTACAGACAGTCAGTGTTTCACTTAGTGTACTGTGTGCTTTGCATAGCATTCACCTAAAGCTTACCTGAATACAGTGTGACAGCAGGAAGGTAAAGTCACCTGGTTGCATCCAGGGGGGTAGGTATATTTCTCCCAGATTCAGGCTTTATGCCGACTTATACAACTAGGGAGAGAGTTGATGAAGCCCAGCTGAGGCTAGTGGGCTCATGGATGATTCATACCTCTAGGGAGAGTGCTGGGCGTCGTGCAGGCAGGGAGTTGATGAGACCAGCTGAAGCTTGTCAGCTCGTTTAAGGCCTCTATAAAAACTCCCAGCTTCATTAGGTGTTGTGAGACAAAGCCTGTGTGGCTATTTGTTTGGACATTTACTAAACCAGGGACTTAGGGACTAGGACAGCACCAGGCTGATCCCAGTTGTTAGTTAGGGAAACCTGCATGTTTAGTCAGAGGTCAAGCTGACCAGGATTTATTTTGTTTATGTTTCTTTTTGCTTTGCTGTGTTTTTGTCACTGTAAATAGAGAAATAAACTGCACCTTTTGATCTTGAAAACCACAACCTCCGTCTGCTGGGCCTGTTTTTGTGTGGGAAGCCCATCCAGGGGGTCACACACACCCGCTACCGAGCTAACCCCCTCACAGTTGGTGGAGAATGCAGGCAGTTTTTTTTTAAGCCAGCATGGAGGAGATACTGAAACAGCTGGCTCTAGCAAATGCCAATCAACAGCAGACAAATGCAGGTTTGCAAAAGAGCCTTGCAGCTCAACAACAGAGCTTCGCAGCCCAGCAACAAGCCCAGCAGCAATCTGAGGCCCGCTTCATAGACCTGTTGCAGAAGCAAGAGCAGAGACTACAACAACAGATGGAAGCAGTAATGCAGCAACGTCCGCAGACCAGTGAGGAAAGCCGTCCCACTAATACCGCGTCCTTTGGGGTGAGTCGTTTATTGACAAAAATGACTGGAGAGGATGATCCAGAGGTATTTTTGACCACATTTGAAAGGACTGCTGAAAGAGAAAAGTGGCCTGAGGAGCAGTGGGCTGGACTGGTGGCTCCTCTGTTAACTGGTGAATCGCAGAAAGCTTACTATGACCTAGAGCCTGACCAAGCAAAAGACTATGTGATGCTAAAAGCTGAAATATTGGCAAGGCTGGGTGTCACCCTGGCTGTCCGGGCTCAGCGTGTGCATAACTGGACTTTCCAGCTTGGAAAACCCCCCAGGTCTCAAATGTATGATCTCATTCACCTGAGCAGGAAGTGGCTACAGCCAGAGACTTTGTCCGCACCGGAGATTGTGGAACGTGTTGTGATGGATCGTTTCTTGAGAGCTCTTCCTACCGCCATTCAAAAGTGGGTAAGCCATGGAGACCCAGAAACGGCCGGTAAACTTGTGGATTGTGTAGAGAGATACTTGGCTGCAGAGAACCTGACGGCCTCTTCCAGAGACTCTCGGACTTTCCACCCTAAGACCAGACCATCCCCAGGGGCGGATAAGATGATTCCAAGGGGTGAGGGTGGAGAGAGTGAGAGGGTGGGAGCTCTGCCCAGGGTTTGGCGAGAACAGCCTGGGAAGTCGGGGGCTCAAGAGGCAGCCAAAAGGATTGTTTGCTACCGCTGCCGGCAAGCGGGACATATTGCAGCAAATTGCCCGGTTGTGGAGGAACCCATGCAATGTGACTTTCTGACGGACAGACGTCAGTCGCTGTGTGCGACAGTCGCATGCACTGCCATTCGGGGAACTGAGAAACATTTATGCAAAATGTGTATTAATGGTAGAAATGTTGTGGTATTACTGGATTCAGGTAGCCTTGTGACCCTGATAAAGGCTGAATTAGTTAAAACAGAGGTCTCTGGGAATAGCAAGGTAGCTGTTATTTGTGTGCATGGGGACACCCGAGAGTATCCAGTGACTACAGTGTGTTTCAAGACCCCCAAAGGTACCCTCTCTCATCCAGTGGGGTTAGTATCTCAACTACCGCATGATGCCATTGTGGGAAGGGATTTTCCGAAGTTCTGGGAACTGTGGGATGATCCTGAGCCCCCCGCTGGTGCCCCTATGTACCAGGAAGGTGATAGCCAGAACTCCTCTGAGAGTGGTGAGGACTCTCCAGAATTTCCCTTGTCAGTATTGGCAGGCGAGACTCAAGAAACTGGAGAGGAGCCCACCTCCTCAGACGAAAACCTACCGTCTGTGGAGTTTTCTGATCTTGAGGTTCACAGGGAAAATTTTGCCACAGAACAGTTAAAAGACCCCGCCCTAATAAAGGCACGGGAAAACGTAGTGGAAATAGATGGCGAGTTAGTGAACCCAGATAATACCTGCACTTACCCATACTTCAGCGTAGAGAAGGACCTACTGTATCGGGTGGCAAAAAGGGCAGAAGAAACCGTTGAGCAGCTTGTGGTGCCCAAACCTTACAGGAAGTTGGTGTTGGAGTTGGCCCATGGGCACATTCTTGGAGGTCATCTGGGGACAGAGAAAACCCGAGAGAGGGTATTACAGAGATTCTATTGGCCTGGGGTGATGAAGGACATAGAAAATTATTGTTCCTCCTGCCCTGTGTGTCAGAGGTCGGCCCCGATGCCACATTTCCGTAGCCCGCTGGTCCCTCTACCCATCATTGAGGTCCCGTTTGAGAGGATCGCAATGGATTTGGTAGGTCCTATAATCAAGTCCGCTAGGGGGCACCAGTACATATTAGTTATAATGGACTATGCCACCCGTTATCCAGAAGCGATCCCTCTCCGAAATACCTCGGCCAAAACCATAGCCAAAGAGCTATCTCTTGTTTTTAGCCGGGTGGGTATTTGTAAAGAACTGCTTACGGACCAAGGTACACCCTTTATGTCCCGGGTTATGAAAGAGCTGTGTAAATTGTTCAAAGTGACGCAATTGCGTACGTCTGTGTATCACCCCCAAACCGATGGGCTGGTTGAAAGATTCAACAAAACCCTAAAACAAATGTTGAAGAAAGTGGTGGATAGAGATGGAAAGGATTGGGACTGTCTACTTCCTTATTTGATGTTTGCTATTAGGGAGGTGCCCCAATCCTCTACGGGATTCTCCCCCTTTGAGTTACTGTATGGGAGACACCCAAGAGGGCTGTTGGATATTGCCAAGGAAACTTGGGAAAGTGAGAGTTCTCCCCACAGGAGTGTGATTGAGCATGTCGCCCTGATGCAAGATCGAATTGCACAGGTAATGCCCATCGTGAAGGAACATTTGGCCCAAGCGCAGTTGGCACAGCAGAGAGTGTACAACCGTGGAGCCAAGACCCGTACCTTTTCCCCGGGGGATAGGATATTGGTACTTGTCCCTACGGTTGAAAGTAAATTCCTTGCCAAATGGCAAGGCCCCTACGAGATAATGGAAAAAGTGAGCGAAGTGAATTACAAGGTCAGACAACCAGGAAGGCGAAAGCCCGAACAGATCTATCACGTTAATCTGTTGAAAGCCTGGAGGGATAGAGAGTCCCTAGTCGCAGAAACTTGGTCACCAGCTCAAACTGGTTGCGTGATTCCGGAGGTTGGAATAGCAGCCACCTTGTCACAACCCCAACAACAGGAGGTTAAGGAGTTTGTGCTTCGCAACAAGGAGGTGTTCTCTGAGCTGCCGGGACAAACATCTGGGGTAGAGCATGATATTATTACCCCGCCCGGTGAAAGGGTGAAGTTAAAACCCTATCGGATCCCAGAGGCCCGACGGGAGGCAATACGGGAGGAAGTACAGAAAATGCTGAACTTAGGGGTGATAGAGGAGTCCCAAAGTGATTGGTCTAGTCCCATTGTGTTGGTGCCTAAACCGGATGGGAGCTGGCGATTTTGTAACGATTTTCGTCAGTTGAACAAAGTTACAAAATTTGACACCTACCCCATGCCACGTATAGATGAGTTGATCGACCGGCTGGGAACAGCCCGATACATGACGACTCTTGACCTCACAAAAGGGTATTGGCAAATTCCCCTGGCCAAGTCGGCCAAAGAGAAAACCGCATTTGTAACCCCAGACGGGGCGTTCCAATATAAGAGAATGCCGTTCGGGTTACAGAATGCGCCGGCCACATTCCAGCGGAAAATGGACCAGATACTGAGGCCCCATCGGAAGTATGCTGCGGCTTACCTGGATGACGTAATTGTCCATAGCACAGATTGGGCCTCACATCTGCCAAAAGTGCAAGCAGTCCTAGACTCTATCCGGGAAGCGGGGTTTACGGCTAACCCCAAGAAGTGTACCATTGGGCAGGAGGAGGCCAAATATCTTGGGTACACCATTGGCAGGGGAGTAATAAAACCCCAACTCAACAAAGTCGAGGCCATCCAGAGTTGGCCACGTCCCAACAGCAAGAAGCAGGTACGAGCCTTTCTGGGAATCGCGGGTTATTATCGGCGCTTCATTCCCCACTTTGCTTCTAAGGCTGTGCCCCTAACCAACCTGACGAAAGGGAAAGGGTCGGTCATGATTAAATGGACCCCCGAGGCTGAGGCAGCATTCCAATTCTTGAAACAAGCCTTATGTAGCCAGCCAGTGTTGTACTCACCCGACTTCTCTAAAGACTTTGTTGTACAAAGTGATGCGTCAGATGTGGGGTTAGGAGCAGTATTGTCCCAGGTCTGGAACGGGGAAGAGCACCCAGTCATTTACCTCAGCAGGAAGTTGAAGTCCCATGAGGTAAATTACGCCACGGTTGAAAAGGAGTGTTTAGCGGTGAAGTGGGCTCTAGATTCCCTTCGGTACTATCTGCTAGGTAGGCACTTTGACATGGTTACGGATCACGCTCCGTTAAAGTGGATGGCTCAAAACAAGGAGACAAATAGAAGAGTAAATAGGTGGTTCCTGGCCCTACAGGAATTCAACTTCACAGTAAAGCATCGCCCTGGCGTTCAAATGGGGAATGTGGATGCTTTGTCTCGAGTACATGAATGCCTGATTGCTGGTGTTCCAACCCCAAGGTTAAAACAAGAGGGGGGGTATGTGACAGCAGGAAGGTAAAGTCACCTGGTTGCATCCAGGGGGGTAGGTATATTTCTCCCAGATTCAGGCTTTATGCCGACTTATACAACTAGGGAGAGAGTTGATGAAGCCCAGCTGAGGCTAGTGGGCTCATGGATGATTCATACCTCTAGGGAGAGTGCTGGGCGTCGTGCAGGCAGGGAGTTGATGAGACCAGCTGAAGCATGTCAGCTCGTTTAAGGCCTCTATAAAAACTCCCAGCTTCATTAGGTGTTTGCTCATGCCTGGAACCAGACCTGTGTGGACTGTCTAGGGAGAGTGAACCCCTGTGCGGTGAGACAAAGCATGTGTGGCTATTTGTTTGGACATTTTCTAAACCAGGGACTTAGGGACTAGGACAGCACCAGGCTGATCCCAGTTGTTAGTTAGGGAAACCTGCATGTTTAGTCAGAGGTCAAGCTGACCAGGATTTATTTTGTTTATGTTTCTTTTTGCTTTGCTGTGTTTTTGTCACTGTAAATAGAGAAATAAACCGCACCTTTTGATCTTGAAAACCACAACCTCCGTCTGCTGGGCCTGTTTTTGTGTGGGGAGCCCATCCAGGGGGTCACACACACCCGCTACCGAGCTAACCCCCTCACAACAGTTAGTGACTATTATAGTGGTGTCCTCATAATAAAACCACAAACAGAGAGCTGCAAGTATTTTCAGTTAGTGTACTGTGTCCCTCTCTGCACAGTTTTCATCTAAAACTAACAGCTGCTGCTGCTGCTGCTTTTCCCATACTAATACCACAGCAGGCAGTTGATTCTGATAGCTACATTATTATCAGTACAGAAAAAAAAAAAATATATATATATATATATATATACATCCCACCTTTGTGCAGCTACATCTCACTGCAGGCCATTAGTATGTCTGGAAGGCAAACAAGGAGAGGCAGACAGTCACGAGGCAATAAAAGAGGGCAAGCAGGCTCTGTGTCTAGAGGCAACCGTGCTGCTGGTCGTGGACACGGTGCATCCTCATCAGCATGTGGCCGTGGGACACGCTTGTCCTTCTTTTCGGCAGCTGGCCATGTTAAGCCGCAACATGCCCAAGACTTGGTAGAGTGGATGACCAAGCCGCCCTCCTCCTCCTAATCCTCTCTCACCCAGGCTCAGGGTACTTTGTCTGGCAAAGCAGCTGCCAAAGCGGCCTCTTCCCTCGGCTCAATGGCATCAGTCACTCCTTCCATAGCCCCACCATGTTCTCCTGAGGAGTCCCCAGAACTGTTTGACCACAGTGTTCGGTACATGCTCCAGGAGGATGTCCAGCGTTTTGAAGGATTCGATGATGGAACCCAGCTGGAGGAAGGCAGTAACGTGAGCTCAGAGAGAGGGGGTAGTAACGTGAGCCCAGAGAGAGGGGGTGCCCAGCAAGGGCAGCTATCTGGAAGTCATGTTCCCCCAGCTGCAGCATACTGCCAGATTGGCGCGATGAGGAGGGAGGGGATGATGAGGTCACTGACTACACGTGGGTGCCTGATAGGAGAGAGGAGGAGGAGGAGGTGGCACATCTCCAACGAGGCAGGATGCCCTCCAGGGGCAGCTTAAGGGCAGCACACCGACCGCATCACACCGCAGAGCTCCGCATGTGCAGGGCGCTGCTGTCTCTATTCGTTATTCCAAAAGTTCTTTGGTGTGGGCCTTTTTTCAGACGTTTGCAGCAGATCGCACCATTGCCATTTGCAACATATGTCTAAAGCTTATCTCGTGTGGCCAAAACATCAGCCGCTTGGGCACAACGTGCTTGACCAGATACATGTTGACCTGCCATGCAGTCCGTTGGCAAGCGTACCTAAAAGACCTACACCAAAGAACAAAGCGGACCTCTCCTTGCTCCTCATCAGCTGGGATCTCCAACCCCACTATACCTTCAGTCCTCTCTGAAACCTGCACTGAGAGGAATGAAGGTGTAGAATTCGGTGTGTCACAGCCAAGTACTTGCGGACAATCTGCTATCGGTACACCGACGTCCAATTGTACCAGGCAAATTTCCCTGCCCCAGCTGCTGCACCACCGAAAGAAGTTCGCTCCCAGCCATCCACATGCCCAGCGGTTAAATGCTAGCTTGGCTAAATTGCTAGCACTTCAACTGCTGCCTTTTCAGTTGGTAGACTCTGCCCCCTTCTGTGAGTTTGTTGAATGTGCGGTTCCTCAGTGGCAGGTTCCCAAACGCCACTTTTTCTCACGGAAGGCGATTCCGGCTCTCTACCGGCATGTGGAAGGCAATGACTTGGCCTCGCTGGACAGGGTAGTCAGCGGTAAGGTGCATATTACCGCTGACTCATGATCCAGCAGGCATGGACAGGGACGTTACCTATCTTTCATGGCGCATTAGGTGACTCTGCTGGCAGCTGGGAAGGATGCAGGACAAGGTGCAGGAGTGTTGGAGGTTGTTCCACCACCACGCCTCCAAAATGTTACTACTGGTGATTCTGATACACCTCTCTCCTCCATCCCCTCCTCTTCTTCTTCCTCCATGGCCTCTACCTGTGCTTTGTCCTCGGAACCAGCGGTGCTCCATAGGCATTCAAGGGGCTACGCAAGTACGCAGGCAAAAAGATGCCATGTGGTGCTTGAGCTGGTGTGCTTGGGGGACAGGAGCCACACTGGGGCAGAGATTCTGTCAGCTCTGCAGGGGCAGGTTTAGAGGTGGTTGACGCCACACCAGCTTAAGCCAGGAAAGGTGGTTTGCGACAATGGCACCAACCTCCTCTCCGCCCTCTGACAGGGACAACTGACCCATGTGCCCTGTTTGGCTCACGTTCTTAACTTGGTGGTGCAGTGGTTCTTGGGCAGGTACCCGGGCTTACAAGAGGTCCTGAAGCAGGCCAGGAAACTCTGTGGGCATTTCCGCCGGTCATATAATGCCAGTGCTCGGCTGGCTGACCTGCAAAAGGATTACAACCTGCCCAAGAACCGCTTAATCTGTGACATGCCCACCAGGTGGAACTCTACGTTGGCCATGCTGCAGCGGCTGCACACACAGCAGAGGGCCATCAATGAGTATATGTTGCAATATGGCACCAGGACAGTGTCAGGGGAGCTTGGATTTTTTTCCCAACGCCAGTGGGCCATGATCAGGGATGCATGCACTGTCCTGGCACAATTTGAGGAGGCCACGAGGATGGTGAGCAGTGACAGTGCATGCATCAGTGACACTGTCCCTCTTGTCCACCTGTTGGAGCACACGCTGTGTGGAATAATGGACAGGGCACTTGAGGCAGAACAGAGGCAGGAAGAGGAGGACTTCCTTACCTCTCAAGGCCCCCTTTATCCAGACAGTGTTCCTGCTGGCCTGGCTATCACACAAGAAGAGGACGAGGAGGAGGAGGAGGAGGAGGTGGAGGATTATTGTGTCAGCATGGAGGTGGAGCTTAGCACTCAGCATCAGTAGCAGTCTTCATGGGATCAATTACAGTCCCAAGACACCCATGGACTTGTACATGGCTGGGAGGAGGTGGCGGCGAGTCATGTCGTCCTCAGTGACCCAGAGGACTCTGGACCGAATGCCTCAGAAAACCCACGTTGCATGGCCTCCCTGATCCTGCAAAGCCTGTGGAAAGATCCTCGTATTCGTGTGATCAAGGAGAGGGATCATTACTGGCTGGCAACCCTCCTTGATCCACGTTACAAGGGTAAGGTTGCGGACCTTATCTTGCGGTCGCAGAGGGAGCAGAGGATGAAGCATCTTCGGGAGGCCTTGCAGAAAGGTCTGTGCAATGCGTTTCCAGAGACTGGGAGGTTACAAATTCCTGGTCCTGGAGAACGTGTTGCTGAGGCTCCGGTCAGTCAAACAAGGAGCGGTGGAGAAGGTGGCCATCTGACCGATGCGTTCAGACAATTTTTTAGTACGCAGCCCCAAGGTATGATCGCTTCCAGCAACCATCGCCAGCGTCTGGTTTAAATGGTGCAGGAATACCTAGGCGCAAGATCAGACTTGGACACCTTTCCCACCGAAAATCCTCTGGGTTACTTGGTGTTGAGGATGGATCACTGGCCAGAGCTTGCACAGTATGCAATTGAGGTACTGGCCTGTCCTGCATCCAGCGTTCTTTCGGAACGCACATTCATTGCTGCTGGAGGCTTTGTAACCGATCACAGGGTGCACCTGTCCACCGTCTCGGTCGATCGACTGACCTTCATAAAAATGAATCAGTCTTGGATCACCACTGGCTACCAAGCACCTGATGCTGATGTAACCGAATAATTTTTTTGGAAATGTCAGATCCCTTCAAGACTGCCTATGCTGATGCTAAGTGACTATCCTGTTATGCTGAGTGACTATCCTCTTCCTCCTCAATAATCATGCTGATAGCTTGAAAGAACATTTTTGGTTCTGGGCATCGCCACCAGTGGCTAAGGCCCAATTTTTCAGCCCCTGTTTAACAGGGGCGTGTATTTACAATTTTGCTGTGCTCCAACTACAGTATCTGTGAGGGGTTGCAGTGTTGTGGCACCAGCACCAGTGCCTAAGGCCCAATTTTTCAGCCCCTGTTTAACAGGGGCGTGTAAATACAATTTTTGATGCAATACTTTGCAGCAGGGCTCATTGCTGCGCTCCACGTACTGTATCTGTGAGGGGTTGCAGTGTTGTGGCACCAGTGCCTAAGGCACAATTTTTATGCCCCTGTTCAACAGGGGCATGTAATTACAATTCTTGATCTAATAATTCACAGCAGGACCCATTCCTGCACCCACCAAGAGTAACTGTGAGGGCTTACAGTGTTGTGGCAACCCCACCACCACCACCAAAGGCCCAATTTTTCTGCCCCTGTTCAACAGGCGCATGTGATTACAATTCTTGATCTAATATTTCACAGCTGGGCCCATTCCTGCGCACACCAAGAGTAACTGTGTGGACTTACAGTGTTGTGGCACCAGCCATACCACCACTACCAAATGCCCAATTTTTCCTACCACTGTTCAACAATGGCATGTAATTACAATTCTTGATATAATAGTTCACAGCAGGGCGTTCCAGCACCCACCAAGAGTAACTGTGAGGGCTTACAGTGTTGTGGCAACACCAACACCTCAGGGCCAAATTTCTGCAGAGTATATACGGCAGGCCCCTACTTTCAAACATCCAACTTACAAACGACTCCTACTTGCAAACGGAAGGAGACAACAGGAAGTGAGAGGAAATATACCCCTAGGAAGGGAAATTCTCTCCTGTAAGAGTTAATATGGGAAAAGGGTGTCTCCTCTCCACTGATGCTTTATCACCAATCCTTGTTTCAATAAAAACCCCAAGTTTTCAAAAAACATTTGTCATTGGGACAGAAAGTGAGGTGAAATGTTCTGAACAGGTGCACAGACAGCAAAACAAATGTTACCCTTCCCTATGTTTTCCAAAAAGCTTAAAAATTGATTTTTGGCTGGAGCTACACTTAAAAAATGTACCTGTTCCAAATTACAAACAGATTCTACTTAAGAACAAACCTACAGTCCCTGTCTTGTTTGCACCGCCTGTATACGGCTGTTCAGAGTATATAGGGCCTTTTTTTAATTTGGGTGTGGGGTTCCCCTTAATATCCATACAAGACCCAAAGGGGCTGGTAGTGGGCTGGGGTGGGGGGTACCCATGCCATTTTTCTTAATGATTTTCATCCATATTGCCGGGACCAGACATTACATTAAAGCCGCAAGCAGTTTTAAATTCCTTTTTTTCCTTTAGAAATTTCATTTTGTGCAGGGACAGTTCTAAACACGTGAAACACGTGCCACTTCACAGGCATACTTTAGACAGCCCCTATGTACGATATTTAAAGGAATGTTTCACTTTTTTTTTTTCACTTTATGCATCATTAAAATCACTGCTCCTGAAAAAACTGCAGTTTTTAAAACAAATTTTTGCATCGATACAAACCCTTTTTAGGACAATAACTTGCATATTAGCCGTTATAATTAGCACTTTTGATTTCAAACGTTCACATCCATTGTATTTAATAGGGTTCTAAATTTCGCGCAAACTTTTGGTCCGTTCGCAGGTTCTGGTGCGAACCGAACCAGGGGGTGTTCGGCTCATCCCTAATACAGGGATATACAATGTAATATTGACATAAAAGCGCGTACACACACAGGTTGGACTTTTTTCATCCTTACCAACTATGTAACATCGCTGGATAGAGATGGGGCTCTGGTAAGTAATTAGGGGGTGCTGGGGAGGCTGCTTCACACAAAAGGTGTTTTATCTTAATGCATAGAATGCATTAAGATAAAAAACCTTCTGCCTTTACAACTCCTTTAAGGTTAATATTTACAATTTTTAAGTTTTCAATTACAAAATACTTGTTTTAATTAGATTGATATTCTGCAGGTAAATACAAGTGCAGTTAAAGTGGTTGTAAACCCTTACAGACCACTTTAACCTACAGGTAAGCCTAGATTAAAGCTTACCTGTAGGTGCAAGAAATATCTCCTTAACCTACACGTTAAGGAGATATTTAAAAAAAAACAGGCACTAATGTAGACAGCAGCACAGGCGCACTGAGCGTGTCGTTAGTGAAGGCGATCATGCCGTCACTGCCAGCTCCCGCGTGCATGCGCGGGAGTGACGTCATCCCTGCTGCGGCCAGTCACAGTGCCGGAGCAGCGATACCCGGAAATAACTCCAGGAGAGATGGTGGCGATGGAGGAGGTGTACGAGGATGGCTGCGGGGGCTTCGATCTCAGGTAAGTAATTCATAATGAGCTATGCATACTAGCTCATTATGCCTTTGTCTTACAGGGTGTTTTTTTTTTTTTTTTTTTTTTTTTTTTAAAGAGGGTTTACTTCCTCTTTAAAACAGTGGTATCACTGTATACCTATACAAAGTAAATAAGGTCACATTGCAATCATAAATGTAGACAGGCAGTGAACTTTGTACGAATGTTCTTTAAAAACAAGATACTAATGAATAAATGTGTACATATGTAGTCCGTGTTGACTAAATAAAAAAAGCTGAATCACATAATTATGTAATGACACTTTTTTTAAATAAAATTTCAGAGCGCTCCTACATTTTTTAAAGTGGTTGTAAACCTCTGACATGAAATATGAACAAAGCATATCCCCCTAGTGTGTATTTGTCTCAATTAAAACATGAAGTGTAATTTCTGTCTGCTGCTTCATCTCTACTATCAGCATAAATCACTTCTGACAATTTTTGACACCAAGAAAAATGGTGACAGGGAGGGAGTTCCAGCAGCTTGACAGCCTCAGTTCTGTTCCTGTGAGCTGTGTAAAGGGGTGTGTGTCTTTTTATTCCAATCAACACTCAGAACTCTCCTCACTGAGTTCTGCAGAGTGTAACTTTAGCTCCCCACCCCCTTTTTCTTTCTGAATGTTCAGACAAGCTTTGAACAGATGTAGAGAAGACTGCAGATAGACAGGTACAACTTGTGTAGGAGGATTTGTTTTATCTTTGTGTATCACCTGAGGATGGTCCCTTCACTGAGTATATACAATGATTTACAACCACTTAAAAGAAGTATGGCCAATCTTTTTTGGCCCTACTTCTCATATGGATTAGTTCTGCACTCCTGTGACCTGTTTAAAGCCAACAGCAGGCCAAAGCTCTTGATGAGTGCCTGTCACTGCTCTTTCAGTCCTATTATTCCCCACAGCACTGGAAGACTACAGCGTCAAGGGTAGTGAGGGGGGAGTCAGAGGATGAAGATTTTAAGTGTAGCGGGTCTCCTTTAAAGCCCCGGGACTACGTTACCCAGAACCCTGTTCGGCACCCAAGGTGCATTTAGCCACCGCAGAGACTCATGGGAGGGGCTATATAAGGAAAGGGCGAGGCTGGGCTCGGCCTCTTTGGACACCACGCTGCAATCAACAGGTCTTCCTGTGCAGATCTGCTGCAGTGCAGGGCCTGAAGCCAGGGCCTTGCACAACTTCCAGAGAGCCTTTCACCCCACTGCGGAGCCCGGGTGGCACCTGACTTTGTCGAGTTTGGACATCAGTTGGACCGGAGACCCTGCCGTTGCAGACTCTGTGTGCGGAGACACAGTAGGTGAAAGTCCCGGACTGGGATTGCGTCCGGAGTGGTGAGCGAGCACCTGCTCATTCATATAAACAGTACTTTGACTAGGCCTAGAGACTGCCTTGGCCCTCCGGGTTCTACTTTACTGTCCCGCAGGAGACTAGTGGTGGAACTGAGTTGAGTAGTCTCCTGTGAGGGGTCATTCTGCCCTTTTCGTTTTTCAACCCTTTGGATTACAAATTACTGTTCCTGTTGTGCACCACCAGTCACGTTGCATGCGAAGAAACTGTTCTTCTAGAGACTGAGTTTAAAATCTGGATCAGGCCTGATCTGTAGGCAGAGCTTAAGTTGCTGCGCCATAAGGGCGCATAGATAGAGATAGTAGTATTTGGCGGGTAATCGCCTGTGTTAGATTTCTGCTGCAGTGCTCTGCAGATGTGTTATGTTTTAACCTTATGCCTTTTACCCAAAGTAAAGAAACGTTATATTTTATCTTTCTCTATCAGTGTGTTGCCTTTATGCAAAGAGGTTACCCATGCAATACAGATAGATTGTGTGCATATACTGTTAGATTGTGATACTAGAGAAATCCCTAGACTAACTGTGCCAGAGGGGTTCGAGAAAATTGCCGGGGGTTGGCGGTGCTGTACACATGGCCCGAAACAAAAATCCAGCGGCTCTCTTAACTGGGGGTAGCGCTACACGTGGGGGCTCTCGAGTCCGGGATCCTGTTGCAGTAAGTAACGCGCCAAAAGTACCAGCATGGACCCACTGGAAGTAGAACAGTGGTGCAAGGCGGCCTACACAGATTCAGCCACGGCAGTAGTCATAGAACTCCCAGGGATCTGGCAAGAAGAAGCGGTGAGGCGGCTAGTAACGTCGCTGTCCCCGAACCAGAAGGTATGGGTGATGGATGTCAGGATGAATTCCACACTGACCCACGCACTAATAGCTTGGATGAAGGAAATCCCAGAGCATTTTAAGGGTCCAAGTATAAAAGCAATGGATGATCAGACCTATAGCTTGAAACATGCACTGCCACTCATACCAGGAGGATGGGTTCAAACACCTAAACCATCATCTCCACAGGTATCTCCACCGCAGTCCCCAAAAGCAGAAAACCAGAAGGCTAAAGAGAGCTCCGGGTCACCGCCTGCCTCCCTCAGCGCTGAATTATGCGCGGTCCTGGGAGAGATTGTAGCCCAGTGCAAGAAGGATCCTACAGACTATCAAATGTCGGGATACAGAAAACTCAGAATATTCTCTGGGAGGAAACCTGTACCTTCGAGTGAAGAGGGGTTTGAGGAGTGGTTAGACGGTGCCACTCAGGCCTTAGAAGAATGGGAAGTCCCAGAACACAGAAAGAAGCAGAGAATTGCTGAAAGTCTGAAGGGGCCTCCTCTAGAGGCCATACGCAACCTCAAGATGAGAAAAACAGACTGTGATGCGCAGGATTATCTGGACATTCTACAGAATGTGTTCGGTGGAACAGAAAAAATCACTGAGCTCACTTACCAGCTGGAGCACTGCTACCAAAAGACAGGAGAGAAACTGTCAGAGTTCATAAGGCGCCTGGATAAGATCCTGCATAAGATGATCCTGAAGAAGGGGATCGACCCGCAGAAGGTGGATGAGGCCCGTGTTCAGCAGGTGATGAGAGGATCTCAGCCCCTGGACCCCATCGCATTGGCGCTACACACAAGACAGGACGGGAAGAGCCTGGAGTATCCTGACTTGATCCGAGTGGTCAGAGAGGAAGAAGCGAGTCGGTTAATCCTCCTCCGGTGATGGTTAGGACGGCCATGACCCTGGAAAGAGACTCAGAGGTGGATACCTTGAAGTCACAAATGTCCCAAGTATTGGGGATGCTGACCTCCCTGATGGAAAAGGAGTCAAGGGTACCAGAGAGGGAAAGTCAGAGGAAGGAGCTGTTTCCAGATACCTCAGCGCCCGCATCCCTACAAGATTGGGGGGATCTGACATGACTTGTTTCAACTGCGGAGTGGCTGGCCATGCGGCCAAAGTGTGTGCCAGTCCAAAGAAAAAAAAGATGCATAACCGCAAGCCACCGGAAAACTTCAGCGGGCCCCGGTGAAGGAGTCAACCGGGTGCCCATCATCTCCAGTGAACTCCAAGCTGAATGAGAAGCGCATAAAAAGAGTGGAGAAGACCCCTCAGAAGAAACACAAGGTTCCTCAGTGGGAACGTACTCCAAAGAAAGAGAGTAACTACCTCAGCGGGTAGTTACACCCCTTAAAAGGAGGGAGATCAATGCATACCAGGCCCAAGAGAGACTTAAGTCTAAAGAGAAATGGAAGAAAGAAAGTCCAAAAGGGAAACGCAAAGATCCAAAAAAGGAGACTCCTTCGAAGCGATATCCAGAGAAGCTGGTAGGTCCCTCCCCGATAGTACCTGTCCAAGTGGAGGGAGTCTACACAAGAGCCATATTGGATACTGGGGCGCAAGTGACCCTGTTGTACCGGGACTTTTATGACAAGTATCTAAGTCACCTACCCATCCAGAAGATTGAAGAGCTGGAGATATGGGGGATTGGGACAGAGAGTTTCCCTTATGATGGCTATCTGCCTATAAAAATGACTTTTGACCCGTCCATAGCCGGGAAGGCCGAAGTGTTTGATACTTTAGCGGTGGTGTGCCCCCGACCGCCCAGAGCTAACAAGAGTTCCCTAATAATAGGGACCAACACGGATCTGGTCCGAAGACTCTTGGCCCCTCTAACAAAAGGGAAAGACTCCACAGTCACTGAGATCCACCCAATGTTGAAGACAGCCTACCAACGACTGATCTTGGAACAGAAGGCCCCAGAAGAGGGGGTAGGGAAGGTCTGGAGGCTGGGAAGAAGAGGAATAGTGCTGCAGTCCCGTGAAGTAGCCTGTTTGAAAGCCACAGTGAAACTCACTTGGGAGCAGCCCGGGCCCTTTGTTATGTTGGAACCCGACCCAAGGGGAGAACATTCGGGCCTAGAAGTAGTCCCAGGGGTGGTCCCGTTGAGGGCCCTGAAGAAGGCCCACTGTAAGGTACCTGTGAGTGTCAAGAATACTACAGATGGCCCCATGGAGATCCCAGCCAGGATGTTGCTACCCCAGTTGCTTTGTCGGATGTGGAGAAAACAGATGGAGAGAGCACTATGTGGGAGAAAATTTCCATGGAGAATCCAAACCTGCCCAGGGCTTGGAAAGAGAGAGCCAGGGCCCAGTTGACCAGGTGGGAAAAGATCTTCTCCCAAGATGAGTTTGATGTGGGGTGTGCAAGGAGTGCCACCCATCGAATCCGCCTCCAGGAAGACAAGCCCTTCAGGGAAAGAGTCAGGCGAGTTCCGTTAGCAGACCTCGAGGACTTGAGGGAATAGCTCGCCGAGCTAAAGCGAACCAGTGTGATTCGAGAATCTAGAAGCCCCTATGCCTCCCTGATAGTGGTGGTCAGAAAGAAGAATGGATCATTGAGGCTGTGCATAGACTACAGGACCCTCAACAGGAGAACCAAACCCGACCAGTATACCACTCCGAGGATAGAGGATGCCCTACAGAGCTTGTCTGGAGTCAAGTGGTTCAGTGTTATGGACCTCAAGAGCGGGTACTATCAAATCCCTATGCATCCAGAAGACAAAGAGAAGACGGCTTTCATAACCCCAGTGGGGTTCTTTGAATTTAACTGAAAGTCTCAAGGTCTGTCTGGAGCCCCAGCTACCTTCCAACGTCTCATAGAGAAGACTGTAGGAGACATGAATCTCATCAAAGTCCTTGTATACTTGGATGACATCATTGTCTTCGGAAGAACCTTGGAAGAACATGAAGAGAGGCTGGAGAAAGTTTTGAAAAGGCTGAGTGAAGAAGGACTCAAGCTCTCACCTGAAAAATACAAATTCTTGCAGTCATCAGTCAACTATCTGGGACACATAGTGTCTGAAGATGGGGTAGCCACAGACCCCGAAAAATTGGAGGCAGTCACCTCCTGGCCAAGGCCCACCACTGTGACAGAGCTCAGATCCTTCTTGGGGTTCTGTTCCTATTACAGGAGGTTCGTGGAGGGGTTTTCTCGGATAGCCAGGCCTCTGAATGAGCTGCCCAAGACGGAGTGGGAAGAGGATGACTCGGGCCCCAGGAAGCCAGGGGAGTCAGTCAAGGACCAGTGGAATGAGAAGTGTGAAGATGCCTTTCAGATGTTGAAGAAAAACTTAACCACTGCCCCTGTCCTGGCCTACGCAGACCCTAAGAAGCCTTATGAACTTCACGTAGATGCCAGTCATGATGGTCTGGGAGGAGTGCTCTACCAGGAGCATGAAGAGCAACTGAGGCCTGTTGCGTATGTGAGCAGAAGTCTGACTCCTTCTGAAAAGAACTACCCCACCCATAAGTTGGAGTTCCTGGCTCTTAAGTGGGCGGTAGTTGACAAACTCAGAGACTATCTGTATGGGGCAGAATTCACTGTGAAAACCGACAACAACCCCCTCACCTATCTTTTCACCACAGCAAAGTTGGATGCCACAGGACATAGATGGCTGGCGGCACTGTCTGCCTTCAATTTCAGCCTAAAATACAGGCCTGGGGCTGGAAATCGAGATGCAGACGCCTTGTCTAGAAGATCTCATGTCCCCACCTGCAGTGCAGAAGATTGGACCCAAGTGGCACCCGACGGGGTGCGGGCCCTCTGTCAAGGGGCTGAACTCCAAGCCAGTGGCGGCTCAAGAGCAGAAGAGATAGGGGTTACCATAGTAGGAGTTCCGAAGCAGTACTGTGGGGTAACCCAACTGGGGGAAGATAACTTGCCAAAATTGTCCAAAAAGGAGTTGAGATCTGACCAATTGGAAGACTCCATGGGGAGATTGGTTCTAGAGGCCCTGGAGAATCAGGATCCGAATAGACTCTTGCGTAACCCTTCAAAGGAAGCTCGCCTGTTGAGGAAGGAGTGGGACAGGTTGCAGGTGCATCAGGGAGTGGTCTACCGAAGGGGCCCCTCTGATGACCTGGAAGACAAATGGCAATTGTTCCTGCCCGAGAAACACAGAGAGACTGTCATGGTTGCTCTGCACGACAACCATGGCCACCTAGGGGCGGAAAGGACCTTCCAACTCGTTAGGGACCGTTTCTATTGGCCCTGCATGAGGGCTGAAGTTGAAGAATACTGCCACTCATGTGCACGATGCATCCAGAGAAAGACTTTACCCCATCAAGCTGCCCCAATGAGCCATCTGCAAATTCAAAGCCCACTTGATCTGGTATGCATTGATTTTCTCTGCCTCGAACCCGACCTGAGTGGACTAGGAAATGTTCTGGTAGTAACCAACCATTTCACCCGGTATGCCCAGGCCTTTCCAACCAAAGACCAGAAGGCTTCCACGGTAGCCAAAGTCCTTATGGAAAAATACTTTGTAAACTATGGGCTGCCACAACGGCTTCATTCAGATCAAGGAAGGGATTTTGAAAGTCGCTTGATCCGGAAGCTCCTGGATTCCTTGTGGATCAAGAAGACAAGAACTACCCCCTATCATCCACAAGGTGATGCTCAGCCGGAGAGGTTCAACCGAACCTTGCTCAACATGCTGGGGACCTTAAGCAGTGAGAAGAAACAGCATTGGAGCAACCACATAGCGGCAGTTGTGCATGCATACAACAGCACCACCAGTGACGCTACAGGGTACTCACCCTATAGACTTATGTTCGGAAGAGAAGCAAGACTACCGGTAGATCTGGCCTTTGGCACCTCCATAGACCATTGTTCTGCCACTTCTCACAATGCATATGTTGATAGACTCAGACACAATTTGAAGTTGGCCTATGAACAGGCCCAGGCGGCCTCAGAACAAAGGGGGGCCCACAAGAAGAAAAACTTTGATCTGAAAGTTCGGATTCAAGATTTACAACCTGGAGACAGAGTGTTGCTATGGAACTTGGGGGTCCCTGGAAAACACAAGCTTGCAGACAGATGGAGACCTGAACCCTATGTTATTTGCAAGAGACTACCGGGCCTACCAGTTTACAGACTTAAGCCAGAGGGAAGGGTGGGGCCCTTAAAGACCTGGCATCAGAACCACCTACTCCCACTAGCTGAAGCAGTTCGGATTCCCCCTGCGATGAGTTCCCCCGAGCCAATTTCCATCCTGGATACTCCCAGACCGAACACTCGGTCCCAGACCCCTCAGGGGATACAGAGACCTCGGAGCTAAGTGAAGATGAGGGAGAAGAACTTGATTGGCTTTGGCCTTCCCAGGCCCCAGAAGGTTCTGCTATTGATCTTCCACCTGAAGAAGACACCATAGACGGAACACTGAATGCAGAAACTACTGAGTTCATCCCGTCCTGTCCTTTGTCGGATACTTGGAAAAATGCCTGTGACGTAGTCTCAGAAGAGGATCCAAGAGATTCCATGTACCTCCCTGCTCCGGAGTCAAGTGTTCCTGAACCTATGGAAATTCCCAAGTCGGTTCCAGAAGGGTAACCTGTTTTAGCAGAAATAGAAAACCCAAGGGGACAAAGGATGCGGAGGGCCATAAAGCCTCCCAGGAGATTTACTTACCCACAGATGGGGAGGAGCTCGGAAGACACTGTGGTTACTGCCAGGAGGAGTGTGGAAGACCCTAATCCCTCCACTGTTCATTTGGTGGGGGGCAACCCCAACTCACTCTCTGGCACAGTTAGGCAGGACACTAATGATAGTGTGACCTGTGGGCAGGGAAGTTCACCTCCTCATTTTTGGTGGGAATTTCCTCTGCCAACATCATACGCAACTTTGGTTGATGTTGTGCGTGCTATAATTTGATGTTATCTTTGGGGATCAAAGAGTTTAAGTGGGGGAAGTGTGTAGCGGGGTCTCCTTTAAAGCCCCGGGACTACGTTACCCAGAACCCCGTTCGGCACGCAGGGTGCATTTAGCCACCGCAGAGACTCATGGGAGGGGCTATATATGGAAAGAACGAGGCTGGGCTCGGCCTCTTTAGACACCGCGCTGCAATCAACAGGTCTTCCTGTGCGGATCTGCTGCAGTGCAGGGCCTGAAGCCAGGGCCTTGCACAACTTCCAGAGAGCCTTTCACCCCACTGCGGAGCCCGGGTGGCACCTGACTTTGTCGAGTTTGGACATCAGTTGGACCGGAGACCCTGCCGTTGCAGACTCTGTGTGCGGAGACACAGTAGGTGGAAGTCCCGGACTGGGATCGCGTCCGGAGTAGTGAGCGAGCACCTGCTCATTCATATAAACAGTACTTTGTATAGGCCTAGAGACTGCCTTGGCCCTCCGGGTTCTACTTTACTGTCCCGCAGGAGACTAGTGGTGGAACTGAGTTGAGTAGTCTCCTGTGAGGGGTCATTCTGCCCTTTTCGTTTTTCAACCCTTTGGATTACAAATTACTGTTCCTGTTGTCCACCACCAGTCACGTTGCATGCGAAGAAACTGTTCTTCTAGAGACTGAGTTTAAAATCTGGATCAGGCCTGATCTGTAGGCAGAGCTTAAGTTGCTGCGCCATAAGGGCGCATAGATAGAGATAGTAATATTTGGCGGGTAATCTCCTGTGTTAGATTTCTGCTGCAGTGCTCTGCAGATATATATGTGTTATGTTTTAACCTTATGCCTTTTACCCAAAGTAAAGAAACGTTATATTTTATCTTTCGCTATCAGTGTGTTGCCTTTATGCAAAGAGGTTACCCATGCAATACAGATAGATTGTGTGCATATACTGTTAGATTGTGATACTAGAGAAATCCCTAGACTAACTGTGCCAGAGTGGTTCGAGAAAATTGCCGGGGGTTGACGGTGCTGTACACAGGGCCCGAAACAAAAATCCAGCGGCTCTTTTAACTGGGGGTAGCGCTACATAAGGAAAGCAGGAGCCAGCAGCACAAGGGACACATCTGATAGTATGTAATGTCCCTTACGCTGATTTATTTATTTTTTAAATTAGGCTTTAATCTTTTTCAGTTTAATATAGGCTACACTCATCTTGCACTGTCCAGATCAGATAATCTTATCCATGCAGATGGTTTCTTACAGCAAACCACATGACAGATGGCTTCAACTATCCACGTGTAGCACTACCCCTGTAGGAGCTGCTGGTTTGTTTTTGGGTTTGCACGTTACCTCTTTAGCTTCGTTGTCAGGGTAGGAAAGTCTATATTAAAAGCAATGTCCACACAAAAGTAAAACCTTCAACAGTCAGGCATTATTCTTTTCTTTTGCAGTAAAACTTGAGAGAAAGTAGAAGGTAGGAGAAGAGTGGGGGAAGGTTCAGGCACGCGGTACAGAATGCACAAATCAGTTCAAAGTTCTTTTCAATCATTCACCACTCTCTCAGTAGAGTGGGTATTGCTCACCCGGATAGTCCCCTCTCACATGGCCTAGCAGCCGGGATGATGCACGAACCAGTAACAAGACAGCCTCTGCCACAGACTGCTTAAGATGGAGTCGGTCTCTGCCACAGACCTTCTTTTAGAGATAGTTTAATGGATAGTCCAGGAATCCTCTGCTACAGGATTTAAAGTCCCAAACTCCCAGCCGTGCAGTATGAGAGCCTTTAAGCCGATCCAGCGAACTGCAGGGCTTTTAGTAGATTGGATCCCTCCTCCACAAGGTCACCAGGCCTCACCCGAGACATCAGCGTTTTGCCAGTCTCCTCCAGGGCACGTCCTCCCCCGGTTTCCTTCATCAAGGCAGCTTCCTCCCTTTTTTTGAATGGACAGCTTGGGATCCCCTCTTGGGATGTAGGCCCCAGCCAGAATAGCCGGGCCTACTCGATAGCGATGCAGCCTCGGGCCAATGTGGCCCCGAGACCAGGATCACACACACATACCTTGCACCAGGAGGGCCACGAGGCAAAGGATCCCGAACAATGGCGTCTGCCCCTTAAGTATCCCCTCCCAGCAAGCACAGTGGGCCGACCACTCCCACTGCACCGCCGCCGAGAAGGGTCACTCAATGCACCATAGTTTGCCTGTGTTCCAACAGGTGCCTGAGGTGGTAACGCCACCTACAGGCAATAAGGGAAACTGCTATCAGGCAAACCACAACCAGAACAGAGGCAAATTTGTACAAATCAACAGTCTGAGCCCAACTATTGGCTCAGACTCCCTTAAATTTTAGAATAGCATCCCCACCATTGGGGTAGGGCGCTACACACGTTTACAGTGTAAAGTGATACAGAGACAAATCCGGGAAAACTTGTTTCTTAACATTGTGATGAAGCTGGTACATCTGAATGGTGCAGTAACACATGCATATAGGAAAAGATGCCCATGGTGGAATGAAAGCATGGAAAATCTCTGGTATATGCACCAGTTTACCTATAAAACATAATCAGTGACAAATGTAGTATCCACAGTGAAATTTAACTATCAGGATCAAGTCATTCTATTTATATTAGCATAAGGGTTGTTGTTAGTGTTTCACCTAAAATTATTTATCCAAAGACTGAATAAAAATTTGCTTTGCCACTATCATATGTCACTAAAAATGCTGTTTTATTTTAACAACATTTCAAAATATACCGTAATCAAATACCCAAAAATACATTAGTCTTTTATAATAATATTGTGCATGAAACTCCAGTTATCTTGTTTGGTGCCCATTCCTGCCAAATCCACAAAGATGGAGAATGTTTCAGTAAGGCAATGACCACGAGCTGTCAAGTGAAACTTGTCAGAGGTACATTAGCAGAGGTTTTCTCCAAGCCAATTACAGGGATTGTCTTGTTTCTACATCTACGTAACCATTGCAATTCTGGCTGATTTGGGGACCTGATGTCTTTGCAGATTGTACTATACGTGTCATTTGTAGCCCATGAGAGGCCTAATCAGAGATAGGGTTGCCACCTTTTCATCAAGCCAAACCCGAACATTTTCGCGGCGCACGGCAATTTTTTTGTAGTACACGCTATAGGATTGTAAAATACCTGGGACACCTTTTGAGTTACCCAAACAGAGTAGTAATGAGGTGTGCGACAATGAACAGTGGCTGTGGCCAAATTGCATTAACAGTGGGGGGACTTAAAGGGGCTTAGTTAAATAAAACTAAAGCATTTGTGTACTCATAAAATTTGATTTAATTAATAAAAGAAATGTCAGTTAAAATATGAAACTAACCCACCTTAAAAGTGGACAATGTCAGCCAGTAGAGCAGTGGGCGGTGTCAGTAGGGCAGAGGACGGTGTCAGTAGAGCAGTGGAAGGTGTCAGTAGAGCAGTGGAAGGTGTCAGTAGAGCAGTGGAAGGTGTCAGTAGAACAGTGGAAGGTGTCAGTAGAACAGTGGAAGGTGTCAGTAGAACAGTGGAAGGTGTCAGTAGAACAGTGGAAGGTGTCAGTAGAACAGTGGAAGGCGTCAGTAGAACAGTGGAAGGCGTCAGTAGAACAGTGGAAGGCGTCAGTAGAACAGTGGAAGGTGTCAGTAGAACAGTGGAAGGTGTCAGTAGAACAGTGGAAGGTGTCAGTAGAGCAGTGGTAGGTGTCAGTAGAGCAGTGTACCTCAATCCAAAAACCTGAATCAGCTCTACCCAACCCCATACAAACTGTTCACAAAGTGGCACTGTACAATCTACAACCCTTTCAAGCACCTTTTCATTACAAAAAAAATCCCCAAAAATTCAAAAGCAATCCACAGGCACCCACAAATTGAGAAGAAAATAACTGATTAAATATCAGCTATTGGGTAGGCACAAATGTTGTGCCTCCCCAATAGAGACCTCCATTACAGCGAGACAAAAAAAAAACCTTACCTTCCAGGAGCCGCTGTAAAGATGTGTGTGTGAACCTGTTAGGGGACAGAGTCTGTAATATCATGCTTTCTCCTGCAAAAGCATCCCTGGTTGCTAGGACACCAGTCCAGTGGCCCTCCATTCACTGTCTATGGTGGCATCTGTGGC
The DNA here is from genome assembly GCA_029206835.1 of Rana muscosa. Lineage (NCBI taxonomy): Eukaryota > Metazoa > Chordata > Amphibia > Anura > Ranidae > Rana > Rana muscosa. The sequence goes on along the minus strand of CM055116.1, from coordinate 457,972,815 downwards.
ATCGGCGCAGGCGGCTGGGTTGGGGAGAGAGAGCGCACAGACAGACAGTGCAGCATGACCCGGCTGCAGGACATTAGCCCCGCTGGAGCGGGGGAAGAAATGGGGGGTTTGCATGCTGTTTGGGGGGGTAGCTGACAGGGGGGGGTGGCTTACAGAGAGGTGCAGGCTGACAGAGGAGGGGGGTTGCTGACAGAGAGGGGGGCTGACAGAGGAGGGGGTTGCTGACATAGAGGGGGCTGACAGGGAGGGTTGCTGACATAGAGGGGGCTGACAGGGAGGGTTGCTGACATAGAGGGGGCTGACAGGGAGGGTTGCTGACATAGAGGGGGCTGCTGACATAGAAGGGGCTTGTAACGGGAAGGCCCGGGGAACTCAGAATCGCTTAGGAAGTATGAAATACCCTTGCGCCAGCTTCCCCAATGGCTCTTATGTGTCAATCACCCTGTGTCTCTATTAGGGGCACAGGGTGAATGAAAACCCCAATATGGTCTATGATGGCCATATTCAATGCTGTACATACATTTTATCTAGATTGGGTCTGTAATATTCATACACCATATTCCCCAGGATACCTGCAAAGAACTCTCTACTGTTTGATTATGACCTCAACAGGTTAATTGGAAAGTGACGCCTTCATGATGTTTAGACACATACTCTTAGATGCTAATATCATCACTGACAGCCCTGACTTTGTGTAATCATGGCTGTGAGGAATTAAGGTAATTTGCATTCTATTGTTCAGTATGACTTTGGAAGGTCTGGTGTGAATAGAAGTAATTAACCCTATACTTGTGTGTATTGTAAAGGCAGACTGGGATTTACAATACAAAGGGATTTAAGATGTAAAGGGTTTAGAACCTGTTGTCGCCAGACAGACTGGCTGCCAACCCTTTGTGGGAAGATGTGTATTGGAGATCGTATATTCTATTATGTTGGGATCTTTTGAAGCCTAGCAGACGTCAGGATGAGGTGTTGAGTTTTGGGATGTGTGGGTGGAGCTGGGCCCTTGTTCATGTTAAATCATGTGCCTTGAATTGTGTATAAAGTTACAATGTTTCTCAATAATAAAGGCATTCCTACTACAGAAGAGACAGAGTGCGTCTCGTCTTCTTCCAGAGGGGTCGGCTCCTATAGGAAAGGGTCGTTTAGCTGTGGATATCGGTAGCGAGTGGATGTGTGTCTAGGAGAGGGAACATCGTAAACGGCGTTAATACCCCTTGAGATTGGGGTGCCGTTACATTGGTTGGCAGCAGCGGGATTTTCCCTCCAGTTCCTGGGACACTCCAAACCACCACAGTGACTGGCCAGCGATGCAGCCGAAGGAGGGTGATGCAGGACCCCAGTCAGTTGAAGATTTGTTTCAGCAACGAGTGCGACAGCGGTTGGCATTGTATGGTGCTAACCCATCAGAGACCGCCATACGGGAAGCCATTAGAGACATCGAGCGGCAGGATGAGTGGCAACATGAGCAGAGAATGGCGCAAATACGGCAATCTGGGACAACGCCTAAAGAACCAGCCACCATGGAAGAGGAATTCGGAAGGAGGTTGCGAGAGATGCAGGGAGGAGAAGCAGGCCATCTCCCCCCCCCAACAGTTAACCAGAGCAGATGGTGTGGAGTCCCCAGCAGAAGTGCTGGCAACAGGGCAGAGTGATACCCACCTCTGCCCAGCACCGGAAACCACTGTGGAGTTTCAGGGAGCCGGGGCAGTTGGCCCCTCTCCCCAGCAACAAGCTGAGGCAGTAAAGCTTTTACTCCCAGCTGAATCACTGGCAGCAGGGCAGAATGCTACTGGCCGCTGCACACAACTGCCACTTGAGCGGATATCGGTGGATGGGACTGCGGTCTTCACTCACAGCAACCCAGCAGAAGAGCTGGCAACAGAGCCGAGCGCCACGGGCCTCGGCTCCCAACTAACAGAAGAGGGAGTTCCTGTGGTATTGGATGGGACTTCAGTCCTCACTGACACAACCCCAGAAAATGGTGTGACACTGAGACAGGAGGATGTCAGCCTTGCTTTGCAAGCACTGGGAGATTTTCACCTACCACAAGTGGATGGGACTTCAGTCTCCACTTGTATACCACAGGGATGCCGGGCAGTCGACCCAGATCCTCAACAGCATGACGGACTGAGCCCAGTCACCCTGTCTTCTCTCCAGCGGCAGAAAGGACTCCAGGGAGAAGGGCCAGTCCAGGCCTCTCCCCAGCGGCGGGTGTGTTCTCTGAGAGAGGCAGAGGTTGGCTGGGTAAGCGATTCTCTGTTTGGAGAATATTATTTGGGGTACTGTGTGGATACCGGCATTAGAAGAAGGGACCTATGGACTAACTTCGGAGTCAACCTGTCTGGGGTTCCCCCCTCTGTTAGTCTCCTGCCGAAAGGGGAGAGATGTAACGGGAAGGCCCGGGGAACTCAGAATCGCTTAGGAAGTATGAAATACCATTGCGCCAGCTTCCCCAATGGCTCTTATGTGTCAATCACCCTGTGTCTCTATTAGGGGCACAGGGTGAATGAAAACCCCAATATGGTCTATGATGGCCATATTCAATGCTGTACATACATTTTATCTAGATTGGGTCTGTAATATTCATCCACCATATTCCCCAGGATACCTGCAAAGAACTCTCTACTGTTTGATTATGACCTCAACAGGTTAATTGGAAAGTGACGCCTTCATGATGTTTAGACACATACTCTTAGATGCTAATATCATCACCGACAGCCCTGACTTTGTGTAATCATGGCTGTGAGGAATTAAGGTAATTTGCATTCTATTGTTCAGTATGACTTGGGAAGGTCTGGTGTGAATAGAAGTAATTAACCCTATACTTGTGTGTATTGTAAAGGCAGACTGGGATTTACAATACAAAGGGATTTAAGATGTAAAGGGTTTAGAACCTGTTGTCGCCAGACAGACTGGCTGCCAACCCTTTGTGGGAAGATGTGTATTGGAGATCGTATATTCTATTGTGTTGGGATCTTTTGAAGCCTAGCAGACGTCAGGATGAGGTGTTGAGTTTTGGGATGTGTGGGTGGAGCTGGGCCCTTGTTCATGTTAAATCATGTGCCTTGAATTGTGTATAAAGTTACAATGTTTCTCAATAATAAAGGCATTCCTACTACAGAAGAGACAGAGTGCGTCTCGTCTTCTTCCAGAGGGGTCGGCTCCTATAGGAAAGGGTCGTTTAGCTGTGGATATCGGTAGCGAGTGGATGTGTGTCTAGGAGAGGGAACATCGTAAACGGCGTTAATACCCCTTGAGATTGGGGTGCCGTTACAGGGCTGACAGGGAGGGGTTGCTGACATAGAAGGGGCTGACAGGGAGGGGTTGCTGACATAGAGTGGGCTGACAGGGGGGGTTGCTGACATAGAAGGGGCTGACAGGGAGGGGTTGCTGACATAGAGGGGGCTGACAGGGAGGGGTTGCTGACATAGAGGGGGCTGACAGGGAGGGGTTGCTGACATAGAGGGGGCTGACAGGGACTGTTGCTGACATAGAGGGGGCTGACAGGGAGGGTTGCTGACATAGAGGGGGCTGACAGGGGGGGTTGCTGACATAGAGGGGGCTGACAGGGGGGGTTGCTGACATAGAAGGGGCTGACAGGGGGGTTGCTGACATAGAAGGGGCTGACAGGGAGGGGATGCTGACATAGAGTGGGCTGACAAGGGGGGTTGCTGACATAGAGGGGGCTGACAGGGAGGGTTGCTGACATAGAGTGGGCTGACAGGGGGGGTTGCTGACATAGAGGGGGCTGACAGGGAGGGTTGCTGACATAGAGGGGGCTGACAGGGGGGTTGCTGACATAGAGGGGGCTGACAGGGGGGGTTGCTGACATAGAGGGGGCTGACAGGGGGGGTTGCTGACATAGAGGGGGCTGACAGGGGGGGTTGCTGACATAGAGGGGGCTGACAGGGGGGGGTTGCTGACATAGAAGGGGCTGACAGGGGGGGTTGCTGACATAGAAGGGGCTGACAGGGAGGGGTTGCTGACATAGAGTGGGCTGACAGGGGGGTTGCTGACATAGAGGGGGCTGACAGGGAGGGTTGCTGACATAGAGGGGGCTGACAGGGGGGGTTGCTGACATAGAGGGGGCTGACAGGGGGGGTTGCTGACATAGAGGGGGCTGACAGGGGGGGTTGCTGACATAGAGGGGGCTGACAGGGGGGGTTGCTGACATAGAAGGGGCTGACAGGGGGGGTTGCTGACATAGAAGGGGCTGACAGGGAGGGGTTGCTGACATAGAGTGGGCTGACAGGGGGGTTGCTGACATAGAAGGGGCTGACAGGGGGGGTTGCTGACATAGAAGGGGCTGACAGGGGGGGTTGCTGACATAGAGTGGGCTGACAGGGGGGGTTGCTGACATAGAGGGGGCTGACAGGGGGGGGGGGGTTGCTGACATAGAGGGGGCTGACAGGGAGGGGTTGCTGACATAGAGTGGGCTGACGGGGGGGGGGTTGCTGACATAGAAGGGGCTGACAGGGAGGGGTTGCTGACATAGAGGGGGCTGACAAGGAGGGTTGCTGACATAGAGGGGGCTGACAGGGAGGGTTGCTGACATAGAGGGGGCTGACAGGGGGGGTTGCTGACATAGAAGGGGCTGCTGACATAGAAGGGGCTGACAGGGGGGTTGCTGACATAGAGGGGGCTGACAGGGAGGGTTGCTGACATAGAGGGGGCTGACAGGGAGGGTTGCTGACATAGAGGGGGCTGACAGGGGGGGTTGCTGACATAGAAGGGGCTGACAGGGAGGGGTTGCTGACATAGAGTGGGCTGACAGGGGGGTCTGCTGACATAGAGGGGGGCTGACAGAGGAGGGGGGTTGCTGACAGAGAGGGGGCTGACAGGAGGGTTGCTGACAGAGAGGGGGGCTTGCTGATAGAAGAAGGGTTGCTGACAGGGGGGGATTGCTGACAGAAGGGGGGTTGCTGACACAGAGGGGGGAGTTTCTGACAGAGAGGGGGGCTGACAGGGGGGGTTGCTGACATAGAGGGGGCTGACAGGGGGGGTTGCTGACATAGAGGGGGCTGACAGGGGGGTTGCTGACATAGAGGGGGCTGACAGGGGGGGTTGCTGACATAGAAGGGGCTGACAGGGGGGGTTGCTGACATAGAAGGGGCTGACAGGGAGGGGTTGCTGACATAGAGTGGGCTGACAGGGGGGTTGCTGACATAGAAGGGGCTGACAGGGGGGTTTGCTGACATAGAAGGGGCTGACAGGGGGGGTTGCTGACATAGAGTGGGCTGACAGGGGGGGTTGCTGACATAGAGGGGGCTGACAGGGGGGGGTGCTGACATAGAGGGGGCTGACAGGGAGGGGTTGCTGACATAGAGTGGGCTGACGGGGGGGGTTGCTGACATAGAAGGGGCTGACAGGGAGGGGTTGCTGACATAGAGGGGGCTGACAGGGAGGGTTGCTGACATAGAGGGGGCTGACAGGGAGGGTTGCTGACATAGAGGGGGCTGACAGGGGGGGTTGCTGACATAGAAGGGGCTGCTGACATAGAAGGGGCTGACAGGGGGGTTGCTGACATAGAGGGGGCTGACAGGGAGGGTTGCTGACATAGAGGGGGCTGACAGGGAGGGTTGCTGACATAGAGGGGGCTGACAGGGGGGTTGCTGACATAGAAGGGGCTGACAGGGAGGGGTTGCTGACATAGAGTGGGCTGACAGGGGGGTCTGCTGACATAGAGGGGGGCTGACAGAGGAGGGGGGTTGCTGACAGAGAGGGGGGCTGACAGGAGGGTTGCTGACAGAGAGGGGGGCTTGCTGATAGAAGAAGGGTTGCTGACAGGGGGGATTGCTGACAGAAGGGGGGTTGCTGACACAGAGGGGGGAGTTTCTGACAGAGAGGGGGGCTGACAGGGGGGGTTGCTGATAGAGGGGGGCTGACAGGGGGGGTTGCTGATAGAAGGGGGATTGCTGATAGAAGGGGGTTTGCTGACACATAGGGGGAGTTGCTGACAGGGGGGTTTGCTGATAGAAGGGGGGTTGCTGACACAGAGGGGGGAGTTGCTGACAGGGGGTTTGCTTATAGAAGGGGGTTTGCTGACACAGAGGGGGAGTTGCTGACAGGGAGGGTTGCTGATAGAGGGGGGCGCTGATAGAAGGGGGGAGTTGCTGACAGGGGGGGTTGCTGATAGAAGGGGGGGTTGCTGACAGGGGGGATTGCTGATAGAAGGGGGGTTTGCTGATAGAAGGGGGGTTGCTGACACAGAGGGGGGAGTTGCTGACAGGGGGGGTTGCTGATAGAGGGGGGCGCTGATAGAAGGGGGGTTGCTGACACACAGGGGGGAGTTGCTGACGGGGGGGTTGCTGATAGAGGGGGGCGCTGATAGAAGGGGGGTTGCTGACACAGAGGGGGGAGTTGCTGACAGGGGGGGTTGCTGATAGAGGGGGACGCTGATAGAAGGGGGGTTGCTGACACGGAGGGGGGAGTTGCTGACAGGGGGGGTTGCTGATAGAGGAGGGCTGACGGGGGGGGGTTGCTGATAGAGAGGGGGGCTGACTTACAGAGAAGGACAAGCTGACAGAGGGGGGTGGCTTATATAGAGGGGCGGGCTGACAGAAGGTGGGGGCTTACAGCCGGGCGGGTTGGAGAGCGGATGGCAGAGAGACCTCACCTCAGAGAAACAGCGCGCCAGGCAGGGAGGCGGGACTCCGAGCGGCTGCGATCACCCACAGCCCAGCCCCGCCTCCACATGTGACCATTTACCAGCTCCACCAGGCCAATCACAGACCGGAGCGCGGCACGCACGTGACTCATTCAGTCAGTCACAGGCAGTGTGTGTATGTTACAGTGTATAATGATGGCGGCGGGCTCGGGAATCGATGCGCCCGCTCTAGATGTTGTGGCCGGGGCCACAGGAAAGTTGTTGAATTGTTGCTATATGTGTCCGGGTTTCAGGCGGGTTGAAACCCGGGCACATGTGTCAAAAACCGGACTGTCTGGGTCAAAACCGGACAGGTGGCAACCCTAATCAGAGAGCTCATCTGTACATTCAAGACGTATGTTTATTCTTTCCATTTTCATGTTCTCTGTTTTTTGGCTTCCAGGTTAGAGGACTAGATCCTTTAGAAACGACATGGGATATATTATGTAGTGGAATATACCATTAGCAACTGGGGTTTTTGTATTTTGTAACTAATCTTATGTACAACAGCAGGGGTGGCACCAGGAGTGGTTAGGTGTGCTATAGCACCCCAAAATATTGCTATCACTCCAATAGCACCTCTGACCACCTACAATCTATATTGCTTTTTTTGCCAAAAGTCACTGCAGCTCCACCTACCACCAGGCACGTTACATGGAACAAGCTCACTGCCCTAAACCATGCCTGCAGGTTCCCAAGAAGGTAGTTTCTTTAGAATCCATGCCCAGGTAAGCACCGCCAACAGTCTTGTGGATTCTTTGTGTAGCACTACCCCTGTAGGAGCTGCTGGTTTAGAATTTGGGCTTTTCACTTTACCTCTAGTTTTGTTGTCAGGGGAAGAAAGTCTGTAGAAACTGCAATGTCCACACAAGATGTAAAACCTTCAACTGTTGGGTTTTATTTTTGCTGCAGTAACTTGTAGAGAAAGTAGAAGGTATGAGAAGAGAGGGGAAGGTTCAGGTACACAGTACAGAGTTCACAAAAATGTCTAAAGTTATGCACCACGATCCTTTTTTTAGTGGGTATTGCTCACCCGGATAGACCCCTCTCACTTGGCCTAGCAGCCGGGATGATGCACGAACCAGTATGAGAACAGTCTCTGCCACAGACCGTTTGAGAACAAATATGGATAGCCAGGAATCCTCTGCCACAGGATTTCAGTCCCGAACTTCCAGCCGTGCAGTAAAAGAACCTTCAAGCCGATCCGGCACACTGCTGGGCTTTTAAAGTAGTGGATCCCCTCTTAACAAGGTCACCAGGCCTATCCCGAGACATTAGCACTTTGCTGGTCTCCTCCAGGGCAGGTCCTCCCCCGGTTTACTTTGTTAAGCAGCTTCCTCCCTCTTGGTGGACAGCTTGGGATCCCCTTTAGGATTGTAGGCCCCAGTCATCATAACTGGACCTACTCGCTAGAGATACAGCCTCGGGCCAACGTGGCCCCGGGCTGAGAACACACACACATACCTCACGCCAGGAGGGCCACGAGGCGAAGAAGAGCCCCGCATAATGGCGTCTGCCCCTTAAGTATCCCTCCCCAGCATGCACAGCGGGGCACCACTCCCACTGAACCGCTGCCAAGAAGGGACACCCAATGCACCATGGTCTGCCTGCGTTCCAACATGGACCTGAGGTGGCACCGCCGCCTTCAGGCAACAGGGGAAAATACTGTCCGGCACCACCATAGCCAGGACAGAGGCAATTTGTATATAATTATACAAGTCTGAGCCCAACTATTGGCTCAGACACCCCCTAAATTTACAATAGCGCCCCAATCATTGGGGGCAGGGCGCTACATACACCCCCCTCTACAAAAAGACACGGTCCTCTGAGTTTAAAAAAAAAAAATTGAAACCCTCAAGCCTGAGGGTTTGGTACCTTAACCAAAAAACCTTGGAGGGGAAAGGGAAAGGAACAAAGTACAAAATTACATGAATTTCAGATAAAACATTTATACATTACACATTTGACATGAAACACTACCACCCTTCACTAACTGTCTAATACCACCCCATTCTCCGATGGTCTTGACAGCAGATCTGGCACCTAAAAGAAAACACAAATATGCATAGAAAAATACAATTTAAAGAATCAGGCATATTTACATAGAAGCAAAACTGCATCTCCGAAGAGATGGGCTTTTCTTCTTTAAGATTTTCTATGAAAAACAAAAAAAATAATCATGTATCCACATGAAAAGTCTTTCCCTACGCTGACAACCACTGTCACCTAGTGTCAGAGGCCTCACATAAATGTCCTTTAAGCAGGGGCTGAAGCAACAAAACATTTTGAACTCAGCGCTCTCAGCAACCCTATCCTGTCTGGCTAACTCCCCAGAGTTCAATAGCATGGCAAAGAAAGTTTCCTCTGGTAATGAAAATGCTTTCTCTTTTCTTCCTTTTGTGGGAGAATTAAAAGACAACATAAGCAACGTCAGTTCGCTGGTTTAAGGCAAATAGAATCTGGGATCGGGTAGTGTTACGGAGCTTCTTCGCTCATCCAGGACAGTGATGGAATACACAACGTCATCATCCCATACACTGCAAATGACCACCCTGTCGGCGTAAATGTGACGGCCGCAACTCCAATACCGCCGGCATCCTATGAACAGTTCAGCCACAAGAAAAGTGTCCCGCTTTCTGAGGTGCTTAGGTATGGCCAATTGATCCCAAACGGCTTCATCATACCACTGCTCCCTGTTTTCTTCAATTTCCTGCATAACCTCTCGTGGTACATACGGGAACTTTAAACCATATTCTTTGGTTACCCTGTCCATGAGCATTTTTTGTAGACGGGCAATTCTAGGCAATGAATGACGGATCCCCGTCCCGGGTAGCACGCATGCACCCGGCGATCTCTTCGCCAAGGACTTAGCAGGCTTACGTAGCACCTCTCTAACTGTAAAAGTCCATTTACCATCACCCGGGGTCTCCACCCGAGGTGGGGTGTCCCCAGAGTTCATAGCCGATAACTCAGAGAGACTACGTATCGGGGTAACACACTTCCCCTTGCCCCATCTCACTCCATGAGACAAGGTCTCTAACAAGTCATCATCACCGGCGTTGGACGAGGAATCCAACTCTGAATCCTCCCTTTCTTCAGCCGGTAAATAGGTGCGAACAGTCCCAGTAGCTTTTTCCCCAATATCCTTACCGGTTCCTGTCGTGGACTTCTCGGGGACATCGCCGCACACGGGGTCCGGTTCCTGCAGATGCTGGGGCAGGCCTCTGCCGCGGCCGCGGAAAGCCTTGACGTATCCCACCTTCAGTTTCACGGGTGGGACGGAGACACATGTTGTAGCCGTAGCATCCGCTGCAGTATCCACCGGTGGCTCCGTAGTGATAGCGACGTCTACTCTGGACTCACTTGCTGCAGCAGATGCAGTGCGCGCAGGCTGAACCGCAGGGGCAAAGGCGATCTCCTCCAGAGTAATGGTGCCTGTGATCCAGTCTACCCGATAGGCTCGGGGTGGCACAGTGGGTTGCTCCACCTTGAAGAGATATTCCCCGCAGGATAGGCATCGATCAAATGGGCGCAACAGAATGGCCAGTCCATCGCATCCAGGGCACAGCATGCCCAGGGCCTCCACATCTCGGCTCGTATAGAGCGTGAAGTGTCCTCTTGGCTTTAGTCGGATCCTTGTATCTGTGAGCGGGGCTCCAGATGGCGTAGCACCCACAGCATTGGGCATAGAGAACATCCTGGGTCCCGATATGGCTGGGGCCCATGAAAGGGAAGACATACTGCTTAATCTGGCAACTTCTGGTCTTTGGCGCCAAACACACTCACGTGTTTCACGCAGTTGTCGGGAACTCCTCCCCTTTTTGTTCTTCTGCACGTAGCTCGGGGGCTTTCTCTTTCTTGTTTCCGCCCACGGCCTACGCAGTTTACAAAATGCCTGTTTCCTTAACCCCTTCTTCTCCTTTAAAGCACAGTCCAACACTTTCTTGCTTTCAGACTTCCAATAAAGCAAAAAAACATTAATCCAGTTGTCAGAGGCAACGGCAAATATCCCGGACGAGCCCCCACGTGTAGCACTACCCCCGTAGGAGCTGCTGGTTTAGATTTTGGGCTTTGCACGTTACCTCTAGTTTCGTTGTCAGGTGAAGAAAGTCTGTAGAAACTGCAATGTCCACACAAGATGTAAAACCTTCAACTGTTGGGTTTTATTTTTGCTGCAGTAACTTGTAGAGAAAGTAGAAGGTATGAGACGAGAGGGGAAGGTTCAGGTACACGGTACAGAGTTCACAAAAATGTCTAAAGTTATGCACCACTCTCCTTTTTTAAGTGGGTATTGCTCACCCGGTAGACCCCTCTCACTTGGCCTAGCAGCCGGGATGATGCACAAACCAGTATGAGGACAGTCTCTGCCACAGACCGTTTGAGAACAAATATGGATAGCCAGGAATCCTCTGCCACAGGATTTCAGTCCTGAACTTCCAGCCGTGCAGTAAAAGAACCTTCAAGCCGATCCGGCACACTGCTGGGCTTTTAAAGTAGTGGATCCCCTCTTAACAAGGTCACCAGGCCTATCCCGAGACATTAGCACTTTGCTGGTCTCCTCCAGGGCAGGTCCTCCCCTGGTTTCCTTCGTTAAGCAGCTTCCTCCTGTGAAGGAATGTGATGAGCATAATGTTAAACTAGAAAATGTCTATTCTCTATGCATCTTTTCTATACTATAAAGTCTATATTGCTTTTTCATGTACACCACTGTTGTAATTTTTCCTTACTCAAATCAATTTCTAACAACACCCCCTCCCATCGAAATGTCTGTAGAAGACAGAAAATGGCGGATACCCTCTTCTCCCACACATCTTTGGAATGCGGATATGAAGATAGGACCAGAGGACAGCCCAGCTTAATCATCACGTTTCTGTACTCTTTTTGTATTGCAGCCAATCAGATGTGGTTTGCAGTCTTACATTAACATAATAGTGACGTATCATGCTGTGTGTAAAAAGCTTAGTACTGCCTGGAATAAATTATTAGATACGGAAGTAACGGATCTGCACGGATGTGTCAGTCTTGCTTTCAAAACTTGCATGCAATGTTATCTAAACTTTACAGCTCGGAACAGTAGTAGAATCCATATTGAAACCCCTTTGTGGTTAAACGACCATTACACTCCCTCTTGGTGGTCAGCTTGGGATCCCCTTTAGGATTGTAGGCCCCAGTCATCATAACTGGGCCTACTCGCTAGAGATACAGCCTCGGGCCAACGTGGCACCGGGCTGAGAACACACACACATACCTCGCGCCAGGAGGGCCACGAGGCGAAGAAGAGCCCCGCATAATGGCATCTGCCCCTTAAGTATCCCTCTCCAGCATGCACAGTGGGGCACCACTCCCACTGAACCGCTGCCGAGAAGGGACACCCAATACACCATGGTCTGCCTGCGTTCCAACATGGACCTGAGGTGGCACCGAGACCTTCAGGCAACAGGGGAAAATACTGTCCGGCATAACCATAGTCAGCAGGACAGAGGCAATTTTTATATAAATACACAAGTCTGAGCCCAACTATTGGCTCAGACACCCCCTAAATTTACAATAGCGCCCCAATCATCGGGGGCAGGGCGCTACATTTGGATGCAGGAACATAGTAAGTAATAGGAAATAGAAGGGGAGTTGCAAAGGTGACCTGTGTCTGGAAAGAGTAAGTGGGATTCAGAGGTAACCAGTGGATGGGGGGAGGTTCATATGTTATCAATGAATGGATGGGGTGCAGAGGTGACCAGTGAGGGGAGGAGGTCCAGAGGTGGTGACCAGTGGATGGAGGTGGGTGCAGAGGTGATCACTGGATGGAGGGAGGTAAGTGCAGAGGTCACCAGTGGATGGAGCTGGGTGCAGACCTGACCAGTGGAGGAGCTTTCCACTAAACATGGAACAAGTTGCAGTGAGGATGTGTCTCCTGGCCTGGAATAGTGCTATATTGACTGCTACCAGCTGAAATTCCGTTAGCTGGAGATCATCCAGGATACCCAAAACGCACCTAGTGGGTTCAAGAAGGGCTGTTATATAAAAGGCAGAGTTTATTGCACTAATCACTGCTGCCCAGTAACGATGTCACTTGGGACATCGCCACAGTAAATGAATAAGGTCCCCAGTCATGGAGGCACATCGGGCACAGAGAGGGGTCTGTAGGATACCCATGTGGTGCAATTTCAAGGGGGTGTAGTGAACCCTGAGTACTATAAAAAGTTGTGAAAGCCTCTGGGCTTTGTTGAGGGAGCTGTGGAGGACATTATCCCAAAGCTCATCCTCTAGTGGGCCCACATCACGCTCCCACTTATCTTTAGCATTGCACAGGTATCCTTCCAAATTAGAAGGTAGTAGCATACTATAGCAATTGTAATTGAAGCCTTTCGTGTCAACCACAGTGAACATGGTGAACCACAGGGAATAAAGTCCAGTCCATGGCGGAACCCTGAGCATGCACCGCATGTCGCGTTGCAAATAGTAAAATTGCATCATAGGGGGAGGCGGAAGTTAGTTCTTAGATCCTCGAATGAACAAAGCCTGCCATTCCGAAAGACCTGCCCCAGGTGAGTAATACCCTAGCACTTCTACACTCCCACACACAGCAACCTCAATAGTTCAAAATACCCAGAGTTGCGACAAGATTCTAGACCCCCGGGAATGTCCAGAGTTCCCATGTGGTACCTCTTGATGGACTGTGCAAAGGAGGAAATAGAGTTAACAGCATTTGGATTGTTTCCAAAAGCCCCAATGAGGAGTTGCATCTGGGACCCTGAATAATAGAGCCACGGATTGGGTAGAGCGACTTCCCCCCCTTTCTTTGGGCCGCTGACGTTGTCCTAATTTGATCCTTTGGGACTTAGGCCTCGTACACACGACCGGTTTTCTCTGCAAGAAACCATCAAGAAAACTGCTGGCAGAGCTTTTTGCCGAGAAAACCAGTCCTGTGTATGTTTTCTCGTAGAGAAAAATGCCGGGAATCTCGACGAGAAAAATAGAGAACCTGCTCTATATATTTTCGTCGGCCTGTTTCCCGAAGAGAAAACTGTGTGTGTGCGGCTACAAGCTTACCTGTCCTCCGGTAAGCCCGCGCATGCTCAATGAGACTTCCACGCATGCGCGGTAGCTTACAAGGGTAGTGTAGGGTGAAGTAAGATGGGTGCGACGGCATCGAATTTGATGAGCGCATGCTCGTCGTAGTCGATGACGTCACTGCGTTCTTACCATTCAAAAGAATGGCTGTTCTTTTGAATGGCCATCTGTATGCACAGCTTGGCAAAAAAAGTTTGCCAGGAATCTCATCAGGAAAAACAACGTTTTTTTCCTGACGGGATTCTCGGCCGTGTTTACTAGGCTTTATTCTTCCATAACAGGGCCCAAAAAATTGTATTGACAAGCCTAAAAATTTATAGGGGAATCACTACTGAGGAGTTGTGCAACAAATAAAGAAGCTGTGGCATAAGGCAAATTTTTCTGAAATTGTCTCTCTCAATCATTGAGAGCCATAGTTTACTCCAGACATCTATTTTAGCTTTGAACCTGTGCATAAATGGCATAATGTTTAGTTTGCAGTCATCTTTAGCACTATGTCCTGTAGCTGTCTCTTGCTCAGTAGCTCTGTTATCAGCCTAATATCTTCCATCTCGGAGAATGTGTGAGAAGTTAGAAGTGTGTGTCGGGGAAGGTTGCTATAAATACAGTCAGGTCCATAAATATTGGGACATCGACACAATTCTAATCTTTTTGGATCTATACACCACCACAATGGATTTGAAATGAAACAAACAAGATGTGCTTTAACTGCAGACTTTTAGCTTTAATTTGAGGGTATTTACATGCAAATCAGGTGAACGGTGTAGAAATTACAACAGTTTGTATATGTGCCTCCCACTTTTTAAGGGACCAAAAGTAATGGGACAATTGGCTGCTCAGCTGTTCCATTGCCAGGTTTGTGTTATTCCCTCATTATCCCATTTACAAGGAGCAGATAAAAGGTCCAGAGTTCATTTCAAGTGTGCTATTTGCATTTAGAATCTGTTGACTCTCAATATGAGATCCAAAGAGCTGTCACTATCAGTGAAGAAAGCCATCATTAGGCTGAAAAAAAAAAACAAACCCATCAGAGAGATAGCAAAAACAGTAGGTGTGGCCAAATCAACTGTTTGGAACATCCTTAAAAAGAAAGAACGCACCGGTGAGCTCGGCAACACCAAAAGACCCGGAAGACCACGGAAAATAACTGTGGTGGATGACCGAAGAATTCTTTCCCTGGAGAAGAAAACACCCTTCACAACAGTTGGCCAGATCAAGAACATTTTCCAGGAGGTACAGTAGGTGTATGTGTGTCAAAGTCAACAATCAAGAGAAGACTTCACTAGAGTGAATACAGAGGGTTCACCACAAGATGTAAACCATTGGTGAGCCTCAAAAACAGGAAGGCCAGATTAGAGTTTGCCAAACAACATCTAAAAAAGCCTTCACAGTTCTGGAACAACATCCTATGGACAGATAAGACCAAGATCAACTTGTACCAGAGTGATGAGAAGAGAAGAGTATGGAGAAGGAAAGGAACTGCTCATGATCCAAAGCATATCACCTCATCAGTGAAGCATGGTGGTGGTAGTGTCATGGCGTGGGCATGTATGGCTGCCAATGGAACTGGTTCTCTTGTAATTATTGATGATGTGACTGCTGACAAAAGCAGCAGGATGAATTCTGAAGTGTTTCGGGCAATATTATCTGCTCATATATTTAGCCAAATGCTTCAGAACTCATTGGACGGCGCTCCACAGTGCAGATGGACAATGACCCGAAGCATACTGCGAAAGCAACCAAAGAGTTTTTTAAGGGAAAGAAGTGGAATGTTATGCAATGGCCAAGTCAATCACCTGACCTGAATCCGATTGAGCATGCATTTCACTTGCTGAAGACAAAACTGAAGGGAAAATTACCCAAGAACAAGCAGGAACTGAAGACAGTTGCAGTAGAGGCCCTGACAGAGCACCCCCAGGGATGAAACCCAGCGTCTGGTGATGTCTATGCGTTCCAGACTTCAGGCTGTAATTGACTGCAAAGGATTAAAAAGTGAAAGTTTGATTGTTAATCTGTCCCATTACTTTTGGTCCCTTAAAAGTGGGAGGCACATATACAAACTGTTGTAATTCCTACACCGTTCACCTGATTTGGATGTAAATACCCTCAAATTAAAGCTGAAAGTCTGCAGTTAAAGTACATCGTGTTTGTTTTATTTAAAATCCATTGTGGTGGTGTATAGAGTCAAAAATATTAGAATTGTGTTGTTGTCCCAATATTTATGGACCTGACTGTATGTATCGATCTCCCCAACTTCCAAGGGCCTGATGGTGACCCCCAGAGCCAGGGAGAACTGACATTCCTCCTCAGGGTGCAGGTTACTAGTGTAGCACACCCCCGTATGAGCTGTTGGTTTAATTTTGGGCCTGCACGTTACCTCAGTATTCGTTGTCCAGGGGGAAAAAGTCTGTAGAAACTCCAATGTCCACACAAGGTGTAAAACATTAAGAAGTCAGGTTTTATTTTCCTTTTTTGCAAAAACATATAGAAGGGTGAAGGGAAGGGGTAGGTTCAGGCACACGGTACAGATCACTGGGGAGAACTCCTCAAAAATATAGTCACTCACCACTCTCCCTGGAGCGGGTATTGCTCACCCGGATAGGCCCCTCTCACCTGGCCTAGCAGCCGGTATGATGCACGAATAATAAGTCAGGAGCAGTCTCTGCCACAAACTGGTGGTGCACAAATTTGGATAATCCGGGATCCTCTGCCACAGGACTCAAACACCCGAACTTCCAGCCAAACAGTCAAGAGCCTTTAAGCCGACCCGGCAGACTGTAAGGTAACTTTAGTTGCGGTGCATCCTCCAATAGATTTACCAGGCCCTCCTCAAGACACCAGCCTTCCGCTTGGTCTTTTCCAGGATAGGTCCTCCCCTGGTTTTCTCCATTGAGTGGCTTCCTCCCTCAGGACGGACAGGACAGGATCACCTTCAAAGTGTAGACCCAGTCAGCATAACTGGGCCTACCTGTTGGAGTTGCGGCCTCGGACCAGCATGGTTCAGAGGCCAAGAATCACACAATACACCCCTCACGCCAGGAGGGCCGTGAGGGGACGAAGGACCCCAAAAGATGGCGTCTGCCCCTTAAGTACCCTTCCCCAGCATGCTCAGCGGGTAGACCACGCCCACTGAACTGTTCCCGTGGGATGGTACCCAATAGACTCTGACTTGTCAGTCTTCCACACTGGCCCGAGGTGGTAACGCCACCCACAGGCAAACAGTGGGAAGTCTGTCTAACACAGCCATAGCCGGAACAGAGGCTAATTTAACATCAATTATGTACATCTGAGCCTAGCTACTGGCTCAGATACCCCCTAAATTGAAACATAGCGCCCAGTCATTGGGAGCAGGGCGCTACATACTTCCCCTCCTACATAAAGACACTGTCCTCAGTGTCTGGAGAAAAAAAAACAACACCTCAAGCCTGAGGGTTTGGCACCTGAACCAAAAAAACTTGGATGTGGAAGGGGAGAAAGGAAAGAAACAAAGCATAGCAATAGCATACAATTTTCAATAAGAGCATAGCACAATATACAGTGGGTACGGAAAGTATTCATACCCCCTTAAATTTTTCACTCTTTGTTATATTGCAGCCATTTGATAAAATCATTTAAGTTCGTTTAAGTTCATTTTTTTTCCTCATTAATGTACACACAGCACCCCATATTGACAGAAAAACACAGAATTGTTGAAATTTTTTCAGATTTATTAAAAAAAAAAACTGAAATATCACATGGTCTTAAGTATTCAGACCCTTTGCTGTGACACTCATATGTTTAACTCAGGTGCTGTCCATTTCTTCTGATCATCATTGAGATGTGTCTACACCTTCATTTGAGTCCAGCTGTGTTTGATTATACTGATAGGACTTGATTAGGAAAGCCACACACCTGTCTATATAAGACCTTACAGCTCACAGTGCATGTCAGAGCAAATGAGAATCATGAGGTCAAAGGAACTGCCTGAAGAGCTCAGAGACAGAATTGTGGCAAGGCACAGATCTGGCCAAGGTTACAAAAAAAATTCTGCTGCACTTAAGGATCCTAAGAGCACAGTGGCCTCCATAATCCTTAAATGGAAGACGTTTGGGACGACCAGAACCCTTCCTAGAGCTGGCCATCCGGCCAAACTGAGCTATCGGGGGAGAAGAGCCTTGGTGAAAGAGGTCAAGAAGAACCCTGAGATCACTGTGGCTTAGCTCCAGAGATGCAGTCGGGAGATGGGAGAAAGTTGTAGAAAGTCAACCATCACTGCAGCCCTCCACCAGTCGGGGCTTTATGGCCCGACAGAAGCCTCTCCTCAGTGCAAGACACATGAAAGCCTGCATGGAGTTTGCTAAAAAACACCTGAAGGACTCTAAGATGGTGAGAAATAAGATTCTCTGGTCTGATGAGACCAAGATAGAACTTTTTGGCCTTAATTCTAAGCGGTATGTGTGGAGAAAACCAGGCACTGCACATCACCTGTCCAATACAGTCCCATACAGTCCCAACAGTGAAGCATGGTGGTGGCAGCATCATGCTGTGGGGGTGTTTTTCAGCTGCAGGGACAGGACGTCTGGTTGCAATCGAGGGAAAGAAGAATGTGGCCAAGTACAGGTGCTCAGGACCTCAGACTGGGCCGAAGGTTTACTTTCCAACAAGACAATTGTCATGGATATGCAGTAATGTTTGTCTGCCATCATACCTTCCTCCTCTTGTGTTTACCTTAGAGGCCAGACTCTCTCACCTGGCTGCTTTTATAATCTCTCCTCCCAGCCTGGCTCCACCCCAGGCCCTATCACAGAACTCTATATTAACCTGTGCACTGCAAGTCTGCCTTGCTGATCAACGTGTTTGTTAAGCATTGTGTGTTTGGGTTCCTGCCTGCCGTGTGTTACGTCTGTCTCTGTGTTACGATATTGGCTTGTTCCCGACTATCCCTGTCTGCTAGTGACCTTGACCTTCGGCTTGTCCTTCGTTTATCCGTGTCTGCTTGTTGCCCTGACCTTGGCTTTTCCCCTCACTATTCTTGTATCCTGTGCTGCTGCTTTGCCCTCTATCCTCTTTACCCTACGGAGCGTGAGCTAGGGGACACTGGGGGCCGCGACCTGGACCCAGCTGCAGCGTAGGCCATCCTTACCACTAGAGGCTCTGGTGAAAACCTGCTGGGTCTTAGACTCTGCGCCCTAGGGAATCTTGGGCTCTAGCTCCCTGTGGATCCCTGTTGTGCTCCACTGGTCCCGCTTTCCACAACCACCCAGTGTCCCATCCGCAGCAGTCAGCCATAGGGTTTACTACCTTGTGGTGCACTCCTGACCCCCAACGGTGTGCATCTGTCATCTGGCCACAGGTGACCTGACAGTTGGATCAGCCATGGACCCGGCTGACTTGCCGCTCCTGGATCTGGCTTCCCACTTCGAGCAGCTCCAGGCCTCCTTGGGAACCCCAAAGCCGCAACCTCAAGTACAACCAGCGGCTGCACCTATCGCACCAGTCGCAGCCACACTGTCACGTACCTGACGGTGACGAGCCCGGTTAGCAGAGGGAGGCCTCCCTTACGGCTCCCACCGGCGGCCCCTGGTGGTATAACAGGAAGCACGGAGGTGGAAGGGGTACGAGTGCCTGGCAGGATCAAGAACTACCGCAGGTGATCAGGAACCAGCAGGTGAGGAGGCAGGAACCAGGAACTACAGCAGGTGAG
Organism: Rana muscosa; assembly: GCA_029206835.1. Lineage (NCBI taxonomy): Eukaryota > Metazoa > Chordata > Amphibia > Anura > Ranidae > Rana > Rana muscosa. The sequence goes on along the minus strand of CM055116.1, from coordinate 457,953,415 downwards.
TGGACAGGAACTACAGCAGGTGAGTAGACAGGAACCAGGAACTCAGAAGATGACCCAGACAGGGAGGCACAGCAGGTAGACTGGAACCACTGGGCAGCAGCAGATGAACAGGAACCAGCAGATGAGCAGACAGGAACCAGCAGATGAGCAGACAGGAACCAGGAACCGCAGCAGGTGAGTAGACAGGAACCAGGAACTCAGCAGATGACCCGGACCGGGAGGCACAGCAGGTAGACTGGAACCACTGGGCAGCAGCAGGTGAACAGGAACCAGCAGATGAGCAGACAGGAACCAGCAGATGAGCAGACAGGAACCAGCAGATGAGCAGACAGGAACCAGGAACTCCGCAGATGACCCGGACCGGGAGGCACAGCAGGTAAACTGGAACCACTAGGCAGCAGCTGGTGAACAAGAGCCAAGGTCAGGCAGGATCGTCAGACAAGCCGGGGTCGGGTAAACTGGCAGGCAGCGAGGCACAAAAGGATCAGGCAATACCGAAGTCAGAAAACAGGCCGATGGTCAGGTACAGGCAGATAGCAGGAGGGTCACAGGAAGCCGGATCAGATACAGGTAAACAAGGCAGATCAGGTCACTTGGGATAAACGCTGTAGAGCAGACAGCAGGGACTGTCTGCAAGTGAGGAGTTTAAATAGCCCTTCGGGCGTCACCTGCGGGGGCGGGAACCAGGAAGTCCAGGGCGTCTGTTCCTGACAGGGTTTCCATGACACACACACTCACTACAACTGCCAGCTTCGTTCTGTTTCTCTGGGGACTCCAAGACCTGCAGGGGGTTTCTCAGCCAATGCACGATTCATTTTGAGCTTCAGCCTTAAAACTTCCTGTCTGATCGGGCTAAGGTAGCCTATATCATTTGCCTCCTCTCCGGTGAAGCTTTAGCCTGGGCTGCCCCCTGTGGGAGAAGAATGATCCGGTGGTTTCCAGCCTGTCCGACTTCTTGAAGCTCTTTCGTAACATCTTCGAGGAACCGGCTCTGGCTTCTTCAGCGGCTAGTGCCCTCTTACATCTTCGCCAAGAATCTTGTTTAGTGGGACAATATGCTCTTCAGTTCCGTATCCACACAGCTGAGCTGAATTGAGCTGGAACAATGAGGCCCTGGTCGCTACCTTTTTACATGGCCTCTCTGACCGAGTGAAAGACGAATTAGCGGGAAGAGCCATCCCCGTCGGTCTGGACAATGTAATTTCTTTGTGCAATCAGATCGACATTCGTTTTCAGGAGGGATCCCTAGAAAAGGGACACCAGCACTCCCTGGGCCCTAGCCAGTCTGAGCTCCCCTCCCTTTGTCCCACGGAGCATCTTCTGCCTGCTGAGGAACCTATGCAGCTGGGCCAGACCAGACTAACCCCCGAAGAACGTGCTAGGCGCAGAACTCTGAGCTTGTGTCTCTATTGTGGGGGCAAGGGTCATTTTCGTGACTCCTGCTCGCTTCCTTCGGGAAACGCTCAGGTCTAATACATTTGGAAGGTGGAGTATTGGACCCAGAAACATCACCTTCTTGTCTTCTCTTGCCGTGGTCCTTCATGTAGGCACTTCTCCTGAATCAACCCTTGCATATCTGGATTCCGGGGCTGCCGGCAATTTTATGGATTGGAGAACTGCTTGGTAGTCTCGGCAATTGATGGCACTGTTCTCCCAGGGGGCCCTATTCGCTTCCAGACGCTACCTATTAGGATGTCGATAGGATATCCACTCCTGGTGGAGAATCCCTTTCTCATTCTACCCAAGGCCTCTACCCCCATTGTATTGGGCCTTCCTTGGCTACAGCTCCACTCTCAACATGTGGACTGGGTCTCTGGGCAGATCCTGGCTTGAGGTCCCTCATGTTTCTCATCATGTCTTCTCAAGGTGGCCCCCAAGGAGAGACTTCCGGTTGCTACCACTTCTGTATCTTCTGATCTTCCCGCTGCATACAGCGATTACCGGGATGTGTTCTGTAAGAAATTAGCTGAGGTGCTTCCTCCCCACAGGTCTTTTGACTGTGCTATTGACCTTGTCCCCGAAGCAACTCTGCCCAGGGTTCGTACCTACCCTCTGTCCATCCCAGAGACCCAGGCCATGTCTGAGTATGTCGCAGAGAATCTAGAGAGAGGTTTCATCCGGAAATCCTCATCGCCTGCAGGGGCAGGGTTCTTTTTCGTTGCCAAAAAGGATGGTACCTTAAGACCCTGCATCGACTATCGAGGTTTAAACGCGGTTACTATCAAAAATCGATACCCCTTACCCTTAATATCTGAGCTATTCGATAGGTTGAAGGGTGCCTCCATTTTCACCAAGTTGGATCTCAGAGGCGCGTACAATCTCATTCGAATACGGGAGGGTGACGAACGGAAGACTGCATTTAACACTAAAGACGGGCATTACGAATACCTGGTTATGCCTTTTGGTTTGTGTAATGCCCCAGCCGTGTTTCAAAACTTTGTCAATGAAATCTTCGGGGATCTGCTGTACCAGTTTGTTGTCATCTATCTGGATGACATTCTGATCTTTTTGGAAAATCTGCTCGTCCACAGAAACCATGTCCGCACTGTACTTCAGCGTCTTAGAGAGAATAATCTCTATGCCAAGCTGGAGAAATGTTCCTTTGAATGTTCTGAGGTCCTGTTTCTAGGGTGGTTTTGTCTCAAGTTTGGGTCTTCATATGGATCCTGGGAAGGTCTTGGCTTTTACCAACTGGCCTCTTCCTGCTAGCCTCAAGGCCACACAGCTCTTTCTTGGCTTCACAAATTATTATAGGCAGTTCATAAGGGATTACTCTTCCATTGCCGCACCTATTATCGCTTTGACCAAGAAGGGTGTGAATGCCAAAGACTGGCCTCCCGAAGCTGTCCCTGCATTTCACGACCTGAAACAGGCCTTTGTTTCTGGACCTCTCTTGAGGAGACCAAATCCTGGGGATGCATATTTTATTGACGTGGACGCTTCCTCAATGGGGGCGGGAGCTGTGCTTCTTCAATTCTTTGAGAAGAGACGTCAACCATGTGCGTTCTTCTCCAAAAAAAATTCTCATGCAGAGAGGAATTATGCCATCGGTGATCGGGAACTTCTCGCAATTAAATTGGCGTTAGAGGAGTGGCGTCATCTCTTGGAGGGTTCCCCTCACTCCATAACGATCTTTACTGATCACAAGAATTTACAGTATCTACAGAATGCTAAACGTCTGAATCCCAGACAGGCCAGGTGGAGTCTCTTCTTTTCCCATTTTAATTTCACGATTACGTACAAACCTGGTTCCTGCAACGGTCGGGCTGATGCGCTCTCTAGGTCATTTGACACTTTGGACGAGGAGTCCACCCCTGAACCTGAGCCGATCATTCCAACCTTGTGCATTGTTGCCCATTCTACCACCCTGAAGTCAAAAATTCCTCCTGATAAGACCTTTGGCCCCACTGAGCTAAGACCAAAGATCCTTCGTTGGGGACATGATTCCAAGGTGGCAGGTCATTCTGGATTCCTCCGGTCCTTCTTACTCATCAGTTGTCACTACTGGTGGCCTAATCTCCACTCAGATGTCAAAGACTACGCTAAGGCTTGTCATGTCTGTGCTCAGTCTAAATCCTCTACACAAGCTCCTGCTGGTCTCCTCATGCCCTTGCCAATTCCAAGGGTTCCCTGGGCACACATTGCCATGGTTGGATTTTATCACCGATCTCCCACTGTCTGAGAATAATACAGACATTTGGGTGGTAATTGATCGGTTCTCCAAGATGGCTCATTTTGTTCCTCTTCCTGGCCTTCCTTCTGCTCCTGCCTTGGTTCCCATTTTGATTCGAGAAATTTTCCGCCTCCATGGGGTTCCTTCTCATATTTTTTCCAACAAGGGTGTTCAATTTACGTCTCATTTTTGGAGAGCCTTTTGCAAATCCCTCTAAATTGTATTGGTTTTTTCCTCTTCTTACCATCCTCAATCCAATGGACAGACTGAGAGGGTTAATCAGGAGTTAGAGGTCTTTCTTTGCACCTTAGTGTCTGCTCATCATGACGATTGGTCCTCTCTACTCCCGTGGGCAGAATTCTCTCATAACAATCATGTAAATACCAGTTTGCAGAAGACACCCTTTTTCACAGTTTATGGAAAACACCCTCAACTTCCTCTTCCCATGACCTGTTCTCCAGATATTCCAGCTTTGGCTTCGGTTCAGGAATCTTTCAATTCTGTTTGGGGTGACGTTCATGATTCCCTCCGGGCAGCTGCTGAAAAATTCAAAGGTTTTGCTGACCGCCGCAGGCGTAAACCACCTTCTCTTCAGCCAGGGGACAAAGTCTGGCTCTCCACCAGGAACATCAAGCTCCAAGTTCCTTCTCTGAAGTTTGCTCCACGATTCATTGGTTCGTACACTATAACTACTAAACGGAATCCGGTTTGTTTCAAACTCCAGATTCCTAAAAGCCTTAAATCGCTAACTCCTTCCATGTTGCCCTTCTGAAGCCTTTAGTCCTCAATAAGTTCTCTCGTCCTCTCCCTACCGTGGCGCCTGTCTCTGAGGATAATCAGGAGTATGAGGTCAGTCAAATTCTGGACTCCCGACTCTGTAGAGGCGTTCTTCAGTACCTCGTTCATTGGAAAGGGTTTGGTCCTGAGGAGAGGTCTTGGATCACTGCATCTGAGGTCTTTGCACCTCATCTGTTAAAGAAGTTTCATCTGAAGTTTCCCTCTAAATCCGGGCCCAGGCAGGGAAGGGGGAGGCCTCGTAAGAGGGAGGGTACTGTCATGGATATGCAGAAATGTTTGTCTGCCATCTTACCTTCCTCCTCTTGTGTTCACCTTAGAGGCCAGACTCTCTCACCTGGCTGCTTTTATAATCTCTCCTCCCAGCCTGGCTCCACCCCAGGCCCTATCACAGAACTCTATATTAACCTGTGCACTGCAAGTCTGCCTTGCTGATCAACGTGTTTGTTAAGCATTGTGCGTTTGGGTTTCTGCCTGCCGTGTGCTACGTCTGTCTCGACCTTTGCTTTTCCCCTCACTATTCTTGTATCCTGTGCTGCTGCTTTGCCCTCTATCCTCTTTACCCTACGGAGCGTGAGCTAGGGGACTCTGGGGGCCGCGACCTGGACCCAGCTGCAGCGTAGGCCATCCTCACCACTAGAGGCTCTGGTGAAATCCTGCTGGGTCTTAGACTCCGCGTGTCACATACGCAGCAGTCAGCCATAGGGTTCACTACCTTGTGGTGCACCCCTGACCCCCAATGGTGTGCATCTGTCATCTGGCCACAGGTGACCTGACAACAATGACCCTAAGCACACAGCTAAAATAATGAAGGAGTGGCTTCACAAAAACTCCGTGACTGTTCTTGAATGGCCCAGCCAGAGCCCTGACTTAAACCCAATTGAGCATCTCTGGAGAGACCTAAAAATGACTATCCACCAACGTTTACCATCCAACCTGACAGAACTGGAGAGGATCTGCAAAGAGGAATGGCAGAGGATCCCCAAATCCAGGTGTGAAAAACTTGTTGCATCTTTCCCAAAAAGACTCATGGTTGTATTAGATCAAAAGGGTGCTTCTACTAAATACTGAGCAAAGGATCTGAATACTTAGGACCATGTGATATTTCAGTTTTTCTTTTTTAATAAATCTGAAAAAATTTCAACAAATCTGTGTTTTTCTTTTAATATGGGGTGCTGTGTGTACATTAATGAGGGAAAAAATGTACTTAAATGGTTTTAGCAAATGGCTGCAATATAACAAAGAGTGAAACATTTAAGGGGGTCTGAATACTTTCCGTACCCACTGTACATTATACATCACATGTTACCACCCATCACTAACTATCTAGCCCTCCCCATTCTCCGGAGGTCTTGACAGAAGATGTGGTACCTAAAAGAGAACCAAGATATGAAAGACACACAGCAAGATAACTGTATACATCCTAAAACATTTCTACAGAAGCAGAGCTACACCTCTTTGGAGAGGTGGAACTTTCCTTCTTTAACTTTAAAGCCTAAATGATAAATGTAGAAAAAGACTTTCCCTACTCTATCGACCACTGCCACCTAGTGTCAGAGGCAGCACACAAAAGTTCTTAAAGCAGGTGCTGTAACAGGTGACATCTTGAGCCCGACGTCCTTAGCATCCCTATTCCTAACTGGCTAACTTCCCCAAAGTCCAGTTAGCATGAAATATGAGAAGGCAACAAAAATTCCTTCTCTCAGTTGAAGATTTCCTTTTTTTCTTGACAAAAATAAAAAAATGTAGTCAAAGGCAAAAGAATTACTTTAAAACCTCATAAGTTAAACCTGGGATCTGGAAAAGTCAGAGGTTTTCCTTGCTTGTCCAGGGTTGTAATAAAAGAAGTGACATTGTCCTGCAGATGACTATCCGGTCAGCGTGGATATGTCGCCCGTAACTCCAATCTAGCTGGCACCCCTTGAACAGATCAGCCATAATGAAGGAATAATCCAGATTCCGGAATGGCTTTGGTACCTCTAAATAGTCCCAGATGGCTTCACTGCACCACTGCTCCCTTTTTGCTTCAATTTCCTGCATTATTTATTTTGGTACATACGGGAACTCCAGGCCGAACTCCGTGGCTACCCTTTTCATTATCACTCGTTAGTAGATGGGCGAGTCTAGGCAATGTCCGAGAACTCCCCGTCCCGGGCAACACACATGAGTCCGGGGACTTGTTTACCATAGACCTGGTAGGTTTTTGAACAGTCCTCTTAACTGGCAAAGTTATTTTAGCAATGTCCGGGGTTCCCTCCCTTGGGGTAGTTTCCCCGGAGTCCACATCTGTCCACTCTAAACCACTGTGGGTTGAAACAACATCATCTATGTTGCTCCACATCAATTCCTGAGCCATGGACTCCGCTATCTTTCCGCAAACAGCCGACAGGGAGTCTAGATCAGAGTCTGCAAACTCTTCTGCCGGTAAATAATTTACCAAAGTCCCGGTCACTTTTCCCCCAGGTTTCTTACCAGCTCCTGTCATGGACATCCTGGGAATATCATCGCTCGCGGGGTCCGGTTTCAATAAACACTGGGGAAGACCTCGACCGGGGCAGCGGGAAGCCTTCACATATCCCACCTTCCGTTTCACGGGTGGGACGGAGACACATGTTGTAGACGTGGTATCTGCTGCGATGTCCGCTGGTACCTCTGTACTGGTAGCGACATCTCTCTCAGGCTCACTCCCTGTAGAAGAAGTAGTGCGCACAGGCTGAACCGCAGGGGCGAAGACGACATCTTACCACGTAGCGGTAGCGGTATTCCAGTCTACCCAATAGGCGCGGGGCAAAGCAGTGGGCTGCTCCACCTCGAACAAGTATTCCCCGCAGGATGGGCACCGGGCAAATGGACGCAACTGAACTGTTAGCCCCTCACATCCAGGGCACAGCATGCCCAGCGCCTCCACATTTCCGCTTGTGTACAGCATGAAGCTTCTGCGTGGCTTCAATCGGATCCCTGTATCTCTAAGCAGGGCTCCGGATGGCGTAGCACTCACAGCGGTGGGCATGGGGAACATTCTAGGGCCAAGCCTGGGTGGTGCCCACGAGATCAATGACATGCTGCTCTCTGATCCACTCACTCGATCTGGCAGCTTCCAGTTTATGGCGCCAAACACACCCACATGTAGCACACAGTTGGCGGGAACTCCTCCCCTTTAGAGTTCTTTTTGCGCGTAGCTCGCAGGCTTTTCTTTCTTGCTCTGCCCACGGCCTACGCAGTTTGCAAAATGATCTGTACCGTTACCCCTTTGGTTTCAATTCAAGCACAGTCCAACACCTTCTTGTAGACTTCCAATAAAGCAAATATCCATTTTATAGTTGCGAGAGGTAACGGCAAATCCCGGACTCGAGCCCCCACGTGTAGCACACCCCCGTAGGAGCTGCTGGTTTAATTTTGAGCCTGCACGTTACCTCAGTATTCGTTGTCCAGGGGAAGAAAATCTGTAGAAACTCCAATGTCCACACAAGATGTAAAACCTTAAGCAGTCAGGTTTTATTTTCCTTTTTTGCATAAACATATAGAAGGGTGAAGGGAAGGGGTAGGTTCAGGCACATGGTACAGATCACTGGGGAGAACTCCTCAAAAATACAGTCACTCACCACTCTCCCTGGAGTGGGTATTGCTCACCCGGATAGGCCCCTCTCACCTGGCCTAGCAGTCAGTATGATGCACGAACAATAAGTCAGGACCAGTCTCTGCCACAGACTGGTGGTGCACAAATTTGGATAATCCGAGATCCTCTGCTACAGTACTCAACACCCGAACTTCCAGCCAAACAGTCAAGAGCCTTTAAGCCGACACGGCAGACTGTAAGGTAACTTTAGTTGCGGTGCATCCTCCAATAGATTTACCAGGCCCTCCTCAAGACACCAGACTTCCGCTTGGTCTTTTCCAGGATAGGTCCTCCCCTGGTTTCCTCCATTGAGTGGCTTCCTCCCTCAGGACGGACAGCACAGGATCACCTTCAAAGTGTAGACACAGTCAGCATAACTGGGCCTACCTGTTGGAGTTGCGGCCTCAGACTAGCATGGTTCCGAGGCCAAGAATCTCACAATACACGCCTCACGCCAGGAGGGCCGTGAGGGGACGAAGGACTCCAAAAGATGGCGTCTGCCCCTTAAGTACCCTTCCCCAGCATGCTCAGCGGGTAGACCACGCCCACTGAACTGTTTCCGGGGGAAGGTACCCAATACACTCTGACTTGTCAGTCTTCCACACTGGCCCGAGGTGGTAACCCCACCTACAGGCAAACAGTGGAAAGTCTGCCTAACACAGTCATAGCTGGAACAGAGGCTAATTTAACATCAATTATGTACATCTGAGCCTAGCTACTGGCTCAGATATCCCCTAAATTAAAACATAGCGCCCAGTCATTGGGACCAGGGCGCTACACTAGGCAAAGTGGGTGTGAAAAGATTGGGTGCCAGTCTTTTTTTGTAAAAATTAACAAAGAGAGTTTTATTTCTCTTAACAGGAACGGTGGGAGAGAGGGTTAGGGCTCAGCACACCCTTAGGCAAATGCAATAGCAATTAGGCAAACTCCGTAGACAAAGTTAAAACTAGGCAGACAGCAATACAGATAAAGGCCTTTAAGTTGAATGTAGCAATTTGTATCTTGTAGCAACTGCTGTCTCCTAAAGCAACCACTTCTCTCACAGTATCCCCCTGTAGATCTTTCTTTTCCCTCCTGCCGCTCTGAGATGCGCTGTGTCCGGGTGACATGAGCGCATCGGGATCGCGCCCCTGCACGGACACGCGCGCGCGATCCCCCTCCTTCTGAGGGACGTTCCTGAACGTCCACTCAGAAGGAGAGAGCGCCCACCTGGCCGTACATATGCAGCGGCCGGATGGGAAGTGGTTAAGCTCAGCTTGCTGTCTCTCACTAGACTTTTTAGACTCTCAGCTACCTGCTGGATCCCTCGAGCTTCACCCACAGCTAACCGCTGTACTTATCTTTAAGCTTTACTTACAGCTACCCACCGTACTCTTTCAAGCTTTACTCACAGCTACCTGATGTATTTCTGGATGAGTCTCCACTGAAGCTTTCCCACTTACTTCACCATTCCTGGCTAGTGAAGCGTCTGCTCTGGTACGCCTTCAGAACTTCATCCCTTCCAAAACTTGCCTCTGGAAACAGGAGTGGTCATCCCTTTGTGGCAACTGCTTCTCTTTCACCTCCAGCAATGATCAGGCTCCCCTTGGGCCGAGCCTCTAACACACGCGGTTCCGCCCCAGGCTTCAGGCTTAACCTTTGCTGCTGGATAGGTCTTACATAGACTCTAGCAGTCAGTATGACACCTGGATAGGCCTCAGGCTTCAGGTCTAGCAACCAGGAGTTACTCGACACACACCCACCCAGGCCACAGCCCCGGGCGTGAAGAACCCTGATCACCTGACTCCTCCCGAATAAATAGCCTATCCCAGCATGTGCAGTAGCCAAAAGAAAGTCCTGCTGATTGGCTGAGATAACTAATTTACCCACCACCTGAATTCACTGTAATCCATCATCCTAATGCCAATGGCAACAGTGCCACCTATTGACAGAGGAGAGGGACTACCAATTAAACTCAGACTACAGACTACATCGTACACACGATCGGAAATTCCAAAAAGAAAAGTCCGATGTGAGCTTTTGGTCAGAAATTTCGACCGTGTGTAGGCTCCATCTGAATTTTTCTGCCAAGAAAAATTTGAGAGCTGGTTCTCAAATTTTTCGACGAGAAAAGTTCTGCTTGGAAATTCCGATCGTCTGTATGCAATTCCGACGCGCAAAAAAACGCGCATGCTCTGAATCAATTTGACGCATGCTCGGAATCATTGAACTTCATGTTCAGTGTTGTACGTCACCGCGTTCTTGACGGTCGGAATTTGGTGTGACTGTGTGTATGCAAGACAAGTTTGAGCCAAGATTCCGTTGGAATAAAATCCACGGTTTTCTTGTTGGATTTTCCGATCGTGTGTACGCGGCATTAGGACAGAAATCAATGGATCAAACTATCAATCAGCCAGACTAGTTACGACCTAGCACAACTACATTTATTAGCAGCCCTGTTTAGGACCAGGGTGCTACAAATAGATTATCAGTCGGCTTGCCGTCTAAGAGCAGAGCTATGCATATTCCTTTCTTCCTTTGCCTGAGGAGAGGGGGTGTGTGCCTTTCTTCCAATCAGCTGTCTTGGCTATATTCCAAGAATCCACTCCCAGTGGTAACCAGGAAGAAAAATACTAACATGATCTGCACTTTCTAAAGCACAGGTGTCAAACACAAGGTCCGCTGGCCAAATCTGGCCCTCCAGGCCATTTCATGTGGCCCTCGCACTTCTCCTGCAGCTGCAGGAGAGCTCCGGTCCTCATCCAGACCCCTACTTTCTGCTTTCAACCAATGCATCCAGCTTCTTCCCAGCAACAGCATAAGGAAAGGGGGTGCACTGTGATGTAAGGGAGAGTGGGAGACTCAACTTCTGATGGTGGAGTGGCTCTTGACATCTATTGTAAGGGGAGGGGATGCGCTGGACATCTAATCTTACAGATACAACCAGCCCTTTTGAGCACAATCATAATGCTGATGTGGCCCACGATGAAATTGAGTTTGACACCCCTGTTCTAAAGGATATGTACAGATGAAGAGAGCAGATATACATGTAAAACTTATATAGGGAGATTTTTTTCATCCCTGTGAATCATCTGAGGCTGTTCACTTCACTGGGTATATGTGAGGGTTTACATCCACTTTAAAGTCCCTCAATATAGCGGCACATCTTGTTGGCAAGGAGGAAACATAACAATTGTCTAATGAAGGAAACGTTTCTGACTTTAAATGAGATGCATGGACCATGCAAAGGCATGGAGAACCATAGTATGGCAAATCCATGCTGATAATCATTGGTACATATCAAAGAATGTCATAGCGCACTGCATGGTACGGTAAGAGAAACTGTCCTCCACATCAAAGGATCACTTGGGAGTCGGGACAAATGTATAATGCAGTCTAGAGTATAATGTATTAAAAACATGTAGAGCCATTTATGTAGGCATATAGCATCTGTGTAAGGCGGTCATGTTTCGTGGGACAATATCAACTCTTCAGAGGCAGATGCTTCAATAGTCTATAAAAAATATATAAATATTACAATGGTCTAATAGTGTACCCAGAGGGAGAGATAATGGATGCAGAGGACGGGAATAGCATCCCTTAAAAACTCATGTAGCACTACCCCCAGTTAAGAAGCTGCTGGTTTGTTTTGGGTCTGTACCCTAGCTATCAACCCCAAGAATCTGTCTCGAACCCTCCCTTGGCACAACTGGTCTACAAGAGATTTTGGAACCCACTGGCAATGGAACACACAATAATACTGCACAACAGTAAAATGGTACATAAAATTGTTACCTTGTATAGCCACTGGTCCAGCAGAGTAATATAGAGAACTTCAAACAGTATTCTGCTTAACCAAGAATCACGTTTACTTAGTTATAAGAATAGCAGAGTTAAACAGCTGTACAGTTGACTTGTGCAGGGCCCTGCAGAGTCAATGATATATGACAATATTATAACACAATCTAAATGCGCACTTTCTAAATAAGTAAAAGGCCTATGCTCGCGAGCTCCCCCTAATGATCAATACTGTGCCCGTGTCCCGTCACTATCAATTCTAGTCAGGCCTGACTAAGTTCAGTGTCCAGTTCCTTCAATGGTAGGAGTCTTCGCTAGCAAACGTTGGTGCACATAGCATTTGTAATCCACAGGGGTATTAAAGAAAAGCAAACTAAACTTCCACAATGTTTGTGAATGAAAACTCTATGGTGGTGCAAACGCCAACTTTAAACCATGCGGCCTCCGTGAGATGCGCTATGTCCTGGCGTGTGGCGCACTACTAGTAATGGTGGGCCTTAACAAAGTCACAGGCCTACACAAACAGTTAATGAAGTCCGGGCAGGTGCCCTCTTGTCCAATTGTCATATGATGGGGAGCTGTCCTGCCTACAGGCCAACTCAACAGGAATGGCCTGACCAACTGTGCCAGGGGGTGAGCTAAGGTTGCCCTCCACCAAATTTACAGTGGAAGGACCAGGCATATCAACTGTCCTTCTTGAAGTGGAAAGAGCTTCTTCAGAGCATTCGCCCATTTGATGGTAAGTCAGCCTCTTTGGAGGGTGAATGACTCTCCTTTCTCTCTGCTCCCGAGGTGTTGGCATATCAAGGGCAATAGATTCTGCTGGTTCGTCAGTTACCCTCCCTTCTGGTTTGGGCATGCTGAGCTCCATTGCTTCGGAAGCGCCTGGTTCATTTTCAAGAAGAAATAAAGTCTCATCAGGGTCTTCTATTAGCAAGGAACCCGGATCGTCGTACAAGTCTTCGGTGAGCATGCTGTGCGACACAAACTCAGGAGCCTCTGGGCGAAGAACTTCACTGTCAGCTACGTCAGATGGTGACAGGGAAGTGGTCATGGGTTCTGGCACTTGAGATGACCACAACCAATCAAGTTCCATCTCCTCATCCTCAGAATTCCTCTCCTCCAAGTCTTAATTTTCCACATCTGGACGTGTTGACGGAGATCTGGTAACTGATCTGGATCCTTGAGAGGTTGAAGGGAGCTCTTGTGAGTCTTAAGAGGAGGGTAGGCGAACTGCTTCAGAAAGGGGCAACAGATGGTTCCTGTGCCAAGTCTTTAATGGGCCTACACTCCCCTTTGGCCTTACTTGATATACTGGAAGGCCTGGCAGCTGCTTGCAGATGATGTACGGATAGGATCTCCATCGGTCAGCCAACTTGTGTTTCCCAGGGATACCCACATTCCTCAATAGTACCCTATCCCCTGGCTGCAAGTCCTGTATTTTGACTTTGAGGTCGAAGTTTCTTTTGTTCCTCAATGCTGTTTGGTCAGATGTAGCTTGAGCTTTTCCATAAGCCATTTCCAGACTCTTCCGTAGCCGATCCACATACCCCTTGTGGGATGTCGCCAAGGTGTAATCCAGTGATGTGCCAAAGGCCAGGTCCACTGGTAGCCGAGCCTCTCGCCCAAACATCAATCGGTACGGGGAGTATCCCGTTACATCACTGTTGGTGCTGTTGTAGGCATGTACAATGGCAGCCACATGCTTGCTCCAGTGTTGTTTCTTTTCTGAGCTCAGGGTCCCCAGCATGTCTAAGAGAGTCCGGTTAAACCGTTCAGGCTGAGCATCCCCTTGTGGGTGGTATGGGGTTGTCCTAGTTTTTTTATGCCTAACAGATTCAAAAGCTTCCTTATCAGCCTGCTTTCAAAGTCTCTCCCTTGATCTGAATGAAGGTGTTGGGGCAGGCCATAATGCACGAAGAACTTCTCCACAAGTACCTTTGCTACTGTCAAGGCCTTCTGGTCCTTTGTTGGGAATGCTTAAGCATATCTGGTGAAATGGTCTGTTACCACTAAGACATTCCCTTGTCCACTCAGATCAGGCTCTAGGCAGAGGAAATCAATGTACACCAGTTCCATAGGTCCCTGACTTTGTAGATGGCCCATTGGGGCGGCTTGATGGGGCAGGGTATTCCTCTGGATGCATCGGGCACAAGAATGACAGTACCCTTCAACTTTGGCCCGCATACAGGGGCCAATAGAATCTGTCTCTTACAAGGTGGAAAGTCCTTTCAGATCCCAGATGACCATGATCGTCATGGAGAGCAGTCAGGACCCCCTTCCTGTGTTTAGCGGGCAGGAATAGTTGCCAATTTTCCTCCAGATCATCAGTGGAGCCCCTTCGGTAGACCACCCCATGATGTATCTGCAGCCGGTCCCACTCTTTTTGTAACAGTCGGGCTTCTTTAGTAGAGTCTTTTAAAAGCATCTCAGGGCACTGGTTCTCCAAGGCCTTCTATACCAGCTTCCCCAGGGGGTCCTCCAATTGATCCCTTCTTAGGTCTCTCTTGGACAGTTTAGGTAGCCCCTCTTCTCCGAACTGAGTCACATTACAATAACATCCAGGTACTCCAACAGCCGAAACTCCAATCTCTTTGGCCCTTGATCCTCCCCTTGCCTGAAGTTCCGCTCCCTGGTATAGGGCTCTCACTCCTTCTGGGGTCAACTGAGTCCATTCTTCATTAGGGTCACTGAGGGCATGGGACCTTCTGGAAAGGGCATCTGCATCCCTATTTCCAACTCCAGGCCTGTACTTCAAGCTGAATGTGAAACCCGAAAGGGCAGCTAACCATCTGTGTCCTGTGGCATCCAGTTTGGCGGTGGTCAGAAGGTAGGTGAGAGGATTGTTATCCGTCTTGACCACGAATTCAGCCCCGTACAAATAGTCTTTCAACTTGTCCACTACTGCCCACTTTAAGGCCAGGAATTTGAGCTTGTGTGTGGGGTAATTCTTCTCAGAGGAGGCCAGACTTCTACTCACATAGGCAACAGGCCGTAAGCGGCCATCATGTTCTTGGTAAAGTACTCCACCTAGCCCATCTCTACTGGCATCAACATGCAACTCATAGGGTTTTGTGGTATCTGCATAGGCCAAGACGGGGGCAGTGGTTAGGCTTTCCTTCAACTGGATGAAGCCCTCTTCACACTGAGTGGTCCACTGGTCCTGGATAGACTCTTTAGGTTTCCTGGGTCCTGTAGTGGGATTCACTGGGTTGACCAGTTCTTGGGCTTCATCTTCCCCTTCACTATTCAATAGTTCATTTAGGGGCCTGGCAATCTTGGCAAACCCCTCCACAAATCTTCTATAATAGGAGCAGAACCCCAGGAATCACCTAAGCTCAGTCACATTGGTGGGCCTTGGCCAAGAGGTGACAACATCCAGTTTCTCAGAGTCTGTAGCTACCCCTTCGGCAGACACGATATGGCCCAGGTAATGGACTGAGGACTGGTAGAATTGGCACTTCTCTAAGGAGAGCTTCAGGCCTTCTTCATGGAGCCTCTTCAAGACCTTTTCCAACCTCTCTTTGTGTTCTTCTAGAGTTTTACCGAACACAATGATGTCATCCAGGTATACCAGCACTCCAATGAGGTTCATGTCTCCCACTGTTTTCTCCATCAGTGTTTGGAAAGTGGCTAGAGCTCCCGACAAGCCCTGGGGCATGCGGTTGAACTCAAAGAAACCCACTGGGGTGATGAAAGCTGTTTTCTCCTGATCTTAAGCATGCATGGGGATCTGATAGTACCCACTCTTCAAGTCCATCACACTGAACCACTTAGCCCCTGACAAACTCTGTAAAGCATCTTCTATTCGGGGGGTGGTATACTGATCAGGTATAGTCCTCCTGTTCAGTGTTCGGTAGTCAATACATAGCCTCAAGGACCCATTTTTGGATAATGCCCGTCCTCTTAAGCTCTGCTAGTTGCTCACGCAGATCTTCTAGGTCAGCCAAGGGAACCCGTCTGACTCTTTCCCTAAATGGCTTATCTTCTTGTAGGCGAATCTTGTGGGTGGCACTTTTGGCACATCCCACATCAAATTCATTCTTGGAGAAGATCTTCTGCCATCGAGCAAGTTGGGCCTTAGCCCTTTCTTTCCAAACTGGTGGGAGGGTCGTATCTTCGGAGCAGAGCTTCTCCACAGTAACTTCACCCCTTTCTTCCTTCTCCTTCTCCAAGTCAGATAGGGCAACTGGGGTGGCTGGGTTAACTTGGCCCAATAGAATTCTGGCTGGTACCCTCAATGGTGTGGTAGCAGTATTCCTAATGCTCACTGAGATTTTCCCATGACTTTTCCTAAGGGCCTTCAATGGGACCACTTCAGGAATTACTTCTAGTCCCCTCTGACTCTCCTGTGAACCCGGTTCAAGAATAACAAAGGGGCCGGGCTGCTCCCAGGTAAGCTTCACGGAGGCCCTCAAACAAGTCATCTCACCGGGCTGTATAACTTTCTCTGTCTTATCCAGCTTCCAGATCTTCCCAACCCCTTCTGCCAGGGGATTTTGCTCCAACACCAGCCTCTGGTATACTCGCTGTAACATACTATGGACCCTTGTTGTTGAGGTCTCCTGTTCATGCGCTGCTTCTTTTGGGCCTCTGGCAGTTCCCATCCTTCTAGAGCTTGCATGGCTTGCTCTATCCAGGTGTCAAATTCTTCTTCTTCTCCAGCTGGCACTGGCTGTCTCCCGAGAAGATCCTCAGCTTTCTGTATCCAGTTTCCACACATACTGTGTTGCTCTTCTGGCACTTTGACACAAGGTCTCCCAGAGCATTAAGGAGCTCTTGACCAATCGTGGTCAGGGGTGCAGGGGAGGTTGCAATTCCTCCTTTTTTTTTTCCAGACTAGTACTTGAGGACTCTTTACTTGTAGCCCTTGGGTGGACTAGACACAACTTGGTTTTGCCTCCCAAGTGCACACTCTTTCCTCTGAAGCTCTCTGGTATTCCTTCTTTCCATTCCAACAGTGCATGGGTGCTGGAAGTCCCTTCATCTGGTTTGAGACCAAGTACCCATGCTCTCCTATGCGGGGATAATGTCTCTATAATTCTGACAACTTCTCCCCTTCTTCAGCCCTCGCCAGGGAGTTCAATCGCCATACTCACGTCTGAGCGGGCGCCTACCGATTTGCACCACTGGTCCACAATGAAAGGGTTAATGCTGGCACCAATGGGTTGGGGCTTGATTGCAGAGTACTTTGGATGCCGGACGAGCCCCCACGTGTAGCACTACCCCCAGTTAAGAGAGCTGCTGGTTTGTTTTGGGTCTGTACCCTAGCTATCAACCCCAAGAATCTGTCTCGAACCCTCCCTTGGCACAACTGGTCTACAAGAGATTGTGGAACCCACTGGCAATGGGATACACAATAATACTACACAACAGTAAAATGGTACATAAAATTGTTACCTTGTATAGCCACTGGTCCGGCAGAGTAATATAGAGAACTTCACACAGTATTCTGCTTAACCAAGAATCACGTTTACTTAGTGGTAAAAATAGCAGAGTTAAACAGCTGTACAGTTGACTTGTGCAGGGCCCTGCAGAGTCAATGATATATGACAATATTATAACACAATCTAAATGCGCACTTTCTAAATAAGTAAAAGGCCTATGCTCGCGAGCTCCCCCTAATGGGCAATACTGTGCCCATGTCCCATCACTATCAATTCTAGTCAGGCCTGACTAAGTTCAGTGTCCAGTTCCTTCAATGGTAGGAGTCTTCGCTAGCAAACGTTGGTGCACATAGCATTTGTAATCCACTGGGGTATTAAAGAAAAGCAAACTAAACTTCCACAATGTTTGTGAATGAAAACTCTATGGCGGTGCAAACGCCAACTTTAAACCATGCGGCCTCCGTGAGATGCGCTATGTCCTGGCGTGTGGCGCACTACTAATAGGGATGGACGAACATCTCCCGGGACGATTCGCGAACGCGGGTAAACGGCGGGCCCCATTCATTTCAATGGGAGGCGAACATTAAAAACCTCCAGGTCATATTTGCAGCCACAAAATAATTACTAGCTGTGCACACATAGTCCCACAACATGGACAATGACATAACAGAAGTATTAAGCAAATTTGAGATCGACAACGACAAGCATTCTTTTTTTATCTGAAATTTTTTGTCAATTTAGGAGCGCATGAAGGCCATGGAAGAGACGCAAGGCCAGGCTATGAAGGGGGTGCATGAGATGATCCTGCTATTGGAAAAGTTGCCATAAATGTTTTTTTTTTTTTTTATAAGTTGTATAAATCGTTTATACAGTTATAACGTTTATTTCTTTTTTGTAATATTGCTCGGTTTTATTGTAATAGCTCGGCCTAAATCAGCCGGAACTGACAGCAGCCGGTAAATACATGTCAAATACATATAGGGTCCATTCACACGTCTGTAAAATGGGCCCGCATCCGTTCCACAATTTAGCGGAATTGATTTTCAATTCCAGTCTGAAAAATTAGGCATTCACAGCCTGGATAAAGAAGTAAGTGTCGGCCAGTACAGGCCCCAAAAATTAGCCAACAGGCATTCATCTGACAGCAAAGAACTTTATATGTGAAAGTTTTTTATGCGTGTATTAGACCCCTATATACTGCACACCAAATAGTACACCTATACCAGTCCTTAAAATGAACTTTTGTGGAGCTTTATTGGTTAGCGATTTTAGTCGCTAGTCTGTGCCTGCGACACACAGCGGCAATTTCTACCTAAACCGAGAAAAGAGCTGCAACAGAACCGCTCAGAGAAGCTGCACAGTAGAAATGCTGCACAGTTGAAATGCACTATATATTATATAGTATAGTATATAGTATATATTATATAGTATGTTTGAAAGTTTTTTATGCGTGTATTAGACCCCTATATACTGCACACCAAATAGTACACCTATACCAGTCCTTAAAATGAACTTTTGGGGAGCTTTATTGATTAGCGATTTTAGTCGCTAGTCTGTGCCTGCGACACACAGCGGAAATTTCTACCTAAACAGAGAAAAGAGCTGCAGCAGAACCGCTCAGAAGCTGCACAGTAGAAATGCACTATACTATTCTTCCTAGAGTATTTTATGCGTGTAGTACACCCCTATTTACTGCACACAAAATAGTACACCTATACCAGTCCGTAAAACGACTTTTGTGGACTGTACACCTATACCAGTCCTTAGAAGGACTTTTGTTTTAGTAGAGTCTGTCCCTGCTAGTACACACACAGCAACCTTCCTACACTGACTAAAGACAGCTGCAGAACCGCACTATACTATTCTTCCTAGAGTATTTTATGCGTGTAGTACACCCCTATTTACTGCACACAAAATAGTACACCTATACCAGTCCGTAAAAGGACTTTTGTGGACTGTACACCTATACCAGTCCTTAGAAGGACTTTTGTTTTAGTAGAGTCTGTCCCTGCTAGTACACACACAGCAACCTTCCTACACTGACTAAAGACAGCTGCAGAACCGCACTATACTATTCTTCCTAGAGTATTTTATGCGTGTAGTACACCCCTATTTACTGCACACAAAATAGTACACCTATACCAGTCCGTAAAAGGACTTTTGTGGACTGTACACCTATACCAGTCCTTAGAAGGACTTTTGTTTTAGTAGAGTCTGTCCCTGCTAGTACACACACAGCAACCTTCCTACACTGACTAAAGACAGCTGCAGAACCGCACTATACTATTCTTCCTAGAGTATTTTATGCGTGTAGTACACCCCTATTTACTGCACACAAAATAGTACACCTATACCAGCCTGTAAAAGGACTTTTGTGGACTGTAAACCTATACCAGTCCTTAGAAGGACTTTTGTTTTAGTAGAGTCTGTCCCTGCTAGTACACACACAGCAACCTTCCTACACTGACTAAAGACAGCTGCAGAACCGCACTATACTATTCTTCCTAGAGTATTTTATGCGTGTAGTACACCCCTATTTACTGCACACAAAATAGTACACCTATACCAGCCTGTAAAAGGACTTTTGTGGACTGTAAACCTCTACCAGTCCTTAGAAGGACTTTTGTTTTAGTAGAGTCTGTCCCTGCTAGTACACACACAGCAACCTTCCTACACTGACTAAAGACAGCTGCAGAACCGCACTATACTATTCTTCCTAGAGTATTTTATGCGTGTAGTACACCCCTATTTACTACACACAAAATAGTACACCTATACCAGTCCGTAAAAGGACTTTTGTGGACTGTACACCTATACCAGTCCTTAGAAGGACTTTTGTTTTAGTAGAGTCTGTCCCTGCTAGTACACACACAGCAACCTTCCTACACTGACTAAAGACAGCTGCAGAACCGCACTATACTATTCTTCCTAGAGTATTTTATGCGTGTAGTACACCCCTATTTACTGCACACAAAATAGTACACCTATACCAGTCCGTAAAAGGACTTTTGTGGACTGTACACCTATACCAGTCCTTAGAAGGACTTTTGTTTTAGTAGAGTCTGTCCCTGCTAGTACACACACAGCAACCTTCCTACACTGACTAAAGACAGCTGCAGAACCGCACTATACTATTCTTCCTAGAGTATTTTATGCGTGTAGTACACCCCTATTTACTGCACACAAAATAGTACACCTATACCAGCCTGTAAAAGGACTTTTGTGGACTGTACACCTATACCAGTCCTTAGAAGGACTTTTGTTTTAGTAGAGTCTGTCCCTGCTAGTACACACACAGCAACCTTCCTACACTGACTAAAGACAGCTGCAGAACCGCACTATACTATTCTTCCTAGAGTATTTTATGCGTGTAGTACACCCCTATTTACTGCACACAAAATAGTACACCTATACCAGTCCGTAAAAGGACTTTTGTGGACTGTACACCTATACCAGTCCTTAGAAGGACTTTTGTTTTAGTAGAGTCTGTCCCTGCTAGTACACACACAGCAACCTTCCTACACTGACTAAAGACAGCTGCAGAACCGCACTATACTATTCTTCCTAGAGTATTTTATGCGTGTAGTACACCCCTATTTACTGCACACAAAATAGTACACCTATACCAGTCCGTAAAAGGACTTTTGTGGACTGTACACCTATACCAGTCCTTAGAAGGACTTTTGTTTTAGTAGAGTCTGTCCCTGCTAGTACACACACAGCAACCTTCCTACACTGACTAAAGACAGCTGCAGAACCGCACTATACTATTCTTCCTAGAGTATTTTATGCGTGTAGTACACCCCTATTTACTGCACACAAAATAGTACACCTATACCAGTCCGTAAAAGGACTTTTGTGGACTGTACACCTATACCAGTCCTTAGAAGGACTTTTGTTTTAGTAGAGTCTGTCCCTGCTAGTACACACACAGCAACCTTCCTACACTGACTAAAGACAGCTGCAGAACCGCACTATACTATTCTTCCTAGAGTATTTTATGCGTGTAGTACACCCCTATTTACTGCACACAAAATAGTACACCTATACCAGTCCATAAAAGGACTTTTGTGGACTGTACACCTATACCAGTCCTTAGAAGGACTTTTGTTTTAGTAGAGTCTGTCCCTGCTAGTACACACACAGCAACCTTCCTACACTGACTAAAGACAGCTGCAGAACCGCACTATACTATTCTTCCTAGAGTATTTTATGCGTGTAATACACCCCTATTTACTGCACAATAAATAGTACACCTATACCAGCCTGTAAAAGGACTTTTGTGGACGGTAAACCTCTACCAGTCCTTAGAAGGACTTTTGTTTTAGTAGAGTCTGTCCCTGCTAGTACACACACAGCAACCTTCCTACACTGACTAAAGACAGCTGCAGAACCGCACTATACTATTCTTCCTAGAGTATTTTATGCGTGTAGTACACCCCTATTTACTACACACAAAATAGTACACCTATACCAGTCCGTAAAAGGACTTTTGTGGACTGTACACCTATACCAGTCCTTAGAAGGACTTTTGTTTTAGTAGAGTCTGTCCCTGCTAGTACACACACAGCAACCTTCCTACACTGACTAAAGACAGCTGCAGAACCGCACTATACTATTCTTCCTAGAGTATTTTATGCGTGTAGTACACCCCTATTTACTGCACACAAAATAGTACACCTATACCAGTCCGTAAAAGGACTTTTGTGGATTGTACACCTATACCAGTCCTTAGAAGGACTTTTTTTTTAGTAGAGTCTGTCCCTGCTAGTACACACACAGCAACCTTCCTACACTGACTAAAGACAGCTGCAGAACCGCTCAGCACTGCAGTCCCAATGCTGCACAGTGCACAATTGAAATGAACTAAAAGTGTATTACACCCCTATACACTGCACACAAAATAGTACACCTATACCAGTCCTTAAAAGGACTTTTGTGGACCTAATAGCTAGGATTACAGTCTGTCCCTGCTCCACACAGCAACCTGTCCCTACGCTGACAAATAACAGAATGTAAAATGGCAGCCAGATCAGGTCTATTTATAAGGTAGGGGGGTATGTCCATCTGCTGAAATGTCTCATTGGCTGTCCTGTACCACATGATGGATGTGTCATAGGTCAAAGTTCCACAATGTAAAAGATTCAGAATATGGTGGCCGCGAACCGGCCGCGAATAGCGCCATATGTCCGCCGGTTTCGCGAACCGCGAATGCGCAAAATTCGCCGCAAACTGACCTCGGGGCGAACCGCAAGGCCATCTCTAACTACTAATAATGGTGGGCCTTAACAAAGTCACAGGCCTACACAAACAGTTAATGAAGTCCGGGCAGGTGCCCTCTCACCAAAGTAGGCCTCGTCCCTCCGGTACGTCCCGCTGTCGATACCTCGATTCGTTGTCTCTCCGCAACTTGCAGTCTCCGGTTCCTCTCACAGCAGCAGTGGATGTCGGTTGATGGATGACTCCGGTCTCTGAGAAGCGCAAGCTGGTCACACGGAGGAGGATCCCTCTTTTAGCTGAGTGATCCTCCCCAAAAGCTGTAGGCCTAGGCTTTTGGCCTAGACGCTTCCGGCAGCAGGCCTCACACAAACTTCCTGCTTGATTGAGGGCGAAGTCCAGAGAGGCCGAGCGTAGGCCCTCCCTTCCTTTAAGTAACCTCCCCCAGAAAGCTGTGCGAGAATGAAATGCACTTTGGGAGTACAGCTGCACTGTGGGTACCATAGTCTATTAGATACCCATGGCAATGAAGTCCCTTTCTCCCTGTACCATAAGTTCCACAATGCATTGTTCGATAAGGTTAGACAGCTGCTGCAATATCTTAAAGAGACTCCGGAGGGAGCTGAGGATATTCTCAAGATAACCATAGTCCTTTATAACACATTACAAATCGGCACCCCGCTACACTCACATTGGTTTGGTATGTGCGACCAGAGGGTAAGGACTACTAAGA
The DNA here is from genome assembly GCA_029206835.1 of Rana muscosa. Lineage (NCBI taxonomy): Eukaryota > Metazoa > Chordata > Amphibia > Anura > Ranidae > Rana > Rana muscosa. The sequence goes on along the minus strand of CM055116.1, from coordinate 457,930,217 downwards.
GTGTTCACCATGAGAGCTGAGGTAACAGAGACACATGGAGAAAGCAGGGAGCACTAGTGAAATCCCCACAGAAAAATATTCAAATGGTGATGTCAATAGGCGCCAATTCTGGAGATATATTTGCCTCTCGTGTTAGGACGTCCAAAATTATTTGTCCGTGTACTAGGAGACTGACTCCACACGAAAATAAAGTATGGACTGAATGGCAGGCATATCCTACCCAGAAATATCGCAGACATATTAAGGCATCAGTGGTTAAATGAGTCTCTTGCATACACACAATGGCCGGCTGATATTTCCTAAGAACTGAGGTCACCATAATGCGCTTGAGTGGGTCTCGGAGACCTCTTGCATTCCACAAAATTATCGGCATATTCTCCATGAGAAATAATTTGTATTATAAACAGTCATAGAGCTATTGTCACAGTATGGCTGAGAGGCATGCATTGTTAAGAGCCAGGAGCTAAAGCACCAGGGATGAGTGTGTTGAGCACTCAGGGCCTCTGCTGCATTGTTGCAGCCTAGGGGCTGCTTTTACTGTGTAATGTACTGCTGTGTTGTGAGTTGCCGTGCAGGTCCACATGCTGCTGCGAGAGAGACTGTCTGTTGAGAGTGGACCATGTATTGCTGGAAAACAGTGCTGCTTTTTTAGAGTCAACGTTTTAGTGTACGATTGTTCCAGTGCTTGGATGTTCCAGTGTCCAGAGTGTTCTAGTGTTCTGCTTGTCGCACTGTTCTGGTGAGAGAGCACAGCGGAGATCCATTGAGCAACCGCCGCTGAACCCACTGATCTGGTCATCCCTGCTACTGCTGGACACCTGCATTCGGTATCCGTTACAGCCCCAAAGCTGGCGGGACTGCTCTACAGTTCTTTAGTCCCACTGTTCAGGAGTGTAGACACAGACAGTGTTTGCCCACAGACAGGTCTGGAGGTTGGGATTCTGTATTTTGAATAGCGAACCCTGTATTTGATGCCATATGTAAGAGATTTCCTCTCATTTGTGTGTCCAGAACTGAAGGAAAAATCTCCCTCAAAAATCTCCCCAATGGGACAAAGACAGCAAAAAAATATTGAATAAAAATGGCCCTAGCCATTCTCTATTCCTGCTCCTACTATTCCAAAGAGGACTTAAAATGTTTACATAAAAAGTACCAAAACACTGATGTTCTTTGAACTGAAATTTTATTTTTTAACATAAAATACAGAATTCATTCCAAAAAGGCAAATTTAACAGCAATCCCACGCAAAATGGTTATCACTTGAACTAAGCCTTAACCTCAGTGCTGAAAACAGTCAATATTTGATCTCTCGTTTAAATTTACACAAGGGATATATTAAATAAAGTTGTATTAACTTAATTGCAATATAATGTCTCATTTGCAAATAAAAAGGGACATGGTGTGTCCTAAAACAGACTTACTGAAATCATAATAAAATAATCCCAAAGCATTTTTAGCTGTGCTTATGGTAAAAGTACAGCTAAAGTGGAGAGTTCTATACTATTGTTTTCAATAGAACAGTCCAGATCTGTGTACTTTGGTACACTGCATCTTTGAAAAAATCAAGTACATGAAGGGTAGTACATGGAAAATGCCAATAAAATACATACAACCTGCATGTTTTTTACACATACAGTTCTTTACGATCTACCAATTTGCTATGGGAGAGGGGGAAGGATTTTTTTTAGCAGAAGCGAGGAAATCTAGTGTCGCACTGTCCCCGTAGGGCTTGCTGAGTGTTGACTTCATAGGCCTCTCTCTGGTTACCTGCAGCTGGTTGCTAATAGTTCCCACTTAGTTGCTGAGGGTTCCCACTTGGTGGCTGAGGGTTTCCCACTTCTTTGCTGAGGGTTTCCCATTTTGGTGCTAGGGGTTCCCGCTTGGTTTAGGGTTGCCACTTTTTCTTTAAGCCAAACCCGAACACTTTAGCGGGACACAGCAAAAAAAAATTTGTGTACACTATGGGATAACAGAACTGGGACACCTTTGGGTGCTCCAAAGAGAATAGTAATGTGGGGCGCATAGTGCTCCCTCACCCTCCTGTCAGGCCTTTTTCCAAGCTACATTCCTGTCTAAATAATGTGTCCGGGTTTCAGGGTGACTGAAACCCCGACACATGATTCAAAACCTGCACTGTCCGGGTGAATCCTGTACAAGTGGCAACCCTAGCTTGGATACTATGAGCTCCCACTTGCCCCACCCTTACTCTCGCTTGCTCGTTACTCAATGACCAATCCAGGGTATTTGTGTTTTTGCATTTTATTTTGGAACCTGGATGGGAGAAGGGATGGGTTGGATACTCCAACTTGAACTATTCACAAAGGATAAGGACAACTCTTACTTGACTTCTCCAGATTATTAGCAGAAGCAGTCACACTGCTTTAACCATAAAGCCACATGTATGGAGTAAGTAATTAAGTCTTGCTCTCACTAGCAGCAGACTTGATGCGCTACATTATATTCAGAACACTCTCTAGCATCGCCTTTATTGACTCTTCTAGCTGAAGGGGAAGCCCTCACTCGACAGGCCCCAAAGACATAGATCTGTACTCACAGTAGGCAGTATAAGATCCTTCCTGGTGTCTCCTATCCAGTCAGCTCTGCAGGACCTCTGGGTTCAGTTTCTCTCTCTCTAGGCCCCTGGGTCGACCACCCAGGGCCGCACAGCCTCCTCCATGGAGGAGAGGGTCCCCGGCTCAACTTACTCTGAGCTTTATATACAGCTTCCCAACATGCAATGCAGCACTTTTCCTCTGCCAATTGCAAGGGCTGTAACAAAGCCTGTGCACTCACTTGTCAGGGACCTTCCCACTGTCCAATATGCCTCCCTATTGGACCAGCGAGGGACAGTCAGAAGAAGCTGAGCTGCACCTGAGTACAATGAGCAGACCTAACGAATAGATCCTGCTCTCTGATAGGCAGAGAACACATGGCCATCTTCCTGGTAAGCAGAAAGACCAAAAATTATACTCTCTTCTAGCACCTACCTAGGAGGGTGCTACACTTGTTCAAAAAACAAATTTCCACCTTCAGGGCCTGTGCAAAGCATTTATGTTTGCCTGTACTAGACAGCCTGTCTTAGCGCAGTTCCAATACAAAGACACTTTGGGCTGCTAATAAGTACTAAATGCAGTAGAGTGAGTTGTGACTTAAACTACCAAATCCCAACACTGATGTGTTGAACAGAACTTATAAAAATTTCACCTGTATCATTTCTATAACGTACTTACAAAAAAAGAAAACAATTTGATGTGCAATGCACATTGTACTGTCTACTTCCAGTGCATACCAGTGGCCGTGCGTTCAACATGGCTGTTGGTGTCAATGAGCCCAAACACACAACACAGAGTTCAGGCCAGTGGCGGCTGGTGCTCAAAATTTTTGGGGGGGCGCAAACAAACTGAAAAAAAAAAATCAATTGCCGCCACTGTGCCCATTAAACGCAGCCACTGTACCCAAACGCCACCAGTTTGCCCCCTCAAATACAGCTAGTTTGTTTCCATATACAGCCAGTTTGTCCCCATATACAGCCAGTGTGCCCCCATATATATATAACCAGTGTGCCCCCATATATACAGCCAGTGTGCCCCCCATATACAGCCAGTGTGCTCCCATATACAACCAGTTTGTCCCCATATATAGCCAGTTTGTCCCCATATATAGCCAGTGTGCCCCCCTATACAGCCAGTGTGCCCCCCTATACAGCCAGTGTGCCCCCATATACAGCCAGTGTGCCCCCATATATATAGCCAGTGTGCCCCCATATACAGCCAGTGTGCCCCCATATTCAGCCAGTTTGTCCCCCATATACAGCCAGTTCCCCCCAAATGCAGCCAGTTTGTCCCCATATACAGCCAGTGTGCCCCCATATTCAGCCAGTTTGTCCCCCATATACAGCCAGTTCCCCCCATATTCAGCCAGTGTGTCCCCAATATACAGCCAGTTCCCCCCATATTCAGCCAGTGTGTCCCCAATATACAGCCAGTTCCCCCCATATTCAGCCAGTTTGTCCCCAATATACAGCCAGTTCCCCCTAAATGCAGCCAGTTTGTCCCCAATATACAGCCAGTTCCCCCCATATTCAGCCAGTTTGTCCCCAATATACAGCCAGTTCCCCCCATATTCAGCCAGTGTGTCCCCCATATACAGCCAGTTCCCCCCATATTCAGCCAGTTTGTCCCCAATATACAGCCAGTTCCCCCCATATTCAGCCAGGTTCCCCCCATATTCAGCCAGTGTGTCCCAAATATACAGCCAGTTTCCCCCATATTCAGCCAGTTTGTCCCCAATATACAGCAAGTTCCCCCCAAATGCAGCCAGTGTGTCCCCAATATACAGCCAGTTCCCCCCATATTCAGCCAGTTTGTCCCCAATATACAGCCAGTTCCCCCCAAATGCAGCCTGTCCCCCCCCCCCCCAGCCCTGCACTTACCATTCCCCGGTCCGCGCCGTCCTCGATGTGTTCTCCCGCCCTCGATGTCGCCTCAGCCAATCAGGTTACCGGTAACCAGATCCGGTGAACCTGATTGGCTGAAACCTCCACAGTCTTCTCCAAGGAACGCACCCCCGTGCGTACCTGGGAGGAGTTTTTGGAAGCCGAATACAGCGTGAGAGCTGTATTCGGAAAGCCTATCAGAGCCGCTGGCTCTGATAGACACTTCCAGATCACACGCACCGCCGGCCGCCGCTCTAATTCATATGGCCGGCGCTCACCAGGAGGCCGGCCATATGAATAGTGGGCAGCGCGGCAGCGGTGACAATACACAGATTCATGCAATGCATGAATCTGTGTATTGTATTTCAGTGGCGGTGCGGGAGCGAGAGGGGGCGGCGCTCCGGCGCCCTCTATGGACGCACCGCCACTGGTTCAGGCAAACAGCTCCCTCATTCCACAGCCTCCCTTTCCAGAAGCAAAATCTTCCCTAGCAAAAATGTACATCTTAAAGCAATAGTAAACTCTGTGAAGAAAAAACAAATTACTCCTGCAAGGCAATGTTATAATGTGTTAGTGTGCATCGCATACTAGCACATAATGTGAAACTTACCTTAAAACTAAGCCCTCCAGCGGGGCACTGTCACCGCTGAAGAAGTTTCCATCTGGGTTGGCAGGCTCTGGTCCTTTGATTGGATGAGCCGTGATGACGTCATTCCCAAGCATGCGCATGGGAGCCGCTGTTCATGGCACAGGGCTCTGAAGGAACGGCATGGGTATCTCCTCCTAAGCGGTGCATGTTTAGGAGATATTTTACAGTACCTCTAGGTAAGCCTTATAATAGGCTTACCTATAGGTAAAAATCAACCAAGGGAGTTTATTCCACTTTAAATATCAGCAAATATCTTCCCCTAATCAAAAATATCTGCCATTAAAAGTCCCTGCTACACCAGGCAAAATATCTGCCAAAAGCACCCTTTTCTTCCAGCAACCCCTTAAAAGCAAAAATATGCCCCTCCAAGCAAAACTCCCTCCTAAAGCAAAGCCCCCTTACCTCAATCATCCTACTTAAGGCTAGGTTCACATCTGTGTGGGTGGTTCCTCATGCAGGTCTGAACCTGTTCCCGCAGTCGCAACTATCTGCATAGAAAAATTTGATTAATGTGTGTGTGGGTGCCATTAATCCTAATGGGGGATACCTGATGTAAGGGGGACACCGCTGGGGGATACTTGATGTAAGGGTGACACCTGATGTAAGGGGGACACCGCTGGGGCATACCTGATGTAAGGAGGACACCCCTGGGGACACCTGATGTAAGGGGGACACCGCTGGGGCATACCTGATGTAAGGGGGACACCACTGGGGCATACCTGGTGTAAGGGGGACAATGCTGGGGCATACCTGATGTAAGGGAGACACCGCTGGGGGACACCTGATGTAAGGGGGACACCACTGGGGGATACCTGATGTAAGGGGGACACTGCTGGGGGATACCTGATGTAAGGGGGACACCACTGGGGGATACCTGAAGTAAGGGGGACACCGCTGGGAGATATCTGATTTAAGGGGGACACCGCTGGGGGACACCTGATGTAAGGGGGAAACTGCTGGGGGACACCTGATGTAAGGGGGACACCGCTGGGGCATACCTGATGTAAGGGGGGCTCCACTGGGTGATACCTGCTGTAAAGGGGGCTCCACTGGGGGATACCTGATGTAAGGGGGCACCGCTGGGGGATACCTGATGTAAGGGGAACACCGCTGGGGGATACCTGATGTAAGAGGGATACCGCTGGGGGATACCTGATGTAAAGGGGGCTCCACTGAGGGACACCTGATGTAAAGGGGGCTCCACTGGGGGACACCTGATGTAAGGGGGGGCTCCACTGGGGGCACCTGATGTAAGGGGGACTCTGCTGGGAATGCCTGGTGTAAGGAGGGACACCTGATGTAAGGAGGGACTCTACTGGCAATGCCTGATGGAAGGAGGGACTCTACTGGGGAAACCTGATGTAAGGAGGGACTCTACTGGGAATGCCTGATGTAAGGAGGGACTCTACTGGGGGCACCTGATGTAAGGAGGGACTCTACTGGGAATGCCTAATGTAAGGAGGGACTCTACTGGGAATGCCTGATGTAAAGAGGGACTACGCTGGGGACACCTAATGTAAGGAAGGACTCTGCTGGGGACACCTTAAGTAAGGAGGGACTCCGCTGGGGACACCCGATGTAAGGAGGGACTCCGCTGGGGACACCCGATGTAAGGAGGGACTCCACTGGGGACACCTGATGTAAGGAGGGACTCCGCTGGGGACACCTGATGTAAGGAGAGACTCCGCTGGGGACACCCAATGTAAGGAGGGACTCCTCTGGGGACACCTGATGTAGGGAGGGACTCCGCTGGGGACACCTGATGTAAGGAGAGACTCTGCTGGGAAAGCCTGGTGTATGGAAGGACTCTGCTGGGAATGCCTGATGTATGGAGGGACTCTGCTGGGGACACCTGATGGCATCTGGTGGCAGACGACGTGGCAGGCGACGTGGCAAGTGACACACTCGGGGCTCCCACTGATTTTACATTATGGTGAGTTGAACTATTTCATTTTATATTACAATGTAATAATGCGCTTCAATCATCCTGACACCATAACAACTATGGTTTCGGGATGATTGAAGTGCTAACACCAGGTGTTTGGAGTATCTTTGTCTGCTGATTGTTAAACTTTCTGAAATACACATATTTCTATTGTGGTGTAGGATCTGGGCCTGCTGTCCCTCCATCCCTCTTTCTTTCCTTCCTTCTCTCTCTTCCTCTCTCTTTCTCCCTCCATCCCTTGATCATCTCAGACTCTAACTACATCCCCTTTGTGTCATGCCCACTTTAAGCCACTCCCAATATTCGCTTAAACCACGGCCATTTTTTGACACCCATTTCTCTTATCCCGCTACGTCACACCTACAGGCAAATTCCCCGCCCCTAATTATATTAAGACTCTGCCTACAGACAAAAAAAGTGTCCCTATAAATTTTTTCCAATGTTGGCAACTATGCTAGTGCACCATTGTTGTAGGTATAGTTTTGGACTAAAGGGTAACCACCCACACAAAGACACCATTTTTTCCACTAGAGTACATAGGGCTTGCTGGTGGGGTTCATATATGTCAAGGCTCTGGCAGCTGTTCATGTATGATTAACATTGACTACGCGTCTCATTGAAGTAGGCATTCATATATCAGGCATTCATTTAAATAGTAATTGGGTTTAATGTTTGTATACATAAGTACGTTTTCTAAGAGGTTAGCGTTCCAAGTTTTTTCATTAATTTTTCACTAATATTTGTGGGTCGATGAATGTATTTAGTTTGTGGAAGTTCATAAACCAGACCTCTACTGATTTGAGTATGAGAAAAAAAAAATCACAACTGATATGTGATGTAACACTTGTTCCACCTAGTGGACATAATAAAGAATGCACCCTCTTCAATTGTAATGAATGCAGATGTGATGTTATATTACTAAAAGAAAGAGATAAAGCAATCAACAAAAGCACTGTTTAACACTTGTTCCACCCAGTGGAGGTAATAAAGAATGTAAACTTGTCATTAGAGATGGGTGCAGAAGTGCTGTTATAGCACTAAATCCAAGGGATAAAGCAATCTAGCTGTTCAGTAAGTAAAGACACTGTTAGTCGGAAAATATAAATGTTTCATTTGGGAATATAAAATCGATTGCCAAACTAAGCAGAGTTGTGCAGAATGCAAAACTGTAAAAGCAGAGCATGCAATTTGCATGTATTTCATGAAGGATTCCAGCATATTTTGCACTTTTAACTATTACACAGAAATACTACAGCTCTGAAAAGCTTTTAGAGCTGGTTTGTATACCAGATTTAACAAGTTTCTACAGATGCAGAAGTTATGGATGGTCTCAGTCAGAGAAGTGGTAATCTCTCTCTAAAGCCTCGTACACACGGCCGAGATTCTCGTTGAAAAAAACATGTTGTTTTTTTCGACGAGATTCTTGGACAAGAAACTTGTCCCGGCCGAGTGTACACACGCTCGATTCAAAGAACCCGCGGTTCTTTGAATGGAGCGTACGTGGTGACGTCATTGACTACGACGAGCATGCGCTCGTCACATTCGATGCCGTCGCCGCCATCTTGGTATACCCTACCTATGCCTAGGAAGCTACCGCGCATGCGTCAAATTCATTTCGAACATGCGCGGGCTTCCGGGAGGACAGGTAAGTGTACACACACTCACTTTTCTCGTCGAGAAACATGCCGACGAGAATCTCGACGAGAAAATAGAGAGCAGGTTCTCTATTTTCTCGTCGAGATTACTTGTCGGTTTTCTTGACGAGAAACCATACACACGAACGAGTTTCTCGGCAAGACATCTCTGCCAGCAAGTTTCTTGCTGGTTCTTGCCGAGAAACTCGGTCGTGTGTACGAGGCCTTACTGTGAGATTTCCTGGCATCAGTGAATATCAAAGATGCTTACCTATACATTTCCCACCTCACAAAAAATGTCTTCAGTTTGCGGTAGAGAACCACCAATTTCAGTTGTGGCCCTGCCATTTGGCCTGTCCACTACTCCAAGAGTGTTCACCAAGGGCCTGACTCCAGTTCTTGGGCTTTTGCTTCAGGGGTATCCCTTTTAGAGAGTAAATTGGTGATTTACTTCTGAGGGAGCAATCCACTTCACTTCTGGAGACCAATGTGTCTCACACCGTGCATATGGTTCTGATTCTAAAGAAGTCTGCCCATCCCAGCTCAGAAATCAGAATATTTGGGGAAAGTGATCCTCCCTCTGGACAAGTGTCTTGCTCTGAGGACTCGGGTGGATTCCCTGATGCCATTACTCCCCAGCACAAGACTGTCTCTGGACTGGTGGATCTCCTTATGGATGCTGGAGATGGGAAAAATGTTTTCCCCTCTATCTTCGAGGTTCATGATGATGGTTGCCAGACTGATGGGCTGTATTGCAGTTCTGGACAATGTTTTGGTCCAGAGAACTTGGTCACTGCAGGACAGGGTGTTGTCAATCAACATCTTAGAATTCATTTTCCTTGCCCTGCTACATGTGCAGCTGAAGGTCCTCCCTGTAAAGGTTCAGTAGGACAACGCCACAGCAGTTGCATGCAAAAATCATCAAGAAGGCACCAAAGGTCAGGTGGCCCAAGGGGTAGTGGATTGCATCCTGTCTTGGGAAAACACTGTATCTTTCACTGTCCACTGTCCACATTCTAGGCATGGAAGATTAGCTGGTGGATTTCCTCAGGCCTCTACAGCTGTCCCCGAGTGAGTGGGCTCTTCACCCAGGTGTTCGAACAGCTCTGCTGACAGTGGAGAACCACAGATGTGGGTCTTCTGATGTCCAGGTGCAATGCAAAGTTGGACAGGTTTGTCTTCAGGACCAGGGATCCTCCGGAGTTTGTGGTGGGTGCTCTGGTAATGGTAACACTGTGGGGCCAGTTCTCCCTAATTTATGCTTTCCTGCTGTTACAATTTTTACCTCATCTGCTCTTCAGGATTCAAGTGGAAGGAATACTGGTGATTCTGATTGCCCTGGCCTAACCCAGGAGAACTAAGGACTCTGACATTGTGAACATTTCGATGGACTACTCTTGGACCCTTTAGAATCAATCCGAACTGCTGTCTGATCTTCCATCCTTTACAGTTCTTGGCTTTAATGGCATGGCTGTTGAAGCCAGGGTGCTAATTAGACATGTGCATTCGTTTTCGTCCGAATGCATTTTCGTCCGAATTTCAGCTATTTTTGTTATCGTTTTAACAAACGAAAACGAAAGCACAGAATCCGAAAACCGAAAGATCCGACATAAACAAATGCTTTATTTTCGTTTTCGTTGCTACAACAGTTCGATATAGATAGGAGATTCGACGTGACGCTGACAATAACAATCTGTGTCTATCGAACCTGTGGTCGAATGTGCCTAACCTTAACTCTATTAGTCCAAGATTATTCTACATAGGAGAGAAAAGATTCGACATTATAGAGAGAAAAGATTCGACATAGGAGAGAAAGATTCGACATAGGAGAGAAAAGATTCGACATAGGAGAGAAAAGATTCGACATAGGAGAGAAAAGATTCGACATAGGAGAGGAAAGATTCGACATAGGAGAGGAAAGATTCGACATAGGAGAGAAAAGATTCGACATAGGAGAGAAAAGATTCGACATAGGAGAGGAAAGATTCGACATAGGAGAGGAAAGATTCGACATAGGAGAGAAAAGATTCGACATAGGAGAGGAAAGATTCGACATAGGAGAGGAAAGATTCGACATAGGAGAGAAAAGATTCGACATAGGAGAGAAAAGATTCGACATTATAGAGAGAAAAGATTCGACATTATAGAGAGAAAAGATTCGACATAGGAGAGAAAAGATTTGTTATTATAGAGAGAAAAGATTCGACATAGAGAGAAAAGATCACTGCTGGAATTGGGTGGGGGAAGTAAAATAAAAATAAAGTTGATGATGAATGTTATTGGCTGATTGTAACCAAAGAGGAGGAGCAGTAAAATAGCTAGAATGACGAAGATTCGACAAAGCATCGAAAGTTAGAAGATTCGACGGTGCAGCAAAACTGTACGACGCTGCAATCGTACATTTCCGGTCAAATGCATCCGCCCATAGGCTATAGAAGAATTCTAATGTTGGTTGACTAGTAATAGTAATGAATAAATATAATTATTACTAGTCATACAACATTAGAATTCTTCTATAGCTTGTGGGCGGAACATTCGACCGGAAATGTATGATTGCAGCGTCGTACAGTTTCACTGCTCCGTCGAATCTTCTTTGAACATTCGACAGACACCATGAGCCTTCAATGACAGATTCGACCTTAATTAATTCAGATTTTCGGACGAATGCAATTTCTAACGAAAAACGAAATAAATAAAAACGAATTTCGGGAGTAACTAAATAAATTTATTTTTCGGACAAAAACTAAATTCCGAAACGAAATATTTCAGTGTGCACATGTCTAGTGCTAATGGATAGGGGAGTCTCTGATTTAGTCATTCCTACCCTGCAGATGGCTGGGAAAGTGACTTCTAGGAAGATAAACATTAGGACTTGGAAATCTTATTTTGCCTGATGTGAGGCTTGGGGATTTCCTCCTAGCAAGTATGTATAGTTGGTCCCAACCTGACATTTCTCTAGTCTGGAGTTGATCTGGGACTGGCCTTGAGTATGACCAATGATCAAATTTGGGCTTGGCAGTCCTTTTTCAGAGACTGATTGCTTCACACTCTTTAGTACAGGCCATTGTGCAATGTGTAACACTTTTTATTCCACAGGTTAAGACCGGTTAAGACTCCAATGACGTCAGGGGACCTCAATATTGTACGTTCTGTATTACAGAAATCTCCATTTGAACCCAGTCCAGGATATGCACTAAGACCTTCTGACTTGGATGGCTATTTTTCTGCTTGCCATTACTTCGGCTTGCAGAGTCTCAGAACTGGCTGTTTTTTTCCTGTAAGAAACGGTTTCTGGTGCTCCACCATGACATGGTGGTTTTACAGCGTCAGCGATTCTGGTTTTCTTCATTCCTTCTCAACCATGACATTATGTTGATGTTCTTCTGTCCTAAACCTCAGACACCAAAGGACAAGGCTTTTCTCACCTTGAATGTGGTTCTTGCTATAAGGTGTTACTTAAAGTGATTGTAAATGTAGCACCCTGGAGTTTAGGCAGGGTTGCTCCTCACAAATTTAATTGCCAGGACTAGTTATCCTGGTTTATTGTTAGAGATCTATTAATTTCTCCCTATGATTGGCCTTGTTGCACTTTTCTCTTCTACCAGTAAGTGGCCGGGTACTTGGTGGTACTAAATATGATATCTCAGCCAATGGGCAGGGGTTTTCTTGAATTCCTTGGCCTGCTGGGAGAGACTATATATTCGGGTGGAGTCAGGTGATCTGTGTTCTGTGCCACCTGGACAGCTGTCTGGGTGGATGTGCATTGTACTACCCTGGCTGCTAGGCTGGAGATTGGGCCTATCCCGGGGTAGGGATGAGCTTCGAGTTCGAGTCGAACCCATGTTCGACTCGTACATCGCCTGTTCGGTGAATTTCGAACATTATGGGCCGTTTGCGTCAAACTCGAGTGGCGCGTCACGGCCCATAATTCACTGCGGCATCACAGTGCATTGCTGGCTGATGATTGGCCAAGCATGCACTATGACCCGCATGCTTTGGCCAATCACAGCGCAGTAAGAACGGAGAGCCATAATTGGCCAAAGCCAGGGTGGCTTTGGCCAATCATGACTCAGAGGAGTAGGTACACACCCCACAATATATAAGGCCGCCGGCTTGGCGGCCTTGTGTAGTGTGTTGGCGTTGGTTAAAGAGAGAGCTTACAGAGAGAGAGACAGTGTCATTTATATTGAGTTAGATAGAGCAGGCAGGCGAGTCAGTTAGCTGCAGTTACAGTGTGTAGAGGATATATATGCATCCTAGGTGTTGTATATATTTTTATACACTGTATTCAGTTTAGCTAGATCCGTTCCTGTTATTCTTTATACTGACAGGCAGGTAGGTGATTGTGCTAGCTGCAGTCAGTGTTTTACTTAGTGTACTGTGTGCTTTGAATAGTGTTCACCTAAAGCTTACCTGAATAGTTAGTGGTGTTCTCATAATAAAACCACAGGCAGGGAGCTGCATTAATTTCATGTAGTGTACTTCTGTTATTTGCACAGCGTTCACTTAAAAGGAACCTGAATACAATTTGTGGTGTTCTTATAATAAAACCACAGACAGAGAGCTGCAAGTATTTTCAGTTAGTGTACTGTGTCCTCTGCACGGTGTTCACCTAAAACTAACTGAAGACAATTGCTGCTTTTCTCATACTAATACCACAGCAGGCAGTTGATTCTGATAGCTGCATTATCAGTACAGAGATATATATATATATATAAATAAACATCCCAACTTTGTGCAGCTACATCTCACTGCAGGCCATTAGTATGTCTGGAAGGCAAACAAGAAGAGGCAGACAGTCACGAGGCAATAAAAAAGGGCAAGCAGGCTCTGTGTCTAGAGGCAACAGTGCTGCTGGTCGTGGACACGGTGCATCCTCATCAGCACGTGGCCGTGGGACACGCTTGTCCTTCTTTTCGGCATCTGGCCATGTTGAGCCGCAACATGCCCAAGACTTGGTAGAGTGGATGACCAAGCCGTCCTCATCCTCCTCACCCAGGCTCAGGGTACTTTGTCTCGCAAAGCAGCTGCCAAAGCGGCCTCTTCCCTCTGCTCAATAGCATCAGTCACTCCTTCCCTAGCCCCACCATGTCCTCCTGAGGAGTCCCCCGAACTGTTTCACCACAGTGTTGGGTACATGCTCCAGGAGGATGCCCAGCGTTTTGAAGGCTCAGATGATGGAACCCAGCTAGAGGAAGGCAGTAACGTGAGCCCAGACAGAGGAGGTGCCCAACAAGGACAGCTATCTGGCAGTCATGTTCCCCGAGTTGCAGCATGCTACCAGATTTGCTCCAGTGATGAGGAGGGAGGGGATGATGAGGTCACTGACTCCACGTGGGTGCCTGATAGGAGAGAGGAGGAGGAGGAGGAGGAGGCACATCTCCAACGAGGCAGGATGCCCTCCATGGGCCAGCTTAAGGGCAGCACACCGACTGCATCACACCACAGAGCTCCGTATGTGCAGGGCGCTGCTGTCTCTGCGCGTTATTCCAAAAGTTCTTTGGTGTGGGCCTTTTTTCAGACGTGTGCAGCAGATCGCACAGTTGCCATTTGCAACATATGTCTAAAGCGTATCTCGCGTGGCCAAAACACCAGCCGCTTGGGCACCACGTGCTTGACCAGACATATGTCGACCTGCCATGCAGTTCGTTGGCAAGCCTACCTAAAAGATCCACACCAAAGAACAAAGCGGACCTCTCCTTGCTCCTCATCAGCTGGGATCTCCAACCCCACTATACCTTCAGTCCTCTCTAAAACCTGCACTGAGAGGAATGAAGGTGTAGAATTAGGTGTGTCACAGCCAAGTACTTGCGGGCAATCTGCTATCGGTACACCGACGTCCGATTGTACCAGGCAAATTTCCCTGCCCCAGCTGCTGCACCGCCGAAAGAAATTCGCTCAAAGCCATCCACATGCCCAGTGGTTTAATGCTAGCTCGGCTAAATTGCTAGCACTTCAACTGCTGCCTTTTCAGTTGGTAGAATCTGCCCCCTTCCTTGAGTTTGTGGAATGTGCGGTTCCTCAGTGGCAGGTTCCCAAACACCACTTTTTCTCATGGAAGGCGATTCCGGATCTCTACCAGCATGTGGAAGGCAATGTCTTGGCCTCGCTGGACAGGGCGGTCAGCGGTAAGGTGCATATTACCGCTGACTCATGGTCCAGCAGGCATGGACAGGGACATTACCTATCCTTCACGGCGCATTGGGTGACTCTGCTCGCAGCTGCGAAGGATGCAGGACAAGGTGCAGTAGTGTTGGAGGTTGTTCCGCCACCACGCCTCCAAAATGTTACTACTGGTGATTCTGACACACCTCTCTCCTCCACCCCCTCCCCCCCTCCTATTCTTCTTCCTCCATGGCCTCTACCTGTGCTTTGTCCTCGGAACCAGCGGTGCTCCGTAGGCGTTCAAGGGGCTATGCAAGTATGCAGGCAAAAAGATGCCATGTGGTGCTTGAGCTGGTGTGCTTGGGGGACAGGAGCCACACTGGGGCAGAGGTTCTGTCAGCTCTGCAGGGGCAGGCTCAGAGGTGGTTGACGCCACGCCAGCTTAAGCCAGGAAAGGTGGTTTGCGACAATGGCACAAACCTCCTCTCTGCCCTCCGATGGGGATAACTGACCCATGTGCCCTGTTTGGCTCACGTCTTTAACTTGGTGGTGCAGCGGTTCTTGGGCAGGTACCCGGGCTTACAGGAGGTCCTGAAGCAGGCCAGGAAACTCTGTGGGCATTTCCGTCAATCATATAATGCCAGTGCTCAGCTGGCTGACCTGCAAAAGGATTACAACCTGCCCAAGAACCGCCTAATCTGTGACATGCCCACCAGGTGGAAATCTACGTTGGCCATGCTGCAGCGGCTGCACACGCAGCAGAGGGCCATCAATGAGTATCTGTTGCAATATGGCACCAGGACATGGTCAGAGGAGCTTGGATTTTTTTCCCCACGCCAGTGGGCCATGATCAGGGATGAATGCACTGTCCTGGCACCATTTGAGGAGGCCACGAGGATGGTGAGCAGTGACAGTGCATGCATCAGTGACACTGTCCCTCTTGTCCACCTGTTGGAGCACACGCTGCGTGGAATAATGGACATGGCACTTGAGGCAGAACAGAGGCAGGAAGAGGAGGACTTCCTTACCTCTCAAGGCCCCCTTTATCCAGAGAGTGTTCCTGCTGGCCTGGCTATCACACAGGAAGAGGACGAGGAGGTGGATTGTGTCAGCATGGAGGTAGAGACTAGCACTCAGCATCAGCAGCAATCTTCAAGGGATCAATTACAGTCCCAAGACACCCGTGGACTTGTACATGGCTGGGAGGAGGTGGCTGCATATCATGTCGTCCTCAGTGATCGAGAGGACTCCGCACCGAATGCCTCAGCAAACCTAAGCTGCGTGGCCTCCCTGATCCTGCAAAGCCTGCGGAAGGATCCTCGTATTCGTGCGATCAAGGAGAGGGATCATCACTGTCTGACAACCCTCCTTGGTCCCCGTTACAAGGGTAAGGTTGTGGACCTTATCTTGCCGTCGCAGAGGGAGCAGAGGAAGAAGCATCTTCGGGAGGCCTTGCAGAAAGGTCTGTGCAATGCGTTCCCAGAGACTGGGATCTTACAAATTCCTGGTCCTGGACAACGTGTTGCTTCGGTCAGTCAAAGAAGGAGCAGTGGAGAAGATGGCCGTCTGACCGATGCGTTCAGACAATTTTTAGTACGCAGTCCCAAGGTATGATCGTTTCCAGCAACCATCGCCAGCATCTGGTTTACATGGTGCAGGAATACCTAGGGGCAAGATCAGACTCGGACACCTTTCCCACTGAAAATCCTCTGGGTTACTGGGTCTTAAGGATGGATGACTGGCCAGAGCTTGCACAGTATGCAATTGAGGTACTGGCCTGTCCTGCATCCAGCGTTCTTTCGGAACGCACATTCAGTGCTGCTGGAGGCTTTGTAACCGATTACAGGGTGCGCCTGTCCACCGATCGTCTGACCTTCATAAAAAAGGAATCAGTCTTGGATCACCAGCTACCAAGTACCTGATGCTGATGTAACCAAATAATTTTTTTTGAAATGTCAGATCCCTTTAAGACTGCCTATGCTGATGCTGAGTGACTATCCTGTTATGCTGGGGTTACTATCCTCTTCCTCCTCAATGATCATGCTGATAGCTTGTAAGAACATTTTTGGTTCTGGGCACCGCCACCAGTGGCTAAGGCCCAATTTTTCAGCCCCTGTTTAAACAGGGGCGTGTATTTAAAATTTTTGATGCAATACTTTGCAGCAGGGCTCATTGCTGCGCTCCAACTACAGTATCTGTGAGGGGTTTCAGTGTTGTGGCACCAGCGTCTAAGGCCCAATTTTTCAGCCCCTGTTTAACAGGGGCATGTAAATACAATTTTTGATGCAATACTTTGCAGCAGGGCTCATTGCTGCGCTCCAAGTACAGTATCTGTGAGGGGTTGCAGTGTTGTGGCACCAGTGCCTAAGGCCCAGTTTTTCTGCCCCTGTTCAACAGGGGCATGTACGGTAATTACAATTCTTGATCTAATAATTCACAGCAGGGCCCATTCCTGCGCCCACCAAGAGTAACTGTGAGGGCTTACAGTGTTGTGGCACCAGCACCACCACCAAAGGCCCAATTTTTCCTACCACTGTTCAACAATGGCATGTAATTACAATTCTTGCTATAATAGTTCACAGCAGGGCATTCCAGCGCCCACCAAGAGTAACTGTGAGGGCTTACAGTGTTGTGGCAACACCAACACCTAAGGGCCAAATTTCTGCAAAGTATATACGGTAGGCCCCTACTTTCAAACATCCAACTTACAAACGACTCCTACTTGCAAACGGAAGGAGACAACAGGAAGTGAGAGGAAATCTACCCCTAGGAAGGGAAATTCTCTCCTGTAAGAGTTAATATGGGAAAAAGGCGTCTCCTCTCCACTGATGCTTTATCACCAATCCTTGTTTCACTAAAAAAAACAAATTTTCAAAAAACATTTGTCATTGGGACGGAAAGTGAGGTGAAATGTTCTGAACAGGTACACACTGCACAGACAGCAAAGCAAATGTTACAGGGGTGATAACCCTTCCCTAGGTTTTCCTAAAAGCTTAAAAATAGATTTTTTGGCTGGAGCTACACTTAAAAAATGTACCTGTTCCAAATTACAAACAGATTCTACTTAAGAACAAACCTACAGTCCCTGATTTGTTTGCACCGCCTGTATACTGCTGTTCAGAGTATATAGGGCTTTTTTTTTATTTGGGTGCGGGGTTCCCCTTAATATCCATACAAGACCCAAAAGGTACCCATGCCATTTTTCTCAATGATTTCCATCCATATTGCTGGTACCAGACATTACATTAAAGCCGCAAGCAGTTTTAAATGACTTTTTTTCCTTTAGAAATGTCATTTTGTGCAGGGACAGTTCTAAACACGGGAAACACGTGCCACTTCACAGGCATACTTTAGACACCCCCCCAGGTACGATATTTTAAGGAATATTTCACTTTTTTTTTTTTTAATTCATTTTAATTCAAGCATCCTTAAAATCACTGCTCCTGAAAACGGCAGTTTTTAAAACGTATTTTTGCATTGATACATGTCCCCTGGGGCAGGACCCAGGTCCCCAAACCCTTTTTAGGACAATAACTTGCATATTAGCCTTTATAATTAGCACTTTTGATTTTGAACGTTCGAGTCCATTGTATTTAAAAGGGTTCTAAAGTTCGCTCAAACTTTCGGTCCGTTTGTGCGAACCGAACCGGGGGGTGTTCGGCTCATCCCTAGTCCCGGGAACATCTGGCTGCTAGGCTGTCTGAGGGCCAATCCAGAAGCAAGAGAGCAGCACAGGGTTGGGACTGTGGCTTGCAGTCCAACCAAAAGTGACGGTTCTACCAGCCAGAGAACCTGTCATAGTCGAGGTAGAGGGAAAGCTGTCGCCAGTAAGGAACTATCTGCCTAATTACCTTTGACCACAGTGAGTAACTGAAGCAAGTACCGGAGCAACATTCTCACCAACCGGGGACAGTGAAGAATCTGGAAACTTCAGTGGGTATCAAGCAAGGGACCCAGCCAGCGGAGGTTACGCTTGCAGAGCAGCCTTGTGTGTCAAGCCAGGGACTAAGCAGGCTAGCGGGAGTGACTCTTGAAAGGTATCTTGAGTGCCAAGCTAGGGACCCAGCAGAGACACTGGGGTGACGCTTGAGGAAGATATCGCCATAAAGGTTGGAGGAGCTCATGGGAATCAGTGGCAGTGAATTAGTGGGTCTAGTGAGAGACCAGGAGCTCAGTGGGCTGAAGAACTACAAGGAGTGGTCTTTTGACACGTGTACATCTGGTCTTTTGACACTTCCCACCAGCGCTATGAGGGTTAATACAGACTCCAAAATGGACTCCACTACAGTTTTGGCACGCCGCAGTATGAAGAAGGTGGGCACTACAGTTCCCAGAGAACATTTGCACCAATCTATTGGCAGGGGGAGGAGTTTCCTCTCTGCAGAGGAGGATAAAGAAGTGCTGCCACGTATGTCTGATTGTGTGTTGGAGAGAAAGATGGTGCAGTGAGATGGCAGATTGGAAAAAGTACGCTCCGGGTGTTTGTTTCAGTCCGAGCGATACGAAACCTGTCCTGACCGACACCGGAGTGCGGTACACACCGAAGGGTAAGATTGCTCTGTATACGGCTGGAGGCTACGAGGCTTTGGAAATTATCTGCGAGATGTTCCGGCCTGACCACGAAGTTGAGGCCTTGGATCGTCTGTGGATCCTGCGGAGAGCAATTGTTTGAGGTTATCTCCCCAACTCAACCTCCTTTGGATCCTGCAGGTGGATTGGGACAGGAACGTCGTTATCCCGACTGGGAGTGATATCCAGAGCCCACCTGTCATCACTGGAGTTGTGCCGGAGGCTGCTGCCCTTGCCTCTGTGACTGCCCCAGGACCCAGCGCACCAATCACTCTTCGAGGCCAACGTCGGGCACCAACTGCTTGCTCTGATGTCGGAACCGCCCAGGAAGAAAGTACCGTAGTCGGTTAGCCAGCGAGAAGTGAGAGTGGTGTGCCTGTGGGGGAGGTGATGCCTGTGGCCCTCAAGGGGGATGCCATCGTGGTGCCTGTCAAGGTGCGTGCGAAGTGCAAGTACATTCCAGCTGAAGAGTGCTTTACTATTTCAGATTCAGACATTTCGTCTGACGGTCTATCGGAACTCTTTTCGGACACTTTGTTTTACGCTGGAAAGTGGGGTGAGAATGATGAAGAGTTAATAAGTAGGGATGAGCCAAACACCCCCCGGTTCGGTTCGTATCCAGAACATGCGAACGGACCAACAGTTCGGGCGAACTTTCGAACCGCGTTAAAGTCTATGTGACTCGAACGTGAGAAATCAAAAGTGCGAATTTTAAAGGCTAATATGCAAGTTATTGTCCTAAAAAGGGTTTGGAGACCCGGGTCCTGCCCAAGGGTACATGTATCAATGCAAAAAACTGTTTTAAAAACGTCAGTTTTTTCAGGAGCAGTGATTTTAATGATGCTTAAAGTGAAAAAATAAAAGTGAAATATTCCTTTAAATATCGTGCCTGGGGGGTGTCTATAGTATGCCTGTAAAGTGGCGCGTGTTTCCCGTGTTTATAACTGTCCCTGCACAAAATGACATTTCTAAAGGAATAAAAGTCATTTAAAACTGCTTGCGGCTTTAATGTAATGTCTGGTCCCCGGAATATGGATGAAAATCATTGAGAAAAACGGCATGGGTACCCCCCTCCAGCCCAGTACCAGCCCATTACCAGCCCCTTTGGGTCTTGTGTGGATATTAAGGGGAACCCGCACAAAAATAAAAAAAAGGAAAAAAGGCCCTATATACTCTGAACAGCAGTATACAGGCGGTGCAAACTAGACAGGGACTGTAGGTTTGTTCTTAAGTAGAATCTGTTTGTAATTTTGAACTGGTACATTTTTAAAGTGTAGCTCCAGCCAAAAAATCTATTTTTAAGCTTTTTGGAAAACATAGAGAAGGGTTATCACCCCTGTAACATTTGTTTTGCTGTCTGTGCACCTGTTCAGAAGATTTCACCTCACTTTCTGTCCCAATGACAATTGGATTTTGTAAATTTGGGTTTTTTAGGGAAACAAGGATTGGTGATAAAGCATCAGTGGAGAGGAGACACCTTTTTCCAATATTAACTCCTACAGGAGAGAATTTCCCCTCCTTGGGGTAGATTTCCTCTCACTTCCTGTTGTCTCCCTCCGTTTGTAAGTAGGAGTCGTTTGAAAGTCGGATGTTTGAAAGTAGGGGCCTGCCCTATGTACTCTGCAGAAATTTGTGCCTTAGGTGTTGGTGTTGCCACAACACTGTAAGCCCTCACAGTTACTCTTGGAGGGCGCTGGAACGCCCTGCTGTGAACTATTATGTCAAGAATTGTAATTACATGCCATTGCTGAACAGTGGTAGGAAAAATTGGGCCTTTGGTGGTGGTGGTGGTGGTGCTGGTGCCACAACACTGTAAGTCTTCACAGTTACTCTTGGTGGGCACTGGAATGGGCCCTGCTGTGAAATATTATATCAAGAATTGTAATTACATGCACCTGTTGAACAGGGGCAGAAAAATTGGGCCTTTGGTGGTGGTGGTGGTATTGCCACAACACTGTAAGCCCTCACAGTTACTCTTGGTGGGTGCAGGAATGGGCCCTGCTGTGAAATATTAGATCAAGAATTGTAATTACATGCCCCTGTTGAACAGGGGCAGAAAATTGGGCCTTAGGCACTGGTGCTGGTGTCACAACACTGCAACCCCTCACAGATACTCTAGGTGGAGCGCAGGAATGAGCCCTGCTGCAAAGTATTACAGCAATAATTGTAATTACACACCCCTGTTGAACAGGGGCAGAAAAATTGGGCCTTAGGCACTGGTGCCACAACACTGCAACCCCTCACAGATACTCTAGTTGGAGCGCAGGAATGAGCCCTACTGCAAAGTATTACAGGAAAAATTATAATTACACAACCCCTGTTAAACAGGGGCAGAAAAATTGGGCCTTAGCCACTGGTGCTGGTGCCACAACACTGCAACCCCTCACAGATACTCTAGTTGGAGCACAGGAATGAGCCCTGCTGCAAATTATTGCATCAAAAATTATAATTACACGCCCCTGTTAACCACTTAAGCCCCGGACCATTTGGTAGCTAAAGGACCAGAGGTGAATTCAGAATTTTGCACTGCGCTGCTTTAACTGTAAATTGTGCGGACATGCAATGTTGTACCCAAACGAAATTTGCGTCTTTTTCTTCCCACAAATAGAGCTTTCTTTTAATGGTATTTGATTGCCTCTGCGATTTTTATTTTTTGCGATATAAATGGAAAAAGACAGAAAATTTTGAAAAAAAATGATATTTTCTACTTTTTGTTATAAGAAAAATCGAATAAACTCAATTTTAGTCATACATTTAGGCCAAAATGTATTCAGCCACATGTCTTTAGTAAAAAAAAAAAATCAATAAGTGTATATTTATTGGTTTGCGCAAAAGTTATAGCGTTTACAAACTAGGGTACATTTTCTGGAATTTACACAGCTTTAAATTTATGACTGCCTATCTCATTTCTTGAGGTGCTAAAATGGCAGGGCAGTACAAACCCCCCCCAAATGACCCCATTTTAGAAAGTAGACACCCCAAGGAAATTGCTGAGAGGCATGTTGAGCCCATTGAATATTTTTTTTTTTTGTCCCAAGTGATTGAATAATGGCAAAAAAAAAAAAATTACAAAACGTTGTCGCTAAATGATATATTGCTCACACATGCCATGGTTATATGTGGAATTGCACCCCAAAATACATTCTGCTGCTTCTCCTGAGTACGGGGATACCACATGTGTGGGACTTTTTAGGAGCCTAGCCACGTACGGGACCCCGGAAACCAAGCACCGCCTTCAGGATTTCTAAGGGCGCAAATTTTTGATTTCACTCCTCACTACCTATCACAGTTTTGAAGGCCATAAAATGCCAAAATAGCACAAAACCCCCCCAAATGACCCCATTTTAGAAAGTAGACACCCCAAGGAAATTGCTGAGAGGCCTGTTGAGCCCATTGAATATTTTTTTTTTGTCCCAAGTGATTGAATTATGACAAAAAATAAATAAATTACTAAAAGTTGTCACTAAATGATATATTGCTCACACATGCCATGGTTATATGTGGAATTGCACCCCAAAATAAATTTTGCTGCTTCTCCTGAGTACGGGGATACCACATGTGTGGGACTTTTTAGGAGCCTAGCCGCGTACGGGACCCCGAAAACCAATCACCACCTTCAGGATTTCTAGGCACAAATTTTTGATTTGACTCCTCACTACCTATCACAGTTTCGAAGGCCATAAAATGCCAAAATAGCACAAAACCCCCCCAGATGACCACATTTTGGAAAGTAGACACCCCAAGCTGTTTGCTGAGAGGCATGGTGAGTATTTTACAGCTCTCATTTGTTTTTGAAAATGAAGAAAGAAAATTATTATTTTTTTTTTTCAATTTTCAAAACTTTGGGACAAAAAGCGAGATCTGCAAAATACTCACAATACCTCTCAGCAAATAGCTTGGGGTGTCTACTTTCCAAAATGGGGTCATTTGGGGGGGTTTTGTGCCATCTGGGCATTCCATGGCCTCCGAAACTGTGATAGACAGTGAGAAGTGAAATCAAAAATTTACACCCTTAGAAAGCCTGAAGGCGGTGATTGGTTTTCGGGGTCCCGTACTCGGCTAGGCTCCCAAAAAGTCTCACACATGTGGTATTCCCGTACTCAGGAGAAGCAACAGAATGTATTTTGGGGTGTAATTCCACATATGCCCATGGCATGTTTGAGCAATATATCATTTAGTGACAACTTTGTGCAAAAAAAAAAAAAAATTGTCTTTTTTCCGCAACTTGTGTCAACATATAAAATATTCCATGGACTCGACATGCCTCTCAGTATATAGCTTGGGGTGTCTACTTTCCAAAATGGGGTCATTTGGGGGGGTTTTGAACTGTTCTGGCATTTTATACACAACATTAGGAAGCTTACATCCACTCTTCTAACCACTTGAAGACAAAGCCCTTTTTGACACTTTTTGTTTACATGAAAACATATTTTTTTTTGCAAGAAAATTATGTTGAACCCCCAAACATTATATATATTTTTAAAGCAAAGGCCCTACAGAATAAAATGGTGGGTGTTGCATTTTTTTTTTCTACACAGTATTTGCGCAGCGATTTTTCAAACGCATTTTTTGGGGAAAAAATACCCTTTTTTTAATTTTAATGCACTAAAACACATTATATTGCCCAAATGTTTGATGAAATAAAAAAGATGATCTTAGGCCGAGTACATAGATACCAAACACGACATGCTTTAAAATTTCGTGCAAACGCGCATTGGCGACAAACTACATACATTTTTAAAAGCCTTTAAAAGCCTTTACAGGTTACCCCGTTAGATTTACAGAGGAGGTCTACTGCTAAAATTACTGCCCTCGATCTGACCTTCGCGGTGATACCTCACATGCATGGTGCAATTGCTGTTTACATATGACGCCAGACCGACGCTTGCGTTCGCCATTGGGCAAGAGCAGGGCAGGACAGGGGTGCTTTTTTTTATTTTTTTATTATTAATTTCGCTTTTTTATTTTATTTTTAAATTGTTCCTTCCATATTTTTTTATTTTTATCATTTTTATTGTTATCTCAGGGAATGTAAATATCCCCTATGATAGCAATAGGTAGTGACAGGTACTCTTTTTTTGAAAAAACTGGGGTCTAGACCCTAGATATTTCCTCTGCCCTCAAAGCATCTGACCACACCAAGATCGGTGTGATAAAATGCTTTCCCAATTTCCCAATAGCGCTTTTTATATCGGGGGGGGGACATTCCCTCCCACTGCTTGTAAAAGCAGTCCAGAGGCTAATTAGCCACTAGGATTGCTTTTACATGAAAGCCGGCCGCTGGCTGAAAAGAATGATACCAAGATGATACCTAAACCCGCAGGCATCAATCTGGTATAACCATTCAAAGTCCAGCAACATACCAGTACGTTGCTGGTCCTTGTTGGACATGTATTGTAATCCTTTTTTTTCATGCAGCCAGGTGGCTGAACGAAAAAAGAGATTGATCGGTGGGTATGCCCACCATTAGAATACCGCCCTTCATCCACCCACTTCTAATGATGGGCATACATGCACCATTTATATATGCCGAAGCATGGGGGCATCCTCCCGCAAAAAAGTTATGCCGCACACACATGGTCGGATTTTTCCACGGGCAAGCCTCCGTCGGAATTTCGACTGTATGTACGCGGCATTAGGAGCAAAATCACTCCTCCGCCCCTGCTGCCCCCATGTTTCGGCATATTTGCTTTTTTTTTTTAACTGTGGTGGTGAAATCACCTCCTACAGCACTGGAGTCGCAGGGATCAGGCCTGTCTCTGCGAACGCTGCAGTTATGTGTGTTGTGTTTTGTAAGTGACAGTGATCGATCGATACTGCACTTGGGTGGCCTGGGCTGGACGGAGGGGCAAAACGCAGGTGCTAGCAGGTATCTGGGCTGATCCCGCTAACACTGCGTTTTTGGGAACCCTAAACTGCTGGGGACGCTAGTATAGATCTGATCAGATCAGATATTGATCTGTTCAGATACTATACCACTAAGGGAGGTGTATGCTTCACGCGTGGGTGTTAGCGTTACTGGCACTAACCTGACGCTGCCTGGGGTGTGACGCAGACCCTCTCTGACGCTAAAACCTAATTGATATCACCCGCCGGGCGATCAGGGAGTTAAACCTTTATTGGGTTATATATGGCGGGTGCCCTGACACTATAAAAAGCAAACTAACTAACCAGCGTCACCCGTAACACTTATATGATGATCACTGGTGAAAGGGTTAACTAGGGGCAATTAGGGGGTTAAAACCTTTATTAGATAATATATGGGGGTACCTGACGCTATAAAAACCTGCGGCGAACCTAAAAAAAATTACTGGCTACCGATCTGCATCACCGACGCTAAGACAGCGATCAGAAAAATGATCACTTAGCGACAGTGGTGATAGGGGTGAAAGGGTTACCTGGGGGGCGATTAAGGGGGTTAAACCTTTATTAGATAATTTATGGGGGTACCTGACGCTATAAAAACCTGCGGCGAACCTAAAAAAAATTACTGGCTACCGATCTACATCACCGACGCTAAGACAGCGATCAGAAAATGATCGCTTAGCGACAGTGGTGATAGGGGGTGAAAGGGTTACCTGGGGGGCGATCAAGGGGGTTAAACCTTTATTCGATAATTTATGGAGGTACCTGACGCTATAAAAACCTGCGGCGAACCTAAAAAAAAAATACTGGCTACTGATCTGCATCACCGACGCTAAGACAGCGATCAGAAAAATTATCGCTTAGCGACAGTGGTGATAAGGGGTGAAAGGGTTACCTGGGGAGCGATCAAGAGGGTTAAACCTTTATTAGATAATTTATGGGGGTACCTGACGCTATAAAAACCTGCGGCGAACCTAAAAAAAATTACTGGCTACCGATCTGCATCACCGACGCTAAGACAGCGATCAGAAAAATGATCGCTTAGTGACAGTGGTGATAGGGGGTGAAAGGGTTACCTGGGGGGCGATCAAGGGGGTTAAACCTTTATTAGATAATTTATGGGGGTACCTGACGCTATAAAAACCTGCGGCGAACCTAAAAAAAAAATACTGGCTACCGATCTGCATCACCGACGCTAAGACATCGATCAGAAAAATGATCGCTTAGCGACAGTGGTGATAGGGGGTGAAAGGGTTACCTGGGGGGCGTTCAAGGGGGTTAAACCTTTATTAGATAATTTATGGGGGTACCTGACGCTATAAAAACCTGCGGCGAACCTAAAAAAAATTACTGGCTACCGATCTGCATCACCGACGCTAAGACAGCGATCAGAAAAATGATCGCTTAGCGACGGCGGTGCTAGGGGGTGAAAGGGTTATCTGGGGGGTGATCAAGGGATTAAACCTTTATTAGGGGGGGTTAGGGGGCTACACTGGACCTAAAACTAAATGTAGTGACACTTTTACAGTCACAAATGTCACTGATTGCAGTGATCAGTAAATAAATGGTCACTGCAATCAGTGACACTGTGACTGGGGGCTGGGGGGTGATCTGGGGGGGCCTGGGGGGGGCGATTTGTGTGCCTATGTGTGCTGGTGTTAGTGTAGTGTTTGTGCACTAACCTTGATGTCTTCTCTTGTACGGCGCTCGGTATATGTGAGCGCCGCACAAGAGATGACATCACTTCCTCCTGCTTC
The DNA here is from genome assembly GCA_029206835.1 of Rana muscosa. Taxonomy (NCBI): domain Eukaryota; kingdom Metazoa; phylum Chordata; class Amphibia; order Anura; family Ranidae; genus Rana; species Rana muscosa. The sequence continues at coordinate 457,903,258 of CM055116.1, read as the reverse complement.
CTCTGCCTGTGTGTACATTCGACAGACAGAGGGGGCATTTCCATTCGCCGGGAGCGATCGCGGGGGGGTGGCCGGAATCGAACGGCCGTCCCCTCATGTCGGATCGCTCCCCAACGAATTCCGACCGCTCACTGTACAGAAGGGGGGTCCGATTGGACCCCCCAACTGTACAAAGGCAATCACGTACACTGTACGTGATTGTGCCTGTCGGTGCCATTGTGCCGACGTATATATACAGTGAGCGGTCGTTAAGTGGTTAAACAAGGGCAGAAAAATTGGGCCTTAGGCACTGGTACTGGTGCCACAACACTGGAACCCCTCACAGATACTCTAGTTGGAGTGCAGGAATGAGCCCTGCTGCAAAGTATTGCATAAAAAATTATAATTTCACGCCCCTGTTAAACAGGGGCAGAAAAACTGGGCCTTAGGCACTGGTGGCGGTGCCCAGAACCAAAAACGTTCTTACAAGCTATCAACATAAATGAGGAAAGAGGATAGTCACTCAGCATAACAGGATAGTCACTCAGCATCAGCATAGGCAGTCTTGAAGGGATCTCACATTCAAAAAAAATTATTCGGTTACATCAGCATCAGGTGCTTGGTAGCTGGTGATCCAAGACTGATTCCTTTTTTATGAAGGTCAGATGATCGGTGGACAGGCGCACCCTGTAATCGGTTACAAAGCCTCCAGCAGCACTGGGTCAAGGAGGGTTGCCAGCCAGTAATGATCCCTCTCCTTGATACCACGAATACGAGGATCCTTTCGCAGGCTTTGCAGGATCAGGGAGGCCATGCAGCGTAGGTTTCCCGTGCTTAGAACTGTCCCTGCACAAAATGTAATTTCTGGAGGAAAAAAAGCCATTTAAAACCACTCGCGGCTATAATGAATTGTCGGCTCCCGGCAATACAGAGAAAAGTCATTGATAAAAAATAAAAATAAATGCGTGGGGGTCCCTCCAAATTCAATTACCAGGCCCTTCAGGTCTGGTGTGGATATTAAGGGGAACCCTGCATAATTTTTTTTTTTAAATTACGTGGGGTTCCCCCCAAATATCCATACTAGACCCTTCAGGTCTGGTATGGATTTTAAGGGGAACTCCACCCCAAATGTAAAAAAAAATGCCGTGGAGTTCCCCCAAAAATCCATACCAGACCCTTTATCCGAGCACGCAACCTGGCAGGATGCAGGAAAAGAGGGGGGGACGAGAGAGCGCCCCCCCTCCTGAACCGTACCAGGCCACATGCCCTCAACATGGGGAGGATGTCCCCATGTTGATGGGGACAAGGGCCTCATCCCCACAACCCTTGCCCGTTGGTTGTGGGGGTCTGCGGGCAGGAAGCTTATCGGAATCTGGAAGACCCCTTTAACAAAAGAGACCCCCAGATCCCACCCCCCCATATGTGAATTGGTAAGGGGTGCATTGTACCCCTACCATTTCACGAAGAAAGTGTAAAAAAAATAAAAAAAACACACAGACACCATGGAAAAGTCATTTATTAAAAATAAAAAACAAAAAACACATTCCAGCGATGTAATCCAATGTCCCGCGACGATCCGATGTCCAGCGCTGCAGTCTCCACTCGAAACGTCATTGGCTGAGCGGACCTACACTGCGGAGGAAGTTCCCCATCAAGTCTGCTCATCCAATGACGTAGGCAGGGTCTGAGCTACGAGGGGGCGGGGCGCCTCGTATCTCAGACCCCGCCTACGTCTTAGCTGAGCGGACCTGATGGGGAACTTCCTCTTCAGTGTGAAAAAATGAATAGACCCGCCCCTTCTCACGTTCCCCATAAGGTCCGCTCCTCATGGGGAACGTAAGAAGGGGCGGGTCTATTCAATTACCAATTCACATAGGGGGGAGCCGGGATCTGGGGGTCCCCTTTGTTAAAGGGGTCTTCCAGATTCCGATAAGCCCCCTGCCCGCAGACCCCCACAACCACCGGGCAAGGGTTGTGGGGATGAGGCTCTTGTCCCCATCATCATGGGGACATCCTCCCCATGTTGAGGGCATGTGGCCTAGTACGGTTCAGGAGGGGGGGCGCTCTCTCGTCCCCCCCTCTTTTCCTGCGGCGTGCCAGGTTGCGTGCTCGGATAAAGGGTCTGGTATGGATTTTTGGGGGAACTCCACGCCATTTTGTTTTTAAATTTGGGGTGGAGTTCCCCTTAAAATCCATACCAGACCTGAAGGGCCTGGTATGGATATTTGGGGGGAACCCACGCATTTTTTTTTTAAATTTGCGGCAGGGTTCCCCTTAATATCCATATCAGACCTGAAGGGCCTGGTAATTGAATTTGGGGAGACCCCCATGCATTTATTTATTTTTTTATCAATGACTTTTCTATGTATTGCCGGGAGCCGTCAATTCATTATAGCCGCGAGTGAGTTTTAAATGACTTTTTTTCCTTCAGAAATTACACTTTGTGCAGGGACAGTTCTAAGCACAGGAAACAAGCGCAACTTTACAGGCATACTATACACACACCCTAGGTACGAAATTTAAAGGAATATTTCACTTTTATTGTTTCACTTTAAGCATTATTAAAATCACTGTTTAAAACTTTTTTTTGCATTGATACATGTCCCCTGGGGCAGGACCCGGGTCCCCAAACACTTTTTATGACAATAACTTGCATATAAGCCTTTAAAATTAGCACTTTAGATTTCTCCCATAGACTTTTACAGGGTGTTCCGCGGCTTTTCGAATTTGCCGCAAACACCCCAAATTGTTCGCTGTTCGGCGAACAGGCAATGTTCGAGTCGAACATGAGTTTGACTCGAACTCGAAGCTGATCCCTACTGTCTTAATATACTGCAGCGAGAATAACAGGAACACTCTGAAGTGAGATCTAGCTAAACTGAATACAGTGTATATATATATATATACACACACACACACACACACAACTCCTGGGATGCATATATATATACTAAATACACTGACTGCAGCTACCTGAATCGCCTGCCTGCTCTAACTGAAATGAAATCACACTCTGACTCTCTCTCTATCTCTCTCAGACTCTGACAAGTCACAACGCCGCAACACACTACACAAGGCTGACACGCAGGCGACCTTATATAGTGTGGGGCATGTACCTACTCCCCTGAGCCATGATTGGCCAAAGGCACCCTTACTTTGGCCAATTATGGCTCTCTGTGCTGACGGCGCTGTGATTGGCCAAAGCATGCGGGTCATAGTGCATGCTTGGACAATCATCAGCCAGCAATGCACTGCGATACCGCAGTGAATTATGGGCCGTGACGCGCCACTCGAATTTGGCGCCAACGGCCCATAATGTTCGAAATTCGGCGAACGAGCGAACAGGTGATGTTCGAATCGAACATGAGTTTGACTCAAACGCGAAGCTCATCCCTATTAATAAGCAATGTGCAGGAGGATGAAGCACCTGCTACTACTACCACTAGTGTGGAAATTACACTGTCAGACAGTGCAGCTCAGCTGATCAGCATCGCCAGGTCCTTTGAGGAGGACCATGGGGCTCAATGGGTCCCCAAAGCGTGTCCTATTACGCCCATGCCTAACTCTAAAGCAGATCTTAAGCTTGATATGGTTGCTGGGTGCTTAGTTTAGCGTGCTCCAGACGCACAGGTTCTACCTGTGTATGGAGACCCAAAGACCCTGCCTCCGCTGTCAAAAATATAGCAGATAATGATAAAGAAAGTGGCAGAGGACTACAGGTACTTACGGTATATCCCTACATTCAACCTCATCTGGAAGAGGAGATTATAGAGAAGGAAATACAATGGCTGAATTAAGTCGTGCGCGGGTTCCTTCAGATCCCCCTCAAGAAAGACTTTCTTAAGTTGTCACCTAGGATGTCCTTTACTTTTCAGGGGTGCTATGTGCTTAAATTTAGGGGTAGGTCTGAGCTTATAGCCAGGCTCAGACCATTTTGATTTGTTAGTATTCGCTTCTGCCTGTGTGATGTAGCCTGACGCACAGTTCCCTGTGGCCTGTAGGTGGCACTGCCATATCAGGTCAGGGTTGAACCGTGGGTGACATTTCTATGCCTTAGGGTGTCCTCTCTCGGCAGCGGTACGGTGGGTGTGGTTGGCCTGCTGTGCATGCTGGGAGGGGATACATAAGGGGCAGGCGCCATTCTTTTGGGGAGTCAGTGGGAGTCTGGAGTGTGAGCGGTTCTCGCCACCCGGCCCTCCAGGCCAGGGGTGCGCGCATTCATGGGTCTCAGGCACCTTTAGCCTGGGGCTGCAACTCCACTAGTAGGCCCAGCACCTTTAGCCTGGGCCTACCTCCAAAAGAAGAATCCCAGGGTGCCCAGGAATGGGTGGACCCGCTCTAAGAAGAGGAGACCGGGGGAGGACCTTTCTGATGGACCAGTGAGAGTTCACGGTGAAAGAGAGGCCTGGTTACCTTCTGGAGGGATTCAAAGATCCACCAAAGGCCTTGCAACGTGCTATCACTGGCACCTGTCCTTGTGTTGCAACAGCTGAGAATTTTGGGACTTAAGATTCTGTGGCAGAGGATCTTCCGACCGTATCTCAAGGAAAACCTAAAGTGAACGTTCGAGCATCACTCCGGCTGCTAGGATCCACTCTTACAGGGGACTATCCGGGTGGGCTAAACCTACTCGGGATTGAGTAGCGACTATCATACCAGTTTGTGCCTGGACCTATCTCCCAAACCTTACTGTCCTTTCTCTCATCCACCTTTCCTGTCTGCTGAACTTGAACTTGCTTGTGAAATAAACTCAGCGTTGGAGTTAAAGTGGTGTGGACATTGGCCTTACTGGGGAATATTAGAGACTTGTCCCTATACTCTAGGGCAGTGATGGCGAACTTTGGCACCCCAGATGTTTTGGAACTACATTTCCCATGATGTTCAACTACACTACAGAGTTCCTGAGCATCATGGGAAATGTAGTTCCAAAACATCTGGGGTGCCAAGGTTCGCCATCACTGCTTTAGGGGATGAGAACCAGTCTGCTGGGATACCTTGCTGCAGGACCCAAAATTGTTAACACCGCTCAACCTCCTCAAAAAGGAGGGTACGGGCATATAGCGCGGTGTGCCTTGACCTGCAAGTGAGCCGAAGGCAGGAAAAGGTCCGTGTGCTACATGGGGTTACGGTAGGAAGATTAACCTAGGTGGTGTAGTCATCTGCTGACCAGACAAAAAGGACCTAAAGCGATTTGTCACCACAGTGAATGCACAGGGAGAGACCCGGGTACTACTGGTGAAATATCATCGAAATTAGGGTTGTCCCGATACCAATACTAGTATCGGTATCGGGACCGATACCGAGCATTTGCGCGAGTACTTGTACTCGCGCAAATGCTCCCGATGCCTGATCCGATACCTGGGATGGGAGAGAGAGAGGCGGCGTACAACATGAAGTCAGCGGGCGCGCAGGTAAAATCACTGACCGTACAGAGATGGCTGCGGTATGCTGAGTGCACTCCTCCTGCACCCTTCATATTCTCTTCCCTGTAAGGCCAAATGAGCGCCGCCGACAGATGCCTTCTAGTGCTGGCCCCGCCGTGACATCATTCAGACGTTCGGGAGGCGGGATAGGAGAGGAGAAGAAAGTGCTGTCGGCGCTGCGGGGGGGGGGCAGTGTGCATGTGAGTAATAACCTGCCAGATCTGTTCACATACACACTGTGCATAGTGTGAGGAGCCCAAGAGCAGCTCTGCCCCCCTCCCCCCCAGCTCGACTTTCACACTTCCCTCCTTGCAGTGGCTCCCGAGTCTTGCTGGTAAGACATAAATGATGTCTTAAAGAGGGCAGGGCCCGCTGTTATAAGGGGGGGGGCTCTCTGATCTCTGGAAGTCTCAAAGGAAGGGGGGGATTTGAGCTAATAAGGGTCTCTAAGAGGGGGTACTGACTGCTGATTTAATGTGTGGTATCCAACCATTAGCTCACAGCCCCCCTTATATCAATGCCCCCCCTCATCAGTGCCGCCTATCTGTGTCCATCATTGTCGCCTATCAGTGTCACACATCAGTGTAGCCTTATAAGTGCCACTTCATCTGTGCCCATCATTGCCGCCTATCTGTGTCACACATCAGTGCAGCCCTTTATGTGCCACTTCATCTGTGCCCATCATTGCCACATATCTGTGCCATCTTTCAGTGCCAGCCATCAGTGCGTGCCACCTATCAGTACCACCCTTCAGTGTGTGCCACCTATCAGTGTGTGCCACCTATCAGTGCCATCTTTTAGTGTGTGCCACCTATCAGTGCCATCTTTCAGTGCATGCCACCTATCAGTGCCATCTTTCAGTGCATGCCACCTATCAGTGCCATCTTTCAGTGCCAGCCATCCATGCGTGCCACCTATCAGTGCCATCTTTCAATGCCACCTATCAGTGCGTGCCACCTATCAGTGCGTGCCACCTATCAGTGCCCATCCATCAGTGCCACTGCCAGCCATCAGTCCCAGCCATCAGTCAGTGCCACCTTTTTAGTGCCCATCAGCCAGTGCCATCTATCAGTGCGTCACATGACATTAAAAAAAAGTATCGGTAATCGGTATCGGTGAGTACTTGAAAAAAAGTATCGGTACTTGTACTCGGTTTTAAAAAAGTGGTATCGGGACAACCCTAATCGAAATGGTACCATTGCCACTTGGATTACAAATATGTGTAGTGTAATGTCAAGGACATTATGCTGACAGCCACTTCACACACACATTTAAATTGTTGCTAGTGGAGAACATTCCAGAGAGCTGTACTGCCTGGACTATGCTGGACTGAATGCTGCCGGCAGACACATGGAGTGCCCACCTGAGTCATGTTGGCAAAAAGTTGAAGTTGTTGGGGTGATTCACCGTGAAGAGCGACCTGTGATCTTCAGCAGGTGGTTGCTTTCCAAGCGGAAAAATGGAAAAATAAATAAATAATATCCTCCATGTCCCCCGCTGTCACATGGACAGACTGAGGATGTCTTTGTAAGGGGACCTATGTCCTGAAGTGCGGTCCCTTGCACTAAGATCTGGCTGCTTGTTGCCTGAAATGCAGCTGTGCCTTTTTGTCCTCGGAGTTGTCCCTGGAGAACAAGGGAAACTGCTGGGAAATATAGTCCACCCAGAGGGAAATTGATAGACTGTAACATGTCTTGGACTCTAAATGCTGCATACACACGACCGTTTTTCATGACGAGAAAAATGCAATTTTAAAAAATGGTCGTGAAAAACAGTGGTGTGTATACTCCAGAGCATTTTTCTGGACGAGAAAAATGGCCGAAAAAAAATTAGAATCTGCTCTATTTTTTCTCGTCGTTTTTTACATCGTTCTTTTTAACGTCGTGAAAAACGGTCGTGTGTATGCTTTTACGAGGGGAAAAAAAATGCGCATGCTCAGAATCAAGTATGAGACGGGAGTGCTCGTTCTGGTAAAACTAGCGTTCATAATGGAGATAGCACATTCGTCACGCTGTAACGGACTGAAAAGCACGAAGACTGAAAAGCACGAATCGTCTCTCAAGCACTCTTTATTAACACGAGGATCAGCAAATGCAGCCCAAAGGGTGGCCTCATTCGAATAGTGCTGTCGTACGCATTGTACGTCACCGCGCTTTGCTTGAGCATTTTTTTTCACGAACGTGTGTATGCAAGGCAGGCTTGAAAAATCACGTCGAGAAAAACATTGTTTTTTTCCCATGACATGAATAACGGTCATGTGCAAGCGACATAAGTGTTAGTTAGTTAGATTAGGCTGTAATAGAGGGGTAAATCCCCACCATGCATGTGGACTAAACCAATACGTCTAAACTTGGAGGAACACTGCTTGAACTAAAAGATGGACTTTAAACGGCACATAGGTAAATTCTGTAAAAAATCTATGGGTTTTTATTAGTAGAAAAACTGTAAAAATACATTTATACAAAAATTGTCATTATAATGATCATTGATACATGACCCGGAGTAGTGCTCATATCTCACTTCCAAAAGCTACAGTAGTATAGATAGACTCAAAATTATTATAAGAGATAAATATCCAACAATCAAAATTGCATTTGGTTGAACAATGTATGTAGGAAGTGGGTAGCCTTAATCTAGGGTCCAGTATGTAGAAACATAGTCTTGCTCTGCTCTACATGTTTTGCCTGTCGTGACGCTTCTTCAGGAGCATAATAGTAAACAGGCCGTATTGAATGATGCAAGACGGCCCTGGGTACCGGTATACTGCCAATCTATCTAAAAAAGATAGCCAGTTGGGTTAATAGAAATCATAATAAACAGCAGCAGGGTAATTTAGTGAAACACAGGCTGCTGGTAAGCAGAAGAAGGGGGTTCCCTCCGGGTATATAGAGCTAAAGACGCCAAAATATGGTCCACCCAGAGGGAAATCGATAGACTGTAACATGTCTTGGACTCTAATGCCCCATACACACGATCATTTTTCATGCCGTTAAAAATGCCATTAAAAAAAATGGCCATTAAAAATGATCGTGTGTATGCTCCAGAGCATTTTTAACGACGTGAAAAACGGCCATTAAAAATTTCGAACATGCTCTCTTTTTTCACGTCGTTTTTCATGTCGTTTTTTTTAACGACGTGAAAAACGATAGTGTGTATGCTTTAACGACGTGAAAAAAAATGCGCATGCTCAGAATCAAGTATGAGACGGGAGCGCTCGTTCTGGTAAAACTAGCGTTCGTAATGGAGATAGCACATTCGTCATGCTGTAACGGACTGAAAAGCACTAGACTGAAAAGAGCGAATCGTCTCTCAACAAACTTTACTAACATGAAGGGTGGCGCCATTCGAACGGAACTTCCCCTTTATAGTGCCGTCGTACGTGGTGTACGTCACTGCGCTTTTCTTGAACATTTTTTAAAATGATGGTGTGTACGCAAGACAGGCTTGAGAGGAAACAAGAAAAAAAATGACGAGAAAAACGTCAGTTTTAAAAATGACATTAAAAATGATCGTGTGTATGGGGCATAAGTGTTAGTCAGTTAGATTAGGCTGTAATAGAGGGGTAAATCCCCACCATGCATGTGGAGAATGGACTAAACCAATACGTCTAAACTATTTCTAGTGAGGTCACCAGGTGGCGTGAACAGTGCTGACTAGGGATGAGCTTCGAGTTCAAGACAAACTCATGTTCGACTCGAACATTGCCTGTTCGCCCGTTCGCCGAACAGCGAACAATTTGGGGTGTTCGTGGCAAATTCGAAAAGTCTATGGGAGAAATCTAAAGTGCTAATTATAAAGGCTTATATGCAAGTTATTCTCCTAAAAAGTGTTTGGGGACCTGGGTCCTGCCCCAGGGGACATGTATCAATGCAAAAAAAAGCCCTTCAGATCTGGCATGGATTTTAAGGGGAACTCCACCCCAAATTTTAAAAAAATGGCGTGGAGTCCCCCCAAAAATCCATACCAGACCCTTATCCGAGCGGGACACTTTCATCGCTGGAATGTTTTTTTTTTGTTTGTTTTTTTAATAAAGGACTTTTCCAAGGTGTTTGTGTGTTTTTATTTACATTTGTTTTACACTTTCTTCGTGAAATGGTAGGGGTACAATGTACCCCTTATCAATTCACATAGGGGGGGCGGGATCTGGGGGTCCCCTTTGTTAAAGGGGTCTTCCAGATTCCCATAAGCCCCCTGCCCGCAGACCCCCACAACCACCGGGCAAGGGTTGTGGGGATGAGGCCCTTGTCCCCATCAACATGGGGACATCCTCCCCATGTTGAGGGCATGTGGCCTGGTACGGTTCAGGAGGGAGGGGGGGCCGCTCTCTCATCCCCCCCCTCTTCCCCTGCAGCCGGCCAGGTTGCGTGCTCGGATAAGGGTCTGGTATGGATTTTTGGGGGGGACTCCACGCCTTTTTTTTTTTTATTTGGGGTGGAGTTCCTCTTAAAATCCATGCCAGATCTGAAGGGCCTGGTATAGATATTTAGGGGGAACCGCACGCCATTTTTTTTTAATTTGCGGCGGGGTTCCCCTTAATATCCATTCCAGACCTGAAGGGCCTGGTAATTGAATTTGGGGGAACCCCCACGCTTTTTTTTTTTTTTTTATCAGTGACTTTTCTATGTATTGATAAAAGCCGACAATTCATTAATAGCCGCGAGTGAGTTTTAAATGACTTTTTTTCCTTCAAAAATGACACTTTGTGCAGGGACAGTTCTAAGCACGGGAAACATGCGCCACTTTACATGCATATCATACACACCCCCCAGGTACGAAAGTTAAAGGAAAATTTCACTTTTATTTTTTCATTTTAGGCATTTTTAAAATCACCGCTCCCGTAAAAACGTCTATTTTTTAAACTTTTTTTTGCATTGATACATGTCCCCTGGGGCAGGACCCGGGTCCCCAAACACTTTTTAGGACAATAACTTGCATATTAGCCTTTATAATTAGCACTTTAGATTTCGAACGTTCGAGTCCATTGTATTTAATAGGGTTCTAAAGTTCACACAAACATTCTGTCTGTTCGCAGGTTCTGGTGCGAACCGAACAGGGGGGTGTTCGGCTCATCCCTGGTGCTGACCTGGGTAAAACTTTATTCACAATATGTGCCAAGTGTAAGTCTGCTGATTAGTCGAGAGGAGGTGGCATTCTCTGTTGAGGATGGGGCCTGCTTTTCCAATGTGAATAATGTAAATGTTTATGGGGTTTATTCACCCTGCTATGCTGTCTTCGGCTGAGGACAATTGAAACCTGTTTAATCACGTATGTATGTATTGCACCATGTTACTATAGGATAGGATGCAATTGCATTGCTGTTGATTCTCTCTTTCAGGTGTTGCTGGGTCGGTGCGTCTTCCTTGGCTAAGGAGAGACAGGGATCTAACCTGCCGTCAACACTAACCCATTTCTATATTATCACTGTATATATATTATAGCTAGATAGTGAGGAATTAAGGTTGCTGCTTAGGCCTGCCTTTAAAATTGTACATAGATATTTTTGATACTTTATTGCCTTATATGGCCTATCATAACTTCTTTTATTTCTATTTTGATACCCGTGTTTATTGCGTGTGGTACGCCACATTTATATATATATATATATATATATATATATATATATATATATATATATATATAAAATCTCTATACCTATACTGTTATATTGTTAACTATTTACTGTTTCCCTACCCATCCCAGTTTTTGCCAGGACACCCGCTCTCATGCTGCGTACACACAACCATTTTTCTCATCGAGAAAACTGTAATTTTTTCATTTGGACGAGAAAAACGGCCGTGTGTAGGCTCTCCAGCATTCTCGTCGCAAATCGCGCCATTTTTTTCCTCGGCAGTTTTCCCATAGGGAAACACTGCTAGGGAGCCTACACACGGCCGGTTTTCTTGACCAAGAGAAAACATGTCGTGAAAAATGGCCGTGTGTAGACTGGGAAAAGGGGACCAAGCCGGTCCTTGTTTTTCCCGTCGGGTTTCACAGCGGTGTTTTCATTAGGCTTGAGAGCTTTAAAAGAAATTATTTTTCTGCAAACTCTGAGATGTAGTTTTGTGGGCAGGGGGAGGATGTAGCACACTGGAGTTTAGGCAGGGTCGCTCCTCACAAATTTACTTGCCAGGAATAGTTATCCTGGTTGATTGTTAGAGATCTATTGATTTCTCCCTAAGTTTGGCCTTATTGCACTTTTCTCTTCTACCACTAGGTGGCCAGGTACTTGGTGGTACTAGATATGAGAAGGGCAACGCAAAGTCAGGTTATGGGTATTTGGTGTATCTCAGCCAATGGGCAGGGATTTTCTTGAATCCCTTGGCCTGCTGGCAGAGCCTATATAGTCGGGTGGAGTCAGGTGATCTGTGTTCTGTGCCACCTGGACGGCTGTCTGGGTGGATGTGTGTTGTACTGCCCGGGCTGCTAGGCCAGAGATTGGGCTGTCTGAGGGCCTATCCAGAAGCAAGAGAGCAGCGCAGGGTTGGGACTGCGGCTTGCAGTCCAACCAAAATTGACGGTTCTGCCGGCCGGAGAAAGTACATTCAATCATGTGCGCTCGATCAGCTGAATAAAGAGAAAGTTGGTAATTAAAACTCTCTTTCGCATCGAGTTCATATAAAGGGGTACATTTGTGGCACAAGGACAGTTGAAGTGTTCTTAGATATGCTGACTGTGGATGGCTGCCAGCTCGTGACAGGCTAGAAGTAAATCTGTGGAATGCAAAGACAGAAAGAGAGTCGCACCCTCTGCCGGACCAGAGAACCTGTCGTGGTCGGAGGTAGAGGGTAAGCTGTCGCAAGTAAGGGACTATCCGCCCAATTACCAGGGACCACAGTGAGTAACTGAAGCAAGTTCCGGAGCAGCATTCTCACCAGGCGGAGAAAGTGAAGAATCTGGAAACGTTCGTGGGTATTAAGCCAGGGACCCAGCCAGTGGAGGTGACGCTTGCAGAGCAGCCTTGTGTGTCAAGCCAGGGACCGAGCAGGCCAGCAGGGGTGAAGCTTGAGTGGTATCTTGAGTGCCAAGCTAGGGACCCAGCAGAGAAGTGGGGGTGACGCTTGATAAAGATACCACCGTGAAGATTGGAGGAGCTCAAGGGATTCAGTGACAGTGAATCAGCAGGTCTAGTGAGAGACCGGGAGCTTAGTGGGCTGAAGAACTACAAGGAGTGATTGTAGTGGAATAGTAAGGAACTGTTCAGATTTGTGTTAGAAATTGTTAAAGACTGTTCCCATAGGAGACAGCATTCCTGCACATGCAGATGTGGCCTCTTGCTGGATGCCTTTCCCTGCATGGCTGTTCTCCTATTGAAGTCTCGGAGTCTGCCAATTAATCTTGCAACTACCTAAGGGTGTCCTGGCCATAACCCTCTCTCCCCCAAAAAGTTTGTTAAGAGAAATAAAATAGGATTTTTTACTCACCGTAAAATCCTTTTCTCTGAGTCCATGGACCGACACAGCCTCTCTATTGACAAAGTGGGTATTATCCGTTAATTAGGAGTGACTAGGCAGAAAACTTGTAAAAAGTGTTGCATCACACCTTCCACAGTACCACCCAGGGGGCGGACCCTCTGGGTATATCCCCTCAGTCTGCATCTCGCAGATCAGTTCGTCAAAAAGCAGTACAAACTTAAAAGGAGGGGTGGGTGCTGTGTTGGTCCATGGACTCAGAGAAAAGGATTTTACGGTGAGTAAAAAATCCTATTTACTCTTTCGTCCATGGACCGACACAGCCTCTCTATTGACAAAGTGGGACGTCCCAAAGCAGTGTTAGAGAAAAAACGAGGGGTGGTAACAGCATAAAAATAAACTTCACCCCAAACACAAAACAGCACTCCTGCAACTCTAAACAGCCGCCTGCAAAACTTTGCGGCCAAAAGAGTCATCCGAAGATGCACCTAGAATTTGGTGAAAGTGTGAGCGGACGACCAAGTCGCCGCTTTACATAATTGGGAAACAGACGCTTGATGTCGGAAAGCCCAAGAGGCACCTATTGACCTGGTCGAATGCGCCTTGACCAGAAAGGGGGGCGCTTGACCCCTTAAGGCGTAAGCCTGGATTACTATCTGTCGGATCCACCTAGAGATGGTGGCCGACGAGACTGCTTGGCCCTTCTTGGGACCAGCCACCGAAACAAACAGTGAGTCTGACTTCCGGAACAGGGAAGTAGCAGATAGGTATACTCTCAAAGCTCGGACAACGTCCAAGGAATGCAACGCTGACTCCTTAGGATTCGACGGATGAGGACACAAGGATGGAAGTACAATGTCTTCGTTGAGATGAAAAGCCGAAAAGACCTTCGGAAGAAAGGAAGGCTGCAGCCGCAGCACCACGTTATCCTTGTGGAAAATCAAATAGGGAGCCTTGCAGGACAAGGCTGCCAGCTCAGAGACTCGTCTAACTGACGTAACAGCCACCAAAAAGACCACCTTCTGAGAAAGTGTCAACAGGGGAATATCTCTATAATATTCTCAAACGGTGCCGTCTGAAGCACCGAGAGGACCAGGTTCAAGTCCCACGGAGGTATCGGGGGACGGACCAGAGGGGCCACATGTCGAATCCCCTGCACAAATGTGCTCACGAGAGAGTGAGCCGCCAGGGGTCGCTGAAAAAAGACAGCCAGGGCAGATATCTGTCCCTTAATCGTACTTAGGGCAAGCCTTTTGTCCACCCCACGCTGTAAAAACAGCAGGATTCTGGAAACCAAATAAGTACGCACATGTCATTTCATTTCCTCACACATGGAGATGTAGGCCTTCCAAGTGCGGTGATAAACCTTCCTAGAGGACGGTTTCTGAGCACTTCTCATAGTAGAGATTACTGAATCTGATAGGCCCCGGTCTCTCAGTACCTGGCTCTCAATAGCCACGCCGTTAAAGCCAGTGACCGTAAAGCAGGATGGAGTATGGGACCTTGCGATAGCCGGTCCTTCCGTAGTGGTAGGCACCAGGGGACGTCTGCTACCAGACGTACTAGATCGGAGTACCAAGGACGCTGAGGCCAATATGGAGCGATTAGGATCATTGGAATTCCCTCTGCCTCCACTCTACGGAGCAGAAGAGGAAGAAGCCTTAAGGGAGGGAAGGCATAGATTAGCCGATACTGACCCTATGATGCCACCAACGCATCCGTTGCGTCTGCCCATGGGTCTCTTGACCGGGCCACAAACCTCAATACCTTCCGATTGAGTCGGGAAGCCAGAAGATCTACGTCTGGTGTGCCCCATCTTTGGCAGAGGAGTTGGAACACCTCCGGGTGTAAGGACCATTCTCCCTGATCCAGCATCTGGCGGCTCAGGTAGTCCGCCTGCCAGTTTTCCACACCCGGAATGTACACGCCCGACAGTGCCGGTACTCTCCTCTCTGCCCACTTTAGGATGCGAGCGACCTCCGATGCTGCAGCTGAGCTTCTTGTTCCTCCTTGATGATTGACATATGCCACTGCTGTGGCGTTGTCTGACTGGATCCTGACTGGACGCCCTTGCAGCCTCTGAGACCATTTGAAGAGGCACAGCCTGATCGCCCGGATTAACAGGACATTGATCAGCAGGAGGGCTTCCTCTGGGGTCCAGCGACCTTGCGCCGACTGAACACCCCAGACTCCCCCCCAACCTGTAAGGCTGGCGTCCGTCGTGATTACTATCCAGTAAACCGGAAGAAATTACTTCCCGGCTATTAGAGCCGGTGCTGTCAGCCACCATACCAGGGATCTCCTGACTAGGTGGCTCACTCGGATCTGATAATCCAGAGATGATGGGCATCTGTTCTATCTGGACAGAACTTCCTTCTGAAACACTCGAGTGTGGTATTGAGCATATGGGACCGCCTCGAAGGAGGCTACCTTGAGGCCTAACACTCGCATGCAAAAACGGAGTGACGACCAATTCCTGGAAGTCAGCTGCCGTACTGCAGCCCGGAGGGTCTGCAACTTCTCCACAGGGAGGAATACCTTTGCCTCTGAGGAATCCAGAATCAACCCCAGGTACACTAGGTGTTGAGTGGGCACCAATACTGACTTTTGCGTGTTTAGTATCCAACCACAGTCTCGAAGAGTCTGACAGGTAATAGACACGCTTACCTCTAATTCTGAGCTTGAAGGGGCCTTCAGTAGAAGGTCGTCCAAGTAGCCAATGATAGCGATACCCCGCTGTCTTAGAAGTGCCAGAATCGGAGCGAGCACCTTGGTGAACGTCCTGGGTGCTGAGGCAAGGCCAAACGGGAGGGCCACAAACTGGTAGAGGTTCTTCCCGATAGCAAATCTCAGAAACCTCTGGTGTCTGGAGTATATGGGGACATGCAGGTATGCGACCTTGATGTCCAAGGAGGCCAGAAAGTCCCCCGGATGGAGAGCCGTGACTACAGATCGAACAGACTCCATCCGAAATCTTTGTACCTTCACAAAGCAATTGAGGGCTCTGAGATCCAAGATTGGACGAACCCCTCTCCTTCTTCGGCACAATGAACAGATTTGAGTAAAAACCCTGACCCCGTTCCTGTTCTGGAACTGGAATAACTACCCCGCCTTCCAGTAGACCCTGGACCGCCCCATACAGGGCCTCCCGACGGGTCGGTAGTAGCTGGAGATTGGAGGTGACGAATCTGTCCGGTGGACATGAGAGAAATTCTATCTTGTAGCCTGAGGAGATTACTTTGCAAACCCACCTGTGGGAGACTAGAGCTGTCCACTGAGTCGCGAATTTGCGAAGACGTCCCCCCACTCGAGAGCTGGGTGGGGGCGGACCTTCATGCGGACGCAGATTTGTCCGCAGGCTTGTTGGGTCTGCGGGACCAAGGACGCTTTTGTCCTTGGGCAGGCGCCTTGTCGGCCTGGGGTCTTTTCCCTGTCGCCCTAAGGGGACGAAAAAAACGCTTGCGTGCAGTAAAGGAGGGCCCTTGCCCTTGGCGTGGCCCCTTACCCTTGCTAGTTTGGGGAAGCAAAGTGCTTTTACCTCCTGTGGCATCCTTGATGATGTCATCCAGAGAAGCCCCAAAAAGTCTGTCGCCCTTAAAAGGCAGATCCAACAGGGCTTTCTTGGAAGTCTGGTCTGCAGACCAGCCCTTTAGCCAGATCAGGCAGTGTATTGCTACTGCATAAACCAAAGCTTTTGACAGCAGGGGAATAGTATCCATGTCTGACTCGCAGACAAACTTAAGGCCCTGGACCAACTGGTCGGCCAAAGTTATCTCATGAGGAGGAGCATCTCGCTCCTTTAACCCCTGGAGTATCAATTTTGCCTATTCAGTAAGTGTCTGAGACACTAGGGCCCCCGCCAATGCCGGGCGTACTGCCGAGCCTACCACTGAGTATAGGTAGCGAGTGAGTGCTTCAGCCTTCTTATCCACAGGGTCCTTGAAAACAGGAGCCCCTTCTACTGGAATAGTGGTGGCTCTATTAAGTCTGGACACCGGAGGGTCCACTATAGGGGGAGAGGTCCATTTCTTCAGAAAACTCTCCTCAAAGGGATACCGTACCGCAAACCTCTTTGGGGCTGTAAAGACCCTCAGTGGGTTTTCCCATTCCTTGTATAAGAGTTTGTCAAAATAAGACACACAAGGGAACACCTTAGCAGTGCGGGCAGGTTTACGAAACCCAAAGGGGACCGGAGTCTTTGCTGCTTCTGCAGTATTTTCCAACTTTAGCGTATCCCGCACTGCAGTAATAAGGTCAGATACCAAAGCCATCTCGCGTACTGACCTGGACTTGGAGTCATCCTCACTGTCCGATCGGTCACGGTCTGCAGTCTCTGATGCGTCAGAATCTGGGCCATGAGCCGTAGCTGGACCTGGTTCTGTCTCAGAAATATCCCCAGAAGATTGCAGGGGACGGGGGCGTTTACTACCCCCTGTATTCCCGTGTGCTGCTTCCACCCTGGCAGCAAACGCCTCTAGGATTGCCGACATAGCGTCCATAGACAACTCAGGGGCACCAGCTGCTAAATCTGGTGTTACAGGGGAGAAGACATCTGGCTCAGATGCCATGCTGACCACACGCTGACACCCACAGGGCTCCAGGCAAGATATCAATAGGCCACCCTCCTGCGCTGCAGAGATGCTGGGTCACCCAGAGGACTCACCACCCTTGGATCGGTACCGCTATGCTGCCGTGTGCTGCGCCTGTGATGCTGTACCACTGCTGCTGTGTCAGTCTGCTTCTTTTATCAGCGCTTCTTGTGTGAATTTTTCGCGCCAGTGTAATGCACCCTAGAGGCCGGAGACTCTCGCAAAATGGCCGCCAAAACATCTGTATGGAAGATAATGTGGGCTCTAAGAAAATGGCCGCCGAGCCGACGATAGAGGCCAAAGCAGCCGTAGACCACAAAAAGATGGCCGCCGAACGGCAATATATACATACAGCATGGATCATAACAAACATGGCCACCGATCAGTCGATAGAGGCCAGTGGGTGTGGAACTACAAAAAAATGGTGCCGAAACCACAGGAAGATGGCCGCCGGGCAGTCACTAGAGGCCGAACCCGGCATGGACCACCGCAAAATGGCCGCCGACAGCATGTAGGAGGAAGCACACACAGGTAAGCAGAAATGACATTTCTTTTAAATGTTAGTTACAGCAAGCCCCGCTCCAGTGGAATCCCTTAGGTGACCCCCAGCACCCAGCAACCTTTAGCTAGAAGCCCAGGGAGGAGGGAAAGGCAGGGAGAGAGGGAAGAAAGGGGCCACAACCACTTACTTGATCTCTCCAGGAATGTCCAGCCAAATCACCCAGCCGAGGCAGGGGAGTTTACTTACTTATCCTGCATGTATCATGCTGGAAGACATTCCAAACAGATCATCGTCCGCGCACGGAAGGTGACTGTTGGCCAGGCATGCTGTGATTGGACCCAAGGGGACGATCACATGTATGCCCTGGAGCGCAACGCTCATCGGCCAGGCTGCTGTGACTCGGCCGTAAGGTCAGCCGAAGCTGAGCGGTCCGATGCAGGCCCTGGAGCGTAGGCTCACCGGCCACCCGTGGAGCGACGGGCATGTCGTGGAAAACCCAGCGCGTAGCTAGGGTTGGCACACGCTCGATGGCCGAAACTGGGGAGACTACAAGGATCGAGGATCCAGCCTGTCACCCAGTCGGCAGTTGATCGAAGATCGCAGGAAACAAAAAAATGGAGCAAAAAAATATATATTTTTCCCCCGGACCAATGGGCCCGAAGGGAGCCATGTCCTACTCCTTGCTAGACAGAAAAAAACTGATCTGCGAGATGCAGACTGAGGGGATATACCCAGAGGGTCCGCCCCCTGGGCGGTACTGTGGAAGGGGTGATGCAACACTTTTTACAAGTTTTCTGCCTAGTCACTCCTAATTAATGGATAATACCCACTTTGTCAATAGAGAGGCTGTGTCGGTCCATGGACGAAAGAGTAACTTTCTTTTGCATTTAAGAAGTGTCTGGCACTTTAACTACTCTGCACCCACCATGCATCACAACCCACTACATACAGAAGGATGTCAGCTATTCCTGGCCCTGATGGTTCTCATTAAATCAAAAGAGGGCTGGGACCTTGCTACATAAAGTCTATTTTTTTTTCAATAAAAACAACAAACATGTTATACTTACCTGCTCTGTTGTAGTGGATTTGCACAGAGCAGCTCAGATCCTCCTATTCTCGGGTCCCGCTTTGGCACTCCTGGCCCCTCCCTACTGATGAGTGCCCCCACAGCAAGCAGCTTGCTATGGGGCACCCGAGCCGAGTCACAGCTCCCTGTGTCCATTCAGACACGTAGCTGTGGCCTGGCCCTGCCCCCTCTCTCTTCTGATTGGCTGACTGACTTTGACAGCAGTGGGAGCCAATGGACTATTTGCTGCATCATGGTCTTCAGTTCATACTTTTGCAAAATTTTACCAGGTGTATGTTAGATTTGCTGAAGATGCCACCTTTGGTTGACGTGTTTTGTAGACTGCTGCATGAGGTTCTAACCTGTTCTGGTTTAGTTGTTTGGGGCCTGTTTGCTTGTTACCGTGTCGCCCTCCCTCATATTCAGTGCTTTGGATATTCCTATCGGAATGGAGATAAAGGTACCATGTGTCCTGGAATGTATGATAAAGAACATGGTTTATCTGTAAAATAATTTTCTTGAAGTAGGGGATCCCACCGCTCTGCCTTTGTGGTTTATGGCTTGCTATAAAAACTGAAACCTTACTAAATGGGCAGGGGTTATGCCTAGGAGGGGACTTCCTGTCTTTTTTTGCATGTGTTCAATCACCTAAAAGTGGCAGCATAACCCTATTGTATTGGAGATGAAGATATTCTGTGTCCTGTAATGTACTCTAAGAAAAGGATTTTACAGGTAAATAGGGTTGAGCTAACCCGAACTGTAAAGTTCGGGTTCGTACCGGACTTTTGGATTTTTGGTACCCGGACCCGAACCCGAACAATTTACTGTACGTTTGGGTTCGAGTTCGGTGTTCGGCACGGTAATGGCGCGCTGCAGGGCAGCCAATCAACATTTGTTTAACTCGTGTGCCCTTAGAAGCCATCACAGCCATGCCTACTAACAGTGCAGCATGTGACCCAGCCTCTATATAAGCTAGAGCCACATAGCACAGCACGTCACTCTGCATCAGTTAGTGTAGGGAAAGGTTGCTGCTGCTGCTGCTGCTTTTTAGGGAGAGAATTAGATAGGAGTACTCCTGATTCAGAAATCAAATTACTCTGCTTCAGAAAGCGTAGGGAAAGGTTGCTGTCTGCTGCTTTTTAGGTAGAGAATTAGATAGGAGTCCTGATTCAGAAATCAAATTACTCAGCGATCTACCTTGATTGTGTTGTGTTGGTGCAGCACACAATCATTTTACCCTGCCCTGAGCCCAGTGCCAGAGAAAACCTAACTTTTATCCGTCTGTTAGTAAGGTTGGCGTCGGCAGGCATTTTATGCAAGCTCAGTGCACCAGCACTGCATATGTTACTGTGAGATACACCCTTTAGATATTGTTCTCCTATTGTGCCATTCAAAAAAAAATTATTTATGCCAATCACATTTTTTTTGGTGCGTTTTCTGCATATCTGCTGTACGTGTGAGATACACCCTTTACATACTGTTCTATTGTGCTATTCAAAAAAAAAGGATTAGGGCAAATACATTTTTTTTTGGTGCGTTTTCTGCATATCTACTGTACGTGTGAGATACACACTATAGATACTGTTCTATTGTGCTATTCAAAAAAAAAATATTTAGGGGAAATAAAACATTTTTGGTGCCTTTTCTGCATATCTGCTGTACATGTGAGATACACCCTTTACATACATACTGTTCTTTTGTGCTATTACCAAAAAAAGAATTTAGGGCAAATAAAAAATAATTGGTGCGTTTTTCTGCAAATCTGATGTATGTGTGAGATACACCCTTTACATACTGTTCTATTGTGCTATTCAATTTATTTTTTATTTAGGGCAAATAAAAAAAATTTGGTGCGTTTTCTGCATATCTACTGTACGTGTGAGATACACACTATAGATACTGTTCTATTGTGCTATTCAAAAAAAAAAAAATATGAGGAGAACGTCAAAGGGACGTAGCCCCGGTCGTGGTGCTGCTGGTGGAGCTCCTGTTGCAGGGAGAGGACGTGGTCGATCTGTGCCAGCTACACACACAAGTGAAACACCTTCCTGAGGTGCGAGTAGGCGACAGAGCCTGCAGCTGTATTTGGTCGGGCCTAATGTGGCTCTACGAATGTTGAGGCCAGGCCCAGGACAAGTACAGGCGATAGTAGATTGGGTTGCTGACAGTGCCTCCGGTTCCTTCACATTGTCTCCCACCCAGTCTTCTGATGAAAGATCAGAGTTGGCACCTGCGGCCGATGTCCATCAGTCTTTCACCTGACCCCCTTGCAAATCAGCCAAGCAGTCTGAGCCCCAAATCATGCAGCAGTCTCTTCTGCTTTTTGATGACTCTTTTAGCAGGGTTTCCCAGGGCCATCCACCTAGCCCTGCCCCAGAAGTGGAAGAGATTGAGTGCACCGATGCCCAACCACTTATGTTTCAAGATGAGTACATAGGAGGACCATCGCAGCACGTCTCGGATGATGATGAAACACAGGTGCCAACTGCTGCTGCTTTTGCAATTGTGCAGACCGACAAGGAGGGCAGGGGTGAAGACTGGGTGGAAGATGATGTGGAGGACGATGAGGTCCTCGACCCCACATGGAATCAACGTGATGCAGGTGACCTGTGTAGTTCGGATGAAGAGGCGGTGGTCGCACAAACAGAGCCACCAGCACAGCAGAAGAGGGAGCAGGTTGCAAAAGCGGAGCATCCATCCCCTAGACAGTACGCCTGCTACTGCCCAACGCAGCAAGGGACCGAGCACACCAAAGCCAGGTCCAAGGAGTTCCCTAGCGTGGCAGTTCTTCAGACAATGTGCTGATGACAAGACACGAGTGGTTTGCACGCTGTGCAATCAGAGCCTGAAGCGAGGCATAAACGTTCTCAACCTGAGCACAACCTGCATGACCAGGCATCTAAGTGCAAAGCACAAGCTGCAGTGGAGTAGACACCTCAAAAACCAAGAAAGGTCACTGGCTCCTCCTGCTTCCTCTTCTGCTGCAGTCTCGGCCTCTTCATCCACCTCTGTAGTGACAGTGGCACATGCCACCCCGCAAACAGAGGATCTGCCAGCAACACTACCACCTGGGTCACCGACCATCTCCACAATGTCCCATGGAAGCGTTCAGCTCTCTATCTCCCAAACACTGGAGCGGAAGAGGAAGTACCCCCCTAGCCACCCGCGATCCCTGGCCCTGAATGCCAGCATTTTAAAATTCCTGGCCTTTGAAATGCTGTCATTCCGTCTGGTGGAGACGCAGAGTTTTAAAAGCCTGATGGCATTGGCTGTCCCACAGTACGTCGTGCCCAGCCGCCACTACTTTTCCAGGCGAGCCATCCCTTCCCTGCACAACCAAGTGGGGGACAAAATCAAGTGTGCACTGCGCAACGCCATCTGTGGCAAGGTCCACCTAACTATGGATACATGGACCAGTAAGCACGGTCAGGGACATTATATCTCCCTAACAGCACACTGGGTAAATGCAGTGGCGGCTGGGCCTGAGGCGGATAGCAGTTTGGCGCATGTTCTTCCACCACAGAGGATTGCAGGGCGCTTCAGTTTGCCTCCTGTTGCTAACTCCTCCTACTCCGCTTCCTCATCCGGCCAGCGTAACACCTTCACCACCAACTTCAGCACAGCCAGGGGTAAACGACAGCAGGCAGTTTTAAAACTTTCCTGTTTGGGGGAAAAACCCCACACCACGCAGGAGTTGTGGAGGGACATGGAACAACAGACCGATGAGTGGTTGGTGGCAGTGAGCCTCAAGCCCGGCCTGGTGGTGTGCGATAATGGGAAAAATCTCGTAGCAGCTCTGGGCCTAGCCGGTTTGACGCACATCCCTTGCCTGACGCATGTGCTGAATTTGGTGGTGCAGAGGTTCCTTAAAAATTACCCCGATATGCCAGAGCTGCTGCAGAAAGTGCGGGTCATCTGTGCGCACTTTCGGCGCTCTCACCCTGCTGCTGCTCGCCTGTCAGCGCTGCAGCATAACTTCGGCCTTCCCGTTCACCGCCTCATATGTGACGTGCCCACAAGGTGGAACTCCACTTTGCACATGCTGGCCAGACTGTGCGAGCAGCAGCAGGCGATAGTGGAGCTTCAGCTGCAGCATGCACGCGTGAGCCGCTCTGCGGAACAGCACCACTTCACTACCAATAACTGGGCCTCCATGCGAGACCTGTGTGCCTTGTTGCACTGTTTCGAGTACTCCACCAACATGGCCAGTGCCGATGACGCCGTTCTCAGCGTTACTATCCCAGTTCTATGCCTCCTTGAAAAAAACGCTTCGGGCGATGATGGAAGAGGATGTGGCACAGGAGAAGGAGGAGGAGGAGGAATCGGGATCATTTCCAAGGCTTTCAGGGCAGTCATTCACAAGTGGCTCCGAGGGTGGGTTCCTGCACCAACAAACGGCAGGTACACAATTGTCCAGCAAGGGCACAGTTCTGGAGGATGACGAGGTGGAGGATGAGGAGGAGGAGATGGAGGAGGAGGAGCCATGTTCACAGCAGGGTGGCACCCAGACCAGCTCATGGCCATCACTGGTGCGTGGCTGGGGGGATACAGAGGACACAGACGATACACCTCCCACAGAGGACAGCTTTTCATTGCCTCTGGGCAGCCTGGCACACATGAGTGATTACATGCTGCAGTGTCTCCGCAACGACCGCCGAGTTGCCCACATTCTAACAGGTGCTGATTACTGGGTGGCCACACTGCTGGATCCCCGTTACAAGGACAACGTACCGTTCTTAATTCCCTCACTGGAGCGTGAACATAAGATGCGCGAGTACAAGCGCACGCAGGTAGACGCGCTGCTGGTGGCATTCCCACCTGACAGCGGGGGCACAGTGGAAGCACAAGGCGAAGGCAGAGGAGGAGGAAGAGGTCGCCAACGCAGCTGGGGCACCACCAGCACCTCAGAAGGCAGGGTTAGAATGGCCGAAATGTGGAAAAGCTTTGTCAGCACGCCACAACAACCAGCACCAACAGCTGATATGGAACGTCTTAGCAGGAGGCAGCATTTCACCAACATGGTGGAGCAGTATGTGTGCACACGCCTACATGTACTGAATGACGGGTCTGCCCCCTTCAACTTCTGGGTCTCCAAATTGGGCACATGGCCTGAGCTTGCCCTTTACGCCTTGAAGGTGCTAGCCTGCCCTGCAGCCAGTGTATTATCTGAACATGTATTTAGCACGGCAGGGGGCGTTATCACAGACAAGCGCAGCCGCCTGTCCAGAGCCAATGTGGACAAGCTCACGTTCATTAAAATGAACCAGGCATGGATGCCACAGGACTTGTCCGTACCTTGTGCAGAATAGACATGTATACCGGCCTTACCCAGCCATTGTTGTTTTTTTGATGGTTCTCACTCTTTTGGGGTGTACCCTAATTTAAAAAAAAAAAAAATTAACACAAAAAACAGTGTTGGCTACCTCGTCCTCCTCCACCGCCGCTTCCACCTACTTGAGGAAAAAATAAGATAAAAGAGGACAGCCGCACTCCAATCCAACGTGTGTTTAATGAACAGGCACTACAAAATCAGCTAGAACAGGATAGCTGACGCGTTTCGCACAAAATCAGTGCTTACTCATAGATAACTTTTATCTTATTTTTTCCTCAATTGCTACGTGCATTGCCGGCACCCAAGGTCTCCGAGAGAAGTACCTCCCTTATCCCATCTGCCTTGAGCGGCAATTTTTGTTGTTGCTGCTTCCACCTACACCGCCACATCCACCACGGTGTCACCTCAACCTCCTACTCCATATAGGGTTGCCACCTCATCCCTTTAAAACCGAACACATATGAATTCCACAGGTTCTGTGGCTGATTAAGGTGGTAATTAAACTCACTTGGTGCCTTATCTGCATTTAATTAGCCTCAGAACCTGTGTAATTCATATGTGTTCAGGTTTAAAGGGATGAGGTGGCAACCCTAACTCCATATGGACCTCGTCCTCTTAGGTCACGATTATTATTTTTTATTTTTATGTATTTTATGTTATTTTAAGTTATTTCCGTATCCACATTTGTTTGCAGCGCACTTGCCATGCTCTTAACAACATTTTGCTACCATTTGCAGCCCTCTAGCCCTTTCCATTACTTTTTTAGAGCCATTTTAGTCCTCAAAAGTTCGGGTCCCCATTGACTTCAATGGGGTTCGGGTCAAGTTCGGGTCCTGAACTCAAACTTTTTTGCGAAATTCGGCCGAAACCGTCGAACACGAACATCCAGGTGTCCGCTCAACTCTACAGGTAAACCAAAAACCCAACGTTTTCTTTTTTTCTACTTTTTTTTTTTAATCACCTTCACATCCATCCATTGTTGCAGTGTCTAGCAGCCAGTGGCGGAATTTTCAGGGTCGCAGCAGTCGCAGTTGCGACTGGGCCCTGTAGTTCCGTGAAGTTCGGGGGGCCCGCCCGCCGCCCGTGTGAGGGGCCCGCCCACCGCCCGCCAGTATGAGGAGCCGTTCCGCCGCAGGGATCGGGTGCTGACAAGGCAGTGGATGCAGGGGCGGCAACGCGGCAACCCCCCAAGACATCTCCAAATGCACTTCTGGCTGGCCGTTTAGAATGCAGTGGGAGGAGGTGGGAGGAGGTGGAAGGCGGCGATCGGCAGCTCTATGGTGCCTGTGTGGGCAGGGATCTCCCTCGGGCTTGTAGTACTCGATATCAGTGTGTATACAAAGGAGAGGGGAGGGGAGGGGCCTCTGACCCGGGCAGGTATTAGTTTCACTTTCACTCTGCTTGTTGTACAATGTTGCTGATGCCCGGGTCAGAGGCCCCTCCCCCCTCTGCTGTATACATGGTTCAGATATAGAACTACTAGCCCCAGCAAGACCCCCCTGCCTGTGGACACCATAGAGCTGCCAATCGCCATCTCCACCAGCCAGGTACAGGGGAACCCCTGCAAGGGGGGAGTCAGCTGTTTGGGGACCCTGATGTAAGAGGGGGGGGGTCTTTCTGGGGACACTAATGTAAGGAAGGGGGCCTCTGGGGACACTAATGTAAGGAAGGGGGCCTCTGGGGACACTAATGTAAGGAAGGGGGCCTCTGGGGACACTAATGTTAGGGGGGGCTCTCTGGTGATCCTGGTGTAAGGGGGGGGGCTCTCTGGGGACCCAGGTGTAAGGGGGAGCTCTATGTTGACCCTGGTGTAAGGGGGGGCTCTCTGGGGACTCTGGTGTAATGTGGGGCTCTCTGGGGACTCTGGTGTAAGGGGGACTCTCTGGGGACCCTGGTGTAAGGGGGGGCTCTCTGGGGATCTTGGTGTAAGGGGGGCTCTCTGAGGACCCTGGTGTAAGGGGGGGGCTCTAAGGGGACCCTGGTGTAAGGGGGGCTCTCTGGGGACCCTGATGTAAGGGGGGGCTCTCTGGGGACCCTGATTTAAGGGGAGGCTCTCTGGGGACCCTGGTGTAAGGGGAGGCTCTCCGGGGACCCTGGTGTAAGGGGGGGCTCTCTGAGGAACCTGGTGTAACGAGGGGCTCTATGTGGACCCTGGTGTAAGGGGGGCTCTCTGGGGACCCTGGTGTAAGGGGGGGGCTCTATGGGGACCCTGGTGTAAGGGGGGGCTCTATGGGGACCCTGGTGTAAGGGGGGGGCTCTATGGGGACCCTGGTGTAAGGAGGGCTCTCTAGGGACCCTGATGTAAGGGGAGGCTCTCTGGGGACCCTGGTGTAAGGGGGGGCTCTCTGAGGACCCTGGTGTAAGGGGGGCTCTCTGGGGACCCTGGTGTAAGGGGGGGCTCTCTGGGGACCCTGATGTAGGGGAGGCTCTCTGGGGACCCTGGTGTAAGGGGTGCTCTCTGAGGACCCTGGTGTAAGGGGTGCTCTCTGAGGACCCTGGTGTAAGGGGGGCTCTCTGAGGACCCTGGTGTAAGGGGAGGCTCTCTGGGGACCCTGGTGTAAGGGGGGGCTCTCTGAGGACCCTGGTGTAATGGGGGGCTCTATGTGGACCCTGGTGTAAGGGGGGCTCTCTGGGGACCCTGATGTAAGGAGAGGCTCTCTGGGGACCCTGGTGTAAGGGGGGGGTGGCTCTCTGAGGACCCTGGTGTAAGGGGGGCTTTCTGGGGACCCTGGTGTAAGGGGGGGCTCTCTGGGGACCCTGGTGTAAGGGGAGGCTCTCTGGGGACCCTGGTGTAAGGGGAGGCTCTCCGGGGACCCTGGTGTAAGGGGTGGCTCTCTGAGGACCCAGGTGTAAGGGGGGCTTTCTGGGGACCCTGGTGTAAGGGGGGCTTTCTGGGGACCCTGGTGTAAGGGGGGCTCTCTGGGGACCCTGATGTAAGGGGAGGCTCTCTGGGGACCCTGGTGTAAGGGGAGGCTCTCTGAGGACCCTGGTGTAAGGGGTGGCTCTCTGGGGACCCTGATGTAAGGGGGAGGCTCTCTGGGGACCCTGGTGTAAGGGGCGCTCTCTGGGGACCCTGGTGTAAGGGGGGGGCTCTCTGGGGACCCTGGTGTAAGGGGAGGCTCTCTGGGGACCCTGGTGTAAGGGGAGGCTCTCTGGGGACCCTGATGTGAGGGGGAGGCTCTCTGGGGACCCTGGTGTAAGGGGAGCTCTCTGGGCACCCTGGTGTAAGGGGGGGGGCTCTCTGGGGACCCTGGTGTAAGGGGAGGCTCTCTGGGGACCCTGGTGTAAGGGGAGGCTCTCTGGTGACCCTGATGTAAGAAGGGTCTCTCTGGGGACCCTGATGTAAGGGGGGCTCTCTGGGGACACTAATGTAATGTAAGAGGGGAGGCTCTCTGGGGACACTAATGTAAGGGAGGCTCTTTGGGGACCCCGATATAAGGGGAGCCTCTCTGGGGACCCTGATGTAAGTAGGGAGGCTCTCTGGGGACCCTGATGTAAGTAGGGAGGCTCTCTGGGGACCCCGATATAAGGGGAGGCTCTCTGGGGACCCTGATGTAAATAGGGAGGCTCTCTGGGGACCCTGATGTAAGTAGGGAGGCTCTCTGGGGACCCTGATGTAAGGAGGGGCTCTCTGGGGACACTAATGTAGGAAGGGAGGCTCTCTGGGGCCACTAATGTAGGAGGGGAGGCTCTCTGGGGACACTAATGTAAGGGGGGCTCTCTGGGGACCCTGATGTAAGTAGGGAGGCTCTCTGGGGACCCTGATGTAAGGGGAGGCTCTCTGGGGACCCTGATGTAAGGGGAGGTTCTCTGGGGACCCTGATGTAAGGGGAGGTTCTCTGGGGACCGTGATGTAAGGGGAGGTTCTCTAGGGACCCTGATGTAAGGGAAGGTTCTCTGGGGACTCTGATGTAAGGGGAGGTTCTCTGGGGACCCTAATGTAGGAGGAGGCTCTCTAGGGACCCTGATGTAAGTAGGGAGGCTCTCTGGGGTCCCTGATGTAAGGGGGGCTCTCTGGGGAGTCCCCCTATGTGATGGTGTGTGTGGGGGGGCGGTATTGAAGGACCTGGCCTTGGGGCGGCAAAGGGAGTAAATCTGGGCCTGGGCAGAGGCAGCAATGAGACTGGGGGCAGACACTGAAAAATTAAGTCAGCAGACCTGCTGACACCAATGAGAGAAGGCGAGGGAGGAGCTTTCCTCTCTGCGTGGAATACCTATACGGTCTACCCATGAGGCAAGAAGGCATCCTGGCGGGAGATTAGAAGGCACGGTGACCGTGACCGATCGAACGGAATTCCCGGGGAATCGATTGATTGACAGTAAGTGACATTTTGCAGAGCTAAGCAATCGATGCCAACCTCCACCACCTGTGCCTCTTACTGATCCCATCCCCCCACCACTCATCTCATCCCTATCCCCCCATTACTTCTACAACAGAGGTGATGGGGGGGATAGGGATGAGATCAGTGGTGGGAGGATGGGATCAGTAAGAGGCACAGGTGGTGGTGGGAGAGGATGGCACCACCACTGCCACCGCAGCCACCCCCCTCAAATACCACAGCTGCCATCCCCCCTCAACTACCGCCGTTGCAACCCCCCTCAAAAAAAAGTATCAAAATCATGCTTTTTCGAGGGGGGGCCCTTTGTGATTTCTTGCACCGGGGCCCAGAGGTTTCTAGTTACGCCTCTGCTAGCAGCAGTGTCTAGCAGCAGAAGCAGCAGTTCTCTCTGTGGAGCACTTCCAGCAATAGTCACCATCCCTGATGGATAATTCAAGTAGTCTTTTACCTTTTCTTTTCTTTTCCAGTTGCCTTCACATCCATCCATTGTTGTAGTGTCTGGAAGCAGAAGAATCTGTTTTCTTAGTGAAACACTCCTACCAAGGACATATTGGGATCAGCGGCAGAAGCTGGATATCTTGGGAGGGAGGAGTAACAACATGGCGCCATAACACAGCGTGCAGCGCTTAGCTCCATGATCCCCGCCAGGTGAAGAAGGAGAAATATGCCCCCTACACGAATGGCTGCATAAACTAGCTACACAGAAAGCCTGGAGCTCTTGCTGGAGGACTAGCTGTCTACCCTGCACCCGCACTAAGGAGACCCGCTGACCCATGGACACGGAGCAGCGGTACAGGAGTACATGAGGATTCTAAAGGGAAACAGCGGTGATACCTGATCTGTCTTTCCCCGTTCTTCCCTCGCCGGTGCCGCGGCTGCCGGATCGAGGGATCGGAGGACCTGCCGGGCGCTGCTTCGGCGGACCGGCAGTGGAGGGGTGGACGCGTGGGGGCTCTGGCGTCCTGGATTGGGGGACCGGAGGGGCCGCGCAACGTCCTGCGGGTGGAAGGCGGATACAGCTGGAGCCGGAGACCGGGAGATTGAACCCATCGGGGACACTCGGGACTGCAGGGAGAGCCGTGAATTAGATGAGAGAGCTCCTTGCAGAGACACTGTGTGAGAAGCTGTTCTACGCCTTACTGTTACAGCATAGATCCTATGGTGTATTATAGGAGCCAAAGTCAAATAGTATAATAACACAGAATATCAGCATCAGACAAAACACCAACGTTTGAACGCAGTGGGGTTACTGAGGAAAGGGAAGAAGCGTGTTTTTTTTTTTTTTTTTTTGGGCTTAGTCTTCTCATCCCTTCTCA
This sequence comes from Rana muscosa, assembly GCA_029206835.1. Lineage (NCBI taxonomy): Eukaryota > Metazoa > Chordata > Amphibia > Anura > Ranidae > Rana > Rana muscosa. The sequence continues at coordinate 457,873,302 of CM055116.1, read as the reverse complement.
GTATTCCCTGCCATAATCCCTATGGAAAATCTCATACAGCTTGCTATAAAGTACGGTGTGTTGGCTCGCATCTAATCCGGCCAATCAGGCTATTATACATGAAAGTGCAAGCTGTAACTGACTGTGAGCAAAAATTTAGCAGCACTCCGGGTTCTGTCCATAAAATATCTGTGTATATACATAGAGATTGCTGTCCGCAGGAATACAAGGAACATAAGGCTGTAACATAAATAACTGTCTGCAATACCAGCTCACTCCTGGAGTGCATCCTGGTAGGGTTACTGGTTACTGGTTACTGGCTACTGGTCACTGGGATATAAACGGGTATAAAGTCCCCCCTTCTTTCTCTTTTTTTTTCTCTCACTTGCCCCTCCCGTTGAATACTCGGAACAACACAGGACCTAAAGACGTGCCTGGGAACCCTTAAAACCACTAGAGACTAGGCTACGGTGAAAAGATGGTTAAAAAGGGTCCTAAGGTAACCCAGGGAGAGGGAACAGGCCGCAATACAATAAAGTCTTATCTGGTGGCAGAAGGGACTGATCAAATGACCGAAAGTCTTAGTAAAAACTCAGGATCAGCGCCTACGACTCCTGTAAAGAATAAGGGGCCACCAGGGACAGAACAAGAAGGAGAGAAAGGGATGGAAACCCCGGGGACCCCAGGGAAAGGTAAAAATAATAAAACCCAATCCCCAGAAGCAAAAAGTAAGAAAGATAGACAAAAGGAGCAAAAGACACTTGAAAAACAACAACAACTAGAGACATCCACAGAAGACCTTCAAGCCCCTCCCTCAAAGCAAGACATGATAAATATGATAGGTATGATAGCTCGCCTGGAGCAAACCATTAAAGGTGAAATGGGAGCAACAAGAAAGGATATACAGAGTGTACTACAAAGAGTAGAGGGAATAGAAGAACAATTAGAAGAGCATAAAAGTGCAATAGTGGAATTAAGAGAAAGAGCAGAGATGGATTGGACAGAGATAAGAAACGTTCGGTATAAACTTGAGGACCAAGAAAATCGTAGCAGAAGGAAGAATCTTCGGATAAGAGGACTCTCTGAAGATGTTAAAGATAAAGAATTAGGGGATGTGCTACGAGAGATTTTCAATTCAGCTTTAAATCGGGAATCAACTACGTTGATGCAGTTTGAACGAGTTCACAGAATTCAAAGGTCATTTAATGCCCATGGGGATACTCCAAGGGACATTATAGCAAGATTTCAAGATTCGGAGCAGAAAGAGTTAGTCTCTCACAGTACAAGGAATTCTTCCCCCATGGTATATAAGGGAACAAAATTATCTATCTTTTCTGACTTAGCCCCAGAGACGCTAGCACGAAAAAGGGCCTTAAAGCCGTTAACAACTTTTTTACAGACAAAGGATATTCCCTACAGGTGGGGGTTCCCAGCTTGTCTATCGGTGAAACACCAGGGGGTTTCGGCTTATGTACGGTTTCCAGAGGATATAAAAGAATTCTGTAGCAGATTGAATATACAGCCGGTTCAAGTAGATAACTGGGAAAAGAATCCTCCAGCATGGAGAAAATGGAGGAACCAGGACTGGAATAGAACCTAGAAAATATGTGGCTTTTTTTTTTTTGGTAGAGGGCAGAACGACATGATAAGGAAGATTGATTCACCTGGGGGGGGGGATATGGAGTGGGGGCCGCTCTATGCGCCAGGGCTCATCCATAAGGGGGTGGATGGGGCTCCGGGATGGGGGAAGACACACAAGATCCCCCGAGATAGGGCCCGCTCGGCAGATAGCCCGATTGGGGGCAGACCGAGGGAGTTCTAACATTGATGTACAATGTGATAGGGGAGAGGGTGGGGGGAGGGGGGTATATGTGGTCTCAATATATTCTATATGGTTACTGGAAGCTGAACCTAGGTGCCATGTGTATAATGGTTAAATTGGATTATTATTTCTGGAATGTAAAAATATCTTATGTGGGGTCGAGAATAGACGTATCTGAAGGAAGGGCTATTATGAGGAGAAGAGATTGTACGGGGTCACCTCCTTTCTGTTTATATCCGGTAGAATCGCTTTAGTTATGATTTCGAGAAACTAAACTAAATAAAATGACAGCAATAAAAATAGTTACGTACAATGTACGAGGGCTTAATAGCCCAAATAAGTGATACCAGATACTGCAGGAAATGAGGAGATCTTCGGCCAATATAGTGTTTCTACAAGAAACTCACCTAAAAGAGACAACAAAGACAAAGTTGAACTCAAAAGACTTTCCCACATGGATTCATAGCTACTCTCCTAATAAGAGATCAAAAGGAACTGCGATAGGCTTCGATAAGAATACACGGTTTATACTGGAAGGCATGGAAATAGATCCGGAAGGCAGATATCTTTTTGTTAAAGGCTCTTTATTTAATATGAAATATACTTTGGTAAATGTCTACTGCCCTAATATACGCCCCGCAGGGTACCTGAGAAAAATCCTTAACAGACTGGAGGGCTTTAAAGAAGGGAAGGTGATACTAGCAGGGGATTTTAATTTTGTTTTTGACCCGGAACTAGATACTCAACCAATGTCATTAAGGTCGGAGGGTAAATACCTTAGAGCAATTAAGCATAAAATGTCTCAAATGCATCTAATGGAGGCCTGGAGAATTCTACACCCTAGAGATAAAGACTTTACGTACTATTCGTTGGTACATAGGTCATACTCCAGAATAGATTATTTCCTACTAGATCACCAGTTATTAGAGGGATTGAGAGGGGTAGAAATAAAATCAATAACGCTCTCTGACCATGCTCCAGTAGAGATGACCCTGGATATAGGGGAAATCCCAGTCGACCAGGGAGTATGGAGACTAGATGAATCCCTTTTAAACGACACTAAGATAGCCAGCGATATAGAAAAGGAATTGGGTCTATTCTTTAAAGAAAATGATATAGAAAATATCACTCCTTCGATATTATGGGAAACACATAAAGTATATATAAGAGGGAGGATGATAGCAGAAAAGGCCAAAAGAAAGAAAATTAGGCAGTATCAGAAACAAACCCTACTAGGAAAAATCCAGGGCCTGGAACAGCAACACAAAGATAGTCAGGAGGAGCAAACCTTGATATTATTAACCGAGAAAAGAGAAAAACTACGGGATCTAATGGATCAAGAAACTAAATGGGTATTCAATAATGTAAACAAGAAATTCTATGCAACAGGGAATAAACCAGGGAAACATTTAGCAAGGACAATTAAGTCTAGAAAAACACAGAATTATATCTCAAAAATGAAAGATATTAAAGGTGATATGAGGTATTCTACAAAAGATATAATTAAAATTGTTCAAGATTACTATCAAAACTTATATAATGTAAATAAAGAACAAAGCTTTATGGAAACCCAGTGTAGAAGAAAGAAAATTAAACAATACTTAGAAAGGATTAAGATACCGATAATGGTAGAAGATGTAATTAATAAGTTAGACAAGGAAATATCAAGGGAGGAAATAAGCCAAGTAATTAAAAATATTAAAATGGGAAAGAGTCCGGGCCCAGATGGGTATACCTCACTCTACTATAAGAGATATGGAGAAATCCTGATACCATACTTCCAGGAATACATGAATTCCATAGGAAGAGGTATGACGATGCGGGAGGAAGCATTGGGTGCCCACATAACTCTTATAGAGAAGGAAGACAAGGATCCCTCACTATGTGCTAGTTATAGGCCTATATCACTGATTAACGTTGATATAAAGATCTATGCAAAAATAATAGCAGAGAGAATAAGACCCTTTATGCCAGAGCTGATTGAAAACGACCAGGCAGGGTTTGTACCAGGGAGAGAAACGAGGGACAATGTCCTAAGAGCACTATTCCTGATACAAAAAGCAAAAAAAAGTAAAAAAACAGTTCTATTTCTGTCAGTAGACGCCGAAAAGGCCTTTGACAGACTAGACTGGGAATTTATGCTAGCAACAATGAGGCATATAGGATTAGGTCCTAACATGCTTAAATGGATAGGGGCACTTTACTCTAAACCCTCTGCACAGGTCCGGGTCAACGGGACCCTCTCAGGTAGTTTTGCACTCTCTAATGGAACTCGCCAGGGCTGCCCACTTTCCCCCCTCCTGTTTGTCCTCTCATTAGAGCCATTGCTAGCAACTATTAGAACTAATCAGGAGATAGAGGGAGTAAAGGTAGACGGGAGGGAACACAAGATCTCTGCGTTCGCGGACGATATGATGTTGTATGTATCAAATCCAAGGCAAACTCTGCCAAGGATAATGGAGGAATATGAAAAGTATGGAGAGATCTCAAATTAAAAAATTAATAAAGAGAAGACTGAAATATTAAGTATATCCTTAAGTCCAAAAGAACGCAGGGATCTTGGGGCCCTCTACCCATTTACATGGAAGCAGAAGGGGATGAAGTATTTGGGGATATACTTGTCCAACAGGGAGAGGGACCTTTATGAGGACAACTATATCCCCTTACTGAATAAAATAAAAACAGAACTGAAGGGATACCCGATAGAAAAACTATCTTGGCTGGGTAGAATGAATACTATTAAAATGATGATACTGCCTAAAGCACTATACGTCTTTCAAACACTCCCAATAAAAATCCCAGATATGTACTTTAAAATATTGGGGAAGATAATAAGGAGATTCATTTGGAAAGAAAAGAGGCCTCGTATATCAGTACAAACTTTAACTAGACCTAGACAGGAGGGAGGAGTATACCTTCCAGATTTTAGAAGATATTATGAGGCAGCAGTATTAAAAAGGATAACAGACTGGTTACAGGGAAATGGACGGAGAAAGAAATGGGTAGAAATAGAGGAAAGTCTGTGTAATGGGGACTTGGGAAAGAGAATATGGATCCCAAACCAATATAGAGGCTTAACACAAGAAACACCCCCAATAACAAAAGAAACCTTCAGACTATGGGATAGAGTATGTAAAACAAAAAAATGGCTCTATAACAGTCCGTTGATGTCCCTCACGGGTACAGACTATTTCCCGCCAGGCAAGAGTAGCGAGGCCTTTATGGGATGGGCAACCTCAGACACATTAAAACTGAAAGACGTATTGAAGGGGAATATCCTGTGCCCAATTTCAGAAATAAGAGAAAAATATGGACCCTCTGGAGGTGACAGTTGGAGGTATATTCAGATCCATCATTTTGTAAATACATTACCGAAACCTCTACGGGCTATGAACGAGCTAACCCCATGGGAAAAACTCATAGAACAGGGGGGGGGGGAACGGGAAGACAGGGGATATTGAATATATATGGGATACTGTTACCCCCAAAGGGCCCCAAGACAATGAAAATACTGGAAAATTGGGAATTAGAACTTAATCAAACTATAATAGATGAAAAGAAGAGCCTAATCTTCGACTATGCCCACTCCACCTCAGTAGAGGCAAAAGTAAAGGAAATTAATTATAAGCTTTTAACCAAGTGGTATTTGGTTCCAACAAAGCTACATAGGATAAATAAGGAGTTATCACCCTTATGTTGGAGGGAATGTGGGCTGGAGGGAACACACGCCCATATATGGTGGCATTGTCCACTGATACAGGAATACTGGAGAGGGATCTTACGATTGATAGAGAAGATATGTGGATTTAAGGTTAAATTAGATCCCTGGTATTGTCTGTTTCATAATACGGAAATGACAAGGAAAAAATATAGAACAACTTTGGTACCATATATGTTGAATGGAGCCAAAGCACTTATACCACGGAATTGGAGAGAAAAAAGGGTGCCAGCATTAGGAGACTGGCTGAGAGAGATGGATAGAACTAGATTGATGGAGGAGCTGCTCTCAAATCATAACGGAAGTAGATCAAAACACGATAGAGTTTGGAAGAGATGGAGAGAGTTTAAGGACTCAGAGGCCTACATAGAGGGGCTGGGGGGTTAGGGAATGTATTTCTTATTATGTCCCTTCTTTGTATAGATTCTTTTCTTTTTTTTTTCCATCTCCCCCTCCCTCTCTTCTTTCCCTTTTTTTTTCCCCCCCCCCCCTTTTTTTTTTTTTTTGTGTGTGTGTATATAGGTGTGTATATGTGTATACATACGTACACAGCTATAGGCCCTGGGTAGGAGCCTTCTTAAATTATTTTGCTCATAAGTAAATTTTTTTCTCTCACTTGACTCTGTCGACTTAATTATCACATATATTTGATATTTTTCCCTCCCCCTTTTTTTTTTTTTTTTTTTTCTTCCACTTCCTCCGCTCACAGTAGGGACACGGGTATATGATTGTTATAGGTCACGGGACACCTGCACTTAGATTGTACTTATTTATAAGAGGGAGTAGATGGGAGATAAAGTCCCCCTCCCTCTTCCTATTTCCTCCTCACTCCCCCCCTTTATTTTTTTTATTTTTTTTATTTTTTTCTGTATATATACGCGTAGGCTTTGAACAGGAGCCTTCTTAAATTATTTTAAATTATCATATTTTTATATATTTTTCTTTTTTCACTTGACTCGGTAGATTTAATTAACACTTACATTTGATATTAAAATCCCCCCCCCTTTTTTTTTTTTTTTCTTCCTTCTCACTGTAGGGCACATTGCACTTAGACTGTACTTATCAAGATATAGATTAAGATGCACAAGCACTTTAGATTATAACTATATTTATATTTAGCTATAAGAGGGAGTACATGGGAGATAAGGTCCCCTCCCCTCTCTTTCCCCGCCTATTCCTTCTTTTCCTCCTCTTCTCTTTCTCTCCCTTTTTTTTTTTTTTTTACTCATCCTGTCCTTTTTCCTCCCTCCCCTCCCCCCCCACCTTCCTCCCTTCCTCCCTCCCCTCTCCTTTCTTCCATCTCTTCCTCTCCCTTCCCCTCTCTTATGTCCATCGGATCTATCTGGCTCTTTCTTTTTTTTTTTTTTTCTCTTTTCTTTTTTTTTTGTGTGTTTGGTTTTTCCTATGCTTGACATCTACATCTGGGGGATTAGGAACTCACGGGCTATGGAGATAGATATATTCCAAAAGGGATAGGCAGTCCCTCTAGTAAAATGGAAAATTAGTAAATGACATTCTATCTAGGTTCAATTTATCAAAGGGGTATATAATGAGACTTTATATGTATGTTGTGTTTATATGGTTTAAATTTCTATTGTATTGTTATTGTATTGTATTGTATTGTTATTCAAATGTCATGTAATGTGAAAAAGTTTAATAAAAAAGGATTAAAAAAAAAAAAAGAAGCTGGATGTCTTGTGTGTTGGTGAGTGCAGCACTGATCCCAGTCAGGAAGCCCACTCTGGTGTATTAAACAGGTAAATATTTTTGTTTTCTCATAGTCGCCCTTTTATTATTCTATTCATCCATCTCTGTTGCAATGTCTGGCAGCTGCAGTAGCATCGGCAACTAATAATATAGCATTATTTGACCATGAAGTGGAACAGCGTGGGCAGTGGAATTTGGTATGGGTTGAAGTAACCAAACAAGTCGTGCCTACAGATGGCGAGCACCTTTTTCCAAAAAAGCATCACAAGGGGGATTAGTTTAATTCACGTTGCTTTAAAGTAACATTAAAGAGGAAGTAAACTCTCTCCTTATGAAGCTGTTTTTTAAATAAGCTAGTACAGCAATGTATTCTATCACATTCCAAATTAAACATAACCCCCAATCTTGTGTCTCTTACTGTATTGCAGCGGTTTTCAAAAATGTTTCCTTCCTGTGAAAAGGCAGCTCCATTTTAACTGCTGTCTTCCGAGTCCGTCTATCAATTTACTTCCGCTCTTCCTTCTAGTCTGATCTGTAATCTTGCGCATGTGTAAGGGATGTCAAAATCAGGTACCCCATAAAAAAGGATTATAGTGTAAGGGATGTCAAAATCAGGTACCCCATAAAAAAGGATTATAGTTCTGTCATGGAGAAAGTAAAACTCATGGCATTTTTATGAAATCACCAGTAGATGGCAGCATAGAGTAAAAAGCCTAACTGACATAAAGCACCTACTAATGGAACCATTGCGAATAGCAGGGGGAACAAAAAAGACTGACCTTTGTTTCTGGTGGGAACGCAATAGCAGTTGCTACCCAGTCTATCAGCCTGAAGTTCATGTGTTTGCGTCATTGCAGGTAAGAGGGAGCATATTTAAGGTTATAAACAGGGTGAAAGTGATTTAATTTACATCCTTATGATCAGTAAAGGCTGCTGTGTGATTAATTAACATATCAACACGTACAATTGTTTATAATTTTCTATGAGGACGTTATTCCTGTTTATGAGAATGTTGTTATTACAGATATAGATGTGTATTATTATGTATGGACACAATAGCAGTTGCTACCCAGTCTATCAGTCTGAAGGTCATGTGTTTGTGTCATTGCAGAAACTTTTTTTAATAAAAACACTTCTGGTTTCACCCGGCCCACTCCCTTCGCACATTGGAATTCTTGACCATACTTTTTCAGCATACTAACACAATATGTAAAACTTACCTACAAACGAAGTCCTCGTTGCCATCTCTGGAGGCCGCATCCATCTTCGGCCATTTTTCTTTTCATCCACGGACTCTGGCTGTGCACGGGTGGCCGTTCCTTTTAGAGCGCATGCACCGATGACACCATCAGGGGCGTATACAGTAAATAACTCCTGAACGGTGCAAGTTTAAAGTGGAAGTAAACCCATTGATTTAACAGTTTTAAAAAAAAATTTAAATTCCCGGCATGCCGGAAATGCTAACTGCCACATTGGTTGTGCTCTCAACCAAACTGTCAAACCATCCAATGGCTGGTGTCATAACGGGTCACATGTGCAGCATCATGGCAGTTGAAGATTAAACAAAGCTCAAGATGGCAGCTTCCTTGGCTGAAAACGATAGGAGGGTTTACTTCCACTTTAAGAGATATTTACAGTACCCATAGGTAAGCCTTATTATAGGCTTACCTATAGGTACAAACAAACCAGGGAAGTTTACTTGCTCTTTAAGGTGGCCTTGCTACTGTTTATGGTGATCTGAAAGCCAAGTGTCTTCTTATGCTTAGTCGTTAATACTCATCATCCTGTGTGCTAGAGTGTGTTACTACCATTGTTGATCCAAGTTTATGCTTGCCTTGTTACCAATCTTATTGAGTGACAATATATTAAAGGGGTTGTAAAGGTTTGTTTTTTATTTTCTAAATAGGTTCCTTTTAAGCTAGTGCATTGTTGGTTCACGTACCTTTTCCTTCGATTTCCCTTCTAAATGTTTTTTTTTCTTTGTCTGAATTTCTCACTTCCTGTTTCTACTCAGTCAACTTCACACCATCATCCGAGCGGTGTTTAGTCAGCCAGAACAGCTTACTGAGGAGAAACAGGAAGTGACAAATTCAGACAAAGAAAAAAAAACATATAGAAGGAAAAGGTAAGTGAACCAACAATGCACTAGCTTAAAGGAACCTATTTAGAAAATAAAAAACGAACCTTTACAACCCCTTTAAGGCTGATTTTAGTAACTTGTTTAGTGCCTGGTTCCTTGACAAAGTATTACTGCTGAGTACCAAGTGATACTTTTAATAATTTTCTGCGATATTGCATGTTTGTACACTCAACTTGGTGTGCCAGACAAAGAACAGTGGACCCATCAAATCTAGCGGATCCTACAGGGGTAGCGCTACATATACAAGTACTGTATCTTGACTTGTAGCTGTGCGCATACACACACAAAGGCAATGTAATGGCTTTGAAATGCAACGCATATACAGAAAATGAATACTTTGCGTGACAGAATCCCCCAAGATTTTATCTGCAGGAGGGGCTGGAGCATGGGTTATATACCCCAGCTGGAAAGACAAGGCCTGTAAAGCCAGCAATTTTGCCAAATTGGCATTGAGCTGTCAGGCATTGTGATGCCTGGGGGAAACTTGTCTGCTCAATGCTGCATAGATGGCTAGTTGGGGTGGCCAGAATCAGAGAGGTTACAAATGCAATTTAAGTTCTCACAAAGCATAAATGACCACTTATCTCCCAGTAAAATCATCCAAAGTAATGAAACAATAAGGTGCATTAGACATAATGCAAATTATCAGAGATGATGTAGTTTCCATCAGGCATCCACTAACACATCATCGTGAATACTGAATAATCTTTGTAGGTAAGAATGTTCTGAGGAATAATTGTTCCATTGTCTATTCAGACTGTCCGAATACAATGCAGTCTCCAGCTGTATTTATCTTAGTATTCATTCAGCAAGGGTGATAAAGTAGCCACACCTGTTAGTTATACACTAAAGGGAGAATGCTAAAACATGTATACTCTGAAGCAGTGGCGGCTGGTGCTCAAAATTTTTGGGGGGGCGCAAACAAACTGAAAAAAAAAAAAATCAATTGCCGCCACTGTGTCCATTAAACGCAGCCACTGTGCCCAAACGCCACCAGTTTGCCCCCTCAAATACAGCCAGTGTGCCCCCATATATATACAGCCAGTGTGCCCCCATATATATACAGCCAGTGTGCCCCCATATATATACAGCCAGTGTGCCCCCATATATATACAGCCAGTGTGCCCCCATATATATACATATATATATATATATATATATATATATATATATATATATATATATATATATATATACACAGCCAGTGTGTCCCCATATATACAGCCAGTTCCCACCAAATGCAGCCAGTTTGTCCCCCATATACAGCCAGTTCCCCCAAATGCAGCCAGTTTGTCCCCCATATACGGCCAGTTCCCCCCAAATGCAGCCAGCGTGTCCCCCATATGCAGCCAGTTCCCCCAAATGCAGCCAGCGTGTCCCCCATATACAGCCAGTTCCCCCCAAATGCAGCCAGCGTGTCCCCCAAATGCAGCCAGTTCCCCCCAAATGCAGCCAGTTTGTCCCCCATATACAGCCAGTTCCCCCCAAATGCAGCCAGTGTGTCCCCCATATACAGCCAGTTCCCCCAAATGCAGCCAGTTTGTCCCCCATATACAGCCAGTTCCCCCCAAATGCAGCCAGCGTGTCCCCCATATACAGCCAGTTCCCCCCAAATGCAGCCAGCGTGTCCCCCATATACAGCCAGTTCCCCCCCCATATACAGCCAGTTCCCCCCCCCCCATATTCAGCCAGTCCCCCCCCCCATATTCAGCCAGTTCCCCCCCCCCCATATTCAGCCAGTTCCCCCCCCCCATATTCAGCCAGTTCCCCCCCCCCCATATTCAGCCAGTTCCCCCCCCCCCATATTCAGCCAGTTCCCCCCCCCCATATTCAGCCAGTTCCCCCCCCCCATATTCAGCCAGTTCCCCCCCCCCATATTCAGCCAGTTCCCCCCCCCCATATTCAGCCAGTTCCCCCCCCCCCCATATTCAGCCAGTTCCCCCCCCCCCATATTCAGCCAGTTCCCCCCCCCCCCATATTCAGCCAGTTCCCCCCCCCCCATATTCAGCCAGTTCCCCCCCCCCCATATTCAGCCAGTTCCCCCCCCCCATATTCAGCCAGTTCCCCCCCCCCCCCATATTCAGCCAGTTCCCCACCCCCCATATTCAGCCAGTTCCCCCCCCCCCATATTCAGCCAGTTCCCCCCCCCATATTCAGCCAGTTCCCCCCCCCCATATTCAGCCAGTTCCCCCCCCCCATATTCAGCCAGTTCCGTCCCCCATATTCAGCCAGTTCCGTCCCCCATATTCAGCCAGTTCCGTCCCCCATATTCAGCCAGTTCCGTCCCCCATATTCAGCCAGTTCCGTCCCCCATATTCAGCCAGTTCCGTCCCCCATATTCAGCCAGTTCCGTCCCCCATATTCAGCCAGTTTGTCCCCCAAATGCAGCCTGTCCCCCCCCCCCCCCCCCGCAGCCTTGCACTTGCCTTCCTCGGTCCGCGCCGTCCTCGATGTGTTCTCCCGCCCTCGATGTCGCTTCAGCCAATCAGGTTACCGGTAACCAGATCCGGTGAACCTGATTGGCTGAAACCTCCACACAGTCTTCTTCCAGGAACACACCCCCGTGCGTACCTGGGAGGAGTTTTTGGAAGCCGAATACAGCGTGAGAGCTGTATTCGGAAAGCCTATCAGAACCGCTGGCTCTGATAGGCACTTCCAAGTTACACCCGCCGCCGCTCTAATTCATATGGCTGGCGCTCACCAGGAGGCCGGCCATATGTATAGTGAAGAGCGCGGCAGCGGTGACAATACACAGATTCATGCAATGCATGAATCTGTGTATTGTCTTTCAGTGGCGGTGCGGGTGCGAGAGGGGGCGGCGCTCCGGCGCCCTCTATGGACGCACCGCCACTGCTCTGAAGAGAGCTTATAGCAGTGATGGTGAACCTTGGCACCCCAGATGTTTTGGAACTACATCTCCCATGATCATAGGCGTGCGCACGGGGTGTGCCTGGGCACACTCTAATCACCCCTGCAGTGTTTGTGTAGCCCCATGCTCTCCCGAGATCTGCCCGCAGGGCTGCTGTGAAATGCTGCTTCGAATTGCCGTGCTGAGACAGTATCACATTGAGCGGATATTGGGGATTGTAAGATCCGCTCAGTGTGTGACACTGTCCTCCTGTATTGTAACTGCTTGCAGGGAGACAGAGAGGATCTGTCAGATTTCAGAGTTGATGTCGGGGTGGGCGGGGCCTAGCAGCTATCGAACCCCAGCCAATAGGAGGAGGAATGGGCGTACTGCTACATATGTGGCCCGCCCCTTTTATTAAACAGCCCAATAATGGCTTATGATCGATAGCTGCTCAGTCCCGGACCTCCCCCATATCACCGCAGAATTATGAAGCTCCTCTCTCTCCCAACAAGCAGTTACAATAGATGACAGTGTCATCTATTGTAACTGCTTGTAGGGAGAGTCTGCAAGGAGCTTCATAATTCTGCGGTGATATGGGGGAGGGCAGGACTGAGCAGCTATCGAACATAAGCCATTATTGGGCTGTTTAATAAAAGGGGCGGGCCACATATGTAGCAGTACGCCTGTCAGGACCTGGGCTTGAACCTGGGACCTCATCTGTGTCTGGCATTTACTCTTCCCACTGAGCTATCTGGGATGCTGGACAGCTCCTTGCCTGATCTGCTGGACAAACCTATCTGATCCAATGGACAACCCTGCCTTGAGTCTTGATTACCGATGAACCTTGAACTCCTTGCTCCTCCCATGAACTTCCTATATAAGCCTTGTCTCAGCACTTCCTCTTTGCCAGGTTATTGTGCCTTCCCTGCCAGTGCCTTGCTGTTGGTTTTCCTGTTGCCATCTGTACCTACAACCACTCGTGATTGACCTTTGGCTTGTTCCTGGACTTCTCTACTGCCTGATCCCTATCTGCAACTATCCGTGTTTGACCCTTGGCCTGTTCTTTGACCACGTTGCTGTTTCATCCTTGTCTGTTTATCCGCTATTGGACCCCGGCTTGCTCACACCCTGGTGGGGCAAACTTGAGGACTGCGACCTGGTACTATCTTGCAGCCAAATCCATCTCCACCACCCGGAGCTCTGGGGAAAACCAGCTAGTACTTAGACTCCGCACCTCAGGTGAGCCTGTGTCATCTACCAGAAGTGACTGCCTGTATGCCTGTCCTGCCACTGCTATTGCAATTGGTCTTCAAGCCCGACGCCTGATCGTGACAACGCCCATTCCTCCTCCTATTGGCTGGGGTTCGATAGCTGCTAGGCCCCGCCCACCCCGACGTCAACTCTGAAATCTGACAGATCCTCTGTCTCCCTGCAAGCAGTTACAATACAGGAGGACAGTGTCACACACTGAGCGGATCTTACAAGCACCAACATCTGCTCAATGTGATACCCCCCCTCTCCTCTGTCATTGCTTCCTATCTGTGCCACCTGTCAGTGCCAATCAGAGCCAGTGTCGCTTGCCAGTGCCGCTTGTTAGTGCCACCAGTCAGTGCCAATCAGTGCCAGTGCCGCTTGTTAGTGCCGCAAGTCAGTGCCAGTGCCGCTTGTCAATGCCAGTGCCGCTTGTCAATGCCAATCAGTTCCAGTGCTGCTTGTCAGTGCCAGTCAGTGCTACCTGTCAGTGCCAGTCAGTGTTTCCAATCAGTGTCGCCTATCAGTGCCTCCAATTAGTGCCACCAGTCAGTGCCCATACCAGTGGCGGTGCGTCCATAGAGGGCGCCGGAGCGCCGCCCCCTCTCGCTCCCGCACCGCCACTGAAAGACAATACACAGATTCATGCATTGCATGAATCTGTGTATTGTCACCGCTGCCGCGCTGCCCACTATACATATGGCCGGCCTCCTGGTGAGCGCCGGCCATATGAATTAGAGCGGCGGCCGGCGGTGGGTGTAACTTGGAAGTGCCTATCAGAGCCAGCGGCACGGGGGTGCGTTCCTGGAAGAAGACTGTGTGGAGGTTTCAGCCAATCAGGTTCACCGGATCTGGTTACCGGTAACCTGATTGGCTGAAGCGACATCGAGGGCGGGAGAACACATCGAGGACAGCGCGGACCGAGGAAGGTAAGTGCAGGGCTGGGGGGGGGACAGGCTGTATATGGGGGACAAACTGGCTGTATATGGGGGACAAACTGGCTGTATATGGGGGACAAACTGGCTGTATATGGGGGACAAACTGGCTGTATATGGGGGACAAACTGGCTGTATATGGGGGACAAACTGGCTGTATATGGGGGACAAACTGGCTGTATATGGGGGACAAACTGGCTGAATATGGGGGGAACTGGCTGTATATGGGGGACACGCTGGCTGCATTTGGGGGGAACTGGCTGTATATGGGGGACAAACTGGCTGCATTTGGGGGGAACTGGCTGTATATGGGGGACAAACTGGCTGTATATGGGGGACGAACTGGCTGTATATGGGGGACGAACTGGCTGTATATGGGGGACGAACTGGCTGCATTGGGGGGGAACTGGCTGCATTTGGGGGGAACTGGCTGTATATGGGGACAAACTGGCTGTATATGGGGGCACACTGGCTATATATATATATATATATATATATATATATATATATATATATATATGGGGACACACTGGCTGTATATGTGGGCACACTGGCTATATATATGGGGGCACACTGGCTATATATATATATATATATATATATATATATATATATGGGGGCACACTGGCTGTATATATATGGGAGCACACTGGCTGTATATGGAAACAAACTGGCTGTATTTGAGGGGGCAAACTGGTGGCGTTTGGGCACAGTGGCGGCAATTGATTTTATTTATTTTTTCAGTTTGTTTGCGCCCCCCCAAAAAATTTTGAGCACCAGCCGCCACTGGCCCATACGTTCCAATCAGTGCTACCTGTCAGTGCCATTCAGTACCGCCTATCAGTGCTGCCAACCAGTGCTGCCTATCAATGCCCATCAGTGCCACCTATCAGTGCTCATCAGTGTTGACTATCAGTTCTGCCTTTAAGTGCTGCCCATCAGTGCCACTAAATGCTGCCAATCAGGGCCCATCAGTGCTGCCTTATCAGTGCCCATTAGTGCCACCTATCAGTGGCCATCAGTGCTGTCAATCAGTGGTGCCTATCAGTGCCAATCATTGCTGGCAATCAGTGCAAGAGTGCAGGGATGGGGAGATGAACTCAGCAGACAGGCACATTGTCCATGGGTTGCCGGCCTGGTGAGGCACAACTGAAATCTGTTGATGTTTATTTATGCCACATGCCGATCTTTAGTATAATAGGTAATCACCACACTACTATTTACAATAATCTACTGGAGGTAAAATAAAAAAGTGTCAGTAAAAGGTCTGCCACTAAGCACTGATATGTGTTCCCACACCACA